>OY728144.1:521129794-521754794 GCA_963277665.1 Viscum album
TTTAAGATTGAGAAAACTCTAAAATAAGAACTTAATACATAGTTGAGCATTACATATCAGTATTGTGTATCGTATGTATACCATTATATCCATATTCTTTAACATTAAATATCTCATCATAGCTCAATAAATTTCCAAATTCTCAATATATATCTAAATAGTAATCTTATATATCTACTTTTCAATGGAATTCACATTCATTTATGAGAATATGAAACATACGTATTGGATATTTACCATTATGTATAATTTTTAAACACTTAATTATCCCTATAAAATTTTGAGGGGCCCTTACATGTTAATGATTATATAAGAGTTATAGAACCCTTATTTATCATAGTGCAACTCTTGTACTTTATCAAATCCTTATTGAAATTATAAAATTATCATAAAAATGATTTAGGTAATGCTTAACTATTTAATTTTTTGCATATAATTTTGTATCCATCAGAAATTATGTGGTTTTCTTAACCGTCAACACTTACATATGAGTTGTAAAACCATTATGTATCATTGGGTGGATTTGGTACTTCATAAAATTTCAGTCTACAAGGTCTCTTACATGTTAACTTTTCAAAAAATAACTCTCCCTCAACTCATGTATATAAAGTGTGAATTCAGAGTGACTCTTACAAATCGAGTACTTTCTTAGTTATTTTGAAATCTAAAACTCTAATATTATCATAATTCATCACTTTTCATCTCAAATATTTTCTAAATATTCTCAACCACTTTAAATTTAATTCACATATATTTTCAACAAATATAACTTCATCCTAAATGGTTTCAATTCCTTTGGAATTATAATGTCATTTTTCCCATAGTTTATACTCCTCAAGAGTTTTACTCATACAAACATCTATTCTGGGGTGGCCTCTTTCCTTAATATGGAATGAAAATAACTAATTAAAATATAGATGCACCTGATAATCATAGGGTTCTTTTTATGATGTGATCTTTGACTTCATTTTCTAGTCTACCCAAATATATCATGAATAATTTTAAACATGATAGACAATCTCTAACCTTCCACTTGATTCCCAAAATTCCATTATACCAATATACAATGTCCTTATTATTCCCTTTAAGGAGTTTCACCAAACTATCTTAACAAACACAATCCAAAAATAAATCAAATCATATTTTTTATAAAAAAACATTAGTTCAATTTTGAGGGGATGTAGCTAATTTTTTTTTATTTTTGAATGTGTTTTGAATATTTTCATCTATTTATGAGAAACATATATGTTGTTTATTTTCTCAAGTCTTTTTCTTGAAATTGTGAGTAGATAAGTATAAGGGTCTGTGTCAACCTTGGAATTGGTAGTGCGATAATACAAAATATTATATTCATGAAAGGGTATGAGTGATTTATTAGTGAGACAATTTATAACTATTATAGGATCCTTGAATTTATCTTTTTATTGTGAATCAGGAAAAATAAAGTTTTCCATGGTCTATACCTTATATATTTGGATTCTTTTCATGTATGTTTTAAATTGAAAAACTCTTGTTTACTGGGTAAGTTGAGAACACGATCCATTTTTTGTAAGAAATTATATATCCTAATTTACCACCTCCTAAGGTGTTTTTTATTTCTTGATTGAAATAAAAATACATGCAATTTGGTTAGACTTATAAAATGCGTGGTTTTTAAATTTGAATATTTTTTAAAGTTAAAAATATGCATCAAATGATAAAACTATTCAAATGATCTTGAACTAAAATGAAACTATATAGTAATTATTTTTGATTAATATGTTACTTGTTGGAATATACCACACATCATTCACATATAAGTATTGGTAAGAATGTAAAAAAGTGTAATTTTTATATTTAAAAGTGTTTTTAAATTTGACAAGTATATCATAGACTCAAAATGAAAAAAAGGATATAAGAATTATATGAAACTATAGTAAAATTAATATTTATTAATAATTTATATTGGGAATAAGACACCCATAAATCCCACATGTGGTATGTTTTAAAAGACAAAAAGTGTGGCCATCAAGCATTAAAAGGGATTTTAAAGTTAAAATAATTGGTTACCCCGTAAAACAAAGATTTTTTTTTGGAATGACATAAAACTATAGAAACTAATATTTGATTAACATAATACATGTAGTAAAGAACTATGTATCAATACCATATGTGATTGGGTTTTATTGACTGAAAGTGAAGTATTTACAATTAAAATTCCTTTTAATGTTAAAAATCATTACAAGTTTAAACAATGTATACAAACTCATATTAACATGAAACTATAACAAATAAATCATATATTAATATGTTTCAAATAAGAATGTACCAAACCAAAATCCCACATGTCGTTTGTCAAAAATAACTATAAGTATAATCTTTAAATTTAAAATTGTTTTTATAGTGTCAAATGTATATGTCAGGTTGTAATTAATAAAATGTGTTCAAACTAATAAGATTTTATTATAAAAATTCCACTAATTAACATGTGACACATAATATTGAACCATACAAAAATACCATTTGAGGTTTTATCATAGCGATTCAATGTGGACATTTTACATTTTAATGTAATGATAATGGTTTAAAAAATTCATATGAGACTCCAAACATATTTTTTTTGAGATGATATAAAGTTATAAAAAAATATTCATTGATTAATATGCGTATTATTGTAGTTAATAGAATGAAAATAACACTTGAAATATGATATAAATGAATCAATGTGTGATTTTTATATTTTAAAGTGTTTCTAATTTTTAAATAGTGTTCCACATAGTCAAACTAAGATATAGATCCTTGACTACTATAAAAAATTAGAATAATGACCATTTATTAATATTTGGAATTTAGAAATATACCAAACCTAAATTCCTTTTATGTTTGTTTGAAATGAATAAATACATGGAATTGCATTTAAAAAGCTATTAATGCTAAAAACATACACCACACTATAAAATCAAGAAAATACAGTTGTATTGGAATAAAAATATATCATATTTACATTTATCTAATATGAGATATATACAAATGAAATAAGATTAAAACTTGCTTATAGACTATTAAGAATGAATTAATGTGAATTTTTTTCCTTAAATAGTGTTTCTAAAAATTAAAACTTGTATCACATGCTCAAACTGTGAAAATGAGCTAAGACAGACATATAACTGTAAAAAATATCATTTCATTAAAATGATTCATATAGGAATAAACTACAAATCATTCCTATATTCATTTTTGTTGCAGTATCTTAAAATATTAGGTTTTCATTTAAAAATGTTTATAAAGTTAAAACATGTGTCACACACTCAATTAATATTATAAATTTTGATTTTTTAATTTAATAACTCTTACCTAAATTTTATTTTATTTGTTTTTTTCTCAGTTTAGGGGAATATTTAAGTAACTTCCACTAAGCATAACCACTTTCAAATTTACTTTTAGTGATTTTGTTTGAAAATAAATTAATAAATATAACCAAATACATTTTATATAGTAAATATTTTTAATTTATTATTATTTTAATGTAAAATTACCTTCCAAAACAAACCATCGCAAAATGAACAATAAAGAACAACTAAATGAAAACTTTTTTTTCACAAAACCCTAATGTAAATAAAATAAAACTATATTAATGTATTATCAAAACTGATATACATGATTTTTTAGTAAATATCCAAGAAACCATTTATTACTCGTATAAATATCCAGTAAACATTTAAATAACCACCATTTTATGATTATTTTACTTTAATATTTTTTGGAATTATATTTCGAGAAAATAATGATAAAAGCATTTGTTATATTATTGTAGTATATAATAGGTTATTCTATCCAAATTCTTTGTATTTAATTTTATTTAATATATTTTTGTGATCTTTCGGTGGCATAAATATTTGTACTTCAGAAAATTAGAGTTGGCATATGATGTTGGACTTCGAGGTCTATTTAGTTGATCTACTCAATTTAAGTAGTCAAACTAAAAAGACAATTTTAATTTAATTATTGATAAATATCATATTTTCTCCTTTGAACCTTTAATAGTATTGATTGATTTCTTAATAATTCATGTTCAATCTAAAATGTTAAAAAATTTCAAATTCCTCATTGGACAAATAATGTGAACTCCATTATTGATTCCACATTATTTCATGGATGATTTTCTTATATTTAATGGACAATTATCATAACACTGGATAAATTTTTCTATAAGTATATTTTTGACTCTCATATACCAAATTGATTTTATTAATAAGATTTTATAACCAATACATCCAATAGAAATTTAAATCCCCCCACAATAGAAAATTAATTCAATATTATTCATTACTATATGTTATAAAGACATATTAAACTCCAAATTTACATAATTTGAAATTATTAAAACAATGATCTTTTAGTCAAGAGAAAACATATTTCTAAATAATAAATTAATCCTTGGAGGTAGTTTTGAGTAATTTGTAAAGACCCAGAAATTATGTGGAAATTTTTTTCTTAAATACACGGAAATTTTACAAGTCCATAGTTTCTGACAGCGCATGATTTCGAGACCCAGTGTGCCCAGAATCAATTTCTAAAGTTTTTGTTAAGCTTTAGTTAACGCTCGTAAGCAGTTTTCCTGAAAAGTGGAATAACTCTTAAATGGTAACTCAGATCAGAAATCTAAGGGCACCTTTGCGCTCAGGATGACATGTTTACCCTAGGCGTGACTTAATTTTAGTCAGTGTGGGCCTCCTGTGAGAAATCCCAAAAATGGCATAACCGTAAATAAAATAATTAAATAAATTATTTTATTTTTCAAATGCTTATAACTCACAAACGGTAGCTCAGAATAAAAATCCAAGACCACCACTGAACTTGTAAGGGAATGCTTTATTTAAGAAGATACTAACTTTGGCCGGTGCGGGCCACCAGAAAAAATTAGTTTTTGGCCACAAATAAAATAATTAAGTGAAAATTATTTTATTTTAAATTTCATAACTTCTAAATGGTGAGCCTGATTAAAAATCTGAGAATACCGTTGGGTTCTTCGGGGAATGTTTCACCTAGGAAGAGCCTAACCCAGACCAGCACAAGTCGATGGTGACTGATAATAATTTTCTAAACTTTTTTTCAGGTACATTCAGTAAACATACGTTCGAGATTTTATATCTTTTGAACCGGTGCTCGGAATTGAAATCCGAGGGCACCGTTGAACTCACAGCGCTGGTGATTGCTTAGTGAGACCTTCACCATGGTTGCGTTATAATGAGAGTAGAAGTTAGTTTTTGGAGGTTTTTAATTAAATTGAATAAAAATAAAATGTTGACTTTATTTTTAGTTGGGTGGTTAAAACCTCCAAGGGGAGGTTGGAGGTGGGGTCCACCACACCCGAACTTCCCATGGGAGGTTATGGTGGTGGGGCCCACCCACATATAACCTCCCTTGGAAGGATATTTTTAGGTGAGGCCCACACGAGCTTCAAACACCTTAAACCCCTTTGTAACTCTCCATAAAGTGGGTAGCCTCTTCACCTTCCCCCATCGTTTTTAAATGTGCTAACTCCCTCACAATTAATTAATTAAAACATTGTAATTAATTAATTGAATCCATTGAAATTCTTGCCAACTCCATTCATTTAATTAAGTGAACCAACTTAATTAATTTGAATTATTTTTAATACATGCCAACCATTAAAATAAGGGACAAGCTATTATTTTATTTTGGTTGGCATAAGCTTTATTGGGAGAACTAAGGAAATGATGAGTTTTTGGTGGAACCTTTTCTCTACAATGAAGTACCACCGAAGAACGAAGAACATCGACTTCTTCCTTCTTCAACCGGGGAAAGGTAGGGAACGTCCCTTCCACTATCGAAGAACGATGACACCATATTCTTCCTTCTTCATCTGTTTCAAAGGAGAAGACGTCACCCGCAAAGAATGTCTCCAACGACGACGTCCACCCTACCACGAATACGTCATCAATCATCGACAAATACGAGGTAGGGGTTATTTTACGATTGAATATTACCCTCCGTTCTCCGTTGTATGTTGTGCCCTTTGAGAACTGAATGATATCACTGTAACGAGGAGTGTTCGGACCGCACGAACACAGTCTGAACCTCACCTTGTTTGTTCTTGTTCGATGACGAAGGTGGTACAGGCGGTGATAGAGAAGAAGGCAGTGAACAAAGTCCGCGCTACTTGCGGCCTCTGTGAACTGCGCCGCCCCCGCGGCGCCTCAGTGAGCTACCCACACCCCCGTGTCCCTTCCAGTGCGCTCCCCAATGCCCTGTGCCCCTTCCAAGGTGCTTCTTGGTGCCCGACGCGCTCCCTGGTGCCCCGCACCCCCTTCCGGTGTGCTGCCCGCCTGCCCAGCTGTTGCCGCGGCCTGCCCTGTGTACCCGCGACGTGCCCGAAGTCTAGCCGGCCCGCCCGTGCTCCGCGCGGCCTGCCCGCTGGCCTCTTGGCCCCTGGCCTACTGAGCCGACCCACGGAGCCCCCACGGTTTTGCTAGCCAAACCGGCCAGGTCTTCCGGGCTGAGTTACCCAGCCGCCTACGTGGGGACTATCGGGCCGAACCGCCCTCGCGGTCCGCTGGGCCGGGCCCAGCAGACCGGGTCAAAACTTAGCGGGCTGACCCACCCATTGGGCCAGTTCAGACCCAACGAGTCTGACCATGTCGACTCAAACCGAGTCAGCCCAGACTGGGTTGGGCTGAGTCAGTCTGACCGGGTCGGACCGGCCCCGGGCCCATTAATGACCCCTTTACCTCCTTAGGCCATATCTTTGGCACCTGATGTCCGTTTGACGAACCATCAATGACACCGGTATTCTTGGAGCATAACTGTCCCTTTGAGTTTAACCCACGGGTGTTCGGGGTATAGTTGAGATACGGTCAGGATGGTTCATACGCAAACCAACCGGGCCCCTGGGACTAAAAGGCTAATAACTCACAGTCCGGGCGTCTGATTGACGTGCCGTCTATTGCGTTGAGACCCCTATGACATGGAGGTCCTTTGAGATACTTCCACATGATAATTTATGATACTTGGAGTATCGACCAGTAGATCGTGGAGTGGATCCTCCCGGTGACGAGCGTACGGAGTGCAGAGACCTAGTAGCTGTAGACCTGACGACCGCTTGACCGATTCGACTCGGAGTGATTCAACTAGCCAAGTGGATGGAGCGCCCAGTTTGGCAGTAGACCCGTGGCAGACGGAGTTCCTGGCTTGGCAGCAGACCTGCGGTACTCGACATGAGGAGTACCTCTGACGGATATTAGGGGGAGCTCCCGATTTGGCGGCAGACCCACAGCGGACGAAGCACCCGGTTTGGCAGCAGACCCACAGTACTCGACAGGAGGAGTACCTCAGCAGTCTAAGGCTAGTGAGTAGGACCGCAGAGTCATGACATGGCCACTGTACTCGACAAAGGAGGAGTTCTCCAGTAGCCGTGGTTTTGATAATGAAAATCCTGGTTTGAGCTGAGTCAATGACCTTTGTGTTTTCCTCATGATAGAGATGGGTTACTTGATAACTTAGTTATATGTATGTGCATATACCTAAGTAATGGTTATCCGTTGATTTCATACTTTTTGGTTTATCCTTGTTGGATTTTGTGAGACCTTGAGGGTCTCGTGGTCCCTACTGAGAATCGTTATACTCACTCCTCCACGGGCTATGCTTGTACCTCATTGTGTTGGATGTAGACAATAGACATCGCTGACCGAGGCAGAGTGTGTGAGGACTGGACGGTGCCCGGAGGTGGACCTCACGACGAGACGGTACCCAGAGGAGACAGACAGATGTGGTGCACTGAGGAGGCTATATATACCTACCCCTCAGGTAGGATCCATGGTGGACGATCCAGGAGATACTAAACACCTTCCAGTTGTTTGTCTTTTAGTTGTACTTGTTTGTATTTTCCTTGTACTTTACTATTGGTCTTGTATTTCTGTCCCCTTTTACATTACAACACATCTTTTGTTATACAGTTTTTACTTAGTGTTTACTTCCTCTTGTACTCTAGTTGTTTGTGTTTACGTTTTATAAAGGTAATGCCTTCCTAGTTTTAGGGAATTATGCCTTTGGTGCTAGTTTCCAGCCCCTGACCTATGGAAGTTGGGCTTGGGGTAGTCATGATACGGGCATCGGGGGATGGGTCGTGAAAAATTGGTATCAGAGGAGTCGGTTCTACTGCATAAATTAGGACTCTGATATTTATTTTATGTGAAGCAATAGTGTTAAAGGTATCGAGTGTGGTTTTCAGTTCAGGGAGTCCAGTGTTGGTGCGGCGGCCGACGTATCCATACACCAGGACCCTAACTACTGATTTCTAACTTATTACACAAAAAGAATGATTATGTGTCTGTTTTCAAAAGTTTTCTTTAAGTCATCTCAAACCAGGTCAGCTCACCAGGTATAGTCTTTTGACTGTGTCGCATCTGTTCAGGATGCCTCCACGCAGACAGCCAGTTAGAGTTCTGAGAGAGTACACGATGAAGGCCCACCGAACGGTGAGGCTCTGGTGCAGGTCCCTCTGACTATGTTGGCACCTTCAGGTGGTGTACCAGCAGCACCACCACCCATAGGGCATAAGATGCCACCAGCCGCACTGGCAGACAATGCATGCCAACTGAGCACATTGCATGAGTTCCAGCGGCAGAGGCCTCCGAGGTTACAAGGAGAGACATATTTCCTGGTAGCAGAGGACCGACTAGAGGTGATTTCTATAGTTCTCCACCTAGTTGAGACACCAGTAGAGCAGATGGTGATCTTAGCTACTAGTGTTTCCAAATGAGTGACCATGAGGTTGGTCCTCATAGTGATGAGGCTTTGGTTGTGGAGATTTGCCCAAGATTGTACCTTCAGGTAGTGTGTCAGCTATATCACTGCCTGTTGGTCAGGATTTTAAACCGATAGTACCGGTTGATGACACATGTAGGCTTAGTGCCATACACGTGTTTCAACATCAGATACCCCTCAGGTTTTGAGGCGATCAAGAATTATAGGCGGCTGAGGACTGGCCTGAGGAGGTGGCTGAGAGTTCTCTATAACTTCTACAGCTTCGACAGGATGACATGTCGGTAGCTGAGTATTCATTGAGGCGTACCGATCTTTCCTGGTAATTGATGAATACGATACTATCAGTGCTTTAGATCTTGGACCTCTGAGTGATATGTGTTTAGGGACATCTAAACCGACACTTTATTTTTCCTCTGTCCATTCCTACCTATGTTATGATGCTAGAGAGAACCTTTTCAGTTGAATGTTCTTTGGATTAGCGGATACAGCTAGTGAATTTTAGTAGTGGGAAAGCAGGAAACTAGCGCCAGTCTCAGAGACTTGGGCGTGTAAACAGTTTCGGGAAGAGGATGTGACATGGATAGTTGAATCTGCAGGGTAGCAGACGTGGAAGCAGAGCTAGGAGAGCAGCATGAGGTGGTGTACATTTTGACATGTTACAACCACCTACCTTTGTAGTCCCTGCTAGGTTCAGGGAGTTGGAGGGAAGATGAAGAGAATAGATGCATGTGGTCAAGGAGTGTGTGTAACGTCCCGGATTCGGGTGCCACTCAACGGGTGAACCGAACCCGGTTCGCCACATGACCTCAAGCGCATTTCCCCAAATGACAGAGGCTGCCAACTAGCAGCGAGGGCCCAGGTCTGATAGTGGGAAAACTATGCCCTCATTTATCAAAGTGTAGCACAGCGGAATAAAATATACAACACACACAAAAACGTAAGAAAATAACCATACACAATTTTAAACGAACAACTGCAGTAAAAACAACCAATAGTCATATATATATTAATGATGCAACATGCCTCATGTTCTAAGAAAATAGCCAGAAATTGTTACAAAGTAGTACAATATGGTACAGAATACAACAAAAAAAAAACAAAACAGCCGGTAGCATCGCGAGACTAATCCCGGTCCCATGCTCCCCTACTCCTTAGAAACAATCAAGTACCAGTATAGGGACCATTTCCCTTATCCACACATGTAGATACATAATCTGTTTGGGCTGAAAAGCATGACCCATACAGGATGTGAGAAATAATCTCAGTAGGAACCCACCAAAGGCCCGTGCTCAACTATGTGTAAACATGCAACAATAATGTGCAAAAGTAAATGCAATAAACTAAGAAGTACTCAGAAGTAACTAACCTTACCAGTTATATTTCCATTTTAATATTAATTTCATTATTTATTATTAAGAAACAACCACAGTGAATTTCTATGTAAACAGTCAGTGTCCTCAGACATGCAAACCCTTACCCTCAGGTAATTAGAATCCAACCCACTGGTAATCGCCCTCAGGCGTAAAATATATTGCCCTCAGGTGTACGAAGTGTCTCCCTCAGGCACAGAAGTCATTGCCTTCAGGCATATGAAAGGTTTCCCTCAGGCAAAAAAGAGCGTTTCCCTTAGGCTAATCCAGTCATGCCCTCAGGCTATAGTAAGACACCGCCCTCAGGCATAAGTAACCGGGCTGAGCCCAACATTTAAATAAACAATTCACATACAATTCCTCTTAAGGATATTTAACAAACATTATTACAGAGGCATAACCTCGGGTATCCTAGCCAAATGGCTAAACAGAGGAACGCACCCCTGGGGTGGTCCTGGATCCATGCAGTGATCCCAAACAACAGGTTATTATCAAATTTAATTTCCTATAAAATTATATGTATTTAATACAGCCAAGGCCTCAGCCACACGACACCCCAACATGGTTTCATAGCACAAAAATACACACAAACGCACAATAGTTGGAAATTTAACACCAAGCCACCTACCTTAAACACTCAAGAATGGTATACCCGAACAAAACCTTCTGAAACGTCCAAGAACGTGGTAGATTTGAGGTAAAATAATTCTCATTCAACCTCAAATAACTTCTCTTGGAGGAAGAATTGGAAAGGAAAACACAAGGATAAGGAAGCTCTTACCTGTGTGGTTCCAACGAGATCGACAGAAGAGGAATCAGATTCTCGGTTCTCGATCAGTTGATCCTCAAATGTCTGGCCTCCTGTCTCAAGCTCCCGTCCAGTTCTAAGCCAATCCTGTGAACCGGGTTGGCTACTGCCCATTTTAAGCGAAAAAACAAGCTACACAGCGTGTACTTTTGGCTACATGACGTGTACTTCCATCATTTAACTGTTCCTCTAGCGGCACCGCCAAACTGTTCATCCGTCGACATGAGTACACAACGTGTATTCCTGACTACACAGCGTGTACTATCGCCTAACTGGCGGCTGATTCCACCGCCTTAATATTTCCCTGCCAACTGACTACACGGCGTGTAAATACCACTACATGGCGTGTAGTCGATTTTTACACCCTTCGTCGCCAACGTGGCTACACACCCTGTGTACTAATTCTACACGGCCAAAGTACACAGCATGTGGAATAGTACACGGCGTGTAGTCCCAAAATTTATGACTTTTCCCCATTTTCCTTATTTTCTAAAAAACACTTAAGGAAAATAGAAAAGAAGATACAAATACCTTAAAAAAATAAGAACTGGGTTCTTACAAACTTCCCCCCTTAAAGCAATTCGTCCCTGAATTTCCCTTCCAAGGGTGGCGAAGATAAAGCTCAGAACAGCTCTGGCCACTGAGCACGTATGTCAGTCTCCCACTCTCAGGTTTCATCTTGCACTCGGCCATGCTTCCATAGCACCTGTACGAGAGGAACTAACCGGCCTTGGAGAACCTTCTTGCTCCTATCCACGATACAAATCAGATGCTCCTCAAAGGTCGCATCGATCTGAAGCTCAACCTCCTCTAGCTGAAAGACGTGAGACGGGTCTGAATGATAGCGGTGCAACTGAGATACATGGAAGATGTCATGCATGGCTCGATACCTCTGTGGTAACTGCATCCGATAGGCAACCAACCCGACTCTCTCCAGAATCTCAAATGGCCCCACATACCTCGGTGAAAGTTTACCCTGTCTCCTGATCCGCTTGTGTCCCAACCTCGGTGAAACACGTAATAAAACCTGATCCCCGACCACGAACTCCAAGGGTCGTCTGTGGTGATCGACATAAGATTTTTGATGAGACTGTGTGGTAGCCATCCACTTATGAATCAACAGGACCTGCTCAGAAGTCTCCTACACAAGCTGTGGCCCTAGTAAAGCTGCCTCACCTACCTCTAACCAGAACAAGGGTGGTCGGCATGGCCTACCATATAAAGCCTCGTAAGGTGCCATCTAAATAGTTTCTTGGAAACTATTATTGTAGGCAAACTTGACTAGGGGTATATGCTTCTCCCAAGAGCCCCCAAAGTCTAGGATTCATGCACACAACATGTCCTCAAGCACCTGTATCGTACGCTCTGACTAGACATCGGTCTGAGGGTGGTAAGCTGTGCTCAGAAGCACCTGTGTACCCAAGGACCACTGAAAACTTTTCCAGAAACGAGACGTAAAACAGGAATCCCTATCTGAAACAATAGAACAAGGGACCCCATGAAGACGTATGATCCCTCGAATATACAACTTCCCGAGCTCGTCAACACCGAAGGTCTCCTTGATAGGAAAAAAGTGAGCTATCTTCGTGAGTCTGTCCACAACAACCCACATGACATCATTGCCTCGAGATGACCTCGACAACCCAATCACAAAATCCATCATGACATCATCCCATTTTTAATCTGGGATGAGTAACTGCTGTAACAGTCCGGCTGGCCTCTGATGCTTCGCCTTCACCTGATGATAGGTGGAAAATCTTGTAACAAAACCAGATACATCTCTTTTCATACCTGGACACCAGTACTAACGTTTCAAGTCACGATACATCTTGGTAACCCTAGGATGAACTTCCCAAGATGAAGCATTAAACTCCCATATCAACTCCTCACGTATATCCCCTAGAACCCATACTCATCCATGGAAATGTAGAATTTCGTCATCACCTATCGTCTAACCAGGAGGAGGGTCCTCATTTTCCACTGACTCCCGTAGAACTAGGACTTCTGAATTAGATAGCTATCTCATCCTCACTCTATCTAGGAGGGTAGAAGTCACAGCCAAAGAAGAAAGATAGGTCTGCCCCTAACTGTCATGCACCTCCAAATGCATCTCAGAGAACAAATCCATGAGCTTACACTCACTACTGGACTCCTGCACTGCCTGTATCTGAGTCTTCCTGCTCAGTGAATCATCTACTGCATTACCTTTACCAGGTGTATAGGCAAGTTAAAAATCGAAGGACTGAAGGTACTCAACCCACCATTTCTACCTTAGATTCAAGTCATGGTGCGTAAATATGTACTTGAAAGTTTTGTGGTTGGTGAAAACCACAAAATGCTCTCCCAAAATATAATGTCTCCAACAGTGTAACACATGCACAACTGAAGCTAACTCGAGATCATGCGTTGGGTAATTTCTCTCATGTGGTCTCAACTGCTGAGACCCGTACGCAACAAATCGATCGCCCTGCATCAACACAGCCTCTAGCCCAACACCTGATGCATCACAGTAAACTCTATAACTCTTCCCCATCTCTGGGAGTATCAGGATTGGTTCTGATTTCAAACATCCCTTTAGGTCCTAAAAGGATGTCTTGCAAGCTTCCAACCAAACGAACTTTACACCCTTCTTAGTTAAACCCGTTAACGATGCTGCTAAGCGGGAGAAGTCCTGGATGAAGCATCTGTAGTAACTAGACAACCCTAAGAAACTTTGTATCTCAAACATGTTCTTAGGCCACTCCCAGGAAACTACTACTCTCACCTTCTCTAGATCTACTGCAACTCCTACCTCTGAGATGATATGACCTAGGAAGTGAATCTGGTCCATCCAAAATTGGTACTTTGAGAGCTTAGAATATAGATTATGCTCTCGCAGTGTACTCATCACGATCTCAAGATGGGTGGCATGGTCGTGTCGAGTGTGAGAGTACACCAAGATTTCATCCACAAATACTATCACAAACACTACTGGAAATCGGATCTTTCCCAACACTTATATACACCCTTTCCCAACGGTTCTACCAAACCATTGGGAAAACTCCGCCCCAAATTCAACATTCACCCCTGGAAATTTCCACCTATCCCAACAGTTTTGAGAACCGTTGGGATAGGTCTATCCCAACGGTTTTGAGAACCGTTGGGATAGATTCTTTCATTTCTTCTAGGTCTGCTACCCGAGAACATTATATAAATCTAAATTTTAAATAATTATGATAATACATATATATATTTATGAAATTATGTTTACAAAAGTGACGTTAGCTTAGTGGTTAAGTCGTTCGATTATAAACAAGGGGTCGTGGGATCAAATCCCAGCACATGTTTTTTTTTGAAATACATTTACCAACGGTTTTATATCCGTTGGAATAGATTTTCATATTACTTATACCAACGGTTTTGTAAACCGTTGGGATAGGTCTATACCAACGGTTTTGGGAAAACCGTTGGTATAGACCTATCCCAACGGCTTACTTCGCAACGGTTCTCCAAACCGTTGGTATAGGCTATACCAACGGTTTGGAGGCCTATACCAACGGTTCCAAACCGTTGGTATAGGATAGTATTCTACTAGTGAAAAGAATCAAGATATGGATGAAACACATGATTCATTAGATCCATGAAGACAGCTGGCGCATTCGTGAGTCCGAATGGCATAACCAAGTACTCGTACATACCATATCTTCTCTGAAAGGCTTTAAGCGGTATATACGATGGTCTCATGCATAGCTGGTGATATCCGGATCTCAAGTAAATCTTCGAGAACACTCATCCCCCATGAAGTTGATCAAAAAGATCATCAATCCTCAGCAAGGGATATTGGTTCTTGACCGTAAACTGGTTCAGCTTCCGATAATCCACACAGATTCTGAGGGTACAGTCCACCTTCTTCGCAAAGAGGACCGGCGAACCCCAAGGAGAAGTACTGGGTCGGATAAAATCCTTTGCCTGTAACTCCTCTAACTGCATCTTGAGCTCCTGAAACTCTGGTGTATCCATCCTATAAGGAGTAATGGACACCAGTGCTGTCCATGGAACATGCTCAACAGAGAAATAAACCTCTTGCTCTGGAGGTAGACCTAAAAAGTTGTCCAGGAAGACATACCTGAAACGATCAACTACTAGAGGGAAATCTGTCTGACAAGTCCCCTGATCATCCATATATAAACTCACAATCTGGGCTGTGACTCCACCTCACCCACGATGCTCTGGTCCAACTCGACTTGCCTGAACATCCCATTCACCTTTGTATAGAAACTCTCTTCCCTTTGGTGACGTGAAGCTCACCATGTAACGATAGAAATCTACAAAGTCTCGAAAGGGAACCAACCATTCCATCCCGATAATGACATCATAACTTGTCATCTCAAAGACATAGAGGTAACATAGAAAGTGACACCCACCAATATCAAGGGGGAACTCCTTACACTGACGTACAACAGTTGTTATAGTCCCCAACGGAGTGTCTAGTGTCATGATATCAGAAGAAATAGAAACACAGAGCTCAAGGCTCTCCACAACGGGAAAAGATACAAAACTATGTGTATAACTCGTATAAAAAAGTACAGAAGATAACATAGAAGCTACTAGAATAGTACCTTTGACTGTAGAAGGTCTGAGATCCTGCTCCTGCTGGGTCTGTTGCACTACATATGTCTTCCCAGTGCCGCGACCCTGTGACATAGCCTGGCTACCCGAAGCTGTCCCATCCTACTGCCTCTGAGATCCTGGTGTTTGGCTACCATGACCATGGCCACCATCTCTACCTGCACGCCCTGACGTATTCTATTTTCATGACTGGTAAGAAGCTACTGGTCTTGCTCCCACACGCGGATTCTAAACAAAACCCCTCTCACTAGCCATTGGTGGAAACGCCCTACAAAAGCACTGTAGATGATCCATCTTGCTGCAACCTCGGAACTCCACTAGGTCTCGTGGACACTGCGGTCTCTTGTGCCCCTCTCTACCACACTGGTAGCAAAAGACCGGGCCACCTGAAGAAACTGTCTGGCTAGTACTTCCACCGTGAGAGAAACTTATCTGTTGCTTCCTCTTCCTGGTAGCAATAGTACTAGAAACTGGTGCTGAACCGCCCTGGACCACACCACTAGATTCCTGCAGGTTATTCTCTGTAATAAGCGCCTAGTTCTCAATAGCATGTACTGAAGGCAACCTGAAAACATTCACCACCACTCGAATGTCATACCAAATACCATCCTCGAAGCGTCTGGCCCTCAACGTCTCATCACCCATCAGAACGGGTGAAAAACACTGAAGCTCGGTGAAACGAAAAGAATAATCCATCACCGACATAGCGCCCTACTGTAGGTTCATGAACTCTCGAGCTTTATCTGCTCTCAGCATCTCTGTAAAGAAGAAGTCATAGAAGACTACCAGAAAATCTTCCCACACCAAGTCTCTATGATGCTCTGACTGGGTGGTAACATCCCACCACCTCTTGGCGGAATCACGCAGCATGTAAGTCACGAGCTTGACCCTCCGCCCTAGAGGCATCTCAAGATGCTCTAAAATAGTCTGCATAGACCCCATAAATTAATCTGCAGCCTGTGGTCCGCCATCCCCTGAAAACGTGGGCGGATGCTGCTACTGGAAGATACGAGTCAGCTCAGCCATGGATGTGGCAGCCAGAGGTTATCCTTGAATGGTTTGCATAAACCACATAAAGCCTTCACAGAACTGTGCCTCTGCACCTATGTCTGGTATAATAGCTGGCGCCGCATCTGGCTCTGCTAGAGGATCCACTGGTATCCCATGGCCCACTATCTCCAGAGTATAATCATTGCTGCTCTCCTGGAAAACAACACATGGTCGTCTCGGTGGCATGACTCTACAAGGTCAAACGCATGCCTTAGATCAAGATTATTAATGACTGAAAACAAAGGGACCAAAAAGGGAACATGAAAAATAAAGAATTTAAATATTTGAAAAACAAGACTACACGGTGTGTATACTGACTACACGACGTGTACCTGACTTCTCTTCCCCTGCCCGGGTCCTTCTACAAGCCTGAGCCACACGACTCCCGTTTGAACAAAACTACATGGTGTGTATATCACCTACACAACATGTATGGTGTAATTTTCCAACTGCCCGTGTCGTTTTCGATATGGCTGACTACTCAGATTGACACTACACGGCGTGTTACACCTGCATGTGTACACCACCCCGTTTCCCAGCCACATGGAAAACTCCACACGGTCTGTCACCGGTCAAGACTACACGACATGTACTAGACAAGCTCCGCCGACCTGTGTTGTTAGTTACATGACCGGATACACTGCTCACACTACATGACATGTTCTATCTCCACACGGTGTGTACATGAAAGGATTTCACCGACCCGTGTTGTTGGATACACGACCGGGTCCCCAGGTCAAACGACATGGCATGTTCATCATTGACATAGCGTGTACTAGGAAAAATTCCACCGACCCGTGTTTGTCAGTTACACGGTCAGAATCCAGGTCAACACTACACGGTGTGTACAGCCTGTACACGACATATTCGCCCCAAGAAATTACCTTCCCCGTGTCCCCGTCGACACGGTCTATGAGACGGGAAGACACTAAACGGTGTGTACTGAGGGTACACGGCATGTACTGAAAAAGTTTTCTTTTCTTCTCGAAAAGTAGAAGACACGACGTGTGTCCGAGGAACTACACGGTGTGTATACTGGGTTTTCCGGACAGTACACCTCTGAAACTATTCCAGAATCCAGAAAAATACTAAAAACAACACCTAAGTGCCAAATTCCGATCCGTGAGGGCCCATACTCCCCGCGAATCAAAGTTTGGCATCTTATATGTGTTACACAAAGATAATCGGTCAATGGTCCACCAAATTCCGGTCAATGAGGGCCCATGCTCCCAAAAAACCATAGTTTTGTGTCCATTCAATCAACAGGATCACATAAAATACCCTATCACATAGCAAGAATTTATCAAAGCAGCTATCACAACCGCATGCTTTTCTAGCACAACAACTATCACAACAACATGCAATTTTCAATGCACCTACATGGAATGGAACTATGCATGGCATGTGATTCTTATCATGTGCCTAAATGATGAATGAGATGGCAAACCCTCATCTCATTAGGTTGAAACTAAATAGAACCCACGGATAAAATATAAACAGTACAATCACAAGTGCGTCACCCAATGGTGAAATCAAATCAACTGTAAAATTTGCAAAATCATAAGAATTGCAAAAATACGAGGTATACTGGATTTTTCCCTATACATGGGTTAGCAACACCCAGACACAACTTATTACCAACTACCATTCCCGTCCTATCCCTGACTAAGGCTCCAAATAGTAATCCAAAGAAAAGAAAGCCTTTGATACCACTTTGTAACATCCCGGATCCGTGTGCCACTCAACGGGTGCCCCGAACCCGGTTCGCCACATAACATCAAGCACATTTCCCCAAATGCCAGAGGCTGCCAACTAGCAGTGAGGACCTAGGTCTGATAGTGGGGAAACTATGCCCTCATTTATCAAAGTGTAGCGCAGCGGAATAAAATATACAACATACACAACAATGGAAGAAAATAACCATAAAAAATTTTAAACGAACAACTGCAGTAAAAAAACAAACAGTCATATATATATTGATGATTCAACATGCCTCAATTTCTAAGAAAACAACCAGAACATGTTACAAAGCAGTACAATATGGTACAGAGTACAACAAAACAAAACAAAACAGCCGGTAGCATCGCGAACCTAATCCTGGTCCCATGCTCCCCTACTCCTCAGCAGCAATGAAGTACCTATATAGGGACCCTTTCCCTTATCCACACCTATAGATACATAGTTTGTTTTGGCCAAAAATCATGACCCAAACAGGGTGTGAGAAATAATCTCAATAGGCACCCACCAAAGGCCTGTGCTCAACTGTGTGTAAACATGAAACAACAGTGTGAAAAAGTAAATGAAATAAACTAATAAGTACTCAAAAGTAACTAACATTACTAGTTATATTTCCATTTTAATATTCATTTCATTATTTATTATTAAGAAACCACCACAATAAATTTCTATGTAAACAGTCTGTGTCCTCAGACATGCAAACCCTTACCCTCAGGTAATCAGAATCTAACCCGCATGTAATCACCCTCAGGCATAACTGATATTTCCCTTAGGCATACGAAGTGTCACCCTCAGGCACAGAAGTCATTTCCCTCAGGCATACGAAAGGTTTCCCTCAGGAGAAAAAGAGCGTTTCCCTCAGGATAATCCAGTCATGCCCTCAGGCTAGAGTAAAACACCGCCCTTAGGCATAAGTAACAGGGCTGAGCCCAACATTTAAATAAACAATTCACATATAATTCCTCTCAAGGCTATTTAACAAACATTATTATAGAGGCATACCCTCGGGTATCCTGGCCAAACGGATAAACAGAGGAACGCACCCCCAGGGTGGCCCTAGATCCATGCAGCGATCCCAAACAGCATGTTATTATCACATTTAATTTCCTATACATTTCTAGGTATTTAATACAGCCAAGGCCTCAACCACACGACACCCCAACATGGGTTCATAGCACAAAAATACACACAAACGCACAATAGTTGGAAATTTAACACTAAACCACCTACCTTAAACACTCATGAACGGTATACCAGAACGGTGCCTTCTGAAACATCCAAGAACTTCATAGATCTAAGGTAAAATAATTCTCATTCAACCTCAAATAAATTCCCTTGGAGGAAGAATTGGCAAGGAACACACAATGAGAAGGAAGCTCTTACTTGTGTGGTTCCAATGAGATCAACGGAAGCAGAATCGGATTCTCGGTGCTCGATCGGTTGATACTCGAAGGTACGACCTCCTGTCCTGAGCTCCCGTCCAGTTCTAAGCCAATACTGTAAACAGGGTTGGCTACTGCCCAATTTAAGAGAAAAAACAAACTACACGGCGTGTACTTTTGGTTACACGGCGTGTACTTCCCTCATTTAACTGTTCCTCTGGCGGCACCGCCAAACTGTTTATCCGTCAACATGAGTACATGGAGTGTATTCCTGACTACACTACGTGTACTATCGCCCAGCTGGTGGCTACTCCCACCACCTTACTATTTACTTACCGACTGACTACATGGTGTGTAAATACCACTACATGGTGTGTAGTCGGTTTTTACACCCTTCATCGCCAACATGGCTACACACCCTGTGTACTCATTCTACATGGCCAAAGTACACGACGTGTGGAATAGTACATGGCGTGTAGTCCCAAAATTTAAGATTTTTCCGCATTTTACTTATTTTCTCAAAAACACTTAAGGAAAAGAGAAAAGAAAAAACCCGTACCTTAAAAAAATAAGAACCGGGTTCTTACAGTGTGACCCAAGGGATCTAGGAATGATTTGATGTACGAACTATGTCTACTACTAGCTGACGTATCAATAGACATAGGTACCTATCATTCCTTTTTCCCATGAATCTTGTCCCAGACCTAGATTTTCTGGTTAAACCGTTGACTTGACCATCACATCTGGATGTACCTTTGGGAGGAGACTTGATAATCACACTTACGTCGATGGTGTGATCTGACCCTTGAGGTGAGAGTTTCAGTTGGAACCTCTTGGTGGTAGCGTCGAGGCCTTACGATGATAGTTTGGGTATGGACTGGGAAACCACAGTTATATCATCCCATCTTTTTATAACATAACTTTCATTCCATTACATGGAACTGAGGATCTTTAAGGTTTAGTGTCTTGGAAACAAGGAACATAAAACATGAAACAAAAAAAAAATCTTCTTAAACACTTGAAAGGATTATCCTCATGTTCACCCTAGGCTCATTAATGCATCTCATAACCTGGGGACATACATCAAAAGAAAGGGTGAGCAGAAGGCCCAGTAAGGGAAACAAGTGAAACATTTTACATATGAACTTGAGATACATCAATAAAGTCATGAAAAGAACTTTAAGGCATGAAAATGAAATCATGAGGCATATCATAATAAAAATAAAACTTTTTCATAACTTGAATATGTGGCTACATCATTTAACATAGAAAATCATGAACATATCACCAAGGTCCATCCCCAAGGTGTCATTTGAAAATTACCAAGGTTATTCACCAAGGTATCATGAAAATTGTAATCTCTAGTGGTTACATCAATACCCAATGCATTGGAGCGCTATCAAGGCGCACCCTTAAATTTGCCTTTATTATCATGTGAGCCACATATATCATCATCAAACATTTCATAAATAACCCATATAGCATAAAATAAATGGGTTTCATTTCATAATCACAACGTTTTAAAAACTACTTTAAAGACATGATCTTTACGTCACTTTAAAACCCACAGAAAAGGAAGGTGGGTATCATATATGTAAATCCCATAATTTAAAATAGAACATTTTGGTATATATGTGAATACCCCTTTAGAAGAAATATCTTTGAGTATTCACTTAATAATATAAAATAACTTTAGAAAAAGAGAGAGACATTTTGAGACGGAAATTCTACAGCATAACGGCTATGTTACGAGGTTTTAGAAGACATTAAAAAGAGAAGGAAAATGGGTCAAACATTCATAAATGACCCATAAAACAGTATATGGACAGAATAAGAAGGATACATGATCATGGTAATGAAATTTCAAGGACATAACATTTGAAATGAAAAACATGGAAGGAAGGAAAAAATTAGATTTCTCTTATGAAAGTTCGGCAGCCTAACGACGTTACTTAAAGTTCAACAAAAATGATTTGAAAAGATCAAATAGGGTCTCTCATCATGTGAACATAAGAGTTAAGTATGATAGATATAGAGATAATTCCCCAACATAATTAAAAAGGAACTTTAAAGACTTGACATGAAAGTAGAACTTTGAAAAGAATGAGAAGGGTGATAGAATCCCCTAACAAATTCGGCAGCCTAACGACGCCACTTAAAACTTCAAAATACTGAATTAAAGAGATCAAATGGGGTCTCTAATCATATGAACATAAGAGTCCATTATGATAGATATAGAGATCATTCCACAACATAACAAAAAGTAACTTGAAAGAATTGACATGAAAGTAGAACTTCAAAACGAGAAGGGTGAAGAACCACTTAAAAATTCGGCAGCCTAACGACGCCACTTAAAACTTCAAAATACTGAATTGAAGAGATCAAAGGGGGTATCTCATCATATGATCATAAAATATCAGTATGATAAATTTAGATATCATACCCCAACATAATAAAAAGGAACTTGAAATACTTTACATGAAAATAGATCTTGAAAAATGAGAAGGGAGAAAGAATCCGTGACAAAAATTTCGGCAGCCTAACGGCGCCACTTAAAACTTCATAAAACGAAATAATGAGAGTAAGAGGGGATATCTCATTATATAAACATGAAAAGGGCAGTAATAGGAGTATAAAAGAACATCCTCCAACATAAGAACATGGAGCATAAAAGGAATTACATAAAAGAGTTTACTTGAAATGAAAGAGAGAGGTCGGATCCCTTACCTTAAAACGTAACTCTTAAAACTCAAAGGTTTGGACCTTGAGGGCTTGGGGGCACCTTGGGAGGACTCCTTGGTAGGTAAGGAGACCAGAACTTCGTTGGGGGAGAGTGGGGAGTCGAATGGATGAGAGGATGGCTTGGTATTTATAGGGAAAGTGAGGGGACAAGGCATTAATGGCCAAGGGACACCTCATTAATGGTTTTGGAAAAACCATGGGCTTTCTCATGGTATTTGCCCATGGTATTGGCCACTTGGGACACCTAATACCTTATCTTACTATTCATAAGTCGACCATATTGATTACATACTTAATACATCATTTAATGATGTCATTAAACACCTATAACTTAAAAACTGTATTTTCACTATTCATCGAAAATTCAACTTTTCTCAGAATAGTCCCAAAATTTTACCTTAACCAAATATCAATGCTCTGATTTTAAAAATGAAATCCATTTTATAAAAATAATTTTCTAAATATTTTTAATTAAATTTTTAATTAAAAACACTATTCATCGAAAATTTATTTTTTTCAGAAAAATCCCCAAAAATTACCTTAACATAATATCGATGCTCTGAGTTCAAAAATGAAGTCCATTTTATAAAAATAATTTTCTAAATATTTTTAATTTAAATTTTAATTAAAAAAACACTATTCATCCGAAAAAACAAATACTTGAATAATAATTTATGAAACCGTTATTTAACCATTTTATTGAATCACATTACTTAATCAAAGTGCCTAGATTATTTTAATACTTTCTTTAAGTGAGATTACTAATCCATTTGGACACATTATTAATCCTAATCATAAAATCACTATTCATAATTTACTATTCATCAAAAATCAAGTTGATCTTATTAGACTCTAAATTTCATACTGAACATAATTGTAGAAGACCATTTTTCGAAAATCATTACACATTTTTAATTATTTAGGGTTTACATAAACATATTTAAAATATCCTTTTTCTAAAATTCATCAAAAATATGCATACTATATTTATCCAGTCATTTGAAAATTCATAAAAGAAATCGAAATTTTTATTTAAAACAAAGGATTACACAAGACAGTTACGGTCTCCTTACATAGCCCCTTATCACACCAGCATAGGACCTAAGTGTAAGATGTGCTAAGGTGAGAGAATCCGAGGGAGGCTCGGCCAACATCGCACGAGTAGTAATTTCTATCAGTTTGAACTTCTCGCGAAGGCGATCCCGTTCTAGTTTTATACGATGAAGTTCAGCTTGGGTTTGGTCCAGAGAAAAGCCCAGTGGTGCTACCTCCTTCCCAAGTTCTGTTAGATGGGCTTCGATCGGTCCAAGACTACTGGGTGTGGCCATCAAATCTTCTTTCTATATTAATTAACCAAGATTTCTTGTATTTAGAGACAATAGTCAAAACGTTTAGTTTCCAGCGGTCATATTGACCAATGGTCAAATAATAGTCAAAACCCAACAGTCTCATTTTAATTATACTCATGTTATCAAATGAAACATTTTTGTTGAGTATAAAAATAAAATAAAATAACACATAAAATTAGGAAACAATATTTATTTAAAATTTCGGGTCGTTACAATCTTCCCCCCTTAAGAAATTGCGTCCTCACAATTTTTTAAAATTGGGTTTTGAAATTTCATTGAAAGTCCCACATCGGAAAAGGAGTCAGTAACACTATTACTTTAAAAGAAAGAAAAGGGAGTACAAAGGTCACCCGAGTTAACCCACACTAGGATTCCATGTAGGAAAACATGGACATGGAGGAGAAAACCAAGGGTCAAGTTCTGAGGGAGAGTGATAGAGAACATGATTAGGATAAAGTTAACCATAAGAAAATCCCAAACTTATGATGTGTGTAAACGGTCTTTGATTACCTAGTAGGAAA
The DNA here is from genome assembly GCA_963277665.1 of Viscum album. NCBI lineage: Eukaryota > Viridiplantae > Streptophyta > Magnoliopsida > Santalales > Viscaceae > Viscum > Viscum album. The sequence goes on from OY728144.1 coordinate 521,154,128, forward strand.
CGTAAACCAACAACATTTTTGTTTTACGTTTCTTTTCATAATTTTGAGGAATTCATTTACTACATAGAACAAAAACATAAGACAATATACCTACCTTCAAGTAGAGTTTCATCCTCTAATAAGTCCCTACCAACACTAATCTTTTCTCCAAATGATGAGACTTCAAAAACACTTGGTCTCATAAAAGCACAAGAATCATCTTCTAGAGAATCACATAATCTACAAAAGATTAACTATATATTTCTTCTATCTTTAAACATTATCCCCAAAACAGAAAGGTTAAGGTAAAACAACTCTTCAAAAAGAAAGAATCCCATAGGAATGGAAACTACTTTTAAATCTCCAAAGTTCCATGGTACTACCCAAAGTTCATCATAGACCATTCCATAAATAACGGTCCTTAAAATTCCTCAAAATAAACCAAACTAAGATTGAAACCCAAATACAATAAGGATTTGATAACATAGTCTTCCAAAACAACTTCATTGTTCATCTCCAGACAACATCAACCACTCTTAACATCTTATAACAAAAGTAGCTAACCTAAACATTTTTTACCCAAGATAGGTTAATCATTCCCATAAGTAACCTAAATTACTATAAGTCCACCTTAAATTCACCAATTATTCAAAATATAAGTCAACCTTAATCCTCAATGAAAATACTATAGTAATCTATATACCTCGATCATATAGGGTCCCCAAATTAGTGAACGTCTTCCAAAATAATAATCATCTTTTAATCCCCTAATCATCTCTGTCATATTAATACGGAAATTGTCGCATTTTCTATCACATTGGTTGTTGGGACACGTTATTCAATTTCCCACCATTAACTAAGAAGAGAAAGTATAATTAGAGGCTTAAATACTTAACCAATAATCATGAAAAGGAACATAAATCATATAAGTATAACTTGTAGAAGAAAAGTATACCCTAACTTGTGATCCCCTATGTTCCCATCTAGGTTATCCATGATCATATATTCTTATGTGAATCTTTATTTTATTTTATCTTTGTTCCTTTAACAATGGTTCATACCAAGCTTATGAATTTAACAAAACATATCCCCCGGGAGTGTCGTAACCAAGAGTGCATCAAGGCCCGTTGTCGTGTACCAGTTCCCGTTCGAGTCTAGCTCAAAGCGGTGTTTTCGGGTTTTACCCCTATGTACATCTGTGCCAGAGCCACCTCTACCTGCTCGTATCCAGACAGGGATGTATTTTCTTGGCAACCCCTTACTAAATACTCACCAAAATACCAGGAAGATTTCCTATATTTAAACTTTTCTATAGGGTTCTTCCTAGATTTTTCATATCCTAATTTCCACAAATAACTAAACCATCCTTTGATACCAACTATAGCATCCCATCTTTTTATAACATAACTTTCATTCCATTACACGGAACTGAGGATCTTTAAGGTTTAGTGTCTTGGAAACAAGGAATATAAAACATGAAACAAAAAAAACATTCTTCTTAAACACTTGAAAGGATTCTCATCATGTTCACCCTAGGCTCATTACTGCATCTCATAACCTGGGGACATACATCAAAAGAAAGGGTGAGCAGAAGGCCCAGCAAGGGAAACAAGTGAAACATTTTACATATGAACTTGAGATACATCAATAAAGTCATGAAAAGAACTTTAAGGCATGAAAATGAAATCATGAGGCATATCATAATAAAAATAAAACTTTTTCATAACTTGAAGATGTTGCTACATCATTTAACATAGACAATCATGAACATATCACCAAGGTCCATCCCCAAGGTTTCATTTGAAAATTACCAAGGTTATTCACCAAGGTATCGTGAAAATTGTAATCTCTAGTGGTTACATCAATACCCAATGCATTGGAGCTCTATCAGGCCGCACCCTTAAATTTGCCTTTATTATCATGTGAGCCACATATATCATCATCAAACATTTCATAAATAACCCATATATAATAAAATAAATGGGTTTCATTTCATAATCACAACGTTTTAAAAACTGCTTTAAAGACATGATCTTTACGTCACTTTAAAACCCACAGAAAAGGAAGGTGGGTATCATGTATGTAAATACCATAATTTAAAATAGAACATTTTGGTATATATGTGAATACCCCTTTATAAGAAAGAGCTTTGAGTATTCACTTAATAATATAAAATAACTTTAGAAAAAGAGAGAGACATTTTGAGACGGAAATTCTGCAGCATAACGACTATGTTACGAGGTTTTAGAAGACATTAAAAAGAGAAGGAAAATGGGTCAAACATTCATAAATGACCCATAAAACAGTATATGGACAGAATAAGAAGGATACATGATCATGGTAATGAAATTTCAAGGTCATACCATTTGAAATGAAAAACATGGAAGGAAGGAAAAAATTAGATTTCTCTTATGAAAGTTCGGCAGCCTAACGACGTTACTTAAACTTGAACAAAAATGATTTGAAAAGATCAAATAGGGTCTCTCATCATGTGAACATAAGATTTAATTATGATAGATATAGAGATAATTCCCCAACATAATTAAAAAGGAACTTTAAAGACTTGACATGAAAGTAGAACTTTGAAAAGAATGAGAAGGGTGAAAGAATCCCCTAACAAATTCGGCAGCCTAACAGCGCCACTTAAAACTTCAAAATACTGAATTGAAGAGATCAAATGGGGTCTCTCATCATATGAAAATAAGAGTCCATTATGATATATATAGAGATCATACCCCAACATAACAAAAAGTAACTTGAAATAATTGACATGAAAGTAGAACTTCAAAACGAGAAGGGTGAAGAACCACTTAAAAATTCGGCAGCCTAACAGCGCCACTTAAAACTTCAAAAAACTTAATTGAAGAGATCAAATGGGGTCTCTCATCATATGATAATAAAAGATCAGTACGATAAATTTAGAGATCATACCCCAACATAATAAAAAGGAACTTGAAATACTTTACATGAAAATAGATCTTGAAAAATGAGAAGGGAGAAAGAATCCGTTACAAAAATTTCGGCAGCCTAACGGCGCCACTTAAAACTTCATAAAACGAAATAATGAGAGTAAGAGGGGATCTCTTATTATATAAACATGAAAAGGGCTGTAAGAGGAGTATAAAAGAACATCCTCCAACATAAGAACATGGAGAATAAAAGGAATTACATAAAAGAGTTTACTTGAAATGAAAGAGAGAGGTCGGATCCCATACCTTAAAACGTAACTCTTAAAACTCAATGGTTTGGAACTTGAGGGCTTGGGGGAACCTTGGGAGGACTCCTTGGTAGGTAAGGAGACCAGAACTTCATTGGGGGAGAGTGGGGAGTCGAATGGATGAGAGGATGGCTTGGTATTTATGGGGAAAGTGAGGGGACAAGGCATTAATGGCAAAGGGACAACTCATTAGTGGTTTTGGAAAAACCATGGGCTTTCTCATGGTATTTGCCCATGGTATTGGCCACTTGGGACACCTACTACCTTATCTTACTATTCATAAGTCTACCATATTGATTACATACTTAATACATCATTTAATGATGTCATTAAACACCCGTAACTTAAAAACTGTATTTTCACTATTCATTGAAAATTCAACTTTCTCAGAATAGTCCCAAAATTTTACCTTAACCAAATATCAATGCTCTGATTTTAAAAATGAAATCCATTTTATAAAAATAATTTTCTAAATATTTTTAATTAAATTTTTAATTAAAAACACTATTCATCGAAAATTTATTTTTTTCAGAAAAATCCCCAAAAATTACCTTAACATAATATCGATGCTCTGAGTTCAAAAATGAAGTCCATTTTATAAAAATAATTTTCTAAATATTTTTAATTAAAATTTTAATTAAAAAAACACTATTCATCCGAAAAAACAAATACTTGAGTAATAATTTATGAAACCGTTATTTAACCATTTTATTGAATCACATTACTTAATCAAAGTGCCTAGATTATTTTAATACTTTCTTTAAGTGAGATTACTAATCCATTTGGACACATTATTAATCCTAATCATAAAATCACTATCCATAATTTACTATTCATAAAAAATCAAGTTGATCTTATTAGACTCTAAATTTCATACTGAACATAATTGTAGAAGACCATTTTTTGAAAATCATTACACATTTTTAATTATTTAGGGTTTACATAAACATATTTAAAATATCCTTTTTCTAAAATTCATAAAAAATATGCATACTATATTTATCCAGTCATTTGAAAATTCATAAAAGAAATCGAAATTTTTATTTAAAACAAAGGATTACACAAGACAGTTACGGTCTCCTTACATAGCCCCGTATCACACCAGAATAGGACCTAAGTGTAAGATGTGCTAAGGTGAGAGAATCCGAGGGAGGCTCGACCAACATCGCACGAGTAGTAATTTCTACCAGTTTGAACTTCTCGCGAAGGCGATCCTGTTCTAGCTTTATACGATGAAGTTCAGCTTGGGTTTGGTCCAGAGCAAAGCCCAGTGGTGCTACCTCCTTCCCAAGTTCTGTTAGATGGGCTTCAATCGGTCCAAGACTACTGGGTGAGGCCATCAAATATTCTTTCTATATTAATTAACCAAGATTGCTTGTATTTAGAGACAATAGTCAAAACGTTTAGTTTCCAGCGGTCATATTGACCAATGGTCAAATAATAGTCAAAACCCAATAGTCTCATTTTAATTATACTCATGTTATCAAATGAAACATTTTTGTTGAGTATAAAAATAAAATAAAATAACACATAAAATTAGGAAACAATATTTATTTAAAATTTCGGGTCGTTACAATCTTCCCCCCTTAAGAAATTGCGTCCTCGAAATTTTTTAAAATTGGGTTTTGAAATTTCATTGAAAGTCCCACATCGGAAAAGGAGTCAGTAAAACTATTACTTTAAAAGAAATAAAGGGGAGTACAAAGGTCACCCGAGTTAACCCACACTAGGATTCCATGTAGGAAAACATGGACATGGAGGAGAAAACCAAGGGTCATGTTCTGAGGGAGAGTGATAGAGAACATGATTAGGAGAAAGTAAACCATAAGAAAATCCCAAACTTATGATGTGTGTAAACGGTCTTTGATTACCTAGTAGGAAACGTAAACCAACAACATTTTTGTTTTACATTTCTTTTCATAATTTTGAGGAATTCATTTACTACATAGAACAAAAACATAAGAAAATATACCTACTTTCAAGTAGAGTTTCATCCTCTAATAAGTCCCTACCAACACTAATCTTTTCTCCAAATGATGAGACTTCAAAAACACTTGGTCTCATAAAAGCAAAAGAATCATCTTCTAGAGAATCACATAATATACAAAAGATTAACTATATATTTCTTCTATCTTTAAACATTATCCCAAAAATAGAAAGGTTAAGGTAAAACAACTCTTCAAAAATAAAGAATCCCATAGGAATGGAAACTACTTTTAAATCTCCAAAGTTCCATGGTACTACCCAAAGTTCATAATAGACCATTCTATAAATAACGGTCCATAAAATTCCTCAATATAAACCAAACTAAGATTGAAACCCAAATACAAGAAGGATTTTATAACATAGTCTTCCAAAACAACTTCATTGTTCATCTCCAGACAACATCAACCACTCCTAACATCTTATAACAAAAGTAGCTAACCTAAACATTTTTTACCCAAGATAGGTTAATCATTCCAATAAGTAACCTAAATTACTATAAGTCCACCTTAAATTCTTCAATTCTTCAAAATATAAGTCAACCTTACTCTTCAATGAAAATACTATAGTAATCTATTTACCTCGATCATATAGGGTCCCCAAAATAGTGAACGTCTTCCAAAATAATAATCATCTTTTAATCCCCTAATCATCTCTGTCATATTAATATGGAAATTGTCGCATTTTCTATCACATTGGTTGTTGGGACACGTTATTCAATTTCCCACCATTAACTAAGAAGAGAAATTATAATTAGAGGCTTAAATACTTAACCAATAATCATGAAAAGGAACATAAATCATATAAGGATAACTTGTAGAAGAAAAGTATACCCTAACTTGTGATCCCCTATGTTCCCATCTAGGTTATCCATGATCATATATTCTTATGTGAATCTTTATTTTATTTTATCTTTGTTCCTTTAACAATGGTTCATACCAAGCTTATGAATTTACCAAAGCATATCCCCCGGGAGTGTCGTAACCAAGAGTGCAGCAAGGCGCATTGTCGTGTACCAGTTCCCGTTTGAGTCTAGCTCAAAGCGGTGTTTTTGGGTTTTACCACTATGTACGTCTGTGCCAGATCCACCTCTACCTGCTCGTATCTAGATAGGGATGTATTTGCTTGGCAACCCCTTACTCAATACTCACCAAAATACCAGGAAGATTTCCTATATTTAAACTTTTCTATAGGGTTCTTCCTAGAGTTTTCATATCCTAATTTCCACAAATAACTAAACCATCCTTTGATACCAACTATAGCATCCCATCTTTTTATAACATAACTTTCATTCCATTACACAGAACTGAGGATCTTTAAGGTTTAGTGTCTTGGAAACAAGGAACATAAAACATGAAACAAAAAAAACATTCTTCTTAAACACTTGAAAGGATTCTCCTCATGTTCACCCTAGGCTCATTACTACATCTCATAACCTGGGGACATACATCAAAAGAAAGGGTGAGCAGAAGGCCCAGCAAGGGAAACAAGTGAAACATTTTACATATGAACTTGAGATACATCAATAAAGTCATGAAAAGAACTTTAAGGCATGAAAATGAAATCATGAGGCATATCATAATAAAAATAAAACTTTTTCATAACTTGAAGATGTGGATACATCATTTAACATAGACAATCATGAACATATCACCAAGGTCCATCCCCAAAGTGTCATTTGAAAATTACCAAGGTTATTCACCAAGGTATCATGAAAATTGTAATCTCTAGTGGTTACATCATTACCCAATGCATTGGAGTGCTATCAGGGAGCACCCTTAAATTTTACTTTATTATCATGTGAGCCACATATATCATCATCAAAAATTTTATAAATAACCCATATAGTATAAAATAAATGGGTTTCATTTCATAATCACAACGTTTTAAAAACTGCTTTAAAGATATGATCTTTACGTCACTTTAAAACCCACAGAAAAGGAAGGTGGGTATCATGTATGTAAATCCCATAATTTAAAATAGAAAATTTTGGTATATATGTGAATACCCCTTTAGAAGAAAGAGCTTTGAGTATTCACTTAATAATATAAAATAACTTTAGAAAAATAGAGAGACATTTTGAGACGGAAATTCTGCAGCATAACGGCTATGTTACGAGGTTTTATAAGACATTAAAAAGAGAAGGAAAATGGGTCAAACATTCATAAATGACCCATAAAACAGTATATGGACAGAATAAGAAGGATACATGATCATGGTAATGAAATTTCAAGGGCATACCATTTGAAATGAAAAACATGGAAGGAAGGCAAAAATTAGATTTCTCTTATGAAAGTTCGGCAGCCTAACGACGTTACTTAAACTTCAACAAAAATGATTTGAAAAGATCAAATAGGGTCTCCCATCATGTGAAAATAAGAGTTAAGTATGATAGATATAGAGATAATTCCCCAACATAATTAAAAAGGAACTTTAAATACTTGACATGAAAGTAGAACTTTGAAAAGAATGAGAAGGGTGAAAGAATCCCCTAACAAATTCGGCAGCCTAACGACGCCACTTAAAACATAAAAATACTAAATTTAAGAGATCAAATGGGGTCTATCATAATATGAACATAAGAGTCCAGTATGATAGATATATAGGTCATACCCCAACATAAAAAAAGTAACTTGAAAGAATTGACATGAAACTAGAACTTCAAAACGAGAAGGGTGAAGAACCACTTAAAAATTCGGCAGCCTAACGACGCCACTTAAAACTTCAAAATACTGAATTGAAGAGATAAAATGGGGTCTCTCATCATATGATAATAAAAGATCAGTATGATAAATTTAGAGATCATACCCCAACATAATAAAAAGGAACTTGAAATACTTTACATGAAAATAGATCTTGAAAAATGAGAAGGGAGAAAGAATCCGTTACAAAAATTTCGGCAGCCTAACGGCCCCACTTAAAACTTCATAAAACGAAATAATGAGAGTAAGAGGGGATCTCTAATTATATGAACATGTAAAGGGCAGTAATAGGAGTATAAAAGAACATCCTCCAACATAAGAACATGGAGCATAAAAGGAATGACATAAAAGAGATTACTTGAAATGAAAGAGAGAGGTCGGATCCCTTACCTTAAAACGTAACTCTTAAAACTCAAAGGTTTGGACCCTGAGGGCTTGGGGGAACCTTGGGAGGACTCCTTGAGAGGTAAGGAGATCATAACTTCATTGGGGGAGAGTGGGGAGTCGAATGGATGAGAGGATGGCTTGGTATTTATAGGGAAAGTGAGGGGACAAGGCATTAATGGCCAAGGGACACCTCATTAGTGGTTTTGGCAAAACCATGGGCTTTCTCATGGTATTTGCCCATGGTTTTGGCCACTTGGGACACCTCATACCTTATCTTACTATTAATAAGTCGACCATATTGATTACATACTTAATACATCATTTAATGATGTCATTAAACACCCGTAACTTAAAAACTGTATTTTCACTATTCATCGAAAATTCAACTTTCTCAGTATAGTCCCAAAATTTCACCTTAACCAAATATCAATGCTCTGATTTCAAAAATGAAATACATTTTATAAAAATAATTTTCTAAATATTTTTAATTAAATCTTTAATTAAAAACACTAATCATCGAAAATTTATTTTTTTCAGAAAAATCCCCAAAAATTACCTTAACATAATATCGATGCTCTGAGTTCAAAAATGAAGTCCATTTTATAAAAATATTTTTATAAATATTTTTAATTAAAATTTTAATTAAAAAAACACTATTCATCCGAAAAAACTAATACTTGAATAATAATTTATGAAACCATTATTTAACCATTTTATTGAATCACATTACTTAATCAAAGTGCCTAGATTATTTTAATACTTTATTTAAGTGATATTACTAATCCATTTGGACACATTATTAATCCTAATCATAAAATCACTATTCATAATTTATTATTCATCAAAAATCATGTTGATCTTATTAGACTCTAAATTTCATACTGAACATAATTGTAGAAGACCATTTTTTGAAAATCATTACACATTTTTAATTATTTAGGGTTTACATAATCATATTTAAAATATCCTTTTTCTAAAATTCATAAAAAATATGCATACTATATTTATCCGGTCATTTGAAAATTCATAAAAGAAATCGAAATTTTTATTTAAAACAAAGGATTACACAAGACAGTTATGGTCTCCTTACATAGCCCCTTATCACACCAGCATAGGACCTAAGTGTAAGGTGTGTTAAGGTGAGATAATCCGAGGGAGGCTCGGCCAACATCGCACGAGTAGTAATTTCTATCAGTTTGAACTTCTCGCGAAGGCGATCCCATTCTAGCTTTATACGATGAAGTTCAGCTTGGGTTTGGTCTAGAGCAAAGCCCAGTGGTGCTACCTCCTTCCCAAGTTCTGTTAGATGGGCTTCGATCGGTCCAAGACTACTGGCTGAGGCCATCAAATCTTCTTTCTATATTAATTAACCAAGATTGCTTGTATTTAGAGACAATAGTCAAAACGTTTAGTTTCCAGCGGTCATATTGACCAATGGTCAAATAATAGTCAAAACCCAACAGTCTCATTTTAATTATACTCATGTTATCAAATGAAACATTTTTGTTGAGTATAAAAATAAAATAAAATAACACATAAAATTAGGAAACAATATTTATTTAAAATTTTGGGTTATTACAACAGTTCATACACAGATTGAATGTATTAGGAAAAAAGGTTGTGGTTTATCTACAACGTTCAGATGAGGTTTTCCTTAGTTGGTGAAAAAGGAAACCCATGCAGCACAGGATAAACTCATGCATAGGAGGGTGCAACTGATCACTATTGAGTCAGCCAACCTTATCCTCATGGAAGCAGAAGTTTTGAGTTTTTAGTTCCTCCAAGACTATGACTTCGAGATAGTCTGTACTCCTAGGAAGGGGAACGTTGTTGCGGATGCGCTCAGCTGGAGGACTGGTATACAGCTGCTAGGCAAGGCGATAGAGAAGCTAGTTTCCTTACAGATATCCTTCATGGATAGAGATGGAGCATCCCCTCTACAGTCACTTGTAGTCACTTCCCTGCTTCATCAGCGAGTCAGGGAGGCACAACGTAGAGATGCTGACTGCAAGACACGACATGCTCAGATACCCATAGGGTAGGCACCTGATGGATTTTCTAAAGGTGGGGAGAACATCATTCTCTTCAAAGGACGTACCATGGTACTAGTTTCACTTTAGGAGGAAGTGTTGAGGGAGTTCCACACATCCCCTCTAGCGGTATATCCAGGTGTGGCGAAGATGTACCAGGACCTTCGACGATAGCACTGGTGGCCAGGTATGAAGAAGGCGGTAGCAGAGTTTATCTCTCGATGCCTCACTTGTCAACAAGTGAAGGCAGAGCACCAGGTACCAGCAGGCTTGGTTCAGACCTTAGAGGTCCCAGAGTGGAAATGAGATGGGATATCCATGTATTTCGTGATGGGTCTTCCACATACATCTAGGAGTCACAATTCGATTTGGGTGATCATCGACCGACTCACAAAGTCGGCCCACTTCCTACTGACCAAAGATGGTACTAACTACCACATAGAATGTACAAATCATCCAGGAGTGGATGAAGACTACACAGATCAGGTAGAAGTCATATGCTGACGGAGACCTCTGGAGTTCGAGGATGAAGACCACGTCTTTCTACGGGTCTCACCTCGATGAGGCCTATAGAGATTTGGCCAAGGAGGCAAGTTATCTCCGAGATTCAACAGATCTTTCTAGGTCTTAAGCATAGTATGCGAGGTGGATTATTGCTTAGATCTTCCACCTCAGTTGCATCGGGTGGACAACTTCTTCCATGTATCTCATCTAATGAGATACGTGCACGACCCATCTCACATCATCAACCACGGGGAGATGGTTATTGATCATAAGGATACTTTCACAGAGGTTCCAATGGAGATTGAGAATCAACAGGAGTGGGTCCTACTTGGACGGTTGATACCTTTAGTGCATGTTTGTTGGCAGCACATGAACCTCCAGGAGAGCACATGGGAGCGGGAGGCTCATATGCATGCTCAGTACCCCCCTTTTGTTCCCTTAGTTCAAGTTTTAGCTTATGGGGACGTAAATCCCTGGGGTGGGGAGAATTTAAAGACTTGGAAATTCCATGGAAATATTTTTCATAAATAAATGGGAATTTTACGAGTCCACAGTTTCTGGCGGTGCATGATTCCGAGGTTCGGTGTGCCCAGAATCAATTTCTAATGTTTTTGTTAAGCTTTAGTTAATGCGAGTAAGCAGTTTTCCTGAAAAAGTGGAATAACTCTTAAATGGTAACTCGGATCAGAAATCTGAGGGCATCATTACACTCAGGATGGCGGGTTTAACCTAGGAGTGACTTACGTTTATTCAGCACGGGCCTCCTGTGAGAAATCCCAAAAATGGAATAACCGTAAATAAAATAATTAAACAAATTATTTTATTTTTCAAATGCTTATAACTCACAAAAGGTAGCTCGGATTAAAAATCTGAGACCACCACTGAACTCGTGAGGGAATTATTTATTTAAGAAGATACTAACTTTGGCCGATGCGGGCCACCAGAAAATTTTAGTTTTTGACCGCAAATAAAATAATTAAGTGACAATTATTTTATTGTAAAATTCATAACTTCTAAATGGTGAGCCGGATTAAAAATCTGAGAGTACCGTTGGGTTCATTGGGGTGTGTTTCACCTAAGCAGAGCATAACTTTGACTAGCGTGAGTCAATGGTGACTGATAATAATTTTCTGAACATTTTTTTCAGGTGCATTCAGTAAACATACGTTCGGGATTTTATATCTTTTGAACCGGTGCTCGGAATTGAAATCCAAGGGCACCGTTGAACTCGCAGCATCGGTGATTTCATAGTGATACCTGCACTGTAGTTGCGTTCTAACGAGAGTAGAAGTTAGTTTTTGGGGGTTTTCAATTAAATTGAATAAAAATGAAGTGTTAACTTTATTTTTAGTTGGGTGGTTAAAACCTCCAAGGGGAGGTTGGAGGTGGGGGCCACCACACCCTAACCTCCCATGGGAGGTTACGGTGGTGGGGACCACCCGCGCATAACCTCCCTTGGGAGGATATTTTTAGGTGGGGCCCACACGAGCTTCAAACCCCTTAAACCCCCTTGTAACTCTCCATAAAGTGGGGAGCCTCTTCGCCTTCCTCCATTGTTTTTAAATGTGCCAACTCCCTCACAATTAATTAATTAAACCCTTGTAATTAATTAATTGAATCCTTTGAAATTCTTGCCAACTCCATTCATTTAATTAAGTGAACCAACTTAATAAATTTGAATTATTTTGAATACATGCCAACCCTTAAAATAAGGGACAAGCTATTATTTTACTTTGGATGGCACAAGCTTTGTTGGGAGAACTAAGGAGAGGATGTGTTTTTGGTGGAGCCTTTTCTCTCCAATGAAGGACCACTGAAGAACGAAGAACATCGACTTCTTCCTTCTTCAACCAGTGCAAGGTAGGGAACGTCTCTTCTGCTCCCGAAGAAAGAAGACGCCATCTTCTTCCTTCTTCATCCGCGTCAAAGGAGGAGACGCCGCCCATGATGAACGTCGCCAACGGCGACGTCCGCCCTACCACGAATCCATTATAAATCATCAAAAAATACGAGGTAGGGGATATTTTACGATTGAATACTACCCTCCGTTCTCCGTCATATGTTGTGCACTTTGAGAACCGAATGATATCACCGTAACTAGGAGGGTTTAGACAACACGAACACAGTCCGAACCTCCCCTTGTTTGTTCTTGTTCGATGATGAAGGTGGTACATGCGGTGACAGCGACAAAGGCGGCGAACAAAGGCTGCGCTACCCACGACCTCTGTGAACTGCGCCACCCCCGCGGTGCCCCGATGCGCTATCCGCACCCCCGCGCCTCTGCTGGCGTGCTGTTGGCGCCCCGCGCCCCTGTCAGCGCCCACTTGAAGCCGCACGCCCTTTCTGGTGCACTTCCGGCTCCCCGTGCCCCTGTCAGCGCGCTACCCGATGCCTTGCGCCACTTTCAGTGTGCTCCCCGGTGCTCTGCGCCCCCTACCGACACGCTGCACGCCTGCCCGGCTTCTGCCGCGGCCTGCCCGGTGTACCCACGACCTGCTCGGAGTCCAGCCGGCCAGGCCGTGCCCCACGCAGCCTGCCCACTGGCCTCCCGGCCACCGACCTGTTGAGCCGACCTACGAAACCCCTGCGGTGCCGCTGGCTGAACCGGCCCGGTCTTCCGGGCCGAGTTACCGAGCCGCCTACGTGGCAAATATCGGGTCGAACAGCCCTTGCGGTCCGCTGGGCCGGGCCCAGTGGGCCTGGTCAAAACTTAGCGGGCTAACCCGCCCAATGGGCCAGGTCAGACCTAGTGAGTCTGACAGGGTTGACCCAAACCGGGGTAGCCCAGACTGGGTTGGGCCGTGTCGGTCCGACCGGGTCGGACCAGACCTGGGCCCATTAATGACCCCTTTAACTCCTTGGGCCATATCTTTGGCACCAGACGTCCGTTTGATGAACCATAAGTGGCGCTTGTATTCTTGGAGCATAACCGTCCCTTTGAGTATACCCCATGAGAGTTCGGGGTATAGTTGAGATATGGTCAGGTTGGTTTGTACATGAACCAACTGGGCCCCCGAAACTAAAAGGCTAATAACTCACAGTCAGGGTGTCCGATTGACTCGCCGTCTATTGCGTTGAGACCCATATGACGTGGAGGTCCTTTAAGATACTTCCACGTGTGAATTTTTGATAATTGGATTATCAACCAGTAGCTCGTGGAACGGATCCTCCCGGTGATGAGTGTGCGGAGTGTGTAGACCTATTATCTGTAGACCTTTGGACTGCTTGACCGATTCGACTCGGAGTGATTCGACTAGCCCAGGGTACGGAGCACCCAGTTTGGCGGCAGACCCATAGAGGATGGAGCGACTGGCTTGGTAGCATACCCGCGATACTCGACAGGAGGAGTACCTCTGACGGCTATTAGGGGGAGTGCCCAGTTTGGCGGCAGACCCACAGCGGACAGAGCACCCAGTTTGGAAGTAGACCCATGGTACTCGACAGGAGGAGTACCTCAGCAGTCTAAGGCTAGTGAGTAGTGCCTCAGAGTCCCGACAGGGCCACTGTACTCGACAGAGGAGGAGTTCTCTAGCAGTCATGGTTTCGATAATGAAAATCCTGGTTTGAGCTGAGTCAATGACCTTTGTGTTTTCCTCATGATTGAGATGGGTTACTTGATAACATTGGTATATGTAAGGGCATATACCTAAGTAATGGTTATCCATTGATTTCATACTTTTTGGTTTATCCTTGTTTGATTTTGTGAGAACTTGAGGGTCTCGGGGTCCCTACTGAGTATCGTTATACTCACCCCTACACGGGCTATGCCCGCACCTCGTTGTGTTGGATGCAGATGATAGACAACGCTGACCGAGGTAGAGTGTGAGAGGACTGGATGGTTCCCGGAGTTGGATCTCATGAAAAGATGGTACCCGGAGGAGAAGGATATACATGGTGCGCTGAGGAGTCTATCTGTACCTACCCTTCAGGTAGGATCCATGGTGGATGATCCAGGAGCAGCTATACACCTTCGAGCTATTTGTCTTTTAGTTGTACATGTTTTCTTTTCCTTGTACTTTACTGTTGGTCTTGTATTTCCGACCCCTTTTATTTTCTAGCACATCTTTTATTATACAATTTTTACATAGTGTTTTCTTCCTCTTGTACTCTATTTGTGTGTCTTTACATTTTATAAAGGCAATGCCTTCCCTGTTTTAGGGAATTACGCCTTTGGTGCTAGTCGGCAGCCCCTGGCCTATGGAAGGTGGGATTGGGGTAGTCACGATATGGGCCCCGGGGGACCGGTCATGACATAATTATTTTATGAGTACTTATTTTCAAATCTATTATTTAGAAACACTATATTCTTAAATAAAAATTATACATATTTAACATTTTTAAACAAAAAACTATTATGAAAATTCATGTTTTGAAGATAAAAGGAATTGTCCACATAACTATAATGAAAATGAATAAAATATTAAAAAAAAATATTATTTCATTAACCTTTCATTTAGTAATTATAGATTATATAATTTATAAACTATAATTTGATGATCCCCTACTTTTTAAGAAAAATATGATTAATCATATTATTTCAAGAGTGTTAGATACATATAATTATGTTAAGGATGATATGAAAATATCATTTATAGAAATATGCTTCTATAATAATTTTAATATCCATATTTAGTGATAGGAATAACACTCCCCCTTTGATTTCAATAATGACTGGATATATTAATAAAAATAAAATTAAAGAAAATTAAATATTTAGAAAAAATGAATTAATAAATCACTTAATTTCATCTCGATTTTTTGTTATTAAATTAAAAACCATATTGGTAATGTCAAGTGAATTTTTTTTTTTAAAAGGATATAAAAATAAAAAATACTCATCATAAAAGTTTCATGATAGAATTTTAATACTTCACAATGTAATTTTATCTGTCAACCCGTAATTTATTAAAGTAGAAAATTTTCATCCCAAATTAGAATTTAATTTTATTAGTTTTTTTTGTTATTAAAAATGATTATGGGAAATATTTTGTTATAATGGATAACATTTTAATGTAAATTGGAGATTTTTAAGTAGTTTTAATCAAACTGGATGATGAAAAAAAACATTATAATTGAAAATATTATACATTATGTGATTTAGGGATTTAGTAGATAATTTCACTGAAATAAAAAAATTAAATATAATAACTCCTTGTTGAATGTAAAATATCAGGGTTTTGAATTATTATAGTAAAAGGATAAATAATTTTAATATGCATTAATAAGAGGTGTGAAGGAAAAACCTATATAAAACAGGTGAGGAAATAAAAACAAATCAATGTTGTAGTTGTAGTCTAGAAGTTAAGAATGGTTTTCACATATGATTTGGGTATAAACCCCACCTATTTTATATGTTTATTATACATAGTTTTATTTTGGTAAAATATGGAAAATATGAAATTTTATATATTTTATCATGTTCTAGATTCAGGTTTACGATCTTGAGACCATGAATAGTAACGTTGTATGGTTATTTTTCTTGTCCAATATAGAATGCACTACCATTTTAATTATTTAAATACCATGAATATATATTTTTCATTATTCAAAATATCCTAAAACAATTATTTTTCAATCCAAATAAATCCATATGACTATTGTTATTATGATTGATTCTTTATTGGTATTTGGAAGTATATTTTTAATTTTTCAATTTACAAATGTTATTTTCTTTCAATAATATATTTAAAAATTTATAATAAGAATGGAATTTTAATTATCAACTTGTTTTGTTGCTATTATTATTATTATGTTTAGTGTATATGTTGGTAAATGAAATATCTAATAATTATGTAATCTGAATCTTATTCTTATTTGGTTCATTATATTATAGCAAGTTGTTATTATAATTATTATTATAAAAAAAAATAAAAAAAATAAAAATGGTATTAGATTAGATGTGGGGATGGGGGTATCCCCTATCATTGCATTGTGTATGACAAATATGGGACATGGGAGAGACCCCAAATCATCCACGTCATTTTCTTCAATCCACTAGGGGATATCAAGGTTGGGTTGGTTATCTATCCCATCATCTTCATATTCCTATTCTATTTACATACATCTATAGTTAACTAATATAAAAATTATATTCTATATAGGGTTTCTGTTAGTTTGATTTAAATGCATCACATGCTACCACATGGACTTAGGTTAGGTTGTTATCATTTTATAGTTATACCCTAGACCGGTGCATTGAGTTTTGTCTAAAAGATCCACACTGCAATGTTGCCCCAGGTAGGGAATTTTTTTATCTTGTTTGTCACATTCTAATGGTACACAATCTATTTTATGTTTTTAATTATTATAACTTAATGGTTTTAAAAATAAAAATGTGTAAATGGGTTTCCAATTATCATCCATAGTTACCACATTACTTGATACCCCTACTCCATGGTGCCTCCTCACTTCTCCTATGATTACTCATTTATTATCTATCAGAAAGATGTTCATCTAATCCTAGTGGATAATCACCGAAAATTTAATACATCATATTATTTTTATTCATTAAATCTATATACATTAATTTTTTATATCATTAGGTCCTTAGTATCGTGTTTTATGACTTATATTTTGATTTGTTTCCATATCATGATGAATCATCTAAAATTTTTTATGGGAAGAGTACTTATGAGTCCATGTTGGTGGTCCTTAAGACATCTCATTAGTTTTTATGAGTGTTTCATGTGTCATATGATTTACATTAACAAAAAATATTTTATCATGATTAAAAAATTTGTAAAAATATATGTTATTTTCTTAGATTCTGAGTAATAATTATTAGTTTCATTAGTGGTCATTTGTGAGATATATTTTAATTACATGGTCACTAAGGACTAGGTTTATTTTTTAATGTGTTATCGAATGGTTACATAGATCTCATAATGGGTGTCTATTCTTTTTATTTCTGAAAAATGGATTTTTTTAAGTTATCATAGACCATTCATGATAATGGGAAGCTAATGAGTGGTTTAGAATAATAATAAACTTGAATTTTCATATAATTGTGTTTGATTATTGATATATCAATCATTTTATGGTGTCATTAGTCATGTATTGTTATCTTACTCTTTTTAAATACCAATGATAAATTTTTTTATAAGGTAGGTATTTATGTTGGTGTTGCATCATCCACTTGGTCAAATTGTATTATTGATGTATCATATATCCATGGATTTTTTGTGGGGATATATCATCTACATAGGAACCATGAATACGTGATATATCATTATATTTTGATTTGAGTAGTTTTGACACCTTATAGAACTAATGATATCTTACTTTCCAATAATGTTAGGATGATATTATATCATTCATCTTGCGGTGTGTTGTGGTGATGTTTCATTCTCTAGGATTGTGTGATAGTGATTTATCATCCACTAGGGGAATGTTATAGTGATGTATCATTTATCAGTAGTATGTAATGTGATATATAATTCAATAAGGGGTGAATTGATTGTAATATATCTTTCACCCAAGGGGTATGTTATAGTAATGTCTCATTCACTTATTGAATACTGTGTGATGATGTATCATTTACCAATGAGATATACGTATGATTATTATTAATTTTATTGTATTGATATGTGAGGTGGTGGGTTATTCTACATATAGGTGTTCTCCTAACATGGAAGATTCTTCCCATTCAGACACTAGTTTAATAGAGCATGGTCACACTTGGTTTGGATGCAGAGAAATCAATGATATTAAACTTTTTTTTGTTACACATTGTTCACCCAAAGTTTAGTTAGATATTTTTTTCAAAAAATCATTTCACAAAGGTTGATGTAAATAATAAGAGATCAATGGTTATGAAGATGTTCCATATAATTGTGTCTCATTATATTAGGTAAATTGATTTTGGATATCCATTTTTTATTTGGTTTTTGAAGTTTCATATCATATTTTATATAGATAATGGTGTTCTGTCCTTACAGTGAAAGACATATGTATTATTTATGGAATTTTTTTATAATTTTGAAATATAGTCTTAATATAGAATATAATGAAAGAATAAATTAAGATATGTGTAGATTTTGATTCTAGTGCTTATTATTTGTATTTTACAAATGAAATATTTGATGTTGTAAGAAAAGTTTCTCCAAAGCATAATCCATCAGAACAACCAAGCCAGCTAAGACTCTATATAGAAATCCCATCCATATAATGTAGGTGGGTCTAGCCTAGGAGAGGCTATGAAGAGGAAGATCTTGTTCATAGGTATGGAAGAGCATACACAAGAAAAAACAAGGATAATTATGAATGTTTAGTTGTTATCCATTCAGTGAAGTCCAACAAGAGAGGATGTAGGATAGCCTCAGACACCCCTTAGGATTCTTATGATCATCATCACAAGTATATTGTATTATTAATATGATGAATGTTGATAAATGGGTTGACGTGTGATCAATGAGGAAAGGTCACCATTACCTCTTTAAAATGTTATAAATATAAGATATAATATCTCATTAAATTTATTTATCCCATCTGATCTCCCATTTTGACATCATCCTCAAGATATTTTATGGCTCTAACGATGAAACTAGATTTATAAAGACATAAATGTATCTATATGAGAGATAATGGATGAGAACTATGAAATGAGGATGAAGGATTATTACACAACTATGAATAAAGTGAGGAATGTATAATAAGATATTTGACCATATGATCACCATGAATGTTCATAGTCCTCCTCTACCCATGAACTTAAATATTCAACACAAAACATCCATGGGATTGAACTATCAATACATATAAGAATTTATTTTCATCAAGGATCTTCCATGGGTATTGGAATAAATATTTTAAATATGAATTATAGATTATCCATTTTAGAAGCTCAGAAAATCTATGAGGATATTAATTTATAAAAGACCATCCATGAGAGAAGAACTAGAAACAATGATTCACAATGCATGTGTTCATATCATGAGTTTCACATGGTAGGTGAAAATATTGTGTATAGAATTATCTATAAGGTGATGTAAAGACAAACTGCAGAAGATAAAGCTTAGAGATTAACCAAATAACATGGGAAGAAAAATCATTGAATATGGGTAAGTAAAATTAGAAAATGATAAGTATCAATATATTAAATTAATAAAAACATGATACTCAATTTAAAATGTTTCATGTAGATTTAGAAATAAATAGAATGTTTTAGAGAGGTTAACAAAAACATTTTGCATGGTTAATACAATACATTCCTTGATGCATGAAATCATATATATATATATATCTCATTTTTAGAAGAAATTCATTATTTAATGAATAATGGAGAAGAATAAATTTGTGAGAAGTGATATAAATACTCATTAATGAAGAGTAAAGAAGAGCCACAAATTCATTCATATTGAAAACATGCAGTTATTGCCTAATATTTAATGGACTATAATAATAAATCCATGATTCATGTTGATATATAAATGTTTAAATGAATGAATTATTATTGATGGAAGGATGTATAGTTTTAATTAATGGATACCCAAAAATGATAATATTGGGATTTAAGGACATGCCCTCTCAGTTTGTGAATAAGTTTAATAAATATAATATGAGGGCTGAGATTTTGGGATCTAGTTAATAGATGCAACATAAGATAAAAGAGGATTTGGATTAATATAATTTTTTTTAATTCAAATCATTAATTTTTATGTATTATAAATACTATAATTTTAAAGTTAGAGAGAGGAAGAAGATAAAAGATGCTACAATGTTTTTAATAATATTTATCATATCAATATTTTGAAAGATATCTGAGATGATTTTTTTTGCAATCACAACACCGAAATTGCAGAGAATATTTATTATTATTAAAGAAAAATAGAGATAACTGATGATAATCATTCATATGCATCATAAATATTTCAATAGTTGAGAATTTACCTAATTTAGTATTTCATTAACTAAAGTAGAATAAGAAAAGTTATGAAGAGAAAACGATTTAGTGAAATTATATTCAAATAAATAAAGAAGAATAAGAAGTATTATAATAAGAAATAATTGTACACATTAGCTCTGAAGTTCACTAGGAGAAGAAGGCTTTGTGCATCCAATTTTCAATGAGAAATAAGGGTGTTATTGTTAGTACACTAGAATAATAAAATATCGAATATGGTGTTTCCTTCATGAAACAATTAAATTAAGGGAGGAAGAATAAAAATTACAGGTAGAAAAACTATATTATAAATAGGTTTAAGAGTGAACTATGTATAAGAAGAAGAAAATAACTATCAGAAAAATATAGTGAAAATACAGGTTTAAAGGATATACTTGACATGTTTATAGAATATTGGATCACTTCTAGTGGGTTTTGTGATAATGGATTGTTTCTTATTTACAAAAAGTATTTTCCATTCTTATTTAAAGGTGACAATTGTGAATTATATTATCTAATTTTTTTATGTAATATCAAATTCATGAGAGTTAATAGAATTATATAATCATAATCTCAACTAATGCATGATGTCAAGGGGTACAATTATTATATTATATCCAAACTACACCAATAATGATTTTTAGACTTCTCTGTGTTAATTATATCCTAAATTGTACATATAAATTTGTATTAGATCATTGGATGACCTTTTACTAGATTCTATATTGAAGCTTTATTTTATTTCTAAAGGTTTTAATTTTTTTCATAAATTCAATGTGAGTTCAGTAATGGCAAAGATTGACTATTTCAAGGACAAATTATATTTATATAAATAATATGATATATAGGGAAAACAATGACAAAATAATGTTAAAGAAGATATCCCTCATTTTCTAAGGAAAAAAAAGACCAGCACCTCAAATCCATGATAATATAGAAGGATGATTTTTCTTGGAAGAAGAATAATAGGCAGTTTAGTCTACCACGAAGGAAAATTGAGTCACTGTAATCTCAAGTTAATCATAGAAGTCAGGTGTTCAAGAGGAATGCGACATTTTTTTGTAAAAATTACCATGATGAATTACCAATCATCAATGGGAGTGATCATATGGATATATATTTTTTATATTATAGAAAAACAAATGATTAGATATATTCCTTTAATAATGAAATAATTTCTTTGGTATTTAGTATGTTTTAATGTATACAGGAATAAATCACCAATCATTAAGATGAGCTAGATAATTTGGGGGAAATCCATATAAAAAAGTTTATAGAATTCTTAAATATTTTTGAATATATTAAATATAATGAAGATGATAATACAGATCATGGATAAAGGTTCTCTAAATTTAAAAAAGAGTGGATGAACACAATCTGGGAAAATAATGATACTACTAAATAATTTTAGATGAAGATCCTTGATTTATAAGACAAATTTAAAAACAACATTCATTTCAAAAATACACAATTTGATATTATATCCATGAAAGTCAAGGATCTTGATACAATGTTTGGATAAAATAATAACATTTATTATGAATATGGTAAATGAATGTTGAAGGAGTGTTAAGATAGATTTAATGTGTTGGAGGATGAAGATAATATTCGCAAAATGAGTAATCTAAATTTATAATAATATTATCTGATATGAAAATAATTCATACCATGCCTACAAATGAAATTTAGGATGTTACACCTACTTAAACTAGCTTTGAAAAAGTTTTATCATGTTCTATAAGGCCTTTATTAAGTGGAAATATGAC
This sequence comes from Viscum album, assembly GCA_963277665.1. Classification (NCBI taxonomy): domain Eukaryota; kingdom Viridiplantae; phylum Streptophyta; class Magnoliopsida; order Santalales; family Viscaceae; genus Viscum; species Viscum album. Next base: position 521,176,576 of record OY728144.1, read on the forward strand.
CAGTAGATCATCAATTTATCATTCTAATATAGAATCAGTGAGAGAGGAATCACCCAAATATCATTTTAGTAAATTTTTGAATATCTAATTTCATTGAAAATGAATATTTAGAAAAAAATTAATTCAATTATCAATGATGAGAATTGGGGAGGTTCCTATCAACATATCAATAGTATATCATAAAAATATTATGGATGCTAGATCGATAGGAAGATAAAAACAAGTTGAGGTGAATGTAACGACCTGAAATTTTATGAAACTAGTACTCGCATGTTCTATTGCACGACTTATTTGATTACTGGTTTTTATTTTAATAAGAGATTAATATTTATAAACATTGAGAAGAACCAATAATGTTGAATAAATATTAATTAGAAAGTAATGGTGTATGATAATGGAATAAGAGTGCATAGAATATGAAGACACCATTTGAATAGTTGACAAAGAAAAATGATAGAGTAAATGTATATGAATTTTTAAATTTGGAGGAAAAAGATTTGAATTCATTTTCAGTTTTGATCACAATAACTGTAATGCAGGCACTGAAATAAAAACTGAAAGATAAATCAAAGATAAGACTGTGGTAGTAATAATGAAAATGAGAAATTTTAAAATAAATGAAATAATAATAAAATGAATGAGTGGGTTGTTCAGGAAAAAATAAAACTAAGTGAAACTATTCATCATGTATGTGGAACAATATAGAATGAGGGACGTAGAGATCATAGAAAAAGATTAAACAAAAGATGCGATTGATTAAAATAAATAAATGAAGACAGAGAGAAATTTATGAAAGAAGATGATTAATTTTTCAAGAGGAATATCAAGAAAGAGACAATTTCATGACAAATCACTCTAAGAAATAGTAAAACATAACAACTGAAAAAAGAAGGAATGTTCAAGTCTTCCCGAAATCTTGCATATCTATGTTGCATATTTTATTCGTAGTTTTATAATTCCTCCTCCTTGACCATTTTCAATATACAGTGTATTGAATGTGAAAAACAGTAAAATGGATTTTCATCTTGTAGTACGTTTTTCATCATTGTGTCAATATTATCCAACTCATCCAACAAAGAAAACACATGAAATCGGTGTAACTAAATTGTTGTGAATGTTAATTCAATGAAAAAAATATAGTTATATGGCATAAAAAAGCACAATAAGAAATTATATTTTTGACCCATTAATTGAATTATACAAATAAATAATATCTATTATGCAGTTAACATTGTTATAAATAAGTTTAAGGAAATACCTAAATCATGATGATGTAATATATTTTTCATGCAAAATACATTAAAATACTTCAAATTAATGGTCACACTTTTAACATGCAGAGGTTCTAGATTTTATAAATAACTCATGTTATAGACACATTATAAATATAGATTTTAGATATGATAAAAGATAATTATTAAAATATTACAGATTTTATACTATTATTTGTATGAATTTTTTCACATATTTTTCATATTTGAGACACATTATAACCAATGATTACCAGGTTTTGATCAGCATTATTTATTGTAACCATAAGAGACATTATATCTTATACACATACATGAATGGGTTTCCATTAATATAAATTTTTGAAATCCATATATATAACATCATCATAGAATGTTGTCATAGCTGCAGAAATAAGAAGGAATCAACTAGACATGCATATTAATTTACAAGCAAAGGTCCTGAAGGTCAAATCCAAACAATACCAGACTACTTTGAATTCCCTGCACTGCCAATAAATTATATCCACACTATGGACCAGATTCATCCACAACAACAAAACTAAATAAAAAATGACCTAAATTCATTGAAAAGATTATTATACCATCCAACCTTGTCTAATGATACCATAAAAATAACCATTCAGCCACTACAGTAGCCAGAATGGATCCCATAAATGGGATCAATGATGTTATGTGAAGCCAAATGCTCCAACACATCTTCCAGTGACTTGAGGTTCCACTTGATAAGTGTCTTCACGAAGTAGCACACCCCATACTTAGTTTTCCCAGCCAGAACGTCTGCCACGAATGAGTGACTGACCATTGTCTTGGGTCTCCCATCAAGGACCTCTGGGTGAACCGTGATCACCGAGGAGCAGTTATGTGGATTAAGATAAAATGATTGTATTTTTAAAAGGGAAATGAAATCAACCATGAAGACACTACCCATTCTGAAATTTACAAAGAAGAAGCAAGAAAAGGAAATATCCCAACTCTAGTTCATAACCAAGACAAACCTCATTGTTCACAAAATGGACCAAACTTCACGTACAATCAACTAAACAAATTCCATGTGTTGGGTCCCATTGGTATGGGGACATCCCCTAGTTATCCAATTCTATTAATCAAGAGTCTAAAAGTTGATATGATACATGGTCAAGATACCAAATTAATAATCACCCCCACACCAAAGAAAAAATAAACTCTCTTTGATCATGAATAGATCACAAGAAACATGTTTGATTATAATATAAATTATATAATTTCATCCATGTTCATGATATTTCAAAATGTTATATATTTTATATAATAATATAATTTAATATTATAGAACACTATATAAAACACTGGTTAAACATGGATAGAAGATTATAAAAATAAGAATTTATCAGTCAATAAAACCAGAGCTAATTAAACACAAAATTTGAAACTATCTGAAATTGTTTTTTGTTTCCTTAATCCTTTTTCCATAATTGTATGTTTAGATAAAGACAGGTCCTTACTCATGGTTTTAACTGAAGAAATATTCAATTAATTCATAATTGAAAGAAAAAATGAAGCATTCAGAGATGCATGCTCACAGTTCAAGAGGAATGTTTTTCTTTATGATCTCTAAATAATACTGAAGGCTTCCTTGGCCAGTCATGTTCTTTCTTTAGCTCGTTCTTATCTGATAACATCCGTATGTCAGCATCCTGGTCACCTATACCTTCATGAAAAAAGGCAGGTCCTTGATCATGGGTTTCACTGAAAAAGATCCAATTAATTCATAATTGAAAGTAAAAATTAAAGCATTCAGAGATTCATGCTCACAGTTCAAGAAGAATGTTGTACTTATTAGATAACAAAGTTTAATGCTCAATAAGTTTATAGGTTGTTATACTACTAATTCTATCATAAATAAAGATCAAATAATATATGATGGAAATGAAAGTGGTAAAAAAGAAAATCCAAAAGCTACAGTTACATGCAAAAAGTTACAGAAATTCATAATATTTTAAGAAAACTTAATCTTGCATTGTATCTATTCATACCGAATTGTATTCTCAACACTATCTGAAATTAAGAGGAAACCATATTTGTCTTCTTTTCCACCCAAACATACATAAATAACCATCAATGAGAGTATATACATCAATCATTAAACACAAGTCTTAGAAATGATGCTCATAGAATCAGTTGAAAACATTTCACTGCATAGAAATGGTGCAACCAAAACCATCTTGAAAATAATGATGATACACATGGAAGGATAGGTATCCCAAAAACAACGTATCAAAATATTTAAGATCCCTAGATGAAATAGGAAAAAGAATATTATGCGTGTAAAGAATATCTCATCAAATGTTATAGATTGAAAATTAAAAGGATAATCTCTAGGGATTCTCATAACAGTCCTTTGTTAGCCGCACACTAGAAATACGAATAGAAAAAAAATAAAAATTGATGATAATAATAATAATCAAAAGCATAAGAAAAATCCATCACGAAGATCAAGCTAATGCAAAGGTTTATTTACAGAAGACCCAGAAAATAAATGGAATTAAAAAAATATTCTATATAGTGACTTGCATGTGGGTGGGTGGGGGGGGGGGGGTAAATAACACACATTCTGTTATCTATAAATAATAACTAATTAATTCAAAAACAGTAATGGAGTGCACCAACCAAGGAGATATTTACCTAAATAGTCCCTGAAATTTCCATTACAGAGATCACTAAATCACATCTTAGATAACAGTGACATAAAACCTGCACATTAAATGTATTCTAGAGAAACATTCACATTAAATGGGAAATATCTCACATAAAATTTAGAGAAGAAGGTGGAAAACATCAAATACATTGAAAAAAAAGCAAAAACACGAACCTAGATGTTTGTTTCTGCTTCCAACAATAGTATGACTCGATATTCGACAGGTACGTGAGGTGCTATCCAGTTGTTTTCATGCCCAAAAATCACAAATAAAAAATGTTATTAAATAGTAAAATAACATATTATGCATGTTATTAATACTCTACGTGATCACATCAGTCAAGTAATTGTCTTCACTCAGACTTTCAGTGTTAAAAAAAGATTCAAATTGATCGACTAAGGAATGATATATGCTCCCCTCAACATTAAAAGTCTATTCATTCACTTTAATGCTGGATATATATTTTTGGATCCTTATATCCTTGTTCATGATGTTGAAAATTGAGTTCTTATATCAGCCTATTTGATCCATCATTAGTATAACTGCTTTTTAATAATCCTTTATTCAGTAGGAATGAGCTCGCCAATCACAAATTGTAACAGAACTTCCTCAGATGTGGGAAGTCAAGTTTACCAAAAATGTTTTGTCGTTGAAAAATATCATCCTTAGCTTTCTTGATTTCATCATTCAATCTAGATAATTTATCCCTAGCCCGTCCTCTAAGAGATGATTTGGTAGCTTTAAGCTTTAACTTGAGACTTTAGAAAAAATTACCCTCAATCCACATCCATACCTGCTGTATAATGTCCCTGCATTCTTTAAAATGGATCAAAGAATTAAGGAATCTAAATGTGATAGAAGATATCCTAACTTTAGTTGATAAACAAAAATAAGGATGTCTATGTATTGAATATAAGATGGCGACTTGCATGTGAGTGGGGGGTACAACATATATGTTCTGTTTTCTGTAAATAAGAAATTAATTAATACAAAAATAGTAATTCAGTGAACCAACCAAAGAGATATTTACCTAAATAGTCTCTGAAATATCCATTATAGAGATCACTAAAGCACATCTTGGATAACATGTAACTTAAAACATGCACATTAAATGTATTCTAGATAAAACTGCACATTAAATGGGAGATGTCTTGCATACACTTTAAAGAGGAAGGTTGAAACCATAAAATAAATTGAAAACAAAGTAGAAACAAGAACCTGGATGTTTGTTTTACTTACAAAAATATTATGATTCGATATTCAACAGGTTCATGAGGTGATGTCTAGCTTTTTTCCTGCCTAGAAAACACAAAGAAATGTTATTAAATAGTAAAACAACACTTTATTGAGTGTTGTTAGAGAAACCTGCACATTAAATGGGCAATGTCTCACATAGACTATTGAGTATTGATTGTATTCCCTCTTGAACTTCTACTTCAGTGAAGTCAATACAATGTCCATTAAGACATCTCACCAGCTGTTCCCGGTATTCACCCCCTTCGCATGCACTAAAATAATGAAAAACTAAAAAATAATAATTCCAAACAGAAATATATCCTATAAATGAACTGCACATGATCATATCAAAACCCTATAAAATAAATACATTAACATGTATTCCTAAATATATCCCCTATTTAACTTCATAATAATGAAATTTTAATGGTATTGAATAAATTAGGCGTATATAAATTATATAATACAACAGGAAAATAGTTTCACATGAGCAAACTTAATGTAGAAAAAATGTAGTGATAAAAATTTCAAAAACATACCAACTGAAATAGAAGAAAATTTATGAAGCAGGTTTAGCTTTGGCAGGTTCAGAATGCCATGGAGCTGGGTAGAGGCCTGCCTTTTGGCAGTCTTGCTGGCAGGGTTTATCCCATTCTTCAGTAGGTATCACTCAATGTCAAGCATGTCACGTGGCAGCTCAATCTGGCATATGAGCTACTTGATGTGATCGTCCACCTCGATGACCACACGCGGGTCATTTAGATATGTGATATCTTCTTGTGAATAAGTGAATTGGTAGGAGGCTTGAATGCATAAACTCAAAATGGTTTCAAATAAATGTTCATGGAGATCAACTACATGTTAGGTCATCAAAAGTTAATAAACATGTAGCTAAAAATCTAACTAAAAAAACCTGAAAATTTTGCAACTCAAGTGAAACCATAGATGATAAATTATGAAATTTCTCCCTTACTCTTTTTTGTTTGACATGGGATAAGAAACAGGGGTCATAAAACATTATAAAACAATATGTAGATAATATTTTACATAATAGATTCAGAAAATATTCCCATTATGATGAAGAATAAGTCAACTAATACAATATTAAACAAAGTAGTTCTATGTATTGAAAATAAGATGGTGACATGCATGTGGGTGGGGGTGGGGTATAGAACAAATGTACTGTTTAATGAATTAGAGAAAGTGAGTCTGCAAAAAACAATCAGCATATGCAACATCAAACTCAGTTAGTCAACTCCAAATATTTATATAACTTCCAGATCACATACCAATCAGTTTTGAGGGAATATATCATTTATGAGCTCCAAATAATCAGGAATGCAACCCTGGACACTTATGAACACATTTAGAGTCAGTAAGACTGGCTATAATAGAAATTTTCTTGAAATACCAAAAGAAACCTGCATGAAAACAGGCTGGAAGACTGTCCTGCTTGTTAAACACATATAGATCCAGTTTTTCCCTATAGTAAACTGACAGTCCTACAAAAATACAGTTGAGAATTTAATCATTAATAAAAGAGAGAAAATGTCATTAAATGAGTAATTCCCACCATGAAAACCATCCAGAAAATCTTAAAAAAATCATAGTCAAAAAAACGTCTAGAATATAACGATGTCCATAATGAATAACCAAAGGGAATCAATCTGTCGAAAAACATTGAGCATCAAAATCATCCAACATTATCCTCCTACAGCCTGTGTCTTATCCTGCTAATTGAAAAATATCTATAATGGAAAACTGATACAAAATAATCCACCATGAAAAACTTCAAGCATGAAAATAAAACCAGCCACCATGAAAAACGTACTGCATGAAAAACGTCCAGCATAAAAAACTGATAATCAGACTGTAGAAAAACCATACTTAAATGTCTACTATTATGAATCCCAAATACAACAATCTACACATACAAAATATACCAACATGAATTAAAATTAATGACTTTATCTACAGTCATTCATTTGGGGGGAATTGGTGTTTGCCCAGAGAATAGCTAAGATAATATGTAACCGTTGTATAAAGTAAATGTGTTATGTGAATATTAAAAAAACCGTAAAACTGAGTAGTAAACTTGTTATAATAAGGTAATAGTAATGTGTAGACTAGACAATTGTATTTATTGCACAGTATATTACAGAAAAAAGGAATGAAAACCAATTAAATACCCAAAAAAATTATTACCACGTCAATGCAACAAAACATATCAGTTTGATTTCTCAATTTCTTATTCAAACTCCCTGTCGTTCTTTCATAAGTAGCCTCCACTACAACCTTTCATCTCTAGAGTTCAACGGGAAATTCATTCCTGATTTTTTTTCTTCATGGTTATTGTCATGGTGTGCAATGAGACCATACAATACACAATGGACATGAAAAAGTGAATGTAATTTACATTACAAGGGAAAATACCTAATAGGGTATAACAGAAGAGATTAGAGGTATTTTTTTTATTCATGAATTGAAAAAACTAACAGTAGAATATTTGTTTGGTTATATGAATACATAACCAAAATGTAGTTAGAATAGGTTGTTAGGAAATTTCAAAATTATTTCCTATACGAGGTTTTTTTTTTCAAAAAGGAAATATAAAATCAGACAATGAAATATGCAGTTGGATATGAAAATGAAAAAAAGAATTGAATTCTAACTATTTTTCAAGGAACATTGTACGAAAATCTATAGTATATATTTTTTATGTCAAAGAGTTAAAGAAAATTCAAACAACAGTTAATGAACCAGATGTATATAGAAGTGATTTGATACCAGAAATTCAATGGAAAACATTTCGGTTTTCTAGTAGGCATTGTAGGTCATACCTAAAATGCAAAGATGATGCAGGAGGGAATAAAAGAAGTAGGAAGCATGCCGATAAGGGAAGGTGGTGTCTCTTGAAATTCCAAACCAAAAAATCCCTTGAATAACTGCCAGAAATTTTAATAAGTATGGGGTGCGAAGGGTGGGAGTTACAGCAGAATCATGCTACTTGGAAGAGATTAACTATTAGTATAACGCGTGGAAGGAGGATTGTAGTGGAATAGCTTTACGTAGTGGGGTCAATTCTGAATGGAATCACGATCTAGAAAAGTTGTGGACAAATTTGGCAGTGGGATATTGAACATGAAGAAGAGGTAAAGTAAAATCGGGAGAAGGATGATGATGTAGTACAAGCACGACGGAATGTAAAGAGACCAGGAGAAAGATGATGCCAATGTTGAGAAATTTAGGGAACCCTAGCATGCAAAGTTCTGAATCACAATCATGAGTAGTAGAATCAACTGTGTGGAGATTGTAGTTGGAACCGGGAGATGGAAAATTGTGGAGAATACAGTGAAAACCTGGAGAGGGAATAAATCGGAGGCAGAGCTCGAGCGACTACGTCTTACCTAGGAATGACAACTTGATGGAGGATGGGGTTTGAGGGTTGTACAGGTTGCACTGCGTGGATAACTAAGCGGAAGCGGGAGTGGGAGCGATAGGTTGAAATCCAATTATTTCTCGCACGGATGAGCGACGTGGAATGCTGATGGAGCGACACGAATAGAAAACCTGATGTGGAATTATATTAGTGTTACACTTGTCAGTGGAAAATTCTAGGATTAGTATATATAGTAGATATTTCTCTTCAAATAATGTTTTTTGATTGCCAGTTATACACGCAACCCTAAGCCTAAATAAACAATAATATTGTATACCGCCAAAAGATGGCCATTAAATTAGAGGGTATGAATAAGGCAAACAAATTGTGAAAATATTTTATATATAATATATTCAATTGTTATCAATTTATTAGAAATTTAAATTAAAATCCTTTAAATGTAAAAGAGTAGTTTTTTCTAAAAAAACACATTTATGCACCTAATGCATTTTTATATTACAAAATAAAATCAATCACTATTATTGAATTATTTTTATTTAATTTATTTTTAATATATTCAATAAAAAAATTTAACATTCATTTACATTTTTTAAGAATGATATCTTAAAAATCTATTTTTATACTTAAAAATGATTTTTTTTTCAAAAAATATTCTTTCCTATCATTTTTCAAAATTATTGAAAAAATAATTTCATAAACTTATTGTTATTGAATTTTATTTTTTTCCATATTTGGAATAAATATGTTCAAATTTTTTAAATATCCCCCTTTTGTATTTAGGCATTACATATAGTAACCATGATAAAACTTATCACCTCATTAAATGGTAAATCGGGTAAATCTAAGTTGAAACTAAGTGATAAAGACTTAAATTTTCACCATAATTATCATTAGAAGAATATAATTCATCCCATATAAATTTATAATTAGAAATAATTTCTTTAATGGACACATTTCCATTATAATTACCTATATAATATTTATAGTAAATAAAAAATAAAAAATGTCTCTCTATTAATTTCAGTTATATCTCATGTGTCCACTTATGGAAAAAAGGAAGTTAAGAATGAATATACATGTATATTTTGAGAATAAGGAAGTTATTTTCATTAAGGAAGTTTTTTTTATTTTTTCGTAATAATATAATTCCATTATAATTTTACACAATGTCAATGATATATTTCATTAATTAATAGAAAAATAAAACAAATAATTTTAAAAAATATTTATAGTGATATAATATGAATGATTTATATTATTCCATGAATTTAATATTTTAGAATGAAATATTAATGTTATTTTAAATGATTATATTTTGGTTAAAACGTTTTCATTATAACATTTTTTTCAAATTAAATGAACAATGTCAAAATTGATGTTAATTATACTTTATGAAAATAATATTTTATTAAATTATTCAAAAACTATTAAAAAAATTAATTATGAAATAGTGGATAATATAAATTCTAAAATATCACCCATTTTACATTTATTATCCAATTATTGTCTCATATGTAAAATTATATCCCCTTAAGAGTTAAAAAGTAATTACCATGGTTAAGGTTGAAATAGGTCAATCAAGGTATTAAACCAAATGATAAGGTTTAAATTACCTCAAAAACCTATTAAAATTTTAAATTTTGATGAAATGTAGACTATATCAAACCTTATCTTCAAATATAAGTCCTTTTTGGATAATATATATTTAATATTACTGTGTTATATTTTAATCATTTAAGAAATTCCAAAAGTATCCCTAACCCCAATTATAAATGGGATTCTCTTCCACTCGCTTATTTACACCACATTGAGGCATCTAGATAGAAAATATCCTACAATATTCTCTTCCAAACTCCATTATAAATATTCTAAAAGTTTCTATCTTCCCAAAAGGCCAACACTAGGGCCTTAAATAGTACACCTAAAGGAGTGGTTTCAAAGAAGAGGTAATCGCCTTAACAAATCACTTTCTTTTTAAAATTATTATTTTACCTCTATTAAATATATAAAATTATTCAAAAAATAATAATAAAAGTATATTTAATATAAATAAATGATATTAATGTAATTAAACCACAATTATACTCCCTATCTTCCATCAAACAGAATGTTAATGTATCACTCGTGAGAGTGTGTGTATGGTTTACCATCTCCACACATTGATAAAATTCATTTTCCACCACTATATTTCATGGATGGATATTATGATGGGTTCAATATATATATATATATATATATATTATAATTATTAAATAATTATAGTTCTATAATTATACTATACCTTATACCTTATTACCTTCCAATCCTTTTGATAAAGATATTATCACACATTCGTACGTGTAGAGTAGCACCTCCCTAAAGCGGTGTGATCCATTTTTATTTTAGGTTTTAGATGAATATTAATAAGGATAGATTTTATAAATATATAAATATATATTTTATAATAATTATTCTATAATGTATAATTATTATTTACATTTATTTCATTCCATCCATTAAAATTTTAGAAGAACATTCATGAGTATAGACGACTTACCATCTTTATGAATGATGTAATTCATTTTTGTATATATATCATTTATAAATTGATATAAATATTTATATAATGGAAATATGTTATATTTATATCAAGTTAGATATTTTATAGATTATGTAATCATGATAAAATTAGAAGGACGGAAATCAAAAAATGAAAACATACAAGAAAAAAGAAGCAGTTATTACCTTAAACAGTAATTTTAAGAACGAATTGTTAATAAAAGTTGATAAAGTATTATAAGTAAATCATATAGGATATGAGATATATGATTATGTTTTTATAATATATTTAAAATAAATTTATTTTTATTATATATTTTTTCAGACACATAAAAATGATGTCAAATCTTAAGGGTTTATTTCCCAATCACATCATTAGTAGAGACTGTTTATGTTTATGTCTCTTTTGAATGAATTATTTTATATTTATATATTAAAAAAAATATTATCATATCCTATGGATATTCATATATATTACACATTTTCATTTCAACTTTCCTCTCTTTAAGCACTCAAGTTCTTGAAAGAATGTTTTTAAGAAAAATAGACTTTATTTCTATCTTTAGTCAAAAAAAATTTCTATTATATGCCCATGTTTTAAAAAAAATGTCAATATTTTTTACAATTTAATAAAATTATTTCTTAAATTAATTTTTACCCATGGGTTAATTTTTAAAAAATGGATTAAAAGGAATATTCTTTACATTTTCTGAATAAGGTATATTGCGACCCTTTTACAGAAGCATGAGAGGAATATATTTTTTACAAATGTGACATGAAAAGAATTAACCAATTTAATTATAACTCATTTATTTGAATATTATATTACATTTTTACATGTATATTTTCATATATAATGTTTTATTTTATATTTTGCAAATTTTTTATTTTAAATAAGTGATTTCAATGTGAAAAAGGGTTTTTATTCTAAGAAAATTTTCAGTGATCTTATGAATGTATGTTCTTCTATGTCAAAATAATTAGTTAAATATTATTTTTTACTAAGGTTATAAATTTATGATACCATCCACCATATATCACTATATTATTTATGATCTGGATGACTGTGGAAAGTATTGATATTCCCTATGTTATATCTTTCAATATTTATAATTACATTTAAGGAATGTTGATTAACTTTTGTTGTTTATTCAAATGATAAATGTATTGGACTTATTATGTGATTGGTGGGGAGCTAAAATAAATAGACCCTTGATTCAATGGTAGGTATCATGAGAAAATGTATATTTGGTATTTTTCCAAGGCCTTACCCATTTATATAGATTTCTTGGTACGTGGCCTTGAAAATATTTTTAGATGTCTTGGAACAAGGCATCAACTGTTAGTTCTGATTTCGAACATTATAGATTTTATCATTATGAAATCAGTTATACATGTCCCTGAGTCCATATTTATAGTTTCAATATCCATGAATAAATTTTAATCTCATGTTATTATTTATGGAATTATTTAATCATCATTTTTTCCTCTCATATTATTGCTGACTTATTTAGCTTCCGCTATATGCATTCCCTTGCTAAGAATCTAAGACCAACCCTTAATTATGTTCCCTTCCCCATTATTCTAGGAAATGTTTTATTACTGATATGTAGAAATATTCATGCGGTAAAAAATATTATCCCAAATAAATACTATTTTTAATATTACAATTTCTTATAAAATGTGGGATTTATGTATATATCTCGTTTACGTAGACTAATAAACTATTCGGTACACTAGGAATTGATTGCTTCTATTTAGTTCCAATGTAATATGGTTACCACCATATATGGTCAAGTGGGGTTGTGGTATTTATAGTTAGTATAATAAATAAATTATGTAAAACATTTTGGAAAAAATGAATTAAGAAAACATATATTAAATATCTTAACCCTATAATAGACCTTGATAATTTTCTTACAGAAACCAAGATAATGGTTTTGGAATTAGTTAGAAATATATTTTAAATTAATGTAAAGTGTTTCAATATTTTGGAAATAATACATTATTATTCATAATTTTTTAATCTAATATACTGTATTACATTATTTTCAAATGGTTCCTATAGAAAGAAATGGAAACCATATCACTGCATATAACCCATGTAGGGATTTCACTCCACTGCATGATATTGAAGATGGAGATGGTGTTGCAGTTAGAGATAATCAAATTATAACTACACAAGGGTAAGTGGACCCAGGTTATAACCAATATCATTGTATATTTTTAGAAACCTAAAAATCTATAATGAACTATAATAATGTTACACTGCATAAGGAATCAACAACCCCCATTGGTTAATATGACTATAAATACATTTTAGTTGAGGAATGGATAAGTTACCTAAAAGAGATACTTCTATCTTTTATAAGTCATGAAAAGTTAAAGGTTTTCTTTGAAGTTTATCATATCTACGGGGATTTAGATCATTAGTGGAAATTTATTCAAAACACTAAAGATGAGGAGGAAAGACAAAGCATGGAATGGAAGGATTTCAAGAAAATTTTCTTGGAAAAATATTTTACATGAGAACAAAGATCGAATATGGAGTGAAATATTTTGAGTCTGATAAAAAAGGAAGTATAATAAGTTTCTATGTATGAATCTAACTTTACAAGGTTATAATAGAATATTGCATATCATGTGAGTAATTCCATGAGTAATATTGACAATTTTATTAACGGGTTAAAGCTAATCATTTGAAGGAAACTTTTATTCCAAAAATTCTCATGTAATGAGGATATAGTATAATGTTCTATCAAGATAGAGAAGGAAGTATCCAAGTCATATAAATTTGATGGAATATAAGAGAATAAGTGGATAAAATAGAAAAAAATAAATAAGGGGAAAAGAGAATGATTAATTTTCCAACATGTGGTACTTGTGGAAGGAAACACCTTAGTACATAGATAACATGAGAAGGAGTTTGATTTATGTATAGTGAAAATGACATGATTCTCTTGAAGTCAAAGGAAACAGAGTATTTATTAAAGTCAAATTACTTAATTATAAGGATATGGGGATCAATCCAACAAATTTTGAAATCATCACAGAAACTTATGAGAAGAGAAACTATACAATGTATTAGGTTTTTTAATCGGGGTAAAAATCATTCCCATTTTGAATTTTTGAATTAGTGGATATACTAAATTATTTTTAGGAATCAGAACTCCATTATAAGAGTTTAGATAATACAATATAATGTTTCTGGATGTGATTATGGGTTTTGATTAAGCCTCAAGTGTTTAGAAGTAGTTTCAATAGTGTTTGAGGCTTGAAGGCCCGTTTTTTGAAGCTATAGGTCAAGGTGAATGGATTGGGAAAAAACATGGGGCCTCTTACATATAATTGTTTAACCTGTTTTTTGTACTACCTCACTCTTTGAAAACTGTACAAGGTGAGGAGCATAGCCGTGTGACCTTGTTTGTTGTTTTTATAAAGGCTTCTGCACAGTTTTTTCATAGTCAGAGAAAATTGTGTGGCAAGCCACATGGATAGTGCTATATAGGAATCACCCATTCACTTTAGCCTGAATGATTTACACAAGGATAGGAAAACCATGTGAGCTAACCATGTAGCCATAAAATAGTTAACTTACCAAAATAACCTCATACACTTTAAACTCAATACACCTTCTTTTTTCTCCTCATGAATCGTGTACAACAAGGGGAGCTCTTCGCCTTTTTTATCCCTTTGGTGTTGATCGATCTCCTTCATTAGTGATCCATTATTTGAGTCATAAGGTGAAAAAAAATATCAATAAGGCTAATCAAAACTTAACTTATCTTCTTTAATGCTATCACAACACAGAGTTCTAAATCAGTTTGATTCGTTCTAACATATTTTCAGGGTTTCTGACAAAATCATTGATTTATTCCATAATGCTTGGAGTTAGAGACTAATATTAGAAGTGCCTATTCCTTCTATTACAAGGTCATGAGTTCAAACATTTGTTTGATTTTTTTAGGATGTGGGGGTATGGGGGGATTTTGGTGTGCCATTGGATATTTTAGTGAGACCCTCATGCCTAATACTAGATTGATTGTGAGACATTATGGGATGTCATTGGGCATGCCCTGGTTGAATTCATTCGTATAAGTCTAAGTTAGAGGTTTTTGACCAAATTGGGTAGTTAGGCCAGAGTTCATTATTTATTTAATTTGAGTTTTATCTTAATTGGAATTGCTCAAGTCAATTATATTTAATTTATTGTTTTACACTGAGTTGTTTCATTTAAATTTATCTATTCAATTCAATTATATTAAATAGATTGTTTAGATTTATTTTTTTATTTAAAGTGATTTGAATTATTTAAATATGATGATATTGATATATTGTTGATACCCATGGGGTCGTGAAGGGATTGGAATGAGGTTTCAATGGAGATGGCCATTCGAAATTCAGGTGGTGTGATCTTTAATTTGGGATTGTCCTAGATACATTGATTGATGATAATTATAGGATTGGATGACTCAATCATTAGTTTGAGGCAACAAAGTCATCAGTTTAAGGGAATGTACCATGATATTGGATGAAATGTCCATATAACTTGAGATACATGGTCGAAGATGCATGAGGTGGTGGTTAAATGTGTCTCAGGTACTATTTGGTGATTTCTACTCACCTGTGATGGCCAAAGAATTTATTGGACTTGTGTGCACACAGGATGAATCAGTGATGCTGTGTTCTTTACCACTCTTGTGGATAAGACCCCCAGGCAGTGTGGATTTAGTAAATGGTTTGGAGGGTGCCTATTGTAGAAACCTATAGGGAAGGCGAGGACCCTTTAGTTGAGAGTGATGAGGCTATCTGTAACGCCCCGACCCTAGTTACCCAGAGTCGGTGCATTATTACATAACATTGACATGATCACAAGAAAGATCAAATCTTGAAAGATCGATTAGTTATGTAGCCTTGGAAACACTAGATATATTCATAAAGTTTTACATTACATCATAAAAATGAAAACTACAACAACATAGTCTCCATAGTCTACACTCTTATCCCCTCATACTATCCCTGTAGGTCATTCATAATTTACTTCTTCACATCCTGGGAAAAAAATAAAACATAGAAAAGGGGTGAGCTCAAATTCCCAGTAAGGATAACAATATAGAGGAAACTTTCATAAATAAGAATAAACATTTAAGGTAATGTATAACTAAAAAAAAATCCTTTTAAACTTGAACTTAAACATAGTATGGAAAAAATAAAATGAAATAATTCCATTTACTTATTCACATATATATTCTACTAATCGAATAATCACATGCAATATCAATAACCACTTTCATAATGATGGAATGCATAATGCCATACTATCATAACCACATAGCCAAGGCCTCATGCCAAGAATAAAAATAATATTTTGTCAATGCCTTGTGCCAAGACACTAGTTTGTCTCATGAGACCTACCGATGCATCGAGGAGCTATAGCGGGCTCCACCTGTCACATATTAAGTCCAATGCATTCCTCATATGAACATGTTTAAACATAACATAAACATTCATATTAAAACTAACATACGAAATGTCAATAATTTCTCCATAAACCATGAATGGTATAAAAATAACACATCCACAGTCAAAAAAATCACAAACCCTTCAATACAATATGTAAGTTTTATATCATAATAAATCAACTTCAAATAATCTTAAAATCCATCAATGGATGTTGACATAGATGAAATCAAAACTCTTTTTAGAGAAATATCTCTTTCTATTTTTAAATCATTTAAGAGTCCTATATCTATAAAATAAAAAATTTTCTTTGAAAATATTCTTATAATATTGTTAGGGAAGCTTTGAAGATTTTATAACGGCAGAAAATAGCAGCACCCGCCGTATAAGTTAAAAAAAAAATTCTTACCTTAATTCTATCGAAAAGGTTAAAAAGCACCTTATTTGGAAAAAGATGGAAAGATTCCTTTATAAACCTCTTGTAAAAAGTCAAACAAGGGTATAAATGACTTTAAACCATATTCTTGTACATATTAAAAATGTTTTGAAAAACATTTTTAAGAAACATGGATGTGGATGATAAAGAAATCCCAGTATATTATTACGTATAAACAACCTCAGATAATGAAGAGATTATGAAATAACCCTTACCTTGTACTTTTCAATGGTTGGGGTAGGTTAACCTCCTGTATAATGGTGAAATATTTTTTATTAAATAATACAATAATAATATACATTAATATGATATCATATATGATCTTTTAACATTGATTTGTTAATAATATCTTAGTATTATCGTTGTTTCAGGTGTTAACTTACTCGTTTTCTTTTATATGTTTTGTTACATAAGCCATGTTTTTCATGGATACGTTGTATATTAATCATATACAGAATGATATCAAGTCCTTAGATACTATTATTAATCATCAAATGAGAATTATACTTGAATGGATACGATGGAGAATGAATCTCATCGCGTTCGTGGAGATGGTAGTCCGTACGTACGCACGAGCAACAATATCATTCTTTTGATATTAAAATAATATATAATTGGATGGTATATCATATATAAAGAATCCTTATCATGTTATATTTATTATTTACATGAATTACACATCATTATTATACCCATCCAAATAATAATTTATTGAATAACAATTACACCACGATGTGGAGACGGTAAGCCGTACGTACGCACATATGGTGACATGTTATTCAAAGGATGGATAGAATACTGAATATGGTTGTACCATATTTATAATAATATTACAGTATATAGGAGATATTGGATTCATTATTTTATAATGGTAATAACAAATAAAGAAGAAGTTGAAGAAGAAATGAATTTGAAAAAGGGTGGTGAAAACATTACCTCTTCTTCGGGTTCTTCCTTTTGATTTGATCAAAAGGGATCCTTAGGTTAGATTTCTGATCAAACTAAGGTCTCTAGGTTGTAGTGAAGGATGTTGAGAGAGTATTTGGTCATATTTTTTCCGATCCAAATGGCTTTGAAGGTGTGAATTAATGAGAAGGGGGAGTGCCCTTTTATAAGAGGGGTGAGGGGAACCTTTGGAAAAGCTAGAAATATTATTTTATAATAAATTCATATTCAGTTTATAATGGCTCCAAAGTGGATTATTTAAATTTTAAGGTGGGGATAGGTTGCAAACCACTCAAAAAATAGTATTTAGACAGGTTTGGGTTACAATATTAACCTTATCTTTAGGTATTAACTCTTAGTTAATTAGTTTCACTTTTACAATGTCTCTTTGTATTTTTATATTATATGGTTAATAAACTTACTATATACATCCAAGCGACCCCCAAGTGGTACATTAATGATACAAATATCATTATATAAGTCTCTTGGCCGAACCTTAGATTTTTAGAAATTGAATATCAATTAATAAAATAATATTTGTTTTAAAAACTCTTTTATGTCAATTTTGACACTATTTGGAAAATTGATTTTTGTGAAAATAATAAAAAAATGATTACTTCGAAAAAAGTTAATTACATCATTCCTAACATTTCATATGTACCTATAAAATTAGTGTAATTCAGAAAAAGTCACAAATTTTATTTATTTGGGTATTTATAATATCAATTAATTTAATTTTTCACTATTATGGTAATTACTGCATCACCATTGTGTCATAAATAAATTAAATAATTTAATGTCTAAAATTTATAAATAAAATACCATTATGTAGGAAATATTTTTATCTTTATAATGAATATTTAAAATCGAATTTATCTTATGTATAACTTTATATTAAAAATGTTTAAGTAAATAAACTTTGATTTTAACTCTTTTAACTCTTCTTTGGATTAAATAATAATAAATGTTCTAATCTAATCCAAGTGGACCTAAATGATAATATTTTATTCCTAAAGTTGTTTTTGGTCGAATTAATCTTATCCAATAGAATTAGGACATGTGTTAGGGTAATATTAATATCATTTTTACCCTTAATTACCCTATTTACTTTTACCCGTGGTAAATAAAAGTAAAAAGTTACTATTCACCAAAAAATATTTTCATCTCAATGAACCAAAGTTTAGTCCTTGATATTAACCATGTCTCTCGGATTTTCGAAATTCCACTCACAAAAGTGGTAAAATTAAGTTTTATGAAAAATTCAGTTTTTTAACTACCACTTAGTGGTTTCACTATTCATCAAAAAATGATGTTTTTCAAAAAAATACCAAAAAATCACCCTAGGATAATATCGATATTCTGAATCCAAAAATGAAGTCCATTTTAAAAAATAAAATTTATAAATTTCAAAAAGTGGTTATTACTATTCATAACGGCTAGTTTGATTGGTTGTGGTGTGTTAGAACTCAATGTTGCGTACAGCACATGCTATTGCATTATTCAAATAGAAGCGTACCGTAGAAGCTTGGGGAGTTACATTCTCCCATCCTTCAAATAATTTTGTCCTTGAAATTTCTAGAATACTACCACATGAAAATACTCGGTTGGTTCTTCATCATAAGTTCCTCGGGTTCCCACATTGCCTCTTCCATCTTATGGTTTCTCCACAAGACTTTTACCAGACGAGTCATCCAGTTTCTCAGTACTTGTTCTATCGTATCAAGAATATTGATGGGCTCTTCGCAATAAGACAGATTGGGTTCCAGTTCTAATTCCTCATAGGTGAGTAAATGCATTGGGTCAGGCATGTATTTCCTCAATAGTGATACGTGGAACACATCGTGAACTTTGGAGAGATTTGGCGGCATTGCCAAATGGTAAGCTACCCAATTCGTTGTAGAATTTCGAAAGGTCCGATGTACCTGAGACTCAATTTACCTTTCCTACCAAAAAGTATGACTCCCTTCCATGAAGATACCTTCAGGAAATCATGATCACCAACTTGAAATTCCAAATCCTTCCTTCGATTATCGGCATAGCTCTTCTGCCTACTTTGAGCTATTTTGATATGGTTTTGGATTACCTTCACCTTTTCTATCATTTCCTCCACCAGTTCCAGACCAACAAGTTTTCTTTCACCAACGTCATCCCAAAAGGTTAGTGTGCGACATCTCTTTCCGTATAACGCTTCATATGGTGCTATCTAAATACTCGAATGGAAGTTATTGTTATAGGAAAATTCTACCAGAGGTAAATATTGATCCCACATACCCTGAAAGTCAAGTGAGCAGGATCTCAGAATGTCTTCTAAAGTTTGAATAGTTCGTTCTAATTGTCCATCTGTTTGAGGGTGGTAGGCAATGCTCAAATGAAGTTCAGTATCCAAGGATTTCTGAAGACTTTTCCAGAATCCTGAAGTAAAACGGGGATCTCGATCAGAAACAATCGATAGGGGTACTCCATGAAGTATCACAACTTCATTAATATATAATCTTGCTAGTCGTTCTAGTGGTAGATCTTCTCTTATAGAAAGAAAATGTGCTGACTTGGTAAGACGATCAACAATAAACCATATTTCATCATTACTTCTAGGAGTATTTGGTAGTCCCATGACAAAGTCCACCGTGATATTATCCCATTTCCACTCCGGTATGGGAAGAGGTTGCATGAATCCTCCAGGCTGTTGCCTTCCAGCTTTCACTTGTTGAAAAACCATACATCTTGACACAAAATCAGCAATCACCCTCTTCATGTTGTCCCACCAAAAAAGTTCCTTCAAGTATCTATACATTTTGGTTCTCCCAGGGTGTATAGAGAAATTGGAACTATGAGCATCATCCAGAAATTCCCTTTTTAGATCAGGTATATCGGGAACACAAAGTCTCTTCCCAAATTTCAAAATTCCATCTTCATACACAAAGTCTCTCAATATCCCATCATTCACAGCTTTAATATTCTTTTGAAATTCTTCATCATCAGTTTGAGAAATCTTAATCCTTTATAGTAAAGATGGTTTGGAAACCATTTGAAAAAGCATTGATGTTTCACCTTCCCTAGTTATTCCCATGTCCATTTTCACTAGGTCCATGAAAATTGGATCCCTTTCAATTCTCATATTGTTCAAAACTCCACGATCTTTTCTGCTCAAATCATCTGCCACCTTGTTTACTTTTCCCGAGTGGTAGAGTATCGTGCAATCAGAATACTTGAGTAATTCAAGCCATCTCATTTGCCTCATGTTGAGTTCTTTTTGTGAGAAAATATACTTCAAACTCTTGTGATCAATATAAATCTCACATTTTTCACCATAGAGGTAGTGCCTCCATATCTTCAAATCAAAGATCACAGCTGCTAACTCGAGATCATGAGTAGGATAGTTTTGTTCATGAATTTTAAACTGTCATTATGCATAGGCAATAACCCTATCATTCTGTATAAGGACACAACCAAGTCCTTTCTTCGATGCATCACTATAAATAATGAACCCATCATTCCCTGATGGTAGAGTCAATATATGAGCATTGACTAATCTTCTCTTCAGTTCTTCGAAACATTCTTCACACTCTTTTGTCCAAACAAATTTAACCCCTTTAAGTGTGAGCTTCGTTAATGGGTTAGCCAACCGGGAAAAATTCTGTACGAATCGTCGATAATAACCTGCTAAACCAATAAAACTACATACCTCAGTTATACTCGTCGGTGCATGCCATTCTTGGATTTCCTTGGTCTTAGAAGGATCAACAAAGATTCCATATTTAGAGACAATATGGCCAAGAAAATAAATCTCCTGAAGCTAGAATTCACACTTGCTAAACTTCCCATATAATTCATGTCTTCTCAAAGTCTTCAGGATAATGCGCAAGTGATTTTCATGATCATCGTAGCTTTTGTAGTATACCAAGATATCATCAATAAATACCACCAAAAATTCACCAAGATATTCCTTGAAAACTCTATTGATCAGATCCATGAATACAGAGGGTGCATTAGTCAATCCAAAAGGCGTTACTGTAAACTCGTAATGCCCGTACCGGGTTCGAAATGTTGTCTTCAGAATGTCTTCCTTCTTCACACACAACTGATGGTATCCAGATCGAAGGTCAATCTTTGAAAAGTATTGAGCTCCATACAGTTGGTCAAATAAATCATCGATGCGAGGTAGGGGATACTTGTTCTTTATTGTTATAGCATTGATCTCCCTATAGTCGATACATAACCTCATAGAAACATCTTTCTTTTTAACAAAAAGAACAAGGGATCCCCATGGAGAAACACTAGGGAGAATAAATCCCTTATTACTCAATTCCTCAAGTTGTTTATTTAGTTAAACTAATTCTACAGTGGCCATTCTATAAGGGGTCTTCGATATAGGCCTTCATCCAGGAATTAAATCAATGGAAAAATCAACTTGTCGTTCTAGAGGATGTCCAGGTAAATCTTCTAGAAACACATCTACATATTCTTTCACAACAGGTACATCCTCTATTTGAACATTCCTTTCCTCACCCCCAGTCATTTCATTCTCTTCCTCCCCACTAATTGAATTTAGTTAAGCTACTGGGAGTGGATCTAGATAAGAATTAGGTGGTGACGATTCTGCTCTAAAGATAAGGTGTTCCTTATCATCATGATCAAAAATCGTAACCTCCTACTTCTTATAATAAATCTTTGCATCATGGTCTAATATCCAATCCATACCGAGGATTATATCAAACTCAATCATAGGTATGATGATGTGATCAGTGGATAAAGAACATTTATGTGCTCTAATGGGGACAAATTCACAAAACTTTGCTGCAATGATACTTACCTTAGGAGTTTTAACTGAAAACTCCCTTGTTAAATCAAATTGGAAATATCTAATTTTCTTAGAAAACTAGGAAGATATGAAACAATGTGATGATCTAGAATCCAATAATACATTTTCTAAACTTGAGGAAACCATTAAATTACCTGCCACCACGTCTTTCGGAGCTTCTACCTCAGCAGTAGTGATAGCATAATCTTGGCCTTGATCCCTTGGCCTTTTCTGAGGTAAGTTCCCCTGACGCTTAGGAATTTCATTTGCATAATGTCCCATCTCCCTGCAATTGTAGCATTGGACATCAGTAGATTCATTCTTCCCCTTGCAATCACGATCTTGGTGGCCTTTTTCACCACACTTGTAACATACACCCATTCCCTTCAAGCAAGTACCAAGGTGTTTCTTCCCACATTTACCACAGGATGGATATTCAACCTTTACCTTCTTCCCCTTATTTCCATTCCCAGATTGATCAGTAGATCTCTTATTCTATTGCTTTGCTTTAAAGTCATAAGACTTAGAGAAGTCTTTCTCTGTCTTGATAGCACACGAGACAATGTCTTCGTACGATGAGAAGGATTGTGAGACTAATGCTCAATGGAGAAATGATTTTAACCCATAAAAGAAACAATCAATCTTACTTCTTGTGTTACGTATATAATCTCCAGCATACCTTGCTAACCTTGTAAAGTTAGCCTCATACTTTGCGACATTCTCATCCTCCTTTTGTCTCAGACTCAGAAATTGCCTTTCCATATCTGCTCGATGATCACGAGGAAAGTATTTTTCTAAGAACAGATCTTTGAACTCCCTCCATTCCATATTTGATACTTCATCATCTTCCTTCATGTTTTGAATCAATGACCACCATTGATCAGCATCTCCAGTGAGGTGGTAAACTGCCATGATAACGTTTTCCCTTTCACTACTCCCCAAAGCCTAAAATATTTTATCTAGGGAATTTATCCATTGCTCAGCTACTAAGGTATTTTTACTCCCATTGAACATTGGTGGTTGCTGCCTCATGAAGCGATCTAACATTGATCCTCCACGCTGTGGATTAGGGTGCTCCATACGGGTAAGGTTATTATTCATAACCTGAGTGAGTTGTCCCAGTATGGTGATTAGTTGATTAGCACCAGTTGCATCACCAGCTCCACTATAAATATCTTGAGAAGGAGGGTAATCCCTACATAGAGTGCGTGCACTGATATGGTTTCCATTTCTTCCACTAGGTGCCATTTCTAAACAATGGCATACACTAGATCAGTTTATGAATCAAAATACATAATTCCATACTTATAAAACACTTAACATAAATTGAACTATTTATGGATATAATCCATAATCATAAAAATGTTTTCTTTGAGGAAGTATATACTCATAAACCCTTCATAATGATTTGTAAAGAAAATGAGAGTTATCCTAAGAATATCCCCTGGGAGTGTCATAACCAAGAGTGCAGCAAGGCTCGTTGTTGCGCACTAGTTCTCGTTCGAGTCTAGCTCAAAGCGGTGTTTTCAGGTTTTACCCCTAGGAACATCTGTGCCAGAGCCGCCTCTACTTGCTCGTATCCAGACAGGGATGTATTTCTCGGAAAACTCAAAAAATCTCTAAAATACCAAAATTCAAGGAAGTTCTTCTATACTAATCGTTAATGTCCATCTTAGGTCTATGTGCTCTAATCAGAGTTTATCTAAATCTTGCTTCCAAGGTTTGTACTAAAATTCCTCTGATACCAACTGTAACGCCCCGACCCCAGTTACCTAGAGTCGGTGCATTATTACATAACATTGACATGATCACAAGAAAGATCAAATATCAAAAGACTGATTAGTTCAGTATCCTTGGAAATACTATATATATACATTAAGTTTTACATTACATCATAAAAATGAAAACTACAACAACATAGTACCCATAGTCTACACTCTTATCCCCTCATACTATCCCTGTAGGTCATCTATAATTTACTTCTTCACATCCTGGGAAAAAAATAAAACATAGAAAAGGGGTGAGCTCAAATGCCCAGTAAGGATAACAATATAGAGAAAACTTTCATAAATAAGAATAAACATTTAAGGCAATGTATAACTAAAACAAAAGCCTTTTAAACTTGAACTTTAACATAGTATGGAAAAAATAAAATGAAATAATGACATTTACTTATTCACATGGATATTCTACTAATCGAATAATCACATGCAATATCAATAACCACTTTCATAATGATGGAATGCATAATGCCAGACTATCATAACCGCATAGCCAAGGCCTCGTGCCAAGACTACAAATAAAATTTTGTGAAGGCCTTGTGCCAAGACACTAGTTTGTATCATGAGACCTACCGATGCATCGAGGAGCTATAGAGGGTCCACCCGTCACATATTAAGTCCAATGCATTCCTCATATGAATAGGTTCAAACATAACATAAACGAGAAGCGTAACGTAGAAGCTTGGGGTCTTACACTATCAATTTGGGGCTGAGGCTCACCATATTAAGCTTGTTGCGATTGAGCTATTTTTTTGAGAAAAAAGATTATCAATACATGGGAAATCATTTTATGAGTCAGTGGTGATTTTTTTGAGGAGAGATATAGTTGTGAATCCATATGTTATGCATTGATCTGACAAGTGTTTTCGAGTAGGGGTCCAAGGGACCAGTTACTTTTTCTTGGGTGTACCTTCGGGACTGTAACACCCCGAGATTTTATGAAAAATATTCTTTTTAATTTCATCAATGTCTTGTGTTGTACGCTACACCAAAAGGAGCTTGCACAACTCGCATCCTTGACTTGCCTTGCATTACACGCAATCACGACCTTCCTCAATAGCGTGTGTAGTACGCAATACCGAGTTTCACTAAATGAGATATTATTATAATATTATTATGAGCTAGCCATTATGAATAGTAATACCCACTTTTTGAAATTTTATAAATTTTATCTTTTAAAATGGACTTAATTTTTGGATTCAGAATATCGAAATTATCTTAGGGTGAAATTTTGGTACTTTTCAGATAACTTTCATTTTCTGATGAATAGTGAGAATTACAAAATTTTAATTAAAAAAAACCTTTTTAATCGAAATAATTAATAGTGATAAATTATTAATTTGAGTGGTTTTAAAGTATATTTAGAATATATTTTTACAATTTAATACAATGTTGTTCATTGGATGTAATTTCACATTTAAACCAGACATAAACAAGTGTCAATCTTTTGATAGTTATTATCTCTTAAGAACACGCTATTTGTTTTGACGACGTGAATTAATTTATAAATTAATTAATGAAATTGATATGTTTTGAATTTGGTAAAATAGACATCATTTTTGAGTTCATAATATCAAATATATATTAGGCCTAAGTTTTGGTATTTTTCTGGAAACTTTCATTTTTTGAGGAATAGTGAAACCACTAAGTGGTAGTTAAAAAAATGATTTTTTCATAAAACTTAATTTTACCACTTCTGTGAGTGGAATTTCAAAAATCCAAGAGACACGGTTGATGTCAGTAAGTAAAATTTGGTTCAATGAGATGAAAATATTTTTTGGTGAATAGTAACTTTTTACTTTTTTTTACCACGGTTAAAAGTAAATAGGGTAATTAAGGGTAAAAATGATATTATTATTACCCTAAAACATGTCCTAATTCTATTGGATAAGTGTAATTCGACCAAAAACAACCTTAGGAATAAAATATGACCATTTAGGCCCACTTGAATTAGATTAGTACATTTATTATTAATTTATTTAAAGAAGGGTTAAAATAGATAAAATCAAAGTTTAATAAGTAAAGAATTTTTAATATAGGGTTATAAATAAGATAAATTAGACTATAAATATTCATTAGAAATATAAAAAGATTTCATACATAATGGTATTTTATTTTTAATTTTTAGACATTAAATAATTTAATTTATTTATGACACAAAGATGATGCAGTAATTATCTTATTAATAAAATATTGACATAATTGATGTTATAAATAAAAAAATAAATGTAATTTGAGACTTTTTACGAATTCCACTAATTTTCTAGGTTAATATGACATGTTAGTATTGATTTAAATAAAGTTTTTCGAAATAATCATTCTGTTATGATTTTCACAAAAATCAATTACTAAATAGTGTCAAAATTGACATAAAATAGGTTTTAAAACAAATATTATATTATTAATGGTTATTTTATTCCTAAAAATCTAAGGTTAGGCCAAATGACTTATATAAGGTTATATATATTAATAATAAACAACTTGGGGTTAGTTTGGCTTGTTATAGTAATATTATTAACCTTATAGTGTAAGAAAACAAGAAGACATGGTAAAAGTAAAATTATTTAACTTAAAGTTAAATCTAAATGATAATGTTAAAATAGGAACCTCAACTTGTATAAATTCTATTGGATGAGATTATTTCGACACATACCCACCTTAGCTTCGAAATAAATCAATTTTGAGCTATTTAAAACCGAATATGACTTTATAATAAAATAATATTTTTAGTTTTTCAAAGGTGCCCCTCTCCTCCCTTATAAAAGGGCACCTCCTCCCTCTCTTCCTCACACCACTTTGAGCCTTCAAGCTCGTCCAAACCCTACCTATTTATCCTCTAAACTTCCCTAGAAACATCCTAGAGGTCCTGGTCTTCTTCAAAGATCAATTTTAGTGCCCTAAAAGGAGGTCTCAAAGAGGCGCTTTAAAGAAGAGGTAATGTCCGTTACCGATTCTTTCAACTTTATTTCTTCTTCCACTCCTTCTTCTTTAGTTTTTTCATTATGAAGTAATAACATCAGTATCACTCATATACATATATGTTATTGTAACTATGAAACAAACCCATTTCACCATCTATCCATCCTAAGGAAAATGAAATCACCGCGCGTGCGTACGTACAGAATACCGTCTCCACGCCGTGGTGTAATCTATTTTCCACCACCACCTTACTTGGATGGGTATAATGGTGTAAATAATGACTATATATGATTATTGTAAAGTGATATTGATTCTAAAATAGTATACATACACTCTAATACAATTACACGATCATGAGAACGATATCATCGCTCGTGCATACGTACGGAATACCGTCTCCACGATGTGATGCGACTCGTTCTACATGATCTTCATTTGCATAATGATTATATAAATGAATTGAATGAATAAATATGATATATATTACACTAATACCATTCTGTAAATGAGGTATCTATAACCTAAAAGAAGAATAAGAATTTATTCGACAAAACACGCATAAGAACAAAAAGCAATAAACACTCGAATAACAAGTAACAATGAAATATTACTAATAAGAAGCTAAGAATATGACCATATATGATATCATAACAAAGAGTATGATTCTGGAATAAGTCAATGACATTAGTTAAATCATTATACAAGAGGTTCTGATATGTACGAAGCATATCGGACCTAAGGTAAGGAATAATTTTGCAAATCTCATTTTTATCCGAGATTGCTTATTTGTGAGTATTTACTGGGGTTATTGAAATCATCCATGTACATGTTTTATAAAAGTGTTTTCATGTATGTTTAAAGTCATTTTTACCCATTTTTACTTTTACCTCATGGTATGGAAGGAATCTTTCTTTTATTTACCCTACAAGGCACTTTTTGACTTTTCTGACAAAAGTACGAGAACAATGTTTTTTTAACGTATATGGAATAAAAGGATTTTTACAGTTTTATAAAGCCTTATTTTTATGAATCTTCCTCCAAAATATTTCATTAATATTTTAAACAAAATCTCTTGCTTTTAAAATTGCGTGACATTTTGTGAAAAGAAATTGATTTTGAAGAAGAAAGGATATTTTCCTCAAGAATTCATTTCAAGTGTTTTATCAAAACCATTTTCCATATAAGGTGACATTACTTCATATGTGTATGTTTCAAGTATAATGTCTCTATGATTTACATGGTTTCAATTTTCTTATGATGAAATGTCCATTTGTTTTATATGTATTATGAAATGATGGGATGATGTTTATGAAACCTATTTTATTCTTTGGGTTATGATGAATGCTGTAAGTTTATTTTGTGGCACAAGTAAGAATGATTTAATTATGAGATGGGTGGGACCTATATCTACCTATAATGAATTGGGTAAAGATTTATATCTCATGAGATAGACATGGCTGGAACGGTAAGTTAATCCGGTTCAGTGTTACAGGACTGAAACGAGGAGTGAACTCGATTCAGAAAGGGACTTTGTCCACTAAGATGGTCTTGGAAGCAATGCCTTGGCTACTATGGAAATCATAAAATGTGATTAATGGTTTCCACAATTACATGTTTTATTCCCATGCTATTTTATCATGATTGATATTCCCTTATGATATATGCCTTACGTACTTCCAAGATTCTTGTCTTTGCTCAAGATTTTGATGTTTAGATTTTATGTTCAAGTTTTTTCATTCAAATGTTTATGGATTGTTTTATGTTCTCTATTTTTACCCTTACTGGGCATTTGAGCTCACCCCGTTTATGTTATCTTTTCCCCAGGATATAAAGAAAGGTTTTAGGTAAGAAAAAAAAGGGGAAGATCTTTATGGGAGATGTTGAAGATCTTTCACCACGATTAGAAGATTATATTCCGAGTTTCCAAAGACACTAAACTATTACGGTCCTTGTGTGTCTGTTTTTGTTATGTACTAAGTATTTAGAAAAAGTAATGTAATGTCCATGTACATCACGTTTCAGGTCTCTACAGGGACGACGAAGATGAATTTGAGACATGAGGTGTTTGGAGGAACAGGTTTCTGAGTTGCCTACCTGTAGGTGGAACATGAGGGTTCACCTGGGATCTTTGACATCTGGAGATAAATTAGGCCAGGGTCCAAGGATCCTTTCCTATTTAGTGATTCTGATGTTTTCCAAAGCAGGTGACAACTTCTTGGTGGATGTTAAGAACAATATAAGTTCGTTTGCTTTATTTAAATTGAATGAGATATAGTATTTATTTTATTACATGCCTTCTTAAACACTTAGGTTGGGTATGTACATTTGTGTGGTATCCTACTAAGACACATTTTTACACCCTACAAAGTCTCTTCAAGACATGTGTAGACATTATGTTGTGGTACTAAGGTAAATTTTCAGCCTACAGAGTTGGATAATAGTGGCTTCTTGGCATGAGATGTTGTTATGGGACCTTGAGGTTATTCCCAGTTGGAGATTTCTTTTGCTGGTTTAATTTTTTGGGTAGCATGCTAATTTTTATATGTATATACTATTGGTCATCAATTGGAGACCCCTTATTGATATTGATATGTATAACCTGTATTGAATGAGTGCTCTATTTTAAGTTTCTACAAGTAAGTTATGATGGTTTGTTTATTTCATTCTGCTGCATTCTTTTAGTTATTATTCTACTATTGTAGGATATTAAATATGATTTTGCCTTTAGTTGGTCTGATATGAGGCTGCTGAGTGTTTATGTCCACTACATGTTATATATATATATATATATACTCAGACCTTATTAAATCATCCCCATGAGGTTATAGTCTCCCCACTAATTCTCATTTACAACTTTGCTACCAGTCAGTAGCCTTTAGTATTTGGGGAGGAACACACAATGCCATTGGCACTAGGCCCAATAGCACTGTTTGGGTAGCTAATCGGGTTAGGGATAGTACAAGTAGTATCAGAGATGTTTTTGTGTAGGATTTAGTAGTACTATAATGCTGACTAGTAATGGGATCGATGTTAATTTTTATTTATTTTTTTATGGTCTTAATATTTGTGTTATGGTAGACTGGAGATTATGATGTGATCAAAATTTGGTTTAGAACTCGTGTTTGAGTGATTGTATCCCTCTACACAAGGGATGGATAGGGGTACCATGGGTGGTAATTTCTATTCTATTCTATTCATTTTACAATTTATACGATTCCACCTAGAGTGGTAAACAAGGAAATGTGATGTTATTGGGAATGAAATGTCATCCTTGGTATATTACGGTAAGGAATAATAATGGACCCTTGGCCTAGTATGACAAGGAGGTGATTATGTGCTTGGTTTTTATTTTTTTAGGCACATGATAAACTATTTTAATTTAAAATATGCAAGTTCCTATTATAAAATGTTACAATAAATGTTATATTTCATGTGATGTGATACAAAAACACACACACACACATATATTGGTGTTCCTATAACATATAAATCATATGTGATATTATATGGGCCTGAATATTATAGGAGTAAGCATGTACTATGTAATGGGGTGATTCTGATCACTAGGTTGGGTGATGTGGTCAAAGGATTAAGGCAACATAGTTCATCAGGATAGGAATCAACCATAGTACTTATGATATGTGGATCAATTGATGGAGGTTAATGAGGCTATGAGGTCGGGATGCTGAGTGGCATGGTTGCGATAGGAAAGGGTAAGGGTAGTGAGGATACACTGCCTGTTACTGATTTTTCTATATGCATTATATATATATGTGTGTGTGTGTGTGTGTGTGTTTTATGTATGGGATGCCCGACCATATTGACGGTATTAAGTGGGACCCTTCTAGATGCCTCAGATTGAGCATCATGCGGGTGATAGCTTCGGGATATAGGAGAAAGAGCAGGTTGAGACCTTTGAGGGTCAGAATGATCATGGGAAATAGGATCATCCACAAGTACATGCTCAGATATAGGCTCAGGTGCAGGTTATAGTGGAGGTAGGGTAGCCCCCAGAGTTGACTCCTTGTAGGCCATGGTTGGATGACTATCTTATATAGATCCTGGTGTTGGTGATCCAGGGTAATGATAGGGGTTCTTGGGGAGAAGATACTTCTATGGAGTACTTGAATCGAGAGTTCCAGTCACACCATATGATACATTTTCATGGTGAGAGTTTTCCATAGGTGGTTAAGAACTCAATCAGGCCCATGTAGATGAATTTTGAGTAGATAGAGATGCATCTAGGGAAGTGGGTGAAACTGGAAACCAAGATTCTCAGAGGACTAGATAAACAATGGTGGGATGTGCAGGTGTAGGAAGGTTGACCTAAGTGTTTGACCTATAAGGATTTTGAATCCAGGTTTATCGATCAATTTTTCCTGGAGACGCTAAGGGAAGAAAGGGATTGAGAGTTATTGAGCCTTAAACATAGTGACATGTACTTCATAGATTATGCAACGAAATTCACTAAGTTCTATCACTTTTCACCCAGTATGGTGAGTAATTCCACCTAGGGGGTGATGTTATTTGAGGATGGTTTTCAACATTAAATTAAGGTGCAAGTAAACTTCTTTAGGTTGGCCTCAATATTAGATGTGGTGAACCAAGTTCTCATAGCCAAGGGTAACCTGACAGACATGTCGTATCCAAGTCGGGAATTAGCTTTAGGTGATTTTAGTGGTGATGCTTTAGAGGGGAGGAAGTGAGTCCAAGAAGAGTTACAATATGGGTGTCAGACCAAGGAATCCTCTAGATGACTTCATAATGGTTCTCTTATGGTTTATATTAAGTATGGGAATCCATGACATGTCTGGAATCAGTGTGAGCAGCCTCCAAAGGAGTAACAGGTGTGTGGATAGGTTGGGAATCTCAAGAGATTATATAAGAAGCCTTATCCTATAACCAATATTCAAGGACCGATGTAGACTCTGGGATCTATGGTTGGATATGGAGAGGTACTAGGTGAGGGTAGTTGAGCTTCAACTCCATGCGGGGGACATGGAATAGATAGCATGAACCAATAATGGGTTTAGTGGCTAGTGGTTGGTGCAGCACCATAGGGATGAATGCTTCAGGTAGTCTAGCATTAGGCCAGGTGAATACTGTGGAGATACCACAATATGAGGAGGCGAGTGATCAAATGACAGTGATATGTACTCTAAGGGCGTAGCCATACATTTGTTTTCTTTTAGAATGACCATTTTTGGCATGTTAGTTTTGAGTGAATGAGGTACACATGTTGTATGTATGGAGTGACCAGATGTTGGTCATTAGGTTAGAATCATCTTGGGTGTATGATATATATATATATATATATATATATATATATATATATGAGTAGAATGGAACCAGGTTCTCTATTTGAACATTGTTGGATGCATGTATATTGAGGTGCTTAGGCATCAGGGAATCAAGGATATGTGGTTAATTTTGGTGTATTGACATACGGGCATCAATGTGATGTGGTACTTTATTTAGGTGTGAGGCATCAGGGTTTTATTAGAGAATCTATTGAGATGCATTACCTCATGGGTGTCATGTGTAACATGGGAACGAGTTGGGAACCATTTTAGTACAGGATTCTGAGGGGTTTCTAACATGAAATGGGAGAACATGATGAGGTGCATGAGTGAAGATGCATAACAAGGGAAATTTTTATTCTATGAGTAGTCAGTGGACCAATTGTTTGATTTTTTATTTGGGTTGGGATTTGACTTGGGTAGGTCACTCATAAGGTGGGTAGCCCCCTTAAGGTTGTTGGAATGTGCCCTTGAGACCATGACAGTCTAAGTTGTTTTTACCCATATTTGTATGTTCATTACCATATTTGGTTTTTTATATCTCAAGATGATCTATGTTATGGTGGGGAGATTGTAGCATCCTAGGGTTGAATTGGGTCGAAAACATATTATGTTTTTAATTTTTGAATTAGTTGGTATTCCAAATTCATTTTGAGGCATCAAAACTCAATTCAATGAGTTTCAACCATCCAATATCATGTTTTGGATGGGTTTAGTAGTTTAATTGAATCCTTGGGTGTTAATAAGTTGTTTTGTTAGTATAGGATGCCTGAAAGCCTATTTTTGGATTTTCAAGTCAAGGCGCATGTTTTGGGTAAAACTGTGTGGCCACTTCGAGCTAACTGTACACCTAGTTTTTGTACTTCCAAATGGTTTGAAAAACCATGTGGGATGAGTAGCACATTTGTGTAGCATTGTCTTTAGTTTTATATAAGATTATACATAGTTTCAAACCATCATATAAAATTGTGCGGTAAGCAACATGGGTATTACAATATAGGTAGTACCTGTTCATTACATCCCACTCGGTATAAACATGGTTAAGAAAACCATTTGATCTAACCATGCAGCCTTAAAAATGTTTAATTTACTGAAATAACCTCCTCCCCTTTAACCAAAATCCACCCTCTTTTTCCCCTAATGGATCGTGTATAGTAAGGGGAGGTCTCCCCTTCCCCACCCTTTGATTTTGATAGATCTCCATCATCGGTGATCTTTTCTTCAAGCTACTGGTTGTGATAGAATTGTATCATTAAGGATAATCACACACTATCTTATCTTTTTCTTTTCTCTAGACTCAGGGAGTGGAAAATCCTTTTGAGATGTTTTAACCTATTTTTAAGGTGTTTGATACAATCTCCAATTTCTTCCAAACCACTTGGAGTTATAGAATAATACCAGATGTTCCTACATCTACGAGTCCAAGGTAGGTGGTGCATACCATTCTTAATGTTATGTGGATGTTTTGGGGTACAATATCTGGAACGTTTTTGGATATTTGAGTGATACCCTAATTCTTGATATTAAATAGATCATGTGACCCAATTGTATTTCATTGGGAATTCCCTAGTTGAATTTATTCATGTGTGTCTGGGTTAGGGGTCATTTTCCACCTTGGGTTGTATGGTCGGGGTGCATTCTTGATATAATTTGAATTGTTTATTAATTAGAAATGGGACATTCAATTATATATAATTTATTATATTAAATCGACCTATTTCATTTAAATTTATCTATTCAATTCACTTATACTAAATTGATTGTTTAAATTTATTTGATTATTTAAAGTTAATTGATTTTTTATATATGATACTTGTGTTATAATGTCGAGACCCATGGAGTCATTATGGCCTTGGCATAAGGTTGGAATGGAAGTGGAAAGTCAGAATTGAGATGTTGTGATAGTTTGGTTAGGCTTGTCCAAGTTATATTAGGTGATGTTAATCACAGTATTTGATGAGTCGATCATAGATTTGAGGTGGTGAGACTTTCATGTTTAGTGAATGACATGTGATATTTGATGGCATGGCCATTGAACATGAGAAACATGGCCGCAAGGGAATGGGGTGTTGGTTAGATGTGGATTTAGTAATATTTGGTGATCTTTTCTCACCCGTGACATCCAAATAACTAAATGAATTCATGCGTACACATGTTGACTCAATGATGATGTAGTTTTGACTGCTCAAGTGGGTAGAGGCCCCGAGTAGCGTGGATTAGGTAAATGGTTTGTGGGTGCTTGTCATATAATACCATGAGGGAGGTTAGGAGCTTTCAGTTGATAGAGTTGGGGATATGAGTTAGGCATTAAGTCTCCCTATATTGATGCTTTTGAGACTATATTGTTTTGGGAGGATGGATATCACCATTCCTCGGGGCATCGAGCTATGATCAGACAATGATTTTAATTGAGCCAGATATCATTGTTCCCCCAAATGTCAGGTTTTGAGATGATAAGTGATTTCAAGCAGGGGTGTGAGGGACTGATTAATTTTTATTGGGCATGCCTTTTGGATTTCATTGAGTTATTTGAGAAAAAATTAATTAAAAGGAATGAGGTACTAGGTCTATTTATTGGAGTCAGAACTATAGGGTTCACCTGCTCTTTTTGACATCAAGGGATACCTTAGACCATGGGGCAAGGAACCAGCCCTCTATAATTATTCTGGCATTGGCTGAAGCAGGTGACAACTTCTTAGTGGGGTTTTAGCATAAGAGAAGTTTGTTTGTTTTAAATAAATTTCATGATTTATAGTCTTTATTTTATTACATAGATTCATAAACACTTTTTTGGGTATGCACACATGGGTGTTAAGCTACAGAGACAAGTTCTTACAGCCTACATTGGCCCTTTGGGACTCATGTAGAATTTATATTGTTTCACTCAAATAATGGTTCAACCTCACGAGATATATGATAGTGGTTGTTTTTAATGGGATTTTTATGGAACTTTGAGGTCATTCCAAATTAGAGTTTCCCTTTTTGGTTTAATTTTTTTGTTCATCATACAACTTTGTATATGTATGCGTTATTGGTCAGCCATAAGGGACCCAATCTGAATATTGATATGTATGAAATATATAGGATTCATTCTCCATTTATGTTACTATAAGTGGTATTATAGAATTTTATATTTAATTACACTTCTATATTTTAGTCATGCTTTCACTTTTGTTTGATGTTGACTATGATTTCACCTTTGGCGGGTCTGGTTCATGTTTTCTAAGTCGCTATTTTCGATGAATGTCATATATACATAATAAAATTATATTAAATCATTCTCCTAAGGGTATAATATCCCTACTACTTCTCATATACACCCTCTCTCTTAGTTGGTATCCATTGGCGTACAGGGAGGAACATCTAAAGCCTGTGGAACCCAGCCTAATAGACCATTTTGGGTAACTAATCAGGTTGGGGACTCTATATGATAAAGGTAGAAGGTAAATATTATAAAATTACCACTACCATTGTGGAAGTTCCTGGTGATATATTGAAAGGTACACTTATCATTCACTCAAAAAATGTATATTTTTTATTTCAATCTAGATCCAACCACTCTTTTATATCGGTATAAAATTAGAATGGTATCATACCACCACCTCAATGATTAGATATTTAATTGTTAGTAAAGACTATTAATGGTAGAATGACCACATCTCAAGTCTATTAATCATATCTGGTATATTTTTTGGATGGTTATTACATAGAATCCTACTATTGTACATCTAATTTAATTCAAATTAATATTGGGAATGGAATGGATATCTGAATCTGGATCCCATAATAATATTCATGGAAGTGAATTTATATATTTTTTTATCTTGAAAAAACCTTCAATCAACTACCAGTGAGAGGATGGACTTGAACACCCCATGGAAATTAGTTTTGTCTTATGGATTTTTATACCAATTCCTGAGAGATATTTATCTGATTTGGTTTGGGATAAAATAAATAATGAAAATGTTCCATTTATTAGGGAATATAGTTATTTATTTTTTAATGACTTGGGTATCCATCCCCTGAATCATGAAGGCAAGTTTTTTACAGATCTCATAATAATTACTAGTACCTATTTCAAAGACTTTGTATAGAATGGAATAGATTAAGTTATAGTAATTTATAAAGAGACTCTGATAGAATCTAGATTAGGGACTCATTCATCCAAGTTCTTATTTATAGTGTGTACTTATGATTTTTATTAAGAATAATGATGGTTCAATGCATCATTGACTTGATTTTTGGGAACTTAATAAAATCACTCTAAAGAAATAGTATCTTATATATTTTATGTAACAAACCGAGATTTTATGAGAATTATTTTTTTAATTTCATTGATGTATTGTGTTTTATGCTACACCAAAATTAGCTTATGCTATACGCAACACCGTATTAGCTTGCAGTATACGCAACACTATTCTTGGCTCGTGTTACACACAATTTCAAGTTCGTTTTGTAGAAATTATTTTACACAACATTAAGTATAGATTTTTTTTAATGTATAAATGAAATAAGTTTGATTATGTTATACAAAACAACAAAGTGAGCTTGCACTATATGCAACCTTGACTTGGCTTTCATTATACGCAATCACGACCTTCCTTGATAGCATGTGTAGTACGCAATACCGAGTTTCACTAAAAAAATGATATATTGTTATAATATTATTATGGACTAGACATTATGAATATTATTAAATAAATTTTTAATTTTATAACATTATTATTCATCTTACACATTTTCCAAGACATGGTATGTGAACAAAATAAATGTTTCGGGTAAAATAAGTATTTTTTAAAAAATGCTATTTTGCTACCTTTTGATGGCGCACCCACATTAAATCTAGTTTTGACAGTTTTATAAATTCAATTTGACAAAATAAAATTCTTCTTTGGAATAAGTATTAAAAATTTACTTTGGATAAATTTTTCATATTATTCTGATAACTTTCATATTTTAATGAATAGTAAAAACACGCTATATTTTAATTAAAAACAACTTTTTTCATCATAATAATTTATATGGTTAAATTATAATATTTAATAATTTTAAAGTATAAATAGAATATATTTTTACCATTTAATATAATGTATGTCATTATAATTTATTTTACATTGAATTCATAGGAAAAATAATTTCAATCTTTGGAAATGTTTTAACTTTTCAAACCCGTTTTCTTAACAACGGGATTAATTTTAAAATAATTACTGCAACTTCTGTATTTTGAATTTTGAAAAATGGGTTTTCAAATTTTAATTCAGTGGGGGTCCGAATTATGATAATAGGTTACTTTTATTTTTTTGATATTATGAATAGTAACTATGGTAATTTTTATTTACTGTAGTTAAAGGTAAATCAGGTAATTAAGGGTAAAAATAAGATTATAAAATGACCCTAACACATGACAAAATTATATTGGATGACTAAAATTAGACCCATATCACCTAAGTGTTAGAATAGATTAATTTTATGGACTTTTGACCATGAAAATAATTTAATTATTATTAAAACCAAAGAAAGTGACAACATGTAACTCTCTTAAATCTTATAAGTATAATAATTTTAATTTAGTGATAAACTTCATGAAACTTCAAACATGAATAGTCTACAGAAATAAAATAACATTATCTACATCATGTGTATTTATTTATTATTTTTAGGGATTAAATAATTATCATTAAAGGTGACACAATAGTGAAGTTGAAATTATTTTATTGATTGAAATATCATATAAATGGTTTTAAAAATATTAAAATAAATATTATATGAACTATTTAATGTGATCCACTATTTTATAGATAAATATGACATGTTATGAATCTATTAAAGCTTTTAGTTTGAACATATCTTCTATGAGGATTTTATTTAAATTCAAATAAATGAATAGTTTCAAAATTGACACTATTGTTATTTTATAAAAATAACATAATATAAAATTGTTTAAAAATCACAAAAATATGTAACAATTATAAATTAAAATTTATTTGGTCTCTAATTTCATAAATTATCCGATTATGTACAATTAAAAACACATAAGTAATTATTTAAATCAATTTAAAATTTATAATCATATTACCACAAATAAATTTTAATAGATTAAATAAGGAAAATAAAGTTGATAATGTTTAAAATAAATTCCCAACATGTGTAAATTTTATTGGTTGATGATATTAAAAACCTATATCATCTAATATTATTATTTGAGTCATTTTTTTGGGTTTTTAGTGGGGTTTGATTTATAATAAATTAATATTTTTGAAGTTTCCAAAGGTGCCCCTCTCCTCCCTTATAAAAGGGAACCTCCTCCCTCTCCTCTTTACAATAATTTGAGGCTTCAATCTCGGCCAACCCATGACCATTTATTCTCTACACTTATCTAGAAATATTCTAGAGGTTCTGGTCTTCTCAAAATACAAACTCGAGTGCCTTAAGAGGAAGCTTAAAAGAGGTGCGTCAAAGAAGAAGTAATCTCTTCTACCGATTCTTTCAAGTTTATTTCTTATTAAAATTCTTCTTCATTATTTGTTTCATTATAAATTAATGACATAAGTATCACTAATATACTTATATTTTACTATAAATATTAAACAACCCCATTTCACCTTCTATCGATCCTACAAAAAACGAAATCACAGCGCGTGCGTACGTACAGAATACCGTCTCCACCTCGTGGTGTAATCTGTTTTTCCACCACCAACTTACTTGGATTGGTATAATGGTGTAAATAATAACTATATATGGTTATTATAACATCATACTGATTCTGAGATATTATATCATCAACTCCAATTCTATTAAATATTTATGGGAACAATATCATCGCTCGTGCGTACGTACGGACTATCATCTCCACGAACGCGGAAAGATTCATTTTCCATGATTAACCATTCAAGTATGATTATAAAGTATATATAATAAATAATAATGAAATATATTACATAATAATTATACTGGATTTATGTACATATATGTTTCATTTACTTAATTCCATTTAATTCAATAAGGAAACGAAAACTGCGTTCATGCGTACGTACGACCTACCGTCTCCATAAACGGTGTATTTCATTCCATTTATCGATCTATCATAAATATTTATACGCTGAATATATATTATATATAAATCGTGTTTTACATTCTGAAATTATGTAAATCAGGATATAAGTAATAATATCAAGAACAACAAGTCGAAACATGTATGATAAATGAAACAATTTTACCCAAAACGCTGCTTTAACATGAAATTTACAAAAGAATGGGTAATATAAAGTCATAACTGAACCATATATGATATCATAAAAATGAATATGATTATTTAATAAGTCAATGAAAATATTTAAATCATTATAAATGAGGTTTGGATACATATGAAGCATATCAGACATAAGGTAAGGGATAATTTTGCAAATATCATTTTTATCTAAGATTGCTTATGCGTATGTATTTACTGGGGTTATATTTTTCATCCATGTCCCTAAAAATGTTTTCATAAAGTGTTTAATATTCTTCCATGTATGTTTAAATTCATTTTTACCCCTCTTTAAATTTTACATCGTGTTATGGAAGGAATCTTTTTTTTGTTTACCATACGAGGAACTTTTTGACTTTTCCAGCAAAAGTACGAGGAGAATGTTTTTTAACTTATACAGAATGAATGGATTTTTACAATTTAATAACGCCTTATTTTCATGAAGCTTACTCTACAAGATTTCATGATTAATTTCAAAAAAATCTTTTTCTTTTAAAATTGCATGGAATTTTGTGAAAAGAAAATGATTTTGAAGAAGAAAGGATATTTTGCTCAAGAATTCATTTCAAGTGTTTTGTCAAAACTATTTTCCATATAAGATGACATTATGATTATGTTTCAAGTATAATGTCTCTATTATTTACATGGTTTAATTTTTCTTATGATTAAATGATATACATTTGTTTTATATGGATTATGTTAAGATGGGATGATGTTTATGAAACCCGTTTTATTATTTGGGTTATGATGATTGATTTATGATTGTTTTGTGGAACACAAAATAATGATTTCATTATGAGATTGGTGGGACCTATATATCCATCCAATTCATTGGGTAAATATTTATATCTCATGAGATAGACATGGCTGGAATGGTAAGTTAATCCGGTTCAGTGATACAGGACTGGAACGGGGAGTGAACTCGATTCAGAAAGGGACTTTGTCCACTAAGATGGTCTTGGCAGTAATGCCTTGGCTACTATAGAAATTATATCATGTGCTTAATGGTTTTACACAATTACATGTTTTATTCCCATGCTATTTTATCATGATTGATGTTTCTTTATGATCTATGCCTTATGTACTGCTAAGATTTATGTCATGTTCATGTTTTTACGTTCAAATGTTTATAGGTTGTTTTATGTTCTCCATGTTTACCCTTACTAAGCATTTGAGCTCACCCTTTTTATGTTTTATTTTCCCCAGGATATAAAGAAAGGTTATAGGTAAGAAAACCAAAGGGGAAGATCTTTATGGGAGACGTTGAAGATCTTTCACGATGATTAGAAGACTATATTCTGAGTTTCCAATGACACTAAACTATTACGGTCCATCGGAGTTTGTTTTGGTTATGTATTAAGTATTT
Source organism: Viscum album (assembly GCA_963277665.1). Taxonomy (NCBI): domain Eukaryota; kingdom Viridiplantae; phylum Streptophyta; class Magnoliopsida; order Santalales; family Viscaceae; genus Viscum; species Viscum album. Next base: position 521,217,929 of record OY728144.1, read on the forward strand.
CGCAAATGTAATGTAATGTCCATGTACCTCAATCTTGGGTCTCTACAGTTGGTATCAGAGGAAAGGTTTAGTTAACCTTTGGAAACTAGGATGTTAAAACATTAGTGAGATCCCTAGATATATTTCTAAGGTATGCCTAGGGATGTCCATATGGTTTAGTATAACTATAGGTTACAGTCCAAGAATTATGTTGATGATCATGAATAACCAAGGGTGAACCTAAGTTATCATAGGTTAAAGAAGGTGTCATAATTTATACATCCTATAAGTTACTTTTTATGATTATGTGGTTCCTCATTATTTTAACTATTTCTTACACAAGGGTTTCTGGTTTTAGTTAATGGAGGGAACCAGAAGGAATTGGGTCAACATTGAATCCGATGGAAAAATTGGTGACTATGAGCAACGAAATTTGGTAATGCCTAGAGAGAAAGATATTATGATTATTCTGAATCATATATTTCAATATATGATTAACAATGTGAACTTTAGTTGTATTCTTAATTCATCAAATAAGAGGAAGATGGACTTTTATGCATGTTCTCATGGTGAGGATCATAGAGAAAAGAAGATTGAGATTTCTAAAGAAGGGAAGAAGAACCTTGAGGAATAACTCAAATGGAGGGGAAGATGTTATCTATGTGGGGAAAATGGTCATATAGTGACAGACTGTTATGGAGTTCAATGTCTTATTTGTGGAGAACATGGGCATTACCCAACTCAATGCCCTGACCTAAGAGGTTACTTCTAAATCGAGGAAGGACCCATTCCATTCCAATCATTGAATAGGATGGATTGAATGGTTTATGTATTGGAATTAAAGAATAATGTTGTTGATATACTTTTGTGGTATATTGAAATATCTATGTATTGTTCCATTGTGGTTTTCCATAAGAATATGGTACCGGTAACCATGAAAAGTGATTTTGGGAAGCAGATGATATGCGCATATTGAAGGGATAAGGAGAAAATGAAATGTTTAATAGTATTCATGAGCTCATGACAGATATAAGGACAAAGTGATATCATGGTTTGTGTATATAGAAATTTTGGGATTTTGGTATGTGGAAAGAGTTAATTTTTGACCGCATTCATGTATTCACTAAGGTTCAATGGGTATTCATTTTTCAAGAGAATACATGATTAAGGTATTCACATGTTTGGAATGTGACCAACAAGATATATCGGGGATAAATGATGGTATTTATATGCTTGGTAGATTACCTCTCTAGTAATCGTTTTCTTCATACTATGAGATTGGACAGAATTATTTTGGATAAGCCTAAATATTGGAATGGATTAAGTTAGACATCATATAGTATTGTTTAAGGATATAAATTTTTGATATTATTTTGGGAATGTTATAATAGTAAAGTTTTAGAAAAAGGACAACCTGCAGGACGGGTGACAATCCATCGCGTCAAACAAGGCTGTGGGAATCGAACCCACAACCGAATTGTGACATGCCTTTATTTCCATGAACCACCTTCACCAAAAGAAGGGAAGGGACCGCATATTTCCAGGACCTTCCTTCTTTAAGTTGAAGGAGAGATAATGACCCCTGAAAGCCGCCTTCAATAGGTCCTGGAGTGGCGAACAGCACCAAGGGTATAGAATATCACACAAAATGGAAGGCATTACCCTTTTTATTTTTATAGGATCAAGAGATAAGATAGCAACCCCAATAATACCAAAGTTGAATGTAAAGGTAAATCCAAAAAAAACCCATTCCCATATTCATGTTCAATAGTAAATGATACAATCCACAAAAATCCAAAGGTAAATTACCAAGAAAAAGGAAAACGATGACAACAACTGCCCCAAGGTCTGAGCTAGTACGGTCCCGCACGATCCGTGAAGTCCTCCTAGAAACCTGAAAGCAATTTTATATATGTAGGGTGAGCATACAAGTACACTCACTAGGGAAAACCCCAGACTCTCGTGCAAAAGTGGAGAGGCATTCTAATGCCCTATGAGAAAAGAAAAACCGAGACACCCAGTAATGGAAACTATCCACCCAAGCCTCACTAATACACACTCCCCAAATAACACAAGGCAAGTAAAGTATAGTAATAACACATCGATATTTGGGTACCCCGAACCAATTTCCCACTTGTTATTGAAGACATCCTACACATTGAACCAATCCTGCCATTCTCACTACAGTCCCACTGCCAAACCCCACCCACACACAACAGGGACATAACCTCACAGTAGTCCCACTTCCAAACCCCACCTGCACACACCTGGGACATAACCTCACCGTAGTGCCACTGCCAAACCCCACCCGCACACACCTGGGCCAGAACAACTACTGCCATGCCCGAAGACACCTGGGCCTCATCCCAAAGACACTTGGGAAACAACCTACCCGAAAACACCTGGGACAACCACCAGAACTACCCTACCCGAAGATTCTTGGGCTAATAATAGACTTTAGGCCATCACATCATACCTGAAGAGTCTCAGGCTATTCGGGGAAGGGAGCAGAAAGGAGCTAATAACCATCCACTCTTAGGAGTGTTGGGAAAACACCCTCCCTATGAAATTGGGTGTTCGACACTAAGTGCTCAACTTGGGTGGGGAGAAAATAAGAAACATAAGAAATACAATATATGTATAGGTAATAGGAACTCATCCTAACCTAGGGGCTCCAAAACTTAAGCACAAACTCCCTTGTTACTATTCATTCATAAAGAAAGCGCAACACTCGCGGCCGAGTCACAACTCATCCCAAAAACTGATTCTCCATTTAAACCATTCTTATTTTCATGTTAAAGTGATATCATTTAGGTGAATTCTACACTAACGAGCAACTAACAGGCATAAACACAAGCTAGGAAAAGAGAAATAGCCAAACAAAAATTTAAGCATTCACACCCAGTTCTCTTGTAAAGTCACAACAACAAAAAGGGGATTAGTGAGATCCCTCAAATTACTGGAACCAAAGAAAACCTCACAAAAGGGATAAGTGAGATCCCTTGAAGTACTAGAAACAAAGAAAACCCCGAGACACAGCCCCATGTTCCCAAAACTAGAAACCAACGATTTCTCAACAATAGAGGATCCCACCCGATTTCATGTCATAGTAGAGCAACCACACAGCTCCAGATTCCCAACCAACAACCGTGCCACAACATAGGATCCCATCCCCATTCACATCTTCCCATAAGCACCAGGCAGAACAACACACCCACCACCAGATAGATTAAAAAACTTCCAGGTTCAAGCACATCATTCATTAGGTTCTTATTTCTTTTTGTTAACTGGGGTGGTCACACAGGTATTCTTGTTTTACTGAACATCCATTTAAACAAGCTGATTTTATGTGACTAACCAATTTCCATGTAACAGTTTTTTAGTCATCAAAAAAGTAAAGGGTTTATTAGTGCTCAAGGAAAGACCACCAACGACCATGATTTTCAGTGAGCATAGGCCCGCACAGATCACAACACATACAACATAAAATTAGTATAGCAGAAACATTGATCACACCCCCCTTCATTCTTTAAAAGTCCGTTCATTATCTTCATTAAGTTTGGTTTCATCAATTCCCACAGAAACAAAAGTGTACCCACCCCACATGATACACAGAAAGGAGATTCGAAGGAAAAATCTCTACTTGATTGATCAAGGATCGAATTTCTTCTCCACGTTCCAAGAATCAGGGAAAAGCACAACTCATAGGGGAGGGACGTCGAGAACTCCAAATACACTAAGAAGAAAAGGAAGCCAGCTAAGAGGAAGAAGAAGGAAGAAGAAATTCCCGTGCGATATATAGATAAGATCCCATTGTTACAAGATATGGGGATTTGAACGACTTTAAATTTGGATCATGGTTCTCCACGCGGTTGGGTGGTTACACACAACATGATTAATTGTTATTTAATTCTCCATTGAGTAGGTTCCTTGGGATTTCTTGGGTATTAATTATGGGATTTTAAATTAATTTGAACCACTTGAAAAAATGTTAGAAAGATCAAAAGAGGTGTTACAGGAAAAACTGTAGAAGAGAAACCCGACAAGGCTGGGTGACACTGATCGGTCACGCCGATCGGGCGCGCCGATTGGTCTCCCCGATCAGTCACGCGCCAAAATGACATCCTACCACCGAGATGTCACCCCTAGGATCTGGAATTTGGAAAAGGGATGGATCGTGAGGGTCTGGGTCATCACATCAGATACCTCTCAAAGCATTCTCGCCCTCAATAATTTAAAACTAGACCTGAAGAAAGGAGGGGGGGGGGGGGGGGTCCGAACAATTGCCCCGAAAGATACCTCTCAAGAGTGAAACAGAACAATTACAATCACCATAAAACAAAATATTAAACCGTCCAGTCATGTGGTGATGGGTTTCCCTTCCTCCATGTTAAGATACTATCCTCTTTGGGTGGCTCTGACTCACCCACACAGTTTTAGGTGCATCCACTCTAATGCGTATTAACTAGGGATTAGGTCCTCCCCTCCCCACATCCCAGGATAATTCACACACATCCACAGAAAAAGAAAAACCAAACATTCCACAGTTAACAAGGTAAAGTGTTCCATCACAACCAAATACAACAACAAAACTACTCAAAACAACTCTAGGTACTGGGCGCGCATCTGCGTCTCCCATTCCCAGGTACTTTCCTCAAGCCCACCATGCCTCCACAACAAACGAACTAGAGTAATGGTTCATCCACAAAGCACCTTCTCCTTACGATCCTCGATCATCACTAGTCTCTCTATGAACGTTGCATCGTCTTCGATGTCTAGATCTACCCAGTCAAGGACGTGTGAGTCATTGTGCAGATATCGACGAAGCTGGGACACATGGAAGATGTCATGTATTCTCAGTAGCGGCGGTGGTAACGCTAGCTGATAAGCCACTCCTCCGACTCGCCGCAACACTTCGAAGGGTCCGATGAACCTAGGGAAAAGCTTAATTACCCTTCCGAACCTTAGCTTCCCACACTGAGGGGAGACCTTTAAGAACATGTAGTCCCTGACCTCTAATTCCAAGGGTCTCCTCCTATCATCGACAAATGATTTCTGCCGGTCTTGAGCCGCCTTCATCATCTCTCGTATAAGCTGAAACTTCTCTATCGTGCTATGCACTTCTTCCGGGCCAAGAACACTTGCTTCCCCAACCTTAGTCCAGCACAGGGGTGAGCGACATGGCCTCCCATACAAAGCTTCAAACGAAGCCATACCAATTGTAGAGTGGTAGCTGTTATTGTAGGCGAACTCTACCAGAGGCAAGTGTAGCACCCATGATCCCCCAAAATCTAGGAAACATGACCATATCATGTCCTCCAATGTCTGGATGGTGCGCTCTATCTGTCAATCTGTCTGGGGGTGGAAGGTAGTGCTAAGTCGTAGCTGGGTTCCAAAAGCATGATACAATCCCCTCCAGACATGTGAGGTAAACCGTGCATCCCTATTCGAGACTATGGACCTCGTAACTCCATGGAACTGCACCACCTCATCCACATACCTCCGTGCTAAGGAATCCACTGCGCCCGACTCCCTGATCTCCATAAAGTGGGCCGATTTTATCAACTGATCCACCACTACCCAGACAACATCGCAGCCTCCTTGAACCTTGGGTAGCCCCGTGACAAAATCCATCGAGATGTCGTCCCACTTCCACACAGGAACATCCAAAGGTTGCAAAAAGCCGACTGAGACACGGTGTTCAACCTTCACTTGCTGACACACTAGGCACTTTTCTATGAACTCTGCTTCTGCCCGTTTTACCCCGGGCCACCAAAACTATCTCCCCAGTCCCTGGTACATCTTGGAAACTCCTGGGTGCACTGCTAGGGGTGAGTTGTAGAACTCACCAAGAACTCTCTCATGCATCGCCTCTGGAACAAACAACTTTACTTGGAAAAGCATCTGATTCTGACCATCCTTCATCCACCCTTCCGGAGCATCACCTTGGTTAAGCTGGCCACGCACCACTTCGCTTTCTGAGTCTCCCCACTAAGACTCCTCTACCTACCGTAATAGAGAATACTGTACTGTCATCTGATACAAAAAACCTCTACTTCCATCTATTCTTGCATCCAGGTGTAGGGCATCTAACTCCTCCATTTCCTTCCAAGCATCTACCGACTCTCGAACCACATCCTTCTGCGACTTCATACTCAAAGAATCATCCACCACATTCCATTTTCCTGAGGTGTAGGAAATATAGAAGTCGTAGTACTGAAGGAAATCCATCCACCTTCGCTACCGTAAGTTCAGGTACCTCTGGGAGAAGATGTACTTCAATATTTTGTGATCCGTGAAGACTACGAAGTGCTCCCCAATGAGGTAGTGCCGCCAAAAATTTAGTTCGAACACGACCACTGCAACTCTAGATCATTGGTGGCATAGTTACGCTCATGGGGACATAACGTTTTAGACCCATAGGAGATCACCCCTTGCCGCTGCATCAACACACATCTGAGGCCTTGCCCTGAAGCATCACAGAACACCTCATATGCTGACCCTTCCTCTGGAAACCTCAGCACTGGGGCACTAACCAACTTTTCCTTCAGATAGCTGAAGGCTTCCCTGCACTTCTCGTACCACACGAAAGTCTCGTCCTTCTTGGTTAAGGCTGTCAAGGGTTCCACAACTCGGGAGAAGTTGGGCATGAAACTCCGGTAGTAACCCGCCAGACCAAGGAAACTATGAACCTCTACCACGTTCTTGGGTACTTCCCAAGAAACAACTGCCTAGAACTTTGATGGGTCCACTGCTAACCCCTGCTCGGAAACCACGTTCCTAAGGAAATGCACTTGTCGCATCCAGAACTTACACTTGGACAACTTCCCATAGATCTGGTGCTGTCGGAGGACCTCTAAAACCATTCTCAAGTGCTCAGTGTCATCCTCTTCTGATCTTGTGTAGATCAAGATGTCGTCAATAAATACAACCACAAACCGATCCAGATATTCCCAGAAGATGGAGTTCATGAGCCCCATGAACACAGATGGAGAGTTCGTGACACCTAACGACATGAATACAAACTCGAAGTTCCCATATCTGCACCTGAAGGCAGTCTTCTAGCTGTCACCCTCCCTCACCCTCAGTTGGCAGTATCCTAAATGCAGGTTAATCTTAGAGAACCGACCTTCTCCCTTCAGCTGGCCAAAGAAATTGTCTATCCTTGGGAGGGGGTAATGGTTCTTGACCATCACCTGGTTTAGTTTCTGGTTTTCTATGCATATCCTGAGACCACCATCCTCCTTCTTAGTGAATAAGACTAGAGCACCCCCTGGTGACGCACTTGGCTGAACAAAACCCTCCTTAATCAGATCGTCAATATGGATCTGCAACTCCTACAACTCAGAAGGTGCCATCCGATAGGGAGAAATAGAAATCAGACGGGCACCAAGTTGCAAGTCTATCCCAAATTCAACATCACGTCGAGGGGGAAGAGTTTCCACCTCTTCAGGGAAGACGTACATAAAATCAATGACGATTTCTGGGACTTCCACCATTTCTGCATCCACTGACTCCACTGATAGCTCAGCTAACAAGGAGAGGAGGGGTTCCCCTCGCTTTCTTCTCCCCTGGCAACTCTACTCACCGATGAAAGTCACCCGTCGGCCGCCCAAGTCTCAAAATAAGACCCTTCCTCAGAACCAGTCAATGACGACACATACAGAGAAAATCCATTCTATGCCTAGGATGACATCGTATGGCTGTATTTGCAAGAGTAGAAGATCCCTAAATGACTGATGTGGCCCTATCATCAGTCTGCATCCTCGACAAACGTACGAAAATCGGTCTGACCACCGACTAGTGTGCTCAGCACCAGGGGAACTGAAAGTCTATCAGCGTCTAAACCTAGAGCAGGGGCCAGAATGGGTGTAACAAAGTATTGCAAATCTCCTGTATCGAATAAGGCATATGAAAGGGTTCTAAACAAGCTGATCATACCTCAAACGACCTCTGGCCCTGCTGGAACTACTGCCTCCATGGCGTGAAACTGCCCACGCCCAGATCCTCTACCTCTGAGCTATCGGCCACCTCCCCAACCACGCCCGAGTCGAGGTCCCTGAGGAGCACCTTGAGGTCGGCATCCTCCTGCAACGTCGACCCTTGGCGGAGTGGGAGCCCACTGCCCCTGCTGCTGCTGTTGAAAGGGCCTAGTTGGGAACTACTGCTACTGAGGTGGGTGCTGGACCTGCCCACCCCCTATGTACTGTACTCTGTCTCAAAACTGGTTTCGAAGGTTCCCATGGCCTCCACATTTGAAGCACCTCGGTTCCGGGCCAGAAGGGAAAGAGAAAGGACCGAGAGATCGGAACTGGAACTGCTGCGGCCTGCTCCCTCCTGGTCAGAACCTAGAGGGCCCTGATGCTGGAGGCATGCTGCTGAAAACCTTCCCCTTTGATGAGCCCAACTAGATTACCTCTTGTGATACACCTCCCAACATGTGCATCCTCTCCACCACTTCATCCTTCTTATGCACCTCTAAGTATGTCGGTAGGGTGAAGGGAGTAACAACGTACTGAAGAGAAGGTCAGAGTGCCTCCTCTAAACGTCTCGCCCGAGATTCCTCAACCAGAAAGAGGTCTTGAGTGAAGCGAAGGAGATCCTTGAACCTGATCCCCAACTCTCTCACAGACATACTCCCCTGCTGGAGAGGGAGTAGCTCCTTCCTCTTCTCGGCCTTTATCGTGGAAGAGAGGAATTCTGCCCGGAACTCCTTCTCGAAGTCAGCCCACACAACCTCAGTCTCCCTCTTCTCTCCAAGATAAAGCATCCACCACTGACACGCTTCTCCCTGCATATGGATGATGACCAGAGGAACCCAGTACTCCGTTGGAGCCCGAATCAGGACAAAAGCTATCACTAGTTCCTCGAGCCATCTCTCCGTCTCCATATCTGAGGTGCTGCCATCGTACTTCAGGAGGGTCTGTCGCTGAAAGGCTCGAAGTGATTTCTGCCATTGATCATACTCCTCCTCTCAGTCGGTCCTCTGCCGATCGGCCAAGTCAACCTCCTGTGCCTCGATCGCCCTCACTACTCGTGGTATCCTCCCAGGTGCCATAACTTCAAGGTAAACAAGAAATTCCTAAGCCTGAGTAGTGTAGAATATTGTTCTTAAATTTTCTTATACTTATTTATTTATTTTGAATCCTCAAGACACCCATGAAACGTAAGAACACAAGTCATTATGATGCATGTACCTTTCCTAGGGTCTCTACCCTGCAATCCGTGTAGCCTCACTTGGTCGTTTGGTAGGTCCAAAGTCCTTGCATCGGATCACAAGGGGCCCTAAAATCCTGTGGCCCAGCCAGTCTTCCCTAGCCTAATTCACACACCAAGGTCACCCAACACTATTTCCCTACCGCCCCATGAAATCCTCACTATTCCTAACTCCATACTCCATCCTACCTCTCAACCGCGCCTCTGATACCATTCTGTCACGACCCGCATTCACCAAAAAGAGGGAAGGGACAACAGATTTCCAGGCCCTTCCTTCTTTAAGTTGAAGGAGAGATAATGATCCTTGAAACCCGCCTTCAATACATCCCGGAGTGGCGACCAACACCAAGGGTATAGAATCTCACACAAAATGGAAGGCATTACCCTTTTTATTTTTATAGGATCAAGAGATAAGATAGCAACCCCAACAATAACAAAGCTGAAAGTAAAGGTAAAGCCAAAACAAATAACCCATTCCCATATTCATATTCAATAGTAAATGATACAAGACAGAAAACTCCAAAGGTAAAGTACCATGAAAATTGAAAACGACAACAGCAACTACCTCAAGGTCTGAGCTAGTATGGTCCTGCATGATCCCTGAAGTCCTCCCAGAAACCTGAAAGCAGTTTTATATATGTAGGGTGAGCATAAAAGTACACTCAGTAGGGAAAAACCAAGACTCTCATGCACAAGTGGAGAGGCATTCTAAAGCCCTGTGAGAAAAAAAAAACCAAAAAACTTAGCAAGATAAACTATCCACCCTAGCCTCACCAAGGCACACTCCCAAAATAACACAAGGCAAGTAAATTATATTAACAACACATCGATATTTTGGTAACCCATGCCAAATTCCCACTAGTTATTGAAGACATCCTACGCATCAAACCAATCCCTCCATTCTCACCGCAGTCCCACTGCCAAACCCCGCCTGCACACACCAGGGCCATAACCTCACCGTAATCCCACTGCCAAACCCTTCCAGCACACACCTGGGCCATAACCTCACTGCAGTCCCACTGCCAAACCCTGCCCGCACACACCTGGGCCTGAACAACTACTTCCACGCCCAAAGACACCTGATCCTCATCCCGAAGACACTTTCGAAACAACCTACCCGCAAACACCTGGTCCAACCACCAGAACTACCCTGCCCGAAGATTATTGGGCTAATAATGGACTTCAGGCCATCACAGCCTGCCCAAAGAGTCTCGGGCTATTCGGGAAAGTGACCAGAAAGGAGACAATAACCAGCCACTCTTAAGAGTGTTGGGAAAACACCCTCCCCATGAAATGGGGCATTCGGCACTAAGTGCTCAACTTGGGTGGGGCGCGAATAAGAAACATAAGAAATACAATATATGTATAGGTAACAAGTACTCATCCCAACCTAGGGGCTCCAAAACCTAAGCACAAACGCCCTTGTTACTATTCATTCATAAAGAAAAGTACAACACTCACGGCCGAGTCACAACTCATCCCAAAAACTGATTTCCCTTTAAACCATTATTGTTTTCATGTTCATGTGATCCCATTTAGGGGAATTTTTCATTACCGGGAAACTAATAGGCACAATCCAGGAAAAGAGAAAAAGCCAAACAACAATTTAAGCATTCACACCCAGTTCTCTTGTAAAGTCACAACAAAAAAAAAGGGGATTAGCGAGATCCCTCAAATTACTGGAACCAAATAAAACCTCACAAAAGGGATAAGTGAGATCCCTCGAAGTACTGGAAACAAAGCAAACCCCGAGACAAAACCCCATATTCCCAAAACCAGAAACCAACGATTTCTCAACAATAGAGGATCCCACCCGAGTTTGTGTCAGAGTAGAGCAACCACACAGATCCAGATTCACAACTAACAACCGTGCCACAACAGAGGATCCCATCCCCGTTCACGTATTCCCATTAGCACCAGGAAGAACAACAGACCCACTACTAGAAAAAGTGAAAAACTTGTAGGTTCAATCACATAATTCATTAGGTTCTTCTTTTTGTTTGTTAACTAGGGTGGTCACACAAGGATTCTTGTTTTACTGAACATCCATTTAAACAAGCTGAGTTTAGGTGACTAACCAATTTCCACGTTATAGTTATTTAGTCATCACAAAAGTCAAGGGTTTATTAGTGCACAAGGAAAGACCACCAACAACCATGATTTTCAGTGATCATAGGCCTGCAAAAATAACAACATATACAACATAAAAGTAGTACAACAGAAACATCGATCACACCCCCCCTTCATTCTTTAAAGGTCCGTTCATTATCTTCATTATGTTTGGTTTCATCAATCCCTACAGAAATAAAAGAATACGCACCCCGCATGATACACAGAAAGGAGAGGCGAAGGAAAAATCCCTACTTGATTGATCAAGGATTGAAGTTCTTCTCCATGCGCCAAGAATTAGGGAAAAGCGCGACTCGCTGGGGAGGGACATCGGGAACTCCAAACGCACTAAGAAGAAAAGGAAGCTAGCCAAGAGGAAGAATAAGGAAGAATAAATTCCCGTGAAATATATAGATAAGATCTCATTGTTACGGGATATGGGAATTTGAACGGCTTAAAATTCAGATCGTGGTTCCCCATGCGTTTGGGAGGTTACACATGACGAGATTAATTGTTATTTAATTCTCCATTGAGGAGGTTCCTCATGATTTCTTGGGTATTAATTATGGGATTTTAAATGGATTTGAACCACTTGATAAAAAGTTAAAAATCCCAAAAGAGGCATTGCTGGAAAACCTGTAGAAGAGAAACCTGACAAGGCTGGGTGACACCGATCGGTCGTGCCGATCGGTTGTGCCGATCGGTCGCCCCGATCGGTCACCCCGATCGGTCGCGTGCTGTAATGAAATACTACCACCGAGACGTCACCCCTAGGATCCAGAATTCGGCAAAGGGATGGATCGTGAGGGTCCGGGTCATCAAATTTACCACCTACCACTGGCCTATAGGAAGTCCTTCGTTAGTAGAAACTAGTTTTATTATATTAAGCAGTATGATAGATGAAGTATAAGTCAATTTTTTGAATCATATACAATTAACCTCACCATAGATTGACTTATGTATATTTGATAACTTTTTCTAAACTTTTTTTTGAGACAGATGGAATGACCCATCATTATATCGCATGATCTGCTAACACTTCATAGAAGACAAATTCAACTTCATTTCTTTAAGATATGATGTGGAAATTGTTCAAGGCACAAAAAACAGTGAGATTGTACCTAAATAAAGTAAGTATTTCTTCTAATTAGAAACTTTCAACTTTAGGGAAATGATATTGAAAAATAAAAATGTTGTCCTAGTGATCTTATATCTGATGAATCAGATGGTACTTTATATCATCATAAATACATGGCTTTGTAATTGTTGGATTTTTCATCGCCATGTTCTCTACCAATCCCCATCAGAACTTGATGGTGAGATTTATCTTCCATATCCATATTTTAGCCTATGTTATCCTATGTGGAAACCCAGTGATGAGTTAATTTGGGTAACTGATATGTTTCATACTTGAATTTTTAAAATTAAGTTTTAGTATTCATTTTTACGATGTGGGTTTCTATGAAAGAAACTTTCAAGTAGTAAACCATTTATAACCCTAAAACATTTGGAGGGCGAAATTCATTTTAAGGGGGGTAGAATGTAACAACCCGAGATTTTATGAGAATTATTCCTTTTAATTTAATTGATGTCTTGTGTTGTACGCTACACCAAAATTAGCTTGTGCTATACGCAACACCGTATTAGCTTGCAGTATACGCAACACTATTCTTGGCCCGTGTTACACACAATTTCAAGTTCGTTTTGTAGAAATTATTCTACACCACATTAAGTATAGATTTTGCTTAATGTATAAATGAAATAAGTTTTATTATGTTATACGCAACAACAAAGGGAGCTTTCACTACAAAAAACATTGACTTGGCTTGTATTATACGCAATCCGACCTTCCTTGATAGCGTGTGTAGTACACAATACCGGGTTTCACTAAAAAATGATATATTGTTATAATATTATTATGGACTAGCCGTTATGAATAGTATTAACAAAATTTTGAATTTTTTAACATTATTATTCATCTTACACATTTCCTAAAACATGGTATGTGAACAAAATAAATTTTTCGGGTAAAATAAGTATTTTTCAAAAAATGCAGTTTTGCCGCCTTTTGATGGCGCAGCCACATTAAATCTAGTTATTGATAGTCTTATAAGTTAAATTTGACAAAATAAAATTCTTCTTGGGAATCAGTATATAAAAATTTACTTTGGATAAAATTTTCATATTATTCTGATAACTTTCATATTTTAATGAATAGTAAAAACACGCTATATTTTAATTAAAAACAACTTTTTTCATTGTAATAATTTATATGGTTAAATTATAATATTGAATAATTTTAAAGTATAAATTGAATTTATTTTTAACATTTAATATAATATATGACATTAGAATTGATATTACATTGAATTCATAGGTAAAATCATTTCAATCTTTGGGAATGTTTTAAATTTTGAAACCCGTTTTCTTAAAAACGAGATTAATTTTAAAATAATTACTACCACTTCGGTGTTTTGAATTTTTAAAAATGGATTTAATATTTTAATTCAGTGGGTCCAAACTATGATAATATGTTACTTTTATTTTTTTGATATTATGAATAGTAACTATGGTAATTTTTATTTACTACAGTTAAAGGTAAATCGGGTAATTAAGGATAAAAATAAGATTATAAAATTACCCTAACACCTGCCAAAATTATATTGGATGACTAAAGGTCGACCCATATCACCTAAGGGTCAGAATAGATTAATTTTATGGACTTTTGACTATGATAATAATTTAATTATTATTAAAACTAAAGAAAGTTACAACATGTCACTCTCTTAAATATTATAAGTATAATAATTTTAATTTAGTGATAAAATTCATGAAACTTCATAAATGAATAGTCTCCAGAAATATAATAAAATTACATAAATCATGTGAATTTATTTATAAATTTTAGGGATTAAATAATTTTCATTAAAGGTGACACAATAGCGATGTTGAAATTATTTTATTGATTGAAATATCAAATAAATGGTTTTAAAAATATTAAAATAAATATTATATGAACTATTTAATGTGCTCCACTAATTTTATAGATACATATGACAGGTTACGAATCTGTTAAATCTTTTAGTTCAAACATATCTTCTGTGAGGATTTTATTTAAATTCAAATAAATGAATAGTGTCAAAATTGACACTATTGTTATTTTATAAAAATAACATAATATAAAATTGTTAAAAAATCAAAAAAATATGTAAAAATTATAAGTTAAAATTTATATGGTCTAAAATGTCATTAATTATCCAATTATGGACAATTCACAACACATAAGTAATTATTTATAACAATTTAAAATTTAGAATCTTATTACCACAAAATATTTAATAGATTAAATAAGGATAAATCAAGTTGATAATGTTTAAAATAAATTCCCAACATGTATAAATTTTATTTTTTGATGAGGTTACAACCCTATCTCATCTAATATTCTGATTTGAGTCATTTTGGAGGTTTTTAGTGGGGTTTTATTTATAATAAATTAATATTTTTTAGGTTTCCAAAGGTGCCCCTCTCCTCCCTTATAAAAGGGCACCTCCTCCCTCTCCTCTTCAGAAAACTTTGAGCGTTAAATATCGGCCAACCCCTGCCCATTTATTTTCTCCACTTCCCTAGAAACATTCTATAGGCTATGTTCTTCTCAAAAGACCAACTCTAGTGCCTTAAAAGGAAGCTTAAAAGAGGTGCGTCAAAGAAGAGGTAATCTCTTCTACCGATTCTTTCAAGTTTCTTTCTTCTTCAACTTAATCTTAGTTAGTTGTTTCATTATAAAGTAATAACATAAGAATCACTAATATACTAATATGTTACTATAAATATGAAACAATCCAATTTCACCTTCTATCTATCCTACAAAAAATGAAATCACCGCGCGTGTGTACGTACGGAATACCGTCTCCACGCCGTGGTGTAATCTGTTTTTCCACCACCACCTTACTTGGATGGGTATAATGGCGTAAATAATAACTATATATGGTTATTATAACATCATAAGGATTCTGAGATATTATATCATCCACTCCAATTCTATTAAATAATTATGGGAATGATATCATCGCTCGTGTGTACGTACGGACTACCGTCTCCACGAACGCGATGAGATTCATTTTCCATGATTAACCATTCAAGTATGATTATAAAGTATATATAATAAATAATCATGAAATATATTACATAATAATGATACTTGATTTATGTACATATATGTTTCATTTACTTAATTCCATTTAATTCAACAAGGAAACGAAAACAGTGTTCATGCGTACGTATGACCTATCGTCTCCATGAATGGTATATGTCATTCCATTTATCGATCTATCATATATATTTATATGATGAATATATATTATATATAAATAATGTTATAAATTCTGGAATTATGTAAATCAGGAATTAAGTAATAATATCAAGAACAATAAGTCAAAACACGTACGATAAATGAAACGATTTTACCCAAAACACTGCTTTAACATAGAATTTATAAAATAACGAGTAATATAAAGTCATAAGTGAACCATATATGATATAAAAACAATAAATATGATTATATAATAAGTAAATGAAATTATTTAAATTATTATATAAGAGGTTCAGATACATACAAAGCATATCAGACATAAGGTAAGGGATAATTGTTCAAATCTCATTTTTATCCGAGATTACTTATGCGTAAGTATTTACTGAGGTTATATTTTTCATCCATGTCCATAAAAATGTTTTCATAAAGTGTTTAATATTATTTTAGGTATTTTTAAAGTCATTTTTACCCCTCTTTGACTTTTACATTGTGTTATGGAAGGAATCTTTCTTTTGTTTACCACACGAGGATCTTTTTGACTTTTCCGGCAAAAGTACGAGGAGAATGTTTTTTTAACTTATACGGAATGAATGGATTTTTAAGATTTCATAACACCTTATTTTAATGAATATTACTCTACAATATTTCATGATTATTTTCAAAAAAATCATTTTCTTTTAAAATTGCATGGAATTTTTTGAAAAGAAAATGATTTTGAAGAAGAAAGGATATTTTCCTCAAGAATTCATTTCAAGTGTTTTGTCAAAACTATTTTCCATATAAGATGAAATTATGATTATGTTTCAAGTATAATGTCTCTAATATTTACATGGTTTGATTTTTCTAATGATTAAATGATATCCATTTGTTTTATATGGATTATTTTAAGATGGGATGATGTTTATGAAACCCATTTTATTCTTTGGGTTATGATAAATGATTTATGATTGTTTTGTGGCACACTAAATAATGATTTCATTATGACATGGGTGGGAAATATATCTCCATATAATTAATTGGGTAAATATTTATATCTCATCAGATATACATGGGTGGAATGGTAATTTAATCCAGTTCAGTGATACAGGACTAGAACGAGGAGTGAACTCGATTCAGAAAGGGACTTTGTCCACTAAGATGGTCTTGGTAGTAATGCCTTGGATACTATAGAAATAATATCATGTGCTTAATGGTTTAAATCAATTACATGTTTTATTCTAATTCTATTTTTTCATGATTGATGTTCCTTTATGATCTATGCCTTATGTACTGCTAAGATTTATGTCATGTTCATGTTTTTACGTTCAAATGTTTATGGGTTGTTTTTTGTTCTCCATGTTTACCCTTACTGAGCATTTGAGCTCACCCTTTTTATGTTTTCTTTTCCCCAGGATATAAATAAAGGTTTTAGGTAAGAAAACAAAAGGGTAAGATCTTTATGGGAGATGTTGAAGATCTTTCACCATTATTAGAAGATTATATTCCAAGTTTCCAAAGACACTAAACTATTACGGTCCTTCGGTGTTTGTTTTTGTTATGTATTAAGTATTCCTCAAATGTAATTTAATTTCCATGTACTTAAAGCTTTTGTCTCTATATTTTATTATTGATCTATGCGATCAATTATGAGGAGCTCTATATTTTTTCAATATTGATAATTTATCAGTATATAATAAACTAAGGGTTGATAAAGGGGGACATATATAAGAAGACATTATATGTGATTTATAGTAATAATGAATTAATATTAATTCTAATGCTCTTATTATATTCATAGTTTTAATTAATATAATCATTAATTATTACATTGATTATATTGTGGCGTTCTTATAGATTATATTCTTATATATTCATTGAGAAATGAAAAACATGATTTTTTTTTTAGAATTTTGATAAAAACCTTGAGAAATGAATTCTTTTTTTCTCTAAATTTACCCTATTTTAATTATAACTTTATAGAGTTTCATTCTTGGGTCATATAATCTCAAGTTAGGGTATATTAGTGGATCATTAAAATACTGATGTTATTGAGAAGTTTCCTAGACAAACCATAGAAACCAAAATACATAGTTTTCTTAGATTGGTTGGATAATACTTATGATTTGTGATAAATTTATCATGCCTATCTAATACGCTCACCATGTTGACTAGTAAGGTGGTTTTGATATTATTGATAGATTAATTTGAAGAGATTTTTAAAGAACTGAAGGGAATATGGGTGAGTATTCTTGGGTTTACACTACCATATAGCGGAGAATGGTTTGATATCTATAGTTCTTTACTAAAGAAGGGATTAAGATGTGTCTTATTGTATAATGATATGGTGATATATTATGCCTCACACAAATTGAATGGCTATGAGAGAAATGTATTTTATTTGGATTTGGAGTTCGTAGTGGTGATTTTTTCATTTAAGATAAATATGCATCATCTCTATATTTAATGGTTTGACATATAAATTGATAATAAAATAATATATATATATAGTTAAAAAGTGTTTAATATGATCAAGATATTATGGTAGGATTTAATCAAATATTATGTTTTATCGAAACATTACAAACGCGAGATGTTTTGTAAGGTGGATGACACACTGAGTCGAAAAGACTATCCATGTTTGTACATGATAATGATTGATATAGATCCAATAATTTTTATTGATTTCTAGATTATATATTTTCATACAATGATAAAGTGTAAAGATATTTTATTTAATAGAAAATTATCTATCATCCATCCATGATAGAATTAACCTCGAGAAGAAGGATGATATGGAATTATAAAAGAAGGTGAGGAATGACCCTAAGTTCAACCCTGATCATGTTTGAATGATAAGGTTTGGGAATTTATTATGTGTGCTATCAATATTATATTTGAAGAAATATATTTTTGATGAGGTATATAGTTCATTATTCTCTATTAATCCTAGAAGTATAAAGATGTATAGAGATATTTAGAATTATTTCTAGTGGGACAACATGAAGAGAGATATTGCAAAGTTTGTTTCTCAGTGACTGCTATATCAGTGGTTAAGGCTAAGAGGCTAAAGTATAAGGGGATTTTACAACCGTTATCTCTACCAGAATGTAAATGGATAAACAACACCAAGTATTTTATCACCTATCCCCCAAAAAATTATAAAGTACATAATGTGATTTGGTTTATATTATATCAACTTACATGTATACACAAATAATTTCTATAAGATAATATTTTACTCATGATGAACTATCTTGAATATATAGTAAGTATGTGGTAAGGTTTTATTAATTAACACTTTCTATTATATATGAGCAAGATGAGATGTTTACCTCTATGATATTAGAAAATTCCCGAGTGAGCACTGGAAATGGTATTAGTTTCATTACTATATATCATCTTCATGCCAATAGTCTATCTAATAGGACCATTCAAAATTTAGAGGACTTATTGAGATCTTGTTTTACATATTTTAATGGTGGTTGGGAACAACACCTTCCTATGGTAGAGTTTTCATACAACAATATATTTTAATCAATCGTTCAGATGACTTCTTTTGAATCCATTTATGGAAATATGTGTATAACTATAATCTGATGTGATGAAGTTGGGGGAATAAATATATTGGGACCTGAGGTATATGAGGAAATGTTAGACAATGTTAGATCCATTCAACAATACATCAATGCAACTCAGATTTGATAAAAATTTTCTGTTCAGAATAATTATCATTATTTTTAAATTGAACTTTTATTAAAGGTTTTTATCTTAATTTTACCTGGAATAATGTTTTGGGATTTCCAAATAATTTAATGTTGATAACTAGGTATATATTGCCTTTTGATATTCTTTATCATTTAGGGACAATATGTTATCGCTTGGGGATATCACCAAACCTCTCTCAAGTTCATGAGTTGTTCCATGTACATATCACAATGAAATAAATAAGTGATCCTTTATAATTCTTAAAATCATAGGATGCAATATTTTTTCATGATATTTAATATGAGGAAGAAATAATATTAATCTTAGATCATAGAGATAATGTTCTCTGGAATAAGATGACTCACCTTGTTAAATATACTTGGAGGAATCAATAAATTGAAAAAGATACTTGTAATACTAAGGATTCCATAAAACATAAATATCTTCATTTATTTGTATCATAGTAAAGTAAATTGGAATTTTATATTCTTTATAATGGGCAGGTAATTATATTCGCTGATATTTTATGAAATATTTCTCATCAAATAATTTTTTTTGATAACTTGTGATATAAGAAATCCCAAGCTTAAATGAATCTTAATATAATATACATTTATGAGAAAACCATTAAATTGGAAGGTATGTATATTAATATCATATTTATGAAAAACTTATTTATTAAATAATTAATTCATTATCAATTGTTTATAAATAGAAATAAGAATCATTTGAAAGTAAGGAGAGGATTTTTTTTGAAAAAATATTTTAATGAATCCAATGTGTTTTTTCTAAATAAATTAAATTAATTACTATTAGTGAATTATTATAATGAAATTTATACTTTATATTTTCATTCATATGTTTTTACTTTAATATAATTTTATTTTTAGGCATGATATTTGAATAAACCCAATTTTAATCTTAAAAATGTATTTTTTTTCCAAAATAGTTGTTTTCATCAGTTTTTAACACTTATTGTTAAATAAATTTCTTCATATTAAATTAATTAAAATTGATAAAAGGTATTTTCACTTTTTATTTAAGAGTTTAAAATTTGGTAAATAGGCCTGTTATATTTTTAAGTATTATGAATAGTAACTATTATAGAATTTATCACCTTATTAAAGGTTAAATTGGGATAGTCTTGGTTAAAAATGTGATAAGGCCACAATTATTCATCCAAATTATTTTTTGTGTGAAGGTAATTAAACCCTTATCACCTTTTTATTGAAACTTATTTTTAATGGAAAATATTCCATGAAAAAGACCTATGTAATATTAAAGTCGAATAAAATATAAAAAATTTCACTCTCTTTCTTTTTTATATCTCTTTTGAGTTGATATTGGGGAAAAATAAAGTTATGAATAAATCTAAATTTATATTTTGTTGAAAATGAAAATATTTTTGTGATGTGAATTTATTTCTAATTTTTTGAAATTATATAAATGCCTTAAATTCTTATGAAATGATGAAGTAATATTTCTAAATTAATAGAAAAATAATATAAATAATTTTAAAAATGTTAAAAGAGAAATAATTTGAATGAGATATATTGATCCAAAAATTATAAATATGATTATAAAATATTATTTTTTATTAACTTATTATATTTTAATTCTAACGATTTCATTATTACATTTATGCTAAACTAAATAAATAGTGTCAAAATTGAAATTTATGTTGTTTTAAGAAAATAATATTTTATTAAATTATTTAAAAATAATTAAAATATTTAAAGAGTACAATGTGGAAAATATATGTATGAAAATGTAATTACTTGTCCATTTATGAGACAATTGTCACGTGATAAGTAATATGATATCCTCTTAAGAATGAAAATGATACAATAATTATGGTTAAAATATGTTAACTAAGGGGTTAGACCAAATGATATGTTTTAAAATACCAAATAAACCTATCCAAATTTTATTGAATTATCAGATATATACCATATCCAAGATTATATTTTAATCTTTATAAATTTAAATAATTTGGATTTGGAACTACCTTTTTATATTTTAATCTTATAAGAAATTCCAAAAGTTCTCGCATAAATTATAAAAGAGAACCTACTTCCCACACCTATTCACACCTATTTAAGCCATATATCTCAACCATATCCTATGTTATTATCTTTAAAAATTCACTATACATATTTTATATTCTATGATTTTTACAAAATAACAACCCTAAGGGAAAATATAAGACATCTAATGGTACTGTTTCACAGAATATGTAATCACCTTAACCAACAACATTGTTTTTTTAATTCTTATTTTACCTTATATAAATAAGTTATATATATCCTAATATAATTTTTTAGTATCCTAAATATACTAAAATGTTATTATGATTATGGAACAAAAAAGTTCCACATTATTTTCAATCAAATGAATAGTAAAATTATCCCTCATGCGTACATACAACATACCATATATATGTATCAATATAATTCATTTTACATAATCATATTTAATGGAGGTTTATTATGATGCGTTTAATGTTTATATATAATAATTATCCCATAATTATTCTTATTTAATTATAATATCACATCCAACTTCTTAATTTCCATTCATTTATATATTGATGACATCAGTCTTGTGTACATGTGGACTACCACATACATAGAGTAATGTTGTCTAATTTTCATTCCCATTTTATATATACTATAATAAGGATTGTTTTAAGGACTATATATGATTTATATTTTAAAATAATGAATATATAAATGTGAATTATTATTTAACTTTTTCATTTCATCATTTTAAAACTGAAAACAATTTTCAGGCATTCTTATGGCTAACCATCTCTAAGAATAATGAAATTCATTTTATTACACATAGGTTTTATGGATTACAGTAAATAAATTTATATTGAACATATATAATGTTTATATAATGTTTAAAACCATGGAGATAATAAAACCATGATTAAATAAAATGGATCAGAACTACAAAACTAAATCATTTATGAAAAAATGAACCAGTTATTAAATGGAATAATGATTTTAAAAAGAATTTTTAAAAATCAGGTGAAAACATTATAAGTAAAGAATATATGGTATGATATATATGAGAGTGAGTATAGAATATATTTTTAATAAATACTTATTTTTTATAATGGATGTTTTAAACATATGAAGGATTTTAAACATGAGGTATCTATTTATTTATCAATTCCATCATTATTTAGGATTGTTTACGATTAATTATTCATTTTGGGAATAATATGATCTTTCTATCATAAAACCTATAAATTTTTCACCAATAGTTATATCAATAAATCACAAGTTTTCCTTTCAATTTTCATCTCATTAAATAGTCAAGATCCTTAAATAATATTTTTATTTTATCTCATGTTGGACTTTTTACAAAAATGGTTTTAAAGAAATCATCAAGTTGTTTTCCTAATAAGGTATGTTTTGACCATTACACAAAATTGTAAAGGGGATGTATTTTATATATACAACATGATTATAATTTCCCACTACTAGGAATGTTATTTGATTAGAATATTCATTTATAGGGTTATAATGATCTTTTCAAAAAAATATTCCTTAATAGTTATGAAAATTTTAAATTTTAAATAAGTAATTACATACTAAAAAATGGATTTTTTTTCTCAACAAATTACTAAATATTATTTTCAAAAAAACCATCTATATTAATATAGTTCTTTTGAGTCTTATTATTTAGGAATTTTATACTCTTATGATACCACCATCATAGTGATATGGGTGTGTTATGATCATCTTGAATAGGTAATGTATTTTTATTACAAATACTAGTTCTTTCAATTCAGACTATTATTTTTAAGAATATTGATTATGTTATGTTTTTTTGTTCATATAATGAATTATTTAGAATTATTAAGTGATGAGTGGGTATCATAATGATATATCCCCTCAATGAATTGGTAGGTCTCAAGAGAAAATAATGATTTGGTATTTAGATGAGGCATTACCCATTTATATACATGTTGTAGCTGGAGGAATTGATGGTAGTTTTAGATGTCTTATCACAAAGCCATACTAATATGTTCAAATGTTTGGTATTATGAATTCTATCATTAGGAAATTAATTATTCATACCCATGAGTTTATTTGAATTGTTTTACACCTGGTAATAAGTTTCAAGACCACATGAATTTTTTTATAATTATTTTATCATCATTTACTCCTTTCATTTTATGCCTGCCATATTTAGCTTATGATGAATAAATTCTCGAACTAATCATCAAATATTACCCATTTATTTTTTTCCTTTCTATATAAATCCATGAAAAATTTATGACTGATGTGGTGGGATATACATGAAGGAATAATTAAGATCCTAAATATTATATGATGTTGTATTTTATGTTTTCAAATATAATTGTTGATTCAAGTATGTATCTAGTTCCCTAGACTATTAAACTATGTGGTCCTTTGGGATGTGACAAAATCTATTTAGTGAAAATGTAAAAACTTAACCACTAGATCTGGGTTATAGTGGTTTGGGTCTTGATAGTAAAATCCATATAATATCAAGTTGTAAAGTCGTGATAACAAGCATGTTTAAACAAAATATCAATTTTTTAAGGATTTTATTATGTTTTAATATTTTTGGCCACCCTAAAATAGATTATTTGCATAATAATATCAAATTATAATTACAAAGTAAGACTATAAAAAAAGTAATAAAGATGGAGGAGAAGAAATATCAGTAGGTTATGAAAAGAAATATATGTTATTTTAACAAATACAAATAAATTATTGATCTATGTGATGTTTTCTGTGTTTTTGGTTATCAGATCAGTTATTTATCATTCAAATAGGTGTCATTTAAAAGCTATCATATAATAAAATATAATATGAATGAATATTTAACCATTCGTAGGGATCAATATATGGTTTTATTTCATAATTTTTTCAAAAATTTTCAAAATAAGGAAAATGTTTACTTGGACTACAAGTAAAAGGGAAAACTAATTCAAAATATTTCTAAGAATTTTATGAAGGATACATCATTTAAAATGCAAATGAGATGAAATTAACTCATGATATTAAATTCTTACATTCAAACACAATAATAAACATACTTAAATATATCATAATCATTTTAGAAGCCAATTTGATAAAGGTAAAAAAGTAGTAATAGGCATAAGAAATATATAGTGCCAAAGGAGAATAATAAATTTCACATTTATAAGTCAAATTTCAAGATAGTTTGTGAAACAATAACATTAATTTGGTTTATTAAGTTATATGTGGGTGGTGTAGGATAACTAAACATAATTATAAAGGTTTTTGGTTATTTTTTATGCACATGGAGTAAGCCTAAAATGTTTGAGGGTGGTATTAGATATGAATGATGATATCTCATACAAAGAATAATGGGATGTGAAATATCCATCAAACTATTGGTTATATAATATTAGGAATTCAGACATGGAAGCATGAATAGTGTGCCACCATGGTTGAGTAATACTTCTCAAACTTCTTGTTCACATTAAATAATTGAAATATCTAAAATTTTCCCTTTTATAGTTTTCATATTTGTGAACATCAAATGATTTAAATTTAAGGTGAAAAATGGTATTTAGGAGAGATATATAGAATATAATATTGGTTTTAAATATGGTAATTCACATGCAGAATTCTATTTTTCTCTATTATCAACATGAAAATTTCTAAAGCATATCATTTGAACAGATTAATCATTATAAAGATCAAAAGGAGTCGCTCATTAAAGAGAAGATAAGTGGATAATTATAAAGAAAATTCTAAAACCCATATATTTCATTATAATATATATTATTCTATAAATTTATTGTGATTGAGAAGGTCTGTTATCTTAATTATTCATCCTTGTAATTTTAAAATAATAGACACAAAGTGAGAGAAATTGTATTTATAATTGAAAAAAAGTGTAATGAAGATGTTATAAGGATGAATATAAATCATGATATGTTTTAATTTAGTTTTAATATTATTTTGTGTGTGTGTTTAAGGAACTATGGTTGATAGTCATGAGACATTTTTATCAAAAACTGGTATCTATCATTTTCACCACCTGATTATGTTTTTTGATATCCTGAAGATAGAATTTTAGTTTCTCATTTTTTGATATAATTTTGTTATAAATAAAAGATTAATTTTTTAAATCAAACCCACTAGTTTTCTCATCTGTGAATTTCTTACCAAACACAGAGTGGTATGGTTGATGAATCTTTCTATGTATGAGTTGATACCACATTCCAATGTGATTTTTAATTATTTTTATTATGGTGGAAAGAAATTGAATCAATGAAAAGGAGAGAAGCAATGGGGAACATATTAACTCATCCCATTGAAGGAATTTTCAACAAATTAAAAGGAAGATATTTTTTATCCCACCTTTTTTAGTTCTATTTTTTTCAAAATATTGTCAAAATCATGGATGTGAAGAAAAAGAACATGGAGGTTATGGTATTTGATGTTTTTGTCTTATTTTAAATGAAAAATGTTTTTATTTACTTTATATGGTAAATTTATTTAGTATTAAAGTAAAATTATTATTTGAATATTTTAATGAAATGTGAAGTTGTAATGGAAGTAAATAAGTATATAAGATAAGTATGAATATTGAATTTGTTGTTTGTAATTTGTATTTAATAAAAGAAATATATAATGATGTTAGAAGAAAATTATAACTCCTAATCAAACTAAACACCCAAGGAATCTATTCCTAGATAAGGGAAACTAAACCATTTAACATAGGTGGACCATAATTGTAGAGCACATAGAGGGTTAGAGTTTTTTCATTGTTCTGGTTGAGTAGACATATGGGCACACACTTATAGAAGGGAAGGTTTCATTTGTAGAATCTCTCGATCATGTTGACATAGAAGGCTGTATGGAGGCCACTAACACCCCCCATGATTTCTATAATATTCATGGGAATCATGTAGTATTATTAAATAGAGGCATTATTAAAGAATTTTCTATGTAGGGATGGAAAGAAACATTCACTGTTTTAATAATAAAATGTTATGAATAAAAGGAATGTCATTTGATATGATTTATTTTTATTATCCGTCTCCATCATTTGGATTCTTGGTTGAGCCATGTAATAGATCTATTTCTAAAAATAAATTGTGTAATATATCAATGTATACTTATAATATATTATAAGAACGTTTTTTGACCATAAAATAGGCTAAAGGAGTGTTACACAATGAGTAATAATGTGAGGAATGAATAATGATACATTCAACCATGAAATAACCATGAACATGCATGGGCATCCCATGAAAATGAAAATCAATATCCAGTAAAGTTATATTGTGATTTAGGACCATCCATACCTCTGATAAGAAATTATCATCTTGGATATTCCATGATTATGTGCCCATATCTTCTATATGAGGAGAAGAAAATATTTTTTTTTGTGTATGAGGACATAACCTCCATGAGGGCATGAATTTAAGAAATACCTTTCGTGTGTGGGGAAGGAGTGAAAATTTGTTAAAAGTTGGGTAGATATACCATGTGTGTATCATGGTAGGTAGAAGTTCTATGAATTGAATCTACTATAATGTGTTGGAAACATTTAATATAGAAGCTAAAGCTAAGAGATCGACCAATGAACATTTGAAGAAAAATCACTACAGTTTGTAAAATATAATACAACGATTCTATATATGAAGTTCATCAATGAATAACAACCTCATACACTTTTTAATGTGTTTAATGAATATTTTAGGGTATATAAAAAGTAGATGAGTGGCTAAAATTGATTATTTTTATCATGACTATAAGAGCTTCCATGATTCATGAACTCATATTTATAAGAATTTCAGTACATTCATATCACTATGGAATGAAGAATGATGAGGCATGAATGTGCGAGAAACCATATAAATTCCCATGTTTGAAGAAGAAAAAATAACCATGAATTCATATAGTTTGATTTTTTATAGTTATAATAGAATATTTCATTTTTTTAATAATGAATCCATGATTCATTAATATTTATATCACAATTTAAATGTACAAACTATTATTAAATGAAGAATATAAATGATCATATAATAAAATTTCACAACACTAAACACAGGTTTTTTTAAAACCATTCTTATAATTTGTGAATTGGTTTTATAAAAAAAATATGGGGATAATTATTTTGGATCTAATGAATGGATGTTTTGAAATATATTGGTGGATTTTAATTACCATAAAAATGGTAATTAAAATAATTTATTTACATCATCTTGTAACTACTAGAATGATGATGAGTGAAAAAAGAAGATAAATGATGTTTGAGTTATTTTATTATTTCATAGTTATATTATAGGATATAAAAGAAAAAAATGTCGTTGAAGACATGATATTAATACTGATGATAATGTTTTTGGGTATTGAAGAAATATAGATAGACAAAAATCTATCATTTATGTACATCATAAAGATTAGAAGTGTAGAGAAAAGATCCAATGAATTTTATCTTATCCTAAATTATACCGAAGAGTAAAATAAAAATAAAATAATATATAATGAAATGTATGCTCACTAAATAAATAAGAAGAAGAAATAAAATATTATGATTAATAATGGGATGTGTTTTCCATGAATTTCTCTAGAAGAAGAAGGCTCTGTGAAATCTAGTTTTTATAATAAAATAAGGTTTCCACAATTTTTGTCAAAGAATAAGAAAATAAGAAAGTTGTTTTTAAGGATTTATACTATAAATATAAGAGATAAAGAACAAGAAGAACAAGAATAATTCATATATCCTATTATGGTTTGAATGGTAGTTGTTTGAAGGATGCACCGAACCATTGTGTGAAGACTATATTAAAAACATATTTTTTAATGAAATACCAAAACTACTTATAACTTTCAAGATTGCTTCTTGTGGGTTGTGTGATCATAGATTATTTCTTTATTATACTATGGATTATCATTTCTTATTTAAGGGTGTACATTTTAAATTATACTATAAAAATTATGAGTGCTATAAATAATAATGGAGAGGTCAGATAATGGGAGAATCAACATATTCATTGGTCTAAGATATAATATGTTCAAAAGATTAAATGGGAAAAAAGTGCACCAACACTGATTTATCCACCCTCTTAGTGTAGACTATACCATAAATTGTCTTAAAAAATTATATTTTTTTTATTAAACATACAATGTAATTTACAATATTTTTTATGGAAACCATTGGTGGTGGCTTTCTGAGTTATACTAACACCCTACACTTTCATCTTGGGGTGTATGAATACTTTATAGTTTATTTGAAATAAATGGTAAATTCCCCTATATTGGCTATGAGTGATCTCACTTTTGTGTGCACTGGTATGAAATTACATGGTATCCTATTTTTTTATATCATATGTTATTTTTATATTTGTCATTTTCCAATATTTATAATTCCCAGATTATTTTGATATATTATAATTACTATATATTATTTTTACTTCCACTATTACTAATTATTTTTTGATCTGGGGTGTATAGTATCCCTTTAAATTATATATTTTCACAAATTTTATTTATGAGCCTCTTCAATATATATAGGAAGTTTGTAAGGTCACATGATGCCACATGACATAGAGCTGATACAGTCGATTGGCTAGGGGATGTTGGAAAGTGGAATTAAGGGCTTATTTCAATTTAACGTATATTTTTCACATGGTTGCAAGATAAAAGACTTAATTATGACTTGTAATGGACCTTATTACTAAAATTAGTTAATCAAAATTCCGTGAATTTCAATTTTACTAGGGATTATACTATTATTATTGAATTTTGAATGTTATTTTTTTATTTTATATAATGTAATATACAATTTTTTTTATTTTACTATTTGAATAAGGATATAAAAGACATTAATTTATTCATCATTTATGACATAATGGATTTACTATAAATTCATGTGTTTACTTTTTATTATAAAATTAAAATTTGATATAGTTTTAGGTTAATTAATGAATCAAAATAAACATATTTTATGTTTTCCTGTAAAACATAATGCGTAAAATATACATTAATGATCAATTTTTTCTAGGATTTCTTAGAAATTTGATGATTGGTAGTATAGACACATGTATGATTTATTCTTTCATGAAGGAGGGTGGGATGCTTTATATTCAATCTAGATCATGGGGAAACCCTGTCTCAAATGGTCTTTGTATATGAAGCAATGAATCATGTTATCTATTACAACTTTCCCTAAAATATAAAATCATGATTGTGATATGCATGCTGTGAGTAGTGTTCTTGGAATTATAGTGGCTTGCCTTGATAGCAGATTCTAATTGAAAACTAGGTGGTTTGGTATGATCATACCCTAATTGTTGTGTATTTAGGGAAATGTATTTCACATTTTCCTCCTACATATTTGTAGATTATATAGATCCTACTTCATGTTTTGGAGTCTATGGGACAGGGGGTGCAGAGATCTAGGATGATCATATCAGATTTAAACCTAGATATTGAGTTTGTAAGGACTCATAAATTTCAAGGAAATTATTTTCTTAAATTCTTTGGGATTTTACAAGTATGCAGTTTCTGACGGCACCTGATTCCGAGGCTCGGAGTGCCCAGAATCAATTTATGAAATTTAGCTTGGGTACGTTCAGGGAACGGAAGAGCGGGTTTTTCTAACTTCTGAACCAGTGCTTGGAATTGAAATATGAGGGCACCGATGAAACCGCATCACCAGTAATTGCTTAAGATGACCTTTCCCGAAGGTGCGTTTTCTCGGAAGGAGTTGTTAAAAATTGAGGATTAAATGTGAAGTAAATAAAATTGGGGTACAAATTTTTTTATCTAATGGTTATATCCTACATGGGGTAGTTGGGGTGGGACCCACAAGCCCCTAACTACCCATGTTAGGAGATTTGTGATGGGGGGCCTACACGAGCCCCACCCCTTCACATTCCATTTACTCATCTAAACCCCATCTTAAAGTTGACAACTTCCCATTTAATTTGGTATCCTTTAATTGTGTAACTCTCCCCTCTCTCCTCTTTAATCATGCCAACACACTTAATCAATTAAGTGAGTTGTGTGTTTCAATTTTAATATTCAAATGCATGGATTGGAGTAATAAAATAAGATAAGTCTTATTTTATTTTGGGGGGGTTAGTTGTTGTGTGAAGATATTGGGAAGAAAGATCTCTAGTTCTTTCTGCGAAGAACTTCATCCTCTTCGTCGAAGAACGCCAAATCCATGAAGGACGACGACACACCTCCTTCTCTTTTCTCCATGAAAAATAGGGGAGATTCCGCTTTCTCCTCGGACTCTCTCCGTCGACGTCTACGGAACCTCACCTCACGACTCCGTTTTCTGCGATGCCCGTCGTTCGACAACTTTTGTTGAGGTAGGGGTTATTTTACGTTCTTGATTAATTTAACGTTTTTTGTTAATTAAAACTGGCCGCTTGGTATCGATATAATGGGAGGAGATCGGATTGCACAAACATGACTGATCCTCCTCTCCTTTTTAAATTTTTGATCGTCATTGAACATTGCGGCGATGGCGGCATGGTGCCGTTGCACCGAACGAGAATGAAGGGAACCGCGAACGGAGCGGCCCGCGACAGTGGTGTGCGGCGCCATCGCGCCGTGCAGGTGAAACCGAAGGAGGTCGCGGCCAGGAGTAGGCCGCGACGGACGGGCGTGGTGCTATCACGCCGTGTCAGAGCACCAAGGGGGCTGCAGCTGGGGCGGGCCACGACAGAGGGGTGCGGCGCCGTCACGCCGTGCTGGTCGGACAGAAGCCACGACAGTCTTCAAAGGGGCGGCCGACTGAGCCGGCCACCGGCGCCACCTGGAGGCGGGACCCCCTTGGGTCCCGCGGTTACAAAAGTCCGGCCGTAATAGCTGTCCATTCCGGAAATAGGGGGGAAACGCCCCCCCTTCGCACCCCGCTCGTCCGGGAGCCGAGCCACGACCGTCTTCCGAGCCGGGCCGTAGGCCGCGCGGGGCGGGGCACCCACACTGG
This sequence comes from Viscum album, assembly GCA_963277665.1. NCBI lineage: Eukaryota > Viridiplantae > Streptophyta > Magnoliopsida > Santalales > Viscaceae > Viscum > Viscum album. The sequence goes on from OY728144.1 coordinate 521,249,205, forward strand.
GCCGGGCCGACCACGTCGGGTCGGGCCGACCGCGTCGGGCCGGGTCAACCGCGCTGGTCCGAGCCACGCCAGATGGGCCGGGTTGCGCCCAAATGGGCCGGACCTGGACCCGGGTCGGGTCGACTGGGTTCGGGCCGACCCAGGGGGTATTGTGCCGGGTCGGACCGGGACCAAACCCCCCTATTCTCGGACAGATTCATTCAAACGCCCATATCTTGGGCTACGGATCTCCGATCGATGCACCATAAATTGAGTTGGGATCCTTAGATCAAGACGGTCGTTTAGGTATATTAAACTCAAGATTTCGGTAAAGTTTTTATATGGCCGGGTTTGTTCGAACCCGAAACCAACCAGGCCCTTGGAGCGGAAACGCTTATAACTTAATGACCGGACGTCTGAATGACACGCCGTCAATTAAGTTGAATTCCTCTTAGTGAGATGGTTATTTTTCCTTACTCCTCTTGAGGTTTGGACATAGATGGAGTATGTTTGTGTTAGTTTTAGCTCAGAAACCAATAGGGCTCCTATAATGAAAAACCTAATAACTCTCAGACTGGGCGTCTGATTGACGTGCTGTCTGCTGCATTGAGTTCCTATTGATGAGACAGAAGTTTGTGATACATCAAATCTAGAATTTGTGACAGTTGATTTATCAAACCCTTGGCTCATGTAGCGGACCCTCCTGGAATCGAGCGTGCTGTGTGCGGGAACCCTAGAGATGACTGTGACTGTGACTGCGACGACGACGACTGTACTTGGATCCTAAGTTGGTTCGGTAACAAGTATGACTGTACTAGGATCATCCATGGGTTCAGCAGTGATGAAGACTGTAATTGTATCCTATATAGGTTCGACAGCGATGGTAACTGTACTTGGATCCTACGTGGGTCCGGTAGCGACGGCATCTGTACTTGGATCCTACGTGGGTTCGGTAGAGGAGATGATTCAGAGGATACATCAATCATCTCCACCCCGCTTCGTGAGTAGTATACCTGTGTGAGCTGAGTCTTGACTTTCAATCATTATCTTCGATATGATTGACTTTATTTCCTGCATGGATTGGGTTGTTCTTTCTTATGTGGATTGGGTTGTACTTACCTGTGTGGACTGGGTTGAACTTGGGCTCAGAAGTTGGAGCCAAAATGGAATTGATGACTTAGGTATATGTATGAGCATATACCTAAGTAGTATTGTTTGATACTAAGTATTTGTATCTTTCCTTTGTGGTTTATCCTTTGTGGATTCTGGGAGGCCTTCAGGGGTCTCGGGGTCCCTACTGAGTATCGTATACTCACCCCTGCATGGGCTATGCCCGCACTATGTTGTGTTGGTTGCAGATGACGGACAATGCTGATCATGGTTGAGGCCTGAGGAGCGGGACGGTATATGGTGGTGGACTATCAGGTGGGACGTACACGGAGTGGATGGCTGGACTCGAGGAGCCGACGAGACTATATGTACTCAACATTAAGGTGGGAGTTCTGGAGGATGTCTTGGTGGTTGTTGCTCTACTTTTCAGCTGTTGTACTTTCTTTTCAGTTGTATTGTACTTTTAGTTGGGTTTGTATTTGGGCCCATTTACTTTTCATCACTTACTTTTGTACTCAGTTTACTTAGTGTTTAATTCAGCTTGTGTACTCTGTGGTGTTTCTTTTCTTGTATAAAGGCAGTGCCTTCCCTTTTATCGGGATTTAATCCTTTGGTGCTAGTCGCCAGCCCCTGGCCTATGAAAGGCGGGCTTGGGGTAGTCACAACACGAGACTCGAGGACGGGTCGTGACAGAGTTGTAACATATACCTCTATCCATGATTGAATGTGATATATATTTTTATATGAACTATATTGAGTCCATAGAGATCATTATTTATCAGCATGAGACACTCTTAGATAGGTGGGATAAGTTGTCTACCTATATGCTTTATAAAAGTTCCAAAAAACTGATGGGACATCCTTAATTAGTCTAATCAGTGTGTGGGGTCAACATTAAAATATTTCTAGGTTATTTTATCAATAATATTTCTTTTTGAAATACTAATGGAATATCGGGTAGAAGAATTCATTCACCTTGTTTAGGGAGGTATGCCAGTGAGGAATTACACTACCCATTTTACCAATTTTTTTCAATTTAAACCTATGCTAGCATGTGTTAAAGATAATAGGGTTAACATTTTAATGCAGAAAATATGTATTATAATTAATTATAGGTGAATACATTTGAATAAATTTCATTCTCTAAGGAGATAACCTAAACCAACATTTTTAGAGGAACTAGATCAAGGGTATATGGCAAAATTATTCTCCTTCTTGTATTTAGAAAAGGGAAAATTCAATATAAAAAAAGTTGAAGGGGCATGATATGTCTCTCCACGATAGTTAATGAAAGGTTACTTATAAATGGATTTAATCCATCCTCTTATATAGAATCTATACAACCATGATAGTTTTTGATTATTTTTCAAATAGATTAAATTTATTCAGTATCTCATGTTACTTGCAACATCGAGTTTTAATGAAGCATAATAAACTATTAATCTTTTTATTTGAACATAATAATTATAACCTAGTAGTTAAATTTGGTAGTATTAATAGGTATAAAGAAAATTTTAAAAATAGGAACAATGATTTATATAAAGAAATTAAAATGTTAAAAGTAAATAATGTTTTAAAGGTCTATATATTCTTCAAAAATACATTTTTTTTAGAAAAATATTAATAATTTTTTTTCAAAAAATAATAAAAGAATTTTTTTTGAAAATTAATTTGAAAAAAAATTATTTAATTTTTAAAATCAAAATTTCAAAATATCTTCAAGTGATTTTTTTTGAATTTACTGAAATGAATAAATTTTTGATGAATACATAAAAATAATGATTTTAATTTTATATTATATTTTAATTTGAAATATTTACAATGTAACATATTATTATAAAATGGTTAAAAAATATTAGTTCAATTATGTTAGGATAATCTAATTTAGATAATTTTAATCAAATTCATCTTGAATTTTGATATAATGTTTTTATACTTAAAAATAATTTTTCTTTGGAATATTGTTTTTTCATTCCATTTGATCAATTAATTTTTTAAAAAATTCTACCACTTATGTGAATTTAATTTTTTAAGATTGATTCACTATTTAGGATGACAATAATTAATATTTTTATATATGGTCATATTAATTTTTTTTCATAATGAATATGAAGAACATTAAAAATTAATTAATGCAGTTAAGGTTTAAATGAGTTTTTGGGTCTCAAACTAAAAGAAAAAGGGTTAAAATTACCTCAAAAAATTGTCAAAAACTTATTGGATGGAAATATTTATACCTTATAATATATTAATATTGATACTGGTTCATTTTTATTATTTTATTTTTGTAAAATTGTGGTATAACATTTTATTATAAAAATTTCAAATGTGTCATCTCCCCCATTTATAAAGGCCACCACCTCTCCTCTCATATCCACACTACCAAATCCTATGACCTCAACCAATATATTTGAAATATCTTCCTCAATTCCCTTGACATTTTCTGGAGGCATTACTGGGGTTATGAAACCCTCTTATGAAGGCTTTAGGTGAAAATAGAAGTAGCTTGTCTAAACAAAGGGTATCAATCATAACTGGGTATTTTTGTTTTAATTATCATTACTTCTAATTAAAATATTTTTCAAACATGTTAATATAATAACATTATCATATGAAATGTATTTATATTTTATTATGTTAATTTAATAACTTATATCCATCTCCTCTTCCATTAAATGGGGAAAAAATTTATCTATTGTGTTTATGGTAGACTAACGCCCCGTGAACTGATCTAAATCATTTTCTATCTCCACATATCATGTAAGGATATAATTATAAAATTAATATATTTAAATAATATATTTTATTTAATTATAATTATAAAATTATAATATCACATCTACCTTATTACATTCACTTCCTTTGTAAAATGATCAATTTGCTTGTGTGTATGTGTAGACTACTACCCTCACGAAGAGATGTAACACTGTATCCATTTTATTTTTAGATGAATGGTTATGAGGTTATATTTATTGAATATATATTATATTTATGATATGAAAATGATTCTATAAATGTGAATTAATACTCACCCTTCATTTGATCAATCCATTCAGAAAATTGAAACAATATTCATGAGTACATAAGAGCTACTATCTCTATGAACAATGTAATTAATTTTCTATATATAACATTAATGAATTACTATAAATAAATTTATAATGAACATATATGATATTTATATAGAGTTAAAAATATTTTTTATTATTTAACCATGATCAAATTAATTTTTTTGAAAATAAAAAACCAAAACATATATGAAAAACAATGTTTTTAACCAAAACAAGACATTAACAAGGAATTGTCTATAAATGGGTAATATAAGATCATATGTAAATAATATATGGTATGATATAAATGAGTACATTTCTGTTAATATTTATAACAAATTTATATATTTATATAGGATGTTCAAATGTGTACTAATAATGTTAAGACTACAGGTAAGAGATTTAGTCTCAATTTTACTTTATTGGGACATATTTTATTATTATGCACAAAATTTATTTTATATGGTGTACAAACTTCCAATTTGAGATGACATATCCCAAAATTAAATATTTTAATGATATTTAATGTTTCATTTGATATTATAATTTCAATTGTATTTAAATTCAAATGTTACCAATGTGATAAGGGATTTCAACTTTACTTTTATATTTTTGAGACACATGCCATATTCACCACTTTTTTTTAGTTTTTTCATTAATATATTACAAATGGAAGAATTTTATGATTATTATAATTTATATTATTGGATATATATTTAAATATAAGTATATTTATTTCATTGGGATTATAATTCAAATTTTTACAAAAGAGGTAAGACTAATTTGATACAACCTCATTGTTTATCAGTGTTATTTATGATTATGTTTGGATGATGAAATATTTATATATATCTATTAAGAAACTCATGAATTTTATTCAGCATTGTTTATTGCATGAAAATACATGTTTTCCCTTTGTTTTACCCTCTTTAGGTACTCATGGTACTAAGATAAATTCTTCAAGTAAAACTGACTTTATTTTTTTAGTTGAAAATGATTTTTTTTCAATTTTTATGTTTTATATTTTTTTAAATAATGTTTTTATATTATACAATTATTTTAAATTAATATTTTTCAAATTTTTTTACATTTTTACAAAATGGTTTAAAAAAAATTTCTTTATCATTTTGAGAACGATTATTTTTGTGTTTTTTTTACCGAAAATGTGAATGGGGTATTCATGTTATCATGTTCGACATGAATGATATCCCCCAATATGATGATCGCTCATTTATTTAAAACATAAATTAATTTTTTAATATGATATTTTCAAAAAAATGTTTTCTATAATATTTGGGATATCATTAAATTTTTAATAAGTATTGTAAGTGTGAAAAAATTATTTTCCTCAAGAAATATTTAAAGTGATTATTTAAAATTGGTTCCAATCTAAAATGAAATCCTTTGACATTTCCAAATTTTTAATAGGGATATGAACCAATGATAAAATGGTTATTCTTCATATTTATGGATTATGATTATAATGATGAAATTATGATGAAGCACAATTTTTCTATAGGTTATGATTTGTTGAATGTTTTATAATCTTGTTGAACACACATGTATGATTTTAATTATGAGATATATGGTCCCATAATTTAATAATACTCCAATTAATTGAGTAATTATTAATGATCTATGATATTAATGGGTATATGAGGCATTATCACAAGTCCAAAAGTGAGTACATTGGAGGTTATCCCTAGACATAAGTAAGTACATGTCTGGTTAGCCCAATCCTAAAATGTCATGAGTGCATTGTTGGGAAGCCTTGGCATAAGATTTTATATGATTAAGTGTATTAAAAAATCTATATATTATGCCAATTTTATGTTATCATTGACTATGTTCTTCTATTATGCCTGAATTTTAATCTTTTATTATTTATTCCTTGACATATGTTTATAATATAGGATATGGAGGGTATGTTTTTTGAAGGTTATTCTCATGTTTTCATACCATTATACTCATACTATGTTGATATCTCTACTATTTATCTTTATTAGGAAAATAAGCTCACAATATATTATGTTTAATTTCCCCATTTTATGAATAAATGTATCATTTATTATGATGAATTAAGAGGGAGATGATATAGTTAACCTATGAAACAATTCTTTATGTACTCTTGTTTCCAAAGGCACTAGACCTATGCGATTCTGGCATGGATATTTTTTTTCATTTAACTAATATTCATCTATTAGGATTTGATATATATATATATATATGATGTGTAGGTATATATTGGTTTTTTATTGAAATTTTTAATTAACCTTTGGAAATTAGGACAAGAAAACTCTAATGAGAACCGTACTGATAAGTCAAAGTATATAAAAAATTGCTCAAATTTATTTAAATGATATTGGAAGTGGTTTCCAAGAAATTTCATCCCCTTATAGATACAACCGGTCATTTTGTCTCTATAATAGTTATACTTATAGGTAATTAATCCTAAAAGTGTTAATTGTAATTTAATGTGATCACAACTTATTACACGACAACAGGTCTTAATGCATACCTAGTTTTACACCCCCATATGATATGTTTTGAAAATTTAAAAAATATTTAAGAACCCTCATGAAGGATTTCGATTGATCATGAATTATCTAGGTTAATCCTATGGTTTCATAGATTAAAAATAAGGTTTAATTATTTATACATCGTATAATTGATTGGTGATGATTATGAAATTCCACACTATGATTAGTGTATCCAGAACTATTTTTGTTTTGGTTTCATTAAATGATAGATCCTGGAAAATAATGTCATTTTTGAATTCATTTTATAATACAATGATTTTCCTCGTGAAAAAACTAAACATTAAGAGAGTTTCAATGAAAAATCTTGTTACTATTCTAACAAAACATTCTCAAAATATTAATAATATTGATATTCTAAGTGGGAAAATGAGAGAATAATATTCTACTGAGTTTATCATGAGGAAAAACTAACCTTCTTCTAGTGGTTTTGTTATTACAATATCTTATAAAAAATTTACTTATACCCTTGAAATGATATTTTCTATTCTCTAGTGTTTGGAAAAAGATAATTCTCTTTTAGATATCTATAATTTGGAAGGATAGGTGGATCAATGGTAAAATCTTATCATGAATAATAGGAAATAAGATAAAATTTAATCAATGGAGTAGGATGGGTTAAAGATATTATTTTTCAATAAATATATTCCTCAAATTAATTGTATGAAAATTGTGAAGTAATACCTTCACCTAAGAAAATAAGCATGAGGAATCCATTGGTACCTATGGGGAAGATTTTATAAGACATTAATGGTACATATATTTTTGTATCATCCAACCCGAATGTAAGGTTGATCGATTCTTTAGGGGCTGAAGACCAAGTATTCTAATAGCATTAGAAAAAAGAGACTTTGGTAGATATGAAGAAATAATTTGGTGTGCTATCAATATAGTTGTAAAGATTATATTTACCCATAAATCACATGGTTTTGATAATATATGAAATAGATAATTCAATGGAAACATTAATAATCATGGACATAAAATATGTTATTTTCTTCGTGCTTAATGTGTGGAAAGAAAGAAGGAGGAAATTTAATTTAAGAAAATATTGAATCTTTTATGTGTCGAAGGGATGTTCATTTAGTAGATTAATTCCAAAAGTGATGGGAAGAAATTAAATAATCATATGAATAAAGAGAAAGATCTATTAAATAAACCCCCTCACTTAAGTGATTCAAATTTAATGAGAATGGTCATTTTTCCAAGTAGTGATCAAATATGAAGGTCAAGGGTGTTGAGCATTGTAAAAAACCTCTTAAGACAACATCCAAATGGAAATCTCATGCGATAACTATTTCTGAATATGGGTATGATAATAATGTGTCGAAAGTTACACTTATCATCCACTATTTAACTGATATTTTATTATTTCATTATAGATCACCAACTAATTTATATTAGTATAAGTTTATAATGGTATCAATATTCCACCCAAATTATTATGTATTGAATTAGACGTGATAACCCCTTATGATAAAATGATTGAATTTCATGTATATGTCTTGTCTATGGTTGTTTTTTGCGGGAATATAATTCATATAAAGCTTGTTATCATACCTACTGTTGAATTTTTGGTTATCTCAGGCATAGATTGGATTTATATATATATACCTCACATAAATTTCCAAGGAAGGTATCTCATGGTTAATATTTTAAACTAACCTGTGATAATCTACCTATGTGATGATATATATGAACATCCAAGGGAATTTGATACAATTTCATGGGTCTTGATTCCTATTTAAAAGGATAGTTTATCACAAATGTTTAGAAAGAAACTCCATATTTATGTGATTTTTATTGAAAGAGAGTTTTATAATGTTTTTTCATAAGAGTTTCCAAGTCATACATTGAAGTTTATGTTTATTTATCAATATAACTCACACATGGTGATCCAAATCCTTCAAAGACTCTGTATATAATATATTTTATTGAGTTACAGGAATTGAAGAAGAAAAATGAGGATAATATTGATAAGAGATTCATTATTCCATGTGTGTCACCAAAGGGTGCACTGGTACTTTTTTCATTTGAATAAATTTGGATCATTGAGACACTGCATTGATTATCACTAATAAAAAATATCATAAAAAATAAAAAGAATCATATATCATCCCTTGAAGGCTTGTTTGATCAATTATGCAAAGCTCAATAAATTTATAAGAGTTACCTTCTGTCTATATTTCATTGATTAATGGTTAGGAATGGGGATATACCAAATAAAACGTTCAATTCAAGGTATGGGAACTATGAATATATAGTTATTTCATTTGATCTTACTAATTCACCCCTTATATTCAGTGATTTAATGAATAAAGTCTTTAGAGATTACCTTGATAATTTTGTGGTAGTATTTATAAAAGATATAATTTATTATTCAATGAGTAAGGAAGATCATGAACATCAGTTGAGAATTTTACTTAAGACCATAATGAAGGAGAAAATGTATGAAATTTTTTCAATGTGTGAACGTTATCTATAATAGATTTCATTTTGGTGTCATATAATAACAAGAGAAGGAATATTTGTTGACCTGTAAAGAACAAAAGTTATTGAAAGATGTCCCGATCTAACCACTATGATTGATATACAAAGTTTTCTTTTATTGGATGGATATTATGGATGGGTTTTGGGTAATTTCAGATGAATGTCTAATAAAATATCTAACATAACATGAAGGGATCTAAGTTCTTCTATAAATAAAAATGTGAGGAAGATTTCAAGGAACTAAACTGAAGGTTTGTCAGCATTCATGTGATTACATTACTCTGTTGGGATAAATGGTATAAAATAATGCATCAATGAAGGGAATGGGGTTAATTATTAATCATAATGACACGATTATAGATTATACATCATGAAAATTTAATGATCAGGAGTGAAGTTACCCAACTCATGATTTAGAGATAACTATGCCAATTTTCATTAAATATATAGAAGAATTATCTTAATAGAGAAATGTGTGATATATATACAGATACTAAGAAGTTAAATTATATATTACCAAATAAAGATTTAATTATTTTCTAGAGAAGATGGTGTAATATTATTAATGATTATGTATACTAAATATATTACCACGATAAAAATTGAACAAGGTGGCCAATGCCTTGAGTTAAAAAGATCATTCAAGAATATCATCATTAAGGATCAAAAAGTATTAAATATGTATATATTAGGAATGTATGTATATAGAAAACATTTTGGAAGGTTAAAAATATTATCTTTATCAAATAATTGTTCAAACCTCTATCCAAGTGAAGATTAAAGAGGCACACAAGTCTATTCATCTTGGATGTACAAAGATGTATAGATATTGAAAAGATTAATTTTTCTGGGTTGAAATGAAAACATATATTTTAGTGTTTTTATAATGGTTCTTGGTATGATAACAAGATAAGGAAAAGAGAGAAAATTATAAGGGGATGTTACAACCATTACACATAAAAAAATTGAAATGGAAACATCACCATATTGTTTTTATTAGACTCATAAAAAACATTTAAATTGAACAATGCTACATGGGTTATGGTCGATCACCTTAAAAATTAATCCCAATTAATTTATATTAGAGATTATTTATCCATTTATTATATTTATATGATATAGATTTATGAAGTGGAATTGTTGAACAAAGTACCACATTCAATTTTTTCTGATTGGGAAATGAGCTTTACCTCGATGCTTTTGCGAAGTCTTCAACATGCTCTAAATACAGAGTTGAGTTTCAATAATGAATATCATCCTCATACAAATACTCAGTATGAGAGAAAAATTCAAAACCGAGAGGATATGAAAATATCATGTTCTTTGGATTTTAAAGGTGGTTTGGATAAAAATCTTCATCTAGTTGAGTTTTCATTCATTAATAACTATCATTAAAACATTCTGGTGGCTCCTTCCCACTATGGAAATAATTTTAGGACACCAAAATGATAGGATAAAGTTGAATAAGAAATTTTATTGGGACAAAATATGGCTATGAAAATGGTACTGATAGTTATATCCATTAATGGTTTTGTGGAAAACACACAAACTTGAACAAGATAGATGGGAACCCAAGGACATAATAAGGTAGAAGTTTCATCAGTTTTTTGCATTAGAATGAAGAACTATCAAGGATAAAATTAATTTTAAGGGGGTTGAATATAACACCCTGAAATTTTATGAAATATATTATTTTTCAAATAGATTTAATTTCATTAATATCTTACGTTACACATGGACATGAGTTTTAAAAATCCATAAAACAATATGAACATTATTATTTATACATGAACATTATACCATATCTATTAAAATTTGTGATATGATTAGTAACAATCACATTTCTAAAATTATATATTTATTCACATATTGATAATAATGTATTTAATTATTAGTATTTCCTTTATGTGCATCAAAAATACTTTTTTCCCATTAAATTATTTTATTGTTTATTGTAAAAAATAATAAAATAACATTTTCCAATTATAAATATTATATTTTAAAAAATGAAATTTATTTTTGAAATCACCACGTATAAATTATCCTATAGTAATTTTTTTAATTTTCTAAAAAGTTTAATTTTTTCTGATGAATAGTGAAAATACACATGTTTATTGGAAAACTTATTTTCCTTAAAATCATTTAAAAATATAAATATATATTTTTAAATAATGTATATATTAAATTTGTTCAATTATATTATTATTAATCCAAATTATATCATTTTAATTATAGTCATGTTTAAATTTTATATGAAAACTTTCATAATAAAGAAAACATTTTCATTGGAAACCCCTTTTTTCATCACTTCTATGAGTTTGAATTGAAATTAAAATCTACAAATTTTTTCAATTGAATTTTCTAAAATGGATTCCATAGTTTGAAACAGTATAATCAACATTATATAATAAGTTCATCAAAAAAATTTCCTAATGAATAGTATAAATATTAAAAATTAATTATTGTGGTTAAGTTTAAAGTAGTTTTACCGTGTGGTTAAACTAAAATTATAAGGGTTATAATGACTTTAAAACTATTCCAAATTATATTTTATAGACACATTTTGACATTATATCATCTATGTTTCATGAGTCATCCATTTTGATTCCATTTTTAAGGTTTGAAATATGGCTATATATTGTTTGTTTCAAAACAACCATGTGTGTCCTCTCCAAAACATATAATAGGGAACCCCATATTATCTCTTATTCACACTCCAAAAGAATATTGGGTCAGAAAATACTAACCAATAAATCATCTTGAATTCCCTCCTCATATCCTAGGGGAATTATATTATTTAGGAAATACTCATGTGAAGGATTTTTTGTGCAACCCTATAAATTTAGTCTCATGAATAGGTATCATTCTCAACTGATCATTTTTGTTTTATATATTCTTCCACATATTTCATGTGTTCATCAAATATGATAATAAAATAAAATAATAATCTAAAATATAATTTGGATTTTTTTAAATTTAAATACCTATATTGATGTCCTATTCCATCAATGGGGAAATTAAACTATCAATCATTTGTATAGTAGACTACACTCGTGAATCGATGTAATTCATTTTCCCTCACTATATCTCATGTATGTAAATAAAAATAGATTTAAAATATTTATATGATATTTATAACATAATTATAATTGTGAAATTTTAATATCACATCTACCTTATTATCTTCCAATCCATTAGAAAAAAGTTAACATTCTCTTTCATAGGTGCATACTATAAAAACCCTTCTCTTTAGTACATACCTAAACACGATTTATTAAATAAAACCTTCATTTGATTCAACATAGAAGATCGAGTGGTCTAGTGTATTTGTGGATTAGGAACATCACATAACAAATTAATCCATAAATCACAATGTCTTATTTAAAAATTCCTTTATATGACAACTATATTCCCTCATACTTATCATTGCATAGGATAACCTGAGGAGATGCATAAAAAGGATGAGCTATAAAGCCCAGTAAGGGAATAAAAATGGAATAACATGAGGAATAAAATAACTGTTATAAAATAGGCATGTCAATAGAGCACAAGAGAAACATGAACATAAATTCATGATAAAGCATTATAATCATAATATAGAAATGCAGCAACAACTTTTATCATGGAATTAGTATGAGCCAAGTCTCATTGCACACAGAGCATGAGTAAACCCTCATTTCACATGAATCACTAGTAAACCCTCATTGCACATGAATTATCATGATTCAACACACATTACACATGACGTATTAGGATAATATACTTTACCCAATGCATTTGAGCGCTATTAGGGCGCACCCTTCTTAAACATTTCATTTAATGCATAAGTTTGCCACATGGATCATAAAAAATGGATCCGTTAAACATCATCATTTATTCCATGATAAATAAGTATAGAATTCATAAATGAAACTATTTAAACTATAAGTAATTGTTTATAAAGGTGAATAACCTTGATAGAGAAGTGGGTTTGGTATTCACAACACAATGACTTTGGCTGGGAAAATCACGGTACAATTTTGGCTGTGTAACATCGTGACATAAGAACTCATAAAAATGTTTGATGAGAGATAAAGGGGAATATAATAATATTTACATGAAATTTAAAGTAAGGGGGTAATATAGATAAATGTTCCATTAATTTTAATGGAATTTAGATTCATGATACAAAATAATTACTTGAATGTAAATGAGGAGAGAGAAATTCCTTATAGAATTTCAGCATGGTAATAGGTATACATGGAAGGTGTTAATGAGAGATAAAGGGGGTATATAATTATTCAAACATGAAGAGGGAATTATGGTGGAGGTGAAAAATAATACTCCAACATGTATAATTGAAAATTAAAGAGCATAACAATATAAGGAAACTTGGACATAAATAAAGAAAATGAGAATTCCTTACTTGGATGTGTGATCCCAAAAGCATGCGAGAGGCTTGAGAGAGGATTATTGAGAGCTTGGGTCCCCTTGGGAGGTTTCTAGAGATAGTATGGTAGGGGTTGGTATAACTAAAAATGGTTTGAGTGAAGAGGAAGTGTGATCTTGTGTGGGGTTATATAGGAAAGGATAAAAAATTCTTTATTATTTAGGTTTGGGACACCTCACATTAATCTAATCAAAACCACAAACCAGACCATGGTTTTTCCCATGTTGTTTTCCAAAGGTGATTGGAAAACAATATTTTATAAGCCAAATGGAATAACCTCTTAAAATTAAAGTGTTGCTTATGTGGAGGTGAGTCACACTCTAATGGAAAACAATTTAAAAAGACAAGAAGTTTTATAAGTTTTGAAGGGTCCAGTAAATATTTTCAAAATATATAAAAAAAAAACTCAAAATCATATTATTTAAATGGTAAAATATATATTGGCAGAACATAATGTTTATATTATTTTATTACATCACTTGGGTCATTATGACGTCATAAAACATATCATTTATTTAAACGATATTTAATTTTTACCCAAACATTCGACTGTCTCAGAAAATTATGAAAAATTAACCATTGGATAATTTTGATGTCCTGATTCCAAAAATAACATTAATTTTATCTAAATAATTTTCTAAATATGTGAGTTTTTAATTTTAAAATAAAAACCGATATTTATAAAAAATTTCCAGGGTTTTGACGAAAATATATTTCAAACCTTAATAAAAATTACAATTTAATTCATAAAATTATATGATAATTTATATTTAATAAAAATTAATTTAATAATTATAATAAAAATATGTTATTAATGTATTATTTAATTAAAAAATCCATTAATTCATTAAAATAGATTTCTTAGTTTAATATTCACTAAAAATACTATTTGTGATTTAAAAACTATTTACAATGTAACAATAATAAAAAGAATGTTTATTCGCAATACAAGAATAATATACATAATCATAGTACTAAGGTATTGTTACATAACCCCTTAAAACACCCACATAAGACCAAATAGTAAGGTGTGTGATGGTGATAGACTCTTTGGGTGGCTTGGATAACATTTCTCGAGTTGTAATCTCTATCAACTTCCACTTCTCTTGTAGGTGGTTATGCTCGAGCTTAACATATTCAAACTCAGATTGGGATTGGTCCAGAACAAAGCCCAATGAATCCACCTCTTTTCCGAGCCCTGAAAAATGAGCTTCGTACGGGGAAGTCTACTAGTTGAGGCCATCGCTTACTTTGACCGAGTAAATTGGATTTGTTAAAACCCTATATTTACTCTAATCAGGTGATCACTGTTCAACAACTATATCAGCAATGATCAAAATTCTTAACAATATTTTAAAATCCAAAACATTGTACCAAATAAGTTCATACGTTTTACATAACCATAAAAATACATTTAAATAGACCAAGAAGAATTTTCATTAATAAATTTCTGGGTCATTACAATATTTCCCCCTTAAGAAATTTCACCCTAGAAATTTTATTTTCCCACACTAAAATAGCTGCGGGTTACTTTTCTTCATCACTTATTCTGATTCCCACAACACTTCTTCAATCTTTTGGTTTTTCCACAACACCTTGATGAGGGGTATTATCTTATTTCTTATAACTTTTTCACTATGATCTAAGATATTCACTGGTTACTCCTCGTAAGAATGATCATCCTCTAACTGTACTACCCTTGAAGAGAGTAAATGTGAAGGGTCTGGTGTTTACTTATTTAAGATGGATACATGAAAGACATCTTGTACTTTAGCCATGGTAGGTGGAAGTGGTAGTAGATAGGCCACAACTCCGACACAATCAGGAATCTTGAAGGGGCCGATGTACCTAGAAATTAAATTCCCCTTCATTCAAAACCTAATGACCTTATTCCATGGAGATATTCATAGAAATACCTTCTATCAAACTTTAAACTCAAGGTATCATTGACGGTTATCTGCATAACTCTTCTGTCAACTCTGGGCTGCCTTGATATGCTACTGAATGGTTTTCACCCTCTCCACTATTTCTTAGAACATTTCTGGTCCTAGAAGCTTATGCTAACTGAATTCATACCAACATGATGGTGTTCTACACCCCTTACCATACAATGCTTCATAAGGTTCCCTTGGGATGCTCGAGTGGAAACTATTATTGTAGGAGAATTCAACCAGAGGAAGATGTTGATCCCAACCTCCTTTAAAGTCCATTAAACATGATCTTAACATATCATCCCGTGTCTGAATAGTTTGCTCAGATTGGCCATTAGTTTAAGGATAATGGGCCGTACTAAAGTACAATTCAGTTTCCAGAGCATGCTAAAGACTCTTCCAAAACATATAGGTGAATCTTGGATCTCGATCGGATACAATAGATAGTGGTACTCCATGAAGTCATACCACTTCTCTAATGGATATCCGTTCTATTTGATCCAATGAGAAATCATCCTGGATTTAAATGAAGTGTATAGACTTTTTAAGATCATCCAAAAAAACCCAGATTGCAATGTTACCATTGGATGTCTTTGGAAGTCCAGTGACAAAGTCCATGTTCAGGTTCTCCCATTTTTATGCTAGTATGGGCAATGATTGCATCATCCCCTTAGACTTCGTCCTCTTTGCCTTCACATATTGACACACTAGTCACTTTGATGTATAATCAGTGATCTCCTTATTCATATTATCCCACTAATAATGCTCTCGGAGATCTCAACACATCTTTGTCTTTCTTGGGTGAATCGAGAAATTTGAGCTTTGTCCATTATATAAAAGTTCGTTCTTCAGGTCCGGAGTTGATGAAACACATAGTCCTTTCCCAAATCTCATAATTCATTATTCATTAACATTGAACTTCGAGGATATCCATTTTCTAATAGCTTCCAATTTCTTCTAAATTATTATGCCATCCTTTTGAGAATCCTTTAACCTTTCCAGAAGAGACGGTTGAGCAATAATTTGTGAAAGGATTGATGATGTTCCCTTCTTTGTGATTCCCATGTCCATCTTCATAATATCTGAAAAGATTGGATCCTTTTCAATTATCATCAATTATAGAATCACTGGGTCCTTTCTACTTAGAGCATCTTCCACCTTATTCACTTTCCCAAGGTGGTAATGGATTGAGTAGTCATAGTCTTTGATTAGCTCTAACCATCTTCTTTGGAGCATGTTCAACTCTTTCTGTGTGAATATATACTTCAGGATTTTATGTTCCATATATATTTCTAACTTCTCCCCGAAGAGATAATGATGTCAAATTTATAATTTCAAGATCACCATAGCCAACTCCAGATCATGTGTTGGCTAATTCTTCTCATGAACATTCAATTTCCTTGAATCATAATCAATGAAATTGTCATTTTGCATCAACACACGACCCAAGACTTTATTAACAGCATCACTGAATACCACAAGAAGTTCTTCACTTTTGGGAAAAGTTAGCATGAGCATAGTGATAATCCTCCTTTTCAACTCCTTGAATCTCTCTTCACATTCATCACTCCATGAAAACGTTTCTCCCTTCCGAGTTATCTTGGTAAGAGGATTGGAAAATCATGAGAAATTTCTAAAAATCATCAATAATATCTAGCTAACCCCAAAAAGCTATGGATATCCATTACCAATGTTGGCCTCATCCATCCCTCTATTGTATTTGTCTTAGAGGGATCCACATATATCCCATTTCTTGTGATGATATCGCCCAAGAATGAGACCTCTTTCAACCAGAACTCACACTTGTTGTACATTGCATAAATCTTCTCCTTTAGTAAGGTATCTAGTATAGTTCTTTGATGATATTCATGATCCTACTTGTTTTTTGAGTATATTATAATATCATCTATAAAGACTACAAAAAATTTGTCGAGGTAATCTCTAAATACTCTATTCATAAAGTCCATAAAAGTTTTTGGTGCATTAGGGTGTCCAAAAGGCATTACTATAAATTCATAGTGACCGTTTCTTGTATGAAAAGCAGTCTTGGGGATATCTTCCTTCTTCACCCTTACATGATAATATCCCGAACACAAATATACCTTGGATAAGTATTATGCTCCACCCAACTGATCCAACAAGTCATCATTTCATGGGAGAGGATACTTGTTCTTTATCATGATTTTGTTAAGCTCACAATAATCGATGCAAAGGCACATTGACCCATCCTTCTTCTTGATGAAGAGGACTAGTGCACCCCATGGTGATGCACTTGGGCGTATAAACCCTTTATCCAGATTCTCTTTTAGTGGTTTCTTCAGATCCTCATGATACACAACAACCATTATATATGGATTCTTGAATATTGGAAATGCCCTAGGTATAAGATCAACTGAGAATTAAACAACTCTTCTAGGAGGAAGACCAAGAAATTCCTCAAGAAATACTTCAGTGAGTTCCCTCACAATAGGCACATCTTCAAGGATCATTGCCTCTATAGACTCAATCATCTAAGGTAGATACCCATTCTCATAGGACAGTAATATCCACATTTTAGAGATGGAGCTAAAGAAGAATCATCTTCCTCCTTTCACTTGTACAGAATCGGGGGTCAATTCTCCACATGGAGAGTGATTTCACTCTCATGGAAATTTATGTTGGATCTATATAAGAAAATCCAATTCATGCTTAGAATTGCAACAAATTACACTAGAGGGAGTATGATGAGGTTTGATGTGAAGTTAAATCCACCGATTATGACAAGGGGAGTTATATTCATGGGATGCAATGATTGCCCCATTTTTTGTACTCACCGATATCTTTACTTCCATGATTTGTGGTGGTGGTGGGATTGTTCTGCTAAACATTAGAGATATAAAAGAATGTGTAGAAGCTAAATCAAAAAGTACATTCTTTATTATTGAATAAATAACTAGCGTACATATCACCACTTCGTTGTGAGGGTCACTTCGACAGTAGTGACGGAAAAAGCTCTCTCTTGCTATCTTGGAGGTTGTTGGATGCCTCAAAAAACCCATGGATTAGGGCGCTTATTTGCAAGGTTCCCTATTTCTTTGAAGTTGAAGTAATAAAAAATGCATTGATATTTGAATGGAGAATTCCTATCCTCTGTCGCAACCGCGGGTTTTTCATTCTGATAGTTAATATCCAGGTTCCCTTCTCTTCCACACCTAAAGAATTTCCTCATCCCCTTTAGGAATTTTCTAGGGGTGCTTACTTCCAATTATTTGGAAAATGGGATGCAAGATTTTCTTAAGACTGTTGGACTTATCCATCGTATTGAGAGAATTGGAATCCACCTTAACTACTTATCCCCTTTATACCCCTTCAATTCGCTGATCTCTATTATGACGTTGAGGTAATATCAGATAATTTCCTCATAGCTGTTGAAGTCACGGACTGCCAGGGATTTTCGTAGGCTAGGTTTCATACCACTAAATAAGTGGTCAACATTGCATTTGGGGGTAACGACAAAGCCGGAGGCATATCGTGCAAGCCTTGTGAAGTTTTCCTCATACACTATGACAGATTTTTCATCTTTTTTCTTGAGAGAAAGGATTTCATGTTCCATCTTAAGCCGGAGGGTGCATGGAGAATATTTATCCAAAAACATCTTCAAAAAATCCTTCCATTCCAATGCCTCGATATCCTCTTCAGGATTTGTATTTTTTTATCAATGTCCACCATTGATCTGCTTCACCCTCCATACGGTAAGCAGCCAGGAGAACCATCTCTTGTTCAGAACAATGAAATATGGAGAAGATCTTTTCAATGGAGTTGATCAATTGTTCAGAGATTGAGGGATCATATAATCCATTAAAAGTAGGAGGCCTTTGTCTTATGAAGCTCTCGATAGCTACTTTTTCTTTCTTGGGGGGGGGGGGTTAATAGTCTTGTTGACCCATGATTCTATTCAAATATTGAGTTAACTGATAGAGAATCATGAAAAAGTTTGCGATTCCCACTCCCATTGGATTGGGCATCTCATTAGCACAGTCATTACATTGACCTTCACATCAGTTGTTAGCTCGATTCCTCTTATTACCAACCATTGGATGGAATAAAAGGAAAGTTATGGGTAACACATAAAGGGTAATCTAAATAAAAAAATGGATGACTTATAAATTACTTTTATTTACTTAACATATGAATCTATAAGCTTCAATCTATGTTATACATGATCTACCTTATAACATGTATTCTTAGAGGAATTATTTTAAATTACCTTAATAATGGTTCATACTAAGCTTGTTAATTTACCAAATAATGTCCCCTAGAAGTGTATTAACCATGAGTGCAACAAGGCATGTTGTCATGTACCAAGATACCCCGGGTCAATCCTAAAACTCCTGGTCGGGGTTTTCACCCCTAAGTACATCTATGATAAAGGCTCTTCTACCTACTTGTATCTAGACAGGGTTCTATTTGATTAATAAACCACTTAATCAATACCCAAAAAAAACATAGGGATGTTTTTATTATACTTAGTCTAGTATCTAAGGCATCACTAGGGTTTTCTAATCCTAATCCCAAAAATAACTAAACCTATCCTCTAATAACAACTACAACAACCCTGCTCTTAATTACATACATAAACATGATTTATTAAATAGAACCTTCACTTGATACAACATAAAATATCGAGAGGTATAGTGTCATTGGGGCTTAGGAAAATTGCATAATATCTTAAAACATACAATGCGACATCTTATTGGAAGCTTCCTTTACATGGCCACTATATTCCCTCGTACTTAGCATTGCATAGGATAACCTGAGGACATACATAAAAAAGGGTGAGATATAAATCCTAGTAAGGGAATAAAAATTGAACAGAATGAGGAATAAAATACATGTTAGACAATAGTAATATCAATGGAGAACAAGGGAAACATGAACATAAATGACTGATAAAGCATGATAATCATAACATGGAAATGTGGCAACAATACTTATCATGGATTTAGCATGAGCCAAGGCTCATTGCACATGGAGCATGAGTAATCCTTCATTGCACATGAAGCAGGAGTAAACTATAATTGAAATTGAATTATCATGAGTCAAAACCCATTGCACATGAGGTGTCATGATACTATACTTTACCCAAATGCATTGGATCTCTATTAGGGCTCACCCTTCTTAAACATTTCATTTCATGAAAAAGTGTGCCACATGGATCATAAAACATGGATTAATTAAAAATAATCATTTATTCCATTATAAAGGAAGGTGAAAATAATACATGAAACACTTAAACAATAAGTAAATGTTTATAATGGTTAATACCCAAGATAGAGAAGTGGTCATGGTATTCACCACAATGACTTTGGCTTGGGAAATCGCGATGCAATTTTGGAAGCGCAATGGTGTGAAATAAGAACTCATAAAATGGTTGATGAGAGAGAAAGGGGTGTCTCATAATATGTACATGACATGGATAGAACAGTGTTCATATATATACATGTCCCAACAATTTTAATGGAATATATATTCATGATACAAAAGATATACTTGAATGTAAATGAGGAGAGGGAAATTCTATACAGAATTTTGGCATGGTAACGAGATTACATAGAAAGAATTAATGAGAGAGAAAGGGGGTATTTAAAATTTCAAACATGAAGTGGGATGTATGGGGGAGGTTCAGAATCATACGCCAACAATTATAATTTAAAATAAAAGGGCATAACAATATAAGGAAACTTGGAGATAAATAAGAAAAGTGAGAATCCCTTACTTGGATGTGTGATCCCAAAATCTTGGGAGAGGATTGAGAGAGGCTTATTGGGAGATTTTGGAACCTTGTGAGGTTTCTAGATAAAGGATGTTAGGGTTTGGTCAAACTCCAAATGATTTGAGTGAAGAGGAAGTGGGAGTTTGGGTGTATTTATATTGGAAAAGGAGAGGGAATTCTTTATTATTTAGGTTTGGGACACCTCACATTAAACAAATCAAAAACACAAACCAACCCATGATTGTTCCCATAGTTTTTTAAAAAGGGGACTGGAGGATAATATTTTATAATTCCAATGTCCTAAATCCTTAAAATAATAGGGTTTCTTATGTGGAGGTGAGTCACACTCTCAAGGAAAACAATTTAAAAACACAAAATGTTTTATAAGTCTTGAAGGGTCCACTAATGCTTTGTAAAATAAATCAAACAAACCAAAAATAAAATTATTTTAAAGGTAAAACATATATTATCCGAAGATAATGTTTATAGTATTTTATTACATCACTATTGGGTCATTATGATGTCATAAAACACATCATATATTTAAATGATATTTAAATTTACCCAAAAATTCAACTGTCTCAGAAAATTATGAAAAATTCACAGTTGGCAAATTTCAATGTCCTGATTCCAAAAGTAATATTAATTTTATCTAAATAATTTTCTAAATATGTTAATTATCAATAAAAAATGACATTTATAAAAAATTAATGGGTTTTGGCAAAAACAGCTTTCAAACCTTAATGAAAATTACAATTGCATTCATAAAATTATATGAAAATTTATATTTAATAAAAATTAATTTAGTAATAATAATAATAATAATATTTTATTAAAATATTATTTAATTCAAAAATCTATTAATTCATCATAATATATTTCTTAGTTGAATATTAACTAAAAATACTATTTATACTTTAAAAACTATTTACAAAGTAAAAATAATAAAAAGAATGTATATTATCAATACAAGAATAATGTAAATAATCGTAGTACTAGGGTATAGTTACATAAACCCTCAAAAAATCACATAATACTGAAGGGTAAGGAGTGCGATTGTGACAGACTCTTGGAGTGGCTCAGATAACATTGCTTGGGTGGTAATCTCTATCAACTTCCACTTTTCTTGTAGACGGTTCTGCTCAAGCTTCACATATTCAAGATCAGATTGGGATTGGTCAAGGGAGAATCCCAATTATGCCACCTCCTTTTGGAGCTCCAAAAAATGGTCTTCGTATGGGGAAACTCTACTGGATGAGGCCATCGCTTCCTTTGTTTGAGTAAATTAGATTTGTTAAATCCCTATATTTATAATAATCATGTGATCACTGTTCAACAACTATATTAGAAATAGAAACAATTATTAATGGTATTTTAAATTCAAAAACATAGAACCAAATAAGTTCATACATTATACCTAACCACAAAAAGACATTTACATAGACCAAGAGGAATTTTCATTAATAATTTTTTGGGTTGTTACACAGACTATCACCTCCATGAAGGGATGTGATACATTTTTCATTTTATTTTGACATGGATAAAAATTGAGTGTATATTTAATTAAAATATATTATATAAATCATATAAAAATAATTCATTTAGGGATAATGAATATTTATCTTTCTTTCATTCCTTCTGTCGAGAATATTGAAACAGTGTTCACACATACATATGACCAAATGAATTAATGAATAGTGAAATTCATTTTCTATCTATAACATTATTAGATTACTCTAAATAAATTTATAATTAGTATATATAGTATTTATATCATGTATAAAATTATGGATATGATTTAACCATGATTTGAATATTATAAATGAATATACCAGACCAAAACATACCTGAAAAATGAGGCGGTGATTA
This sequence comes from Viscum album, assembly GCA_963277665.1. Classification (NCBI taxonomy): domain Eukaryota; kingdom Viridiplantae; phylum Streptophyta; class Magnoliopsida; order Santalales; family Viscaceae; genus Viscum; species Viscum album. The sequence continues at coordinate 521,272,352 of OY728144.1, forward strand.
CCTAAAACTTGTTTATTACAAGGAATGGTTAAAAAATGTGTAAAAAATGGTCACAAGTAAATAATTTATGGTTTGATATTTATTATTATAGTTATATATTATATTTATAATAAACCAAATTTTAGTATATAGGATGTTTTAACATGTATGAAGAAGGTTGAGACTCGATGTAAGGGATTTAGGGCCAAGTTTCATTCAGTGAGAAACATTTTATTGTCATGTCGCTAATTTATTTTATATGGTGTATATAATTTCCATTTTAGATTTTATATGTATAACATCATGATGGTAATTATATTTACATTTAAATTTTATATTATTCTTTCATAGGTCTTATGATTAAAAATTTATGAAAGTGATATGAATATTTGTCTCACTTTTTTTAAGTGGAATGCACAATATTACCACCACATGTTTCTTTTTTCCATGGTATATAATGATCATGAATTAATTTTAAGATTTATATAATAAAAATTATGGGATATAAATATTAATATAATTTTATTTATTTCATTGGACATATGATTGAAATGTTACCAATGTTGTAGGGGTATTATGTTAAAACCTCATTATTTATCAAGTTTGATTGTGATTAAGTTCTCTTGATGAAATATTATAATCAATATCTCATGAAACTAATTAATTTTTTTATACTTTTGTTATTACATGAAAATAAATTTTCCCAATTATATTCATCTATTTATGTACTTATGGTTATAATAGAATATTTGTCAGGAAAACCAATTGTATTTCTCTCACCAGTCAAAAATACTTTTTCTTCCATGTCTCTATTTTCTAAAAACGTTTTAAAGAATTTTTTTACAATTATACAATGATTTTTTAATGACATGTCTACCCATGTTTGAATTTATTAATTTTTTTTAAAATGAATCTTTCTGTCATTTCTGAATAAGTATGTTTTTTATTTTTACCAAAAGTTTTAAAGGAATAATATGTTTAACATGTACAAAATGAACATGATTTCCCACCACTTGGAATGATAAATAATTTAAATAATCTATTATATGAGTCCAATAATTTTTTAAAATAAAATATTTACCTTAAAATTTGGGATATTTTTTGATTTTAAATAATTATTATTGAATTGGAAAGGTTATTTTTTCTAAGAAATGTTCCATGTGATATATGAATATAATTTGCTATCTAAGATGAAATACTTTGACGTTTATTAAATTTTAATGGGGTTTTGAACAAATGATACTGCCAATATTCCTTCTCTGATGGTCTATTTTTACGAGGGAGATATATTTCAAAAACCTATTTCCTTTTAACAAGTTATGATTTGGTGATTGTTTTATAATATTATGGTACACATATATATGATTTTCATTATGATATGGGTGGGCTTGGAACTATATATACCAATAATTAATTGGGTAATTATTCATGTTATATATGCTCAAAGGGTACACAAGAGGTCATCCCAATCCCAAATATGGTACAAAAGAGGTTATCCCATGCCAAAACAGGTATACAAGTTGTTAGACCAAGACTTACATATTATTAATATCTTGGTGGGAAAATTTGACATAGGATTTGATATGATTATTCATATTCCCCAAATATATGTCTTATTCCAATGTTATGATCTCACTTCTTAAGTTGTTTGATTTTTTATGATTCATGTCTTATGAAATTTCAATATTTATTCCATGATATATGTTTACGATTAATTATACATAGGGTATAGTTTTGGAATTTAATTCTCATGTTCTTATACAGTTATTCTAATATTATAATGATATATCCCTTTTACACATACTAAGCTTTTGAACTAAAATTTTTATGTTTCTATTCCCCAGGTTATGAAAACTTTTGTTATGTATGATATGATGAAGAAGGGTGACATTTATCAATTACTAATTAGTAGATGATGTAGTTCACATATAAACTAGTAGTTCACATTTCCTTGTATCAAATGGAACTATATCTATATGATTATAGTGTGGATAATTATTTTATGAAACAAATATTCATCAATTATTATGTGATACCTATATATGAAATTTGTGGGTCCATATAGATGCATTCTTTAAAGTGCTACATATATGTGTAGACAGGTCCCATATGACCATTTTGTGATAATCCATCGACAAAATATCGTTCATGTAGGGAAATAGATAATGTATATGGGGTTTGATGGATTTCACCATGATATATTAGTGGGAATATGTTTTTGAACACTCCGAGTTCTAGAATAGGTCCATTAGAGACTTAATAGTCTTATTGTTGGTATTACTATTCTAACATAGTTTGTGGATGAGGATTTGGGTCCTAGGGGTAGGGTTAGCTGTGTTATCAGGGTGATACTCATAAAGAAATTTAATTAATAGGATATTATGAACGAGGCTCATTCTAGGTCCACGATATTGAACATACTCTTATTACTCCAGGTGAGGGGCTATATAAAATTCATGGTACAATTTTATTTTAATATTATATTAAATATTTTTATTCAATATTTTTTCATTACAATCATTTATATATACTCATTATTCCAAGGATATTGGTTTGTTGTAATTCATTAGGATAGGGTGATGTCTCTTGATACACACATTGGGATTTGACTTAATGGTATTTACATGTGTTTAGAGTATAATATCATCATCATAGGGAATGATATTATTAGGTATTTTATCTGTGTTATAGATTCATATTTTCAATAAGATATTATATACTTACTGGTAAACTTTTTATCTAGAACAAATTGATTGTTATCATCGATGACTGCATTTTATTTTAATTGAGGGAAATTATTACTATTTTTTCCAAGATATGTATTTTAGGGAAGGAAATTCCATACTTTTCCAAAGGAAGATGGTAGAATTTATATGTAAAATTTATAGAGTTATTCTTAGGTATAAGGATATGGGACATCTAGCCACCCCCTTCCAGTTTACCGATTTTGTGATTTTTATCCTAACAATATCAAGGGGTTTGCACCAGAGATAAATATTGAATTTACAATTTAGATGATTATAGGATTGGCTCTTGAAACTATTTGATCATATAGGATGGATCATATTGATTTTATAGAGTTAAGAGTTTATCCATTAGACCTCGAGGTAATGTGATTAATTCTCTTAAGGTATTGTTCTCAAAAGAGGTACATTTCCTTATCACTTTTATAGATTATCTATGGTTAAACCAAACTAAAAAAATAAAATTTCACCATCTCCATCATATAGATGATTTTTTTATTAGATAATGGGATCCAATTGGTTCTATGGGGTATAATTTAGATCGTTATACCCCCATCTATGTGTGAGGCCATCTATATTTACCATAATACTTTTAGGAGAATGTATAGCTGATATGAGTATCTTCTGACACCATTCTATTTAAAAATATGGTATATATGTTCATAGATCTGATTAATAGGGTCTTACATCAGTATTTAGATTCATTCATATCCATATTTTTCAATGATAATTTAGTGTACTCTGAATCATGATGGGATAATAATAAACATTTGTAGATAGTCATTGTTACCCAAAGATAAAAATAGTTATATTCAGGCTCTATATGTATAATTTTTGGATCCATGATGTTCACTTATTTGTGAATGTAATATTTTATCGAGGATTATGTAGAGACTATGGGAATGTTGGGGCCCTGTTTTCATATGAGAATCCATATAAATTATTTGAGATACATAGATTAGGATAGGAAAGATATCAAAAAATATTTCTTCAGAACATCACTAGGTTAGTAGTGTCAATTATATATCTTCTAAATAAGAGGGTTTAGTTTGAATTTTCATATTTTAAGAAACATGTTTTTTAAGATCCAAAAGTATGGTTGACATATGCATTGATCCTTAACTTACTAGAGTTTGGTATGGAGGATACATTGTACTATAATGTATCAGGTCAAGAACATGGATTATTTCTGATATATGATGTGTTAGTATCTACCTTTGTGTTTTAGAGTCTATGTCTTCACTTAAATAACTAATTATTAAAAAAATATATTTGGTTGTGGTGGTTCAAGCCTGAAGGTTTTGGTATAATAACTTATTGGGTGGAGGGTTTGTGGTGTACACCAACCATAAGACCATGAAGCATATCTATTACCAATATAGACTAAATGTTTTATAGTATATCTTAGATGAGTTTATCTAATTTTTTAATATTGAGATTTAATATACCACTTGTATCACCCCAAGGATTTTCCATATTTTCCTTTAGATATTTTCTACAGCTTTTCAATACACACAACACCCAAATTATACAAAACACTCTTTAGTCATGTTTTTCACAATCAATTAAATTATAACAATTTTAGAGAGTTTATATATAATATTTATATATTATATATACAAAAAATTATTCTTACATTAATTTAATATATTTTATAGGCATAATATAAAAACAAACACAATTTTACCCATAAAATACTATATTTTTATAAAAGTAGTTTTACCTAATTTTATAGAAGAACCCATTTAAAATCAATTTTTTTGATACTTTTATATATTTAGTATATAAAAATAAACTTTATATTTGGATTAAAAACATAAAAATTAGCTTAGGGTGAATTTTTTGTATTTTTCTGTGAAGTTTCATTTTTTTAATGAATAGTGTTAAATACTTAATTTTAGATCAAAACTTCTTTTTCATATAATTTTTTATAATAATAAATAAATTTTTTAATTGGTTTTAAATAGTAATTATATAATAATTTTATCAATTAATTAAATTTAGGTCATTATAAACAATTACAATTTTAAATTGACTATAAAAACGTAACAAACTTTGAATATATTTACCTTAAAACCTGTATTGTTATCCTGTATGTAGGATTAAATTTAGATTAATTTTTTCAACTTATGTTTTTGGAATCAGGAATAATGGATTCCATATTTGTAATCACAATAATTTATAATATATGAAAACACCAACATTTCTTTTTTACCAAAAAAATTAATGAAAGTGATGAAAATTAATTACAACGATTAAGGATAAATTAAGCTTAATAAGGGACTAAACCTTAACCGTAAGGCCCAAAATGACTAATATAGTATTACAATAGGTATTGGATGAAAATATTTCGACCATATGCTCCTTTTTATTGAATCAAGTCCATTATTGGATCCACTTTCAAAATTAAAAATGTTGTAGGAATTTCTTTGTCAAAATATTACAAGAGTGCCACTCCTCCTCCACTAAAAATGGTCACCAATTCCCCCCATTTATCACACATCTCAGAACATTTATGTTTAGCTAAGATATACCACAATAGCTTAAAAAATATCTCATATAGACCTTTAATCCTTCATTTTGGATATAATCCATCTAAGGAATCCCTTTGGTATAAACCAAAAGGAGATACCCAATTTCTAAGGTAACAATTTCCAATGATATCATTTCATTCATTTACTTTTACACCACCTAAAATCTTATTCTTCATGTTTGTATAATAAAAACAATATAATATATAAAATCCCAAGTAAGTAATGAATAATATATATTTTTATATATGTCTATTTATGAATTAGATAGTGTTCTAGAGGCTTAAAATGAGAATAAATCCAATCTTAAGCATGGAACACACTAATATTTTTAAAAGATTGTTTTACTGCCTTTTGATGGAAAACCATTTTTAAATCAAACTTCTGACAATTTTATAATCTCTATTTGTTAAAATAAACATATTATTTATGATTGGGACATTTAAATTTTCATTGGATAAATTTTTGGTATTTTTCTGACAATGTTCAATTTTTAATGAATAGTCAAAAAATACTGCATTTTACATCAAAACTACTTTTTCATCTAATTTAATTATATGATTAGATTATATTTTTAATTGGTATTAAAGTGTAATTTTAATATATTTTTACCATTTAATCCAATGGTGGTCATTAGGATTAATTTCACTTTGGAATTGGGCATAAACTAATGCCAAATTTTTCATAGATATTGTTTCAAAAAAACCCGCTATTTGTTTTGACAACGGGAATTATTTTTAAATTAATTATTTCAATTTATATGTTTGGAATTTGGTAAAATGGATTCCATATTTGGAATCAGAAGGTCCAAATTATTTAATTAAGACTCTTTTGTTTTTGGACATTGTAACGCCCCGACCCCAGTTACCCAGAGTCGGTGCATTATTACATAACATTGGCATGGTCACAAGAAAGATCAAATCTCGAAAGACCGATTGGTTTAGTAGCCTTGGAAACACTAGATATATTCATAAGTTTTACATTACATCATAAAATGAAAAACTACTACAACAACATAATGTTTCCACAGTCCACACTATAATCCCCTCATAATATCCCTGCAGGTCATTCATAACTTATATCTTCACATCCTGGGAAAAATAAAACATAGAAAAGGGGTGAGCTCAAATGCCCAGTAAGGATAACAATATAGCGGAACATTCAAAAATAAGCATAAACATTTAAGGCAATGAATTACTAAAACAAAAGCCTTTTAAACTTGAACTTCAACATAGTATGGCAAAAGTAAAATGAAATAATGCCATTTACTTGTTCACATGGATATTCTACTAATCGAATAATCACATGCAAAATCAATAACCACTTTCATAATGTTGGAATGCATAATGCTAAACTTTAATTACTTTTCAAGGCCTCGTCCCAAGACCTTGGGGCTAACTGTAACCGGATCCCAACCCGGAGTGCCTCTAATAACCGGACACCAACCCGGAGTGCCTCTAATAACCAGACACCAACCCGGAGTGCCTCTAATAACCGGACACCAACCCGGAGGGCTTACTTTTACCAGTCCCTAACCTGGAGGGCTTACTTTTACCAGTCCCCAACCTGGAGGGCTTACTTTAACCAGTCCCCAACCTGGAACATACTTTTCCAACACATTCATATGAAGTAAAGATTGAAATATAACATAAACATTCTTATTGGAACTAGCATACGAAATGTCAATACTTTCACCATAAACTATGAATAGCACATCCACAGTCAAAAATATCACAAAACCTTCAAAACAATATAGAAGTTTTGTATCATAATAAATCAACTTCAAATAATCTTAAAACCCATCAAAGGATGTTGACATAGATGAAATCAAAATTCTTTTTAAAGAAATATCTCCTTTTATTTTGAAATCATTTAAGATCCATATAAAATCAAACATTTTCTTTGAAAATAATCTTATAAGCTTTTAAGGGAAGCTTTGACGATTTTATAACGGCGGAAAATAACCGCACCCACCCTATAAGTTAAAAAAACATTCTTATCTTAATTCTGTCGAAAAGGTTAAAAAGCACCTTGTTTGGAAAACGACGGAAAGATTCCCTTATAAACCTCTTATAAAAAGTCAAACAAGGGTATAAATGACTTTAACCCATATTCTTTTAAATATTAAAAATGTTTTGAAATACATTTTGAAGAAACATGGATGTGGATGATAACGAGATCCCAGTAGATTATTATGTATAAACAACCTCGGATAATGAAGAGATTGTGAAATAACCCTTACCAGTTTGGTAACTTATGAAACATACAACCCATGAAAGAGGTATCATACAATGAATATGTAAGTACACATAAATTAGAGTGTATTACACAAAGAATATAATTATGGGCAGTACATACACCACACAAAAGGTAATGGTGGCAATATGGCATGAATCTCACGGGAATAAGGAGTGAGATGAAAACCCCTTACCACGTTAATCAACTGAGTCGTATGGCCAAAAGTTAATAACCACCAAATTATTTACAGAATAACATGAATATGATAATATATATCAAATGCCAGTACACAATACACCACTTTCAATAATTTAGTGGCGACTAATGGAAATCTCACGGAATTGAATGTGAGATAAGAAAATCCCTTACCTTGTACTTTTCCTTGGTTGGGGTAGGTTAACCTCCTGTATAATGGTGAAATAATTGTTATTAAATTATACAAGAATCATATACATTAATATGATATCATATATGTTCTTTTAACATTGCTTTATTAATAATATCTTAGTATTATCGTCGTTTCGGGTGATAATCGATTCGTTCTTCTTAAATGTTTGGTTACGTAAGACATGTTTGTAATGGATATATTATATCTTATTCATAATCAGAATGATATTAACATTATTTTTAACCATAAAATGAGAATAATACTTGAATGGATACGATGGAGGATGGATCTCACCGCGTTCGTGGAGACGGTAGTCCGTACGTACGCACGAACGCTACTTCCATTTAATTTTTATTTTAAAAGAATTGAATCCAAATGATACATAGGTATATTACTATTCCAGTATAATATAATATTTTATATATGTTACTTAAGTTCATTAACACCATCCTTTATACGTTCCATGTGTGGTATGAACGAGTCATATCATTTTAAGGGGGCGGTAGTCCGCACTTCCTCAAATGAAATTATCGTATGTATATACAACATGAAACGAATAATGGTATGAAATAAAATGGAATTACAGAAGCTTATATATAAAATATATATCATTAATATCATATTTAATTATAGTTCCATCATAATGGCCACCATGAGAGGCAGTAAGATGTATTTGAACAATCATCGTTTCGTGAGGCGTTAGTTTGCCATCCACAGAAACATTATGTTCATCATCCATTAGATGGAGTTGTGTGTATGTGTAGTTTGAATCCTTCTTATAACAACATCCTAGTATATTGAGGATACTGGTGTTGTTACAAAAGAAAGGAAATAAAAAGAGTTTGGAGGTTGGAGAAGCAAAATAAATGAAAATAATTTAAGAGAAATCGTTACCTTTAATTTAGGTAACTCACTTTGGTTGGAACCAAAGAACTTCTTGAAATGCTTTCTGCCTAAGGGGAAGCTTCAAGGAGGAGGAGAGGGATGTGGGGAGCTTAGTTGGGCAGAGTTTTGACGAGCCAAGTGGCTTGAGAGGTGTGAGGAATGAGTAGAAGTGGTCTCCTTTTATAAGGGAGAAGAGGGGCTCTTTAAGAAAGAGTGAAAGTATTACTTTATAATATAATTATATTCGGTTTATAATGGTCCAAAAATCATTGAGGTCGAATATAAGATGACTCATATTCTAAATAAAATCAACCAATAAGAATTGGACAGGTTTTAGATAATATTTTAATCATTATAATCTTATTTATTTAAATGATTTATTAATGAGGTAAACATTGCATCATTATTGTGTCATTAATAATTTAAATTATTTGATGTCTAAAAATTATAAATAAAATATAATTATGTAGGAAATCTTTTTATCTTTCTAATGAATATTTATAATCTAAAATCCAACATGTATAACCCTATGTAAAAATTGTTCTTTTAAAAGATGTAAGCTTTTTCCATTTTTATTTTTATTTTAACTTTATTAATATAAAGTGTCCCTACCACATACAAGTGGATCCAAGGGGTCCCCAAATTGACCCAAGGATGCTCATGGTCGGGTATGTGTCCACCAATAAGGTTAGGACACGTTTTAGGTTAATTTTGTATTATTATAATATTATTTTTTAACCCTTATTTACCGGATTTACCCTTAACCATGGTAAATAAAATATTTACCACAATAATTATTCAAAATGTCTAAAAATAAAAGTTACCTATTTACACAATTTGGAAATCCTAATTCCAAATATGGAATCCATTTTTCTAAATTCAAAACACAGAAGTGGCAGAAATTAATTTAAAATTAATTCCCGCTGTCAAAACAAAAAGCGTGTTTTTAAGAGGTAATAACTATCAAAAGATTGACACTTGTTTATGTTTGGTATAATTGTAAAATTATGTACAATGACCAAAATTATATTAAATGGTAAAAATATATTCTAAATATACTTTAAAACTACTAAAATTCATAATTTATCACTATTAATTATTTTGATTAAAAAAGTTGTTTTTAATTAAAATTTAGTAATTTTCACTATTCATCAAAATATGAAAGTTATCCGAAAAGTACCAAAATTTCACCTTAGGCTAAATTCGATATTACGAATCCAAAAATGAAGTCCATTTTAAAATATAAAATATATATAATTTCAAAATTTAGGTATTACTATTCATAACGGCTAGTTTGATTGGTTGTGGCGTGTGTTAAAACTCAAGGTTGCGTACAACACACGCTACTATTTTATTCAAAGGAAAGCGTACCGTGGAAGCTTGGGATGTTTCATTTTAAATTTTTTTGATGTCCCAATTTATTCAGATAGTTTAAAATATTTTATTTAAAAAGGTTTCACTATTAAAGTTGATAAAAGTGCAATACTGAAAATGAATCTGTTCTTGCATTATGACTAAGAAACTCATAATAGGGATTCTAAAATTATAAGGATTATATAAAGTTCAAAATGTTGTTAATACTATTCATGACCTCTTTTAATGGCTTTTTTTTGTACGTCATGGTGTGATTGAACTCGGTGTTGCGTGTAGTGCAAGTTATTGAATTATTTTTAAGAAATAACACACTATGAAATCCTGGGGTGTTACATTCTCCCCTCCTTCAATAAATTGCGTCCTCGCAATTTGAAATTGTTCTTCGAAAATAAAAGGTTGAAAATAGAAAATATCTTTGTGGGAAAACCCACATCGGAAATTAGGTTACTAAAATTTAGTCTTAATATGAGGAAAAGAGAAATGAAAGAGTCACCACCAAATTATGATCTCGATTAGGAGAACATTGGTGGCAATTAGAGACATATAATTGGAGGAAAAACGTAAATATTTATAGGTAGTGATTGAGATCATCAATCACAAACAAGTGTATAATTGAGGTCCTTAAATTCATCAATCTATGATGATTTGAAATACCATCGGTTCAACAAAACATAGAGGTATTAGGATAACACATTTTTGACGTTTCAAAATATCTTAGTTGAATTCCCACATCGAAAAATGAATTAATGAGGCCTCTATTTAAAATAAAGAGTCGAACGTATGAAGATTACCGAAAATAACACATACTAGGGTTCCATGTAGGAAAATATGGATATGGAAGAAAAATCTAACCATCAATTATCTGATGGAGAGTGGTAGAGAACATGGCTATGAAAAGGCCAACAATCCCAAAGCCATTATTTAGTGATGATTTAAGGTATCATCTAGGAAAACATTTTTGTTATAAGTTTCTTTTCTTAATGTTGAGGAATTTATTTATGAGATTGGCTAAGATCATAAGGATATATACTTACTTTATAATTAGTGTTTTATCCATTAATAAATTTCTACCACAAACTCATCTTTCACTCTAAAAGATAATAGAATGTAAAAACAATTCTATTTACACTATTCGTATAGGGTTCCAAAATAAACGAATTTATAATTCATCTACATGATCTTTTAATAAAAACTACATTATTTAATCTAGGACATCTCATGGGCCAGTGGTAGGTGATACACCCTTGTCGCCCTTCGGTTGCGGGTTCAAGTCTCGCAGCCTTGCCGGACGCGACGGGTTGCCGCCCGACCTCCGGGTTGTCCTTTTATGGAAATCCAAAATAATCCAAACTAGAACTATCCAAAATACTTCTGTCCAAACTCACAGTCTAACATTTATAAGGAAGGTAAACATAATATAGATCCTTTTTACCCCGTAATAGCATATGAATACCTTCATCATGTATTACCATATTCCTTATTGATTACATTCATGCTCCCTTATTCCATATAGAATGCTGGATATACTTCATTAATCCAAAAATGTTTTAAACCCCAACAATGATGGAATATACAATTCATTAATCAGTTCCAGGGTAGTTAAGAATATCCAATATAATTTATTCAAAACAATCACATATTATTCCAAAATCACTACCTCAGTATCAGAACTATATTATGATTTATCATTCTCTCAACCATATATTTTCCAAAAATTTATCCTGCTATTGAGTCACTTTTCTTTGTTCCACACAATCTCAAGTCCTTAATGAAATAGTACTGCAGTACAATCCTTATATACTCCATGATTATTGTAACAAGTACATTGTTGATACAACACTCAATTGACATAATCAACATAAGAACTCTAATCATTCCTCTTCATCTGTGGTAGTATCATAACTTGATTATTATCCAATAACATCATTTGCGGCATAGTTTGATGACTGGGACATAGGTTCGCGTAGTGTCCAAACTCCTTGCAAATGAAGCATTGTACATTTAAAACCATTTTCTTACCCTTGCAGTCACGTACTTTGTGCCCTTTTCCTCCACACTTATAACAAACTCCCATTCCTTTCAGGCAAGTTCCAGGGTGTTTCTTTCCACAGTTACCACATATGGGAAAATTCTTCTTTTCCCTTTTCCCTTTATCCATCTTTCTCTCTTCCATCCTTTTCTTCTCTTGATTCCCTTCAAAGCCATATGACTCAGTAAACTCTTTACTTATCTTATCAACACATGATATTATTTCTTCATATGATGATAATACATGGGAGACTATTTCTCTTATAAATTCTAGCTTAAGACCATGGAAGATATGGTCCTTCCTTCTCTTTGAATCATGTGTATTTCTGGAGTTCTCATTCCTTCTACTGGGCGCCATTTCTAAACAATGGCATAAACTAGATCAGTTTATGAATCAAAATACATAATCCCATACTTATAAAACACTTAACATAAATTGAACTATTTATGGATATAATCCATAATCATAAAAATGTTTTCTTTGAGAAAGTATATACTCACAAACCCTTCATAATGATTTGTAAAGAAAATGAGAGTTATCCTAAGAATATCCCTCGGGAGTGTCGTAACCAAGAGTGCAGCAAGGCCCGTTTTCGTGCACCAGTTCCCGTTCGAGTCTAGCTCAAAGCGGTGTTTTCGGGTTTTACCCCTAGGTACATCTGTGCCAGAGCCGCCTCTACCTGCTCGTATCCAGACAGGGATGTATTGCTCGGAAAACTCACAAAATCTCTACAATACCAAAATTCTAGGAAGTTCTTCTATACTAATCCTCAAAGTTCATCTTAGGTCTACGTGCTCTAATCAGAGTTTATCTAAATCTAGCTTCCAAGGTTTGTACTAAACTTCCTCTGATACCAACTGTAACGCCCCGACCCCAGTTAACCAGAGTCGGTGCATTATTACATAACATTGGCATGATCACAAGAAAGATCAAATCTCGAAAGACCGATTGGTTTAGTAGCCTTGAAAACACTAGATATATTCATAAGTTTTACATTACATCATAAAATGAAAAACTACTACAACAACATAATGTTTCCACAGTCCACACTATAATCCCCTCATAATATCCCTGCAGGTCATTCATAACTTATATCTTCACATCCTGGGAAAAAAAAACATAGAAAAGGGGTGAGCTCAAATGCCCAGTAAGGATAACAATATAACGGAACATTCAAAAATAAGCATAAACATTTAAGGCAATGAATTACTAAAACAAAAGCCTTTTAAACTTGAACTTCAACATAGTATGGCAAAAGTAAAATGAAATAATGCCATTTACTTGTTCACATGGATATTCTACTAATCGAATAATCACATGAAAAATCAATAACCACTTTCATAATGTTGGAATGCATAATTCTAAACTTTAATTACTTTTCAAGGCCTCGTCCCAAGACCTTGGGGCTAACTGTAACCGGAACCCAACCCGGAGTGCCTCTAATAACCGGACACCAACCCGGAGTGCCTCTAATAACCGGACACCAACCCAGAGTGCCTCTAATAACCGGACACCAACCCGGAGGGCTTACTTTTACCAGTCCCTAACCTGGAGGGCTTACTTTTACCAGTCCCCAACCTGGAGGGCTTACTTTAACCAGTCCCCAACCTGGAACATACTTGTCCAACACATTCATATGAAGTAAAGATTGAAATATAACATAAACATTCTTATTGGAACTAGCATACGAAATGTCAATACTTTCACCATAAACTATGAGTAGCACATCCACAGTCAAACATATCACAAAACCTTCAAAACAATATAGAAGTTTTGTATCATAATAAATCAACTTCAAATAATCTTAAAACCCATCAAAGGATGTTGACATAGATGAAATCAAAATTCTTTTTAAAGAAATATCTCCTTTTATTTTGAAATCATTTAAGATCCATATAAAATCAAACATTTTCTTTGAAAATAATCTTATAAGCTTTTAAGGGAAGCTTTGACGATTTTATAACGGCGGAAAATAACCGCACCCGCCGTATAAGTTAAAAAAAACATTCTTATCTTTATTCTGTAGAAAAGGTTAAAAAGCACCTTGTTTGGAAAACGACAGAAAGATTCCCTTATAAACCTCTTATAAAAAGTCAAACAAGGGTATAAATGACTTTAACCCATATTCTTTTAAATATTAAAAATGTTTTTAAATACATTTTGAAGAAACATGGATGTGGATGATAACGAGATCCCAGTAGATTATTATGTATAAACAACCTCGGATAATGAAGAGATTGTGAAATAACCCTTACCAGTTTGGTAACTTATGAAACATACAACCCATGAAAGAGGTATCATACAATGAATATGTAAGTACACATAAATTAGAGTGTATTACACAAAGAATATAATTATGGGCAGTACATACACCACACAAAAGGTAATGGTGGCAATATGGCATGAATCTCACGGGAATAAGGAGTGAGATGAAAACCCCTTACCACGTTAATCAACTGAGTCGTATGGCTAAAAGTTAATAACCACCAAATTATTTACAGAATAACATGAATATGATAATATATATCAAATTCCAGTACACAATACACCACTTTCAATAATTTAGTGGCGAATAATGGAAATCTCACGGAATTGAATGTGAGATAAGAAAATCCCTTACCTTGTACTTTTCCTTGGTTGGGGTAGGTTAACCTCCTGTATAATGGTGAAATAATTGTTATTAAATTATACAAGAATCATATACATTAATATTATATCATATATGTTCTTTTAACATTGCTTTATTAATAATATCTTAGTATTATCGTCGTTTCGGGTGATAATCGATTCGTTCTTCTTAAATGTTTGGTTACGTAAGACATGTTTGTAATGGATAGATTATATCTTATTCATAATCAGAATGATATTAACATTATTTTTAACCCTAAAATGAGAATAATACTTGAATGGATACGATGGAGGATGGATCTCACCGCGTTCGTGGAGACGGTAGTCCGTACGTACGCACGAACGCTACTTCCATTTAATTTTTATTTTAAAAGAATTGAATCCAAATGATACATAGGTATATTACTATTCCACTATAATATAATATTTTATATATGTTACTTAAGTTCATTAACACCAT
Organism: Viscum album; assembly: GCA_963277665.1. NCBI lineage: Eukaryota > Viridiplantae > Streptophyta > Magnoliopsida > Santalales > Viscaceae > Viscum > Viscum album. Next base: position 521,287,608 of record OY728144.1, read on the forward strand.
CCTTTATACGTTCCATGTGTGGTATGAACGAGTCATATCATTTTAAGGGGGCGGTAGTCCGCACTTCCTCAAATGAAATTATCGTATGTATATACAACATGAAACGAATAATGGTATGAAATAAAATGGAATTACAGAAGCTTATATATAAAATATATATCATTAATATCATATTTAATTATAGTTCCATCATAATGGCCACCATGAGAGGCGGTAAGATGTATTTGAACAATCATCGTTTCGTGAGGCGTTAGTTTTCCATCCACAGAAACATTATGTTCATCATCCATTAGATGGAGTTGTGTGTATGTGTAGTTTGAATCCTTCTTATAACAACATCCTAGTATATTGAGGATACTGGTGTTGTTACAAAAGAAAGGAAATAAAAAGAGTTTGGGGGTTGGAGAAGAAAAATAAATGAAAATAATTTAAGAGAAATCGTTACCTTTAATTTAGGTAACTCACTTTGGTTGGAACCAAAGAACTTCTTGAAATGATTTCTGCCTAAGGGGAAGCTTCAAGGAGGAGGATAGGGATGTGGGGAGCTTAGTTGGGCAGAGTTATGACGATCCAAGTGGCTTGAGAGGTGTGAGGAATGAGTAGAAGTGGTCTCCTTTTATAAGGGAGAAGAGGGGCTCTTTAGGAGAGAGTGAAAGTATTACTTTATAATATAATTATATTCGGTTTATAATGGTCCAAAAATCATTGAGGTCGAAGATACGATGACTCATATTCTAAATAACATCAACCAATATGAATTGGACAGGTTTTAGATAATATTTTAATCATTATAATCTTATTTATTTAAATGATTTATTAATGAGGTAAACATTGCATCATTATTGTGTCATTAATAATTTAAATTATTTGATGTCTAAAAATTATAAATAAAATATCATTATGTAGGAAATCATTTTATATTTCTAATGAATATTTATAATTGAAAATACAACATGTATAACCCTATGTAAAAATTGTTCTTCTAAAAGATGTAAGCTTTTTCCATTTTTATGTTTATTTTAACTTTATTAATATAAAGTGTCCCTACCACATACAAGTGGATCCAAGGGGTCCCCAAATTGACCCAAGGATGATCATGGTCGGGTATGTGTCCACCAATAAGGTTAGGACACGATTTAGGTTAATTTCGTATTATTATAATATTATTTTTTAACCCTTATTTACCGGATTTACCCTTAACCATGGTAAATAAAATATTTACCACAGTAATTATTCAAAATGTCTAAAAATAAAAGTTACCTATTTACACAATTTGGACATACTGATTCCAAATATGGAATCCATTTTTCTAAATTCAAAACACAGAAGTGGCAGAAATTAATTTAAAATTAATTCCCGCTGTCAAAACAAAAAGCGTGTTTTTAAGAGGTAATAACTATCAAAAGATTGACACTTGTTTATGTTTGGTTTAATTGTAAAATTATGTACAATGACCAATATTATATTAAATGGTAAAAATATATTCTAAATATACTTTAAAACTACTAAAATTCATAATTTATCACTATTAATTATTTTGATTAAAAAAGTTGTTTTTAATTAAAATTTAGTAATTTTCACTATTCATCAAAATATGAAAGTTATCCGAAAAGTACCAAAATTTCACCTTAGGCTAAATTCGATATTACGAATACAAAAATGAAGTCCATTTTAAAATATAAAATATATATAATTTCAAAATTTAGGTATTACTATTCATAACGGCTAGTTTGATTGGTTGTGGCGTGTGTTAAAACTCAAGGTTGCGTACAACAGAAGCTACTATTTTATTCAAAGGAAAGCGTACCGTGGAAGCTTGGGATGTTTCATTTTAAATTTTTTTGATGTCCCAATTTATTCAGATAGTTTAAAATATTTTATTTAAAAAGGTTTCACTATTAAAGTTGATAAAAGTGCAATACTGAAAATGAATCTGTTCTTGCATTATGACTAAGAAACTCATAATAGGGATTCTAAAATTATAAGGATTATATAAAGTTCAAAATGTTGTTAATACTATTCATGAACTCTTTTAATGGCTTTTTTTTGTACGTCATGGTGTGATTGAACTCGGTGTTGCGTGTAGTGCATGTTATTGAATTATTTTTAAGAAATAACACACTATGAAATCCTGGGGTGTTACAGACATTATGAATAATAACGACGGTAATTATCTTTAATTATCTTGATTAATGAGTAATCGGGTAGTTGACGATAATAAAATAATATCATAATAATAAAAAATGACACCAATATGTGTTCTAATGATACTGGTTGTCTCATGGACGACCATAGGATGCCTTTAGAAAAACTTGGGGACCCCATGGAATCACTTTTGTGTGAAAGTGACTTTTTATCTTTTTATTTTTAAAGAACGTTAAATATAACAAAGAATGTATCACCTGAGTAAATTTTTTTTAATTTTTTCTAAATAAATGATATGTTGGACTATAAATATTAATTGGAAAGTTAAAAGTATTTCCTACATCATAGTATTTTTTTCATAATTTCTAGATATTAAATAAATTAAATTATTTATGACATCATGATGATGCAGCGATTACCTCATTACTTAATGATTTAAATAAAATAAAACGATAATGTAAAATCTAAGACCTAAACTTGTCAAAGACCTATTGGATGAGTATATTTAGAACCCTTATCACATTATTTTCGAAATAAATCAATTTGGGACCTTTAAAATCCGAAACTCATTTGAAAATAAATTAACATTTTGTAACTTTCCAAGAGTGCCCCACCTCTCCTCTTATAAAAGGCCCCCACCTCTACCTCCTTACCCACACCTCTCAAGCATTTGGCTCGGCCAAAACCTGCTCATTTTGTCTCTCCACATCCCTCTATTACTCCTAGAAGCCTCACTTTGGGCATAAGTCTTCCCAAGGAAGCCTTTGAGCTCAAATCAAAAAGCGTTACCCGATTTAAAGGTAGTGTCTTTTCTAGTGTTCTTATGTTTTATTTTGCTTCTCCAACCCCATAAACTCTTTTTATTCATTTATTTTGTAACTAATCCAGTATCTTCAATATAATAGGATGTTTTTATAAGAATAATTCGAGCTACACTCACACACACCTACATCTAATGGTTAAAGAACATACTGTTTCTGTGGATGGTGAATTTCTGCCTCACGAAACGATGATTGTTCAATATTATTCTAACACCTTCATAGGTGGACATTAAGATGTCACTATATTTATATATGATATATAATATGTTTATGTTTTCCTTAAGATTCTGTATTTTTCATTTATGGCTTACCATTATGGATTCCATTATGGGTATACACGATATCTTCATTTTACGAAGTGCGGACTACCGCCCCCTCAAAGTGATTTGATTCGTTAATACCATATGTGGTATGTATAAAGGATAGATTTAATGATATTATATATGATAACATACTGTAATTATAATATTATTATGTATCATTATGTTTTAATTCCATTAAATTATGAGATAGAAATGAAAGTAGCATTCATGCGTACGTATGGCTTACCGTCTCCATGAACGGTGCATTTCATTTTTATCCCATAATGTAATGTACTATTATAAGTACATATATATAATGGATATATATGATTTATGTTACATCTAAATGATTAATATAATTCTGGAATTAAAATATACATATCTCTCATTTAGTTTTAATTCCATTAATATAACATAGAAATGAAAGTAGCGTTCATGCGTACGTACGACTTACCGCTCCATGAACGGTGCATTTCATTTATTACCGCTAAATGATTATGTAATATTATAAATGAATGTATATACTGGATATATATGATATATATGGAATCTATATCATGAATATAATTCTTTAGATAATGGATATTTGACTACGTGAACAACTTGTAAATATAAGAAGTTCATTTTTGACTTAAGTACCAATGATCGTTAAAACGACCGTTATAAACTTAAATAATAACATACTATTCATGAAATGGTAATAAATGATATAAAAGGAATAATTAACTTGAAAAAGGTTCTTAATAAAGTAGAAATTAACTCAAGTTTATTATTTAGGATATTAAATAAGGATCAAGTCAAGTCAAATACGAGGTAAGGGAACTTCTTAACCCAATTTCCGTTCTTTGGGTTAATCTCCTACTTTCAAATTATGTCATGATATTATTATGTCCTATCTTGTATTTGTACCTTTTTTATGTGTAATTATAGTGAATACACATAATAGATCTATTTTATTTAAAAACAATGATCTTTGTAAGGGACTTCGTCTCAATCTCCATTCATTGATGCATATTTTGTTTTATACACAACTTTCTTTTATACGGTGTATAAACCCCTTTGACTTTTACATTTATTCAAAAGGAATCTTTTTTATACGAAGAGTTTACTAAATGACAAAAGGGAATGTTTTTGTCATAGGTATGCAGCAACAACGACTTATTCGCCACCGTGACCATTATTTGAGTTTCGGCTTCCTCTACAAGCCATACTATTTTCTTAACAGAAAAATAAATACCATGTTTTACTTTTCTTTTATCTTGGTATTGAAAATGGTTTTCATAATGTTTTTTATATCAATGTGTTGTATTGATATCTTGTGATTGAAATGTGGAAATGTTATATTTCCTTTATGCATGTATTATGTGGTACGATTATGTTATGGTTCTTGCGCATTGTTATGAAGACAGGTGGTTCCATGATAAACTAAGGGAGGGTGAGCCCGATATAGCTCTCCAATGCATTGGGTAACGTGAAGGGGTTAAACATTAAGGTTTCTCTGAAGAGATTTAGGGAATATACTATGATGGGTATTCTAAAAGTAACCAATAGGGTTACTCCCTACGCAATAATGTTATGAATGCCTCAAGTTACCTTTATGTCTTATGATTTCTATGATTTATTCATGATTTGATGAGGTATGTTAATATACTTATGTTTTATGAGTAAAGTATGATTTCATTGATTCTTATGTGTACATGTACTCATGTTTCCTTTCCATACTTTTATATCCCTTACTGAGCTTTTTATGCTCATCCCAAGTTTTTGAAATGTTTTTCACAGTTCAAGGGAAGGGTACATGATATGATGATAGTGTCAAGGAAGTGTCAAGAAAGAATCCATGTTTTATTTTAAATATGTTTCCGTTGATGGAAAAAATGAATACTATCTTTTATGTAACCACTTTGTTTAAATGTGTAATGTAATTCATATTTTATAATATAATTATCTAAAACTATAAACCTAAAAAGATCCTCAGTGTGTAATCTTGTAATAACTCATGATTAAGTAGTGTTTAAGGCTGGGGCCTTATAGTTGGTATCAGAGGTCGGTTTAGATAACTTTAGGAGTTATAATTTCATTAAATAATTATCCAAAAATATTATTTTTATGGTCAATTTAAATGATATAGCATTTGAAGATTACTATGTTGCTTCTCCTAAAATATTTCTGTGTTAAGAATGGTTTTTCATAGAGGAAACAGAACAGATTTTCTGGGAAGGCATACAGAGGGAAATGACCTTTCAAATCAGTATCCTGAGATGGTCAGAATCAGAACTAAACAGTTTGTTGCAGTGATGGATCAGTTGACTTAGGTGAAAAATGTTGGTTGTTTTTATTGATGATATTTTGGTGTTTTCTAAAAGTAAATAGGAGCATGAAAGTAATTCAAGGGTTCTCTTGCAAACCTTAAAAGAAATGAAACTGTATGGAAAATTCAGAAAGTGTGAGTTTTGGTTGCAACAAATTTATTTCCTTGTTCACATTGTTTCTAAAGATGGAATAACTGTGGGTCCTGCAAAAACAAAAGTTGTTGAATAATGGCAAAGACCCACAAATGTAACTGAGATTCGTAGCTTCCTTAGTTTGGCAGGCTATTACTGAAGTTTTGTTAGAAATTTTTCACGGTTATCTAGTCCAACGACTAAGCTAACTCAGAAGGGTGTTAAGTTTATCTGAACAAAATAATGTGATGATTGTTTTCAAGAATTGAAAAGAAGATTGGTGAATGCTCTAGTTTTGGCACTACCTTCCAGAAATGGTGAGTTTTTTATCTACACTGATGCTTCATTGAAAGGACTTGGTTGTGTCCTAATGCTGAATGATCAGGTAATTACTTATGCTTCATGTCAGTTGAAAACTCATGAGGTAAATTATCCTACACATGATTTGGAATTAGCTGCCGTTGTTTTCCCTTTAAAAATTTGGAGGCATCATTTGTATGGAGTAATGTGTGAAATATATACTGATCAAAAAAGTTTAAAGTATATATTAACTCAGAAAGAATTGAACATGAGACAAAGGAGATGGCTGGAATTAATCAAGGATTATGATTGTACAATTCATTACCATATGGGAAAAGCAAATAAAGTGGATGATGCTTTGAGTCGAATAAGTAATTATTTATTAACAATGTTGCATTTGGAACGTGATCCTTTGGTTAAGGATTTGATGAACTTTGGAATTTAAGTTGTTGGTGCAGGATGTTATTATGTTTTGTTTCAGGTATCAGTGAAATTTTCTCTATCAGATAGAATAAAGCAAGCACAGAAGCAATACAGTGAGTTGTAGAAAAAGGTAGAGCTGTTTCAGAAAGGTAAGTTGCCTGAATTCAACATTGATAATGATTGTGTTTTGCAATTTGGGAAGAGATTTTGTGTTCCTTGTGATTCACAGTTGAAGAGAGAGTTGTTATTTGAAGCTCATAGTTCTCAATTTTCAGTTCATCCTAGTAGTACTAAGATGTACAGAGATCTGCGGGATTATTACTGGTGGGATGGAATGAAAAGAGATATTTTTGATTTTACTATGAAGTGTTTGACATGTCAACAGGTTAAAGCAGAGTGGTAGTTACCGAAAGGGATGCTTCAGCCTTTACCAGTGCCATAGTGTAAATGGGAGAATATATCCATGGACTTTGTTGTGGGATTACCGAAGACATCTTGAGGTAATAATGAAATCTGGGTTATTGTTGATCGCTTGACTAAATCTTCTCATTTAATTGCTATACGAGATAATTTTTCCCTAGATCAACTTTCCCGTTTGTATCTTAAAGAGATAGTTAGGTTACATAGAGTTCCTCTCTCCATTGTATCTGACCGTGATCCCAGGTTCACTTTTAACTTTTGGAAAGGCCTTTCGAAGTCGTTGGGTACTTACTTAAATTTTAGTAAAGATTTTCATCCTCAGTCAGATGGGCAGTCAGAATGAACAATTCAGATATTGGAGGATATGATACGTGCTTGTTTGATGGATTATCAGGGAAGTTGGGACCAACATCTTTCCTTGGTTTACTTTTCATAAAATAACAGTTTTAATTCCAGTATACAGATGGCACCATTTGAGGCGTTATATGGGAAGCGGTATCGAACTCCAACTTTCTGGGATGAAGTGGGTGAAAGGAAGCTGATGGGACCAGAATTGGTAGAAGAGTTGGAAAAAAAAGTTCAGCTGATACAGAAACAAATGAGAACAGCTCAGAGCAGGCAGAAGAGTTATGCGTATAACTGGAGGAAGGATCTATCTTTCGAGGTAGGTGATCATGTTTTTCTCAAAGTTTCACCATGGAAAAGTGTGATGTGATTTGGTAAGAAAGGAAATCTGAGTCCAAGGTTCATTGGACCATATGAAATTCTGGAGAGAGTTGGATCAGTTGCATACCGAGTGGCTTTACCTCCGAGTTTATCTCAGGTACACAATGTTTTTCATGTTTCTATATTGAGAAAGTATATACCAGATCCATCTCATGTTTTGAGTCCAGAGGTAGTTCAGCTGGAAGAGAACCTATCTTATGAGGAACAACCGGTCCAGATTCTTGAACACAGGGAGCAAGTGTTAGGAAATAAGGTGATTCATCAGGTAAAGATTTTGTGGAAAAACCACATGATTGAAGAGGCAACATGGGAATCTGAAAATGCAATGAGGGCTAAATACCCCCACTTATTTGATAAGTAAATAAATTGTGGGGATGTAATTTTCTAAAGGGGGGAAGGATGTAACTTCCCAAGTAAGTAATGAATAGTATATATTTTTATCTATGTCTATTTATGAATTAGATAGTGTTTTAGAGGCTTAAAATGAGAATAAATCCAATCTTAAGCATGGAATACCTAATATTTTTAAAAGATTGTTTTACTGACTTTTGATGGAAAACCATTTTTAAATCAAACTTTTGACAAATTTATAATCTCTATTTGTCAAAATAAATATATTCTTTATGATTGGGACATTGAAATTTTAATTGGATAAATTTTTGGTATTTTTCTAACAATTTTCATTTTTTAATGAATAGTGAAAAAATATTGCATTTTACATCAAAACCGCTTTTTCATATAATTTAATTATATGGGTAGATTATCTTTTTAATTGGCATTAAAGTGTAATTTGAATATATTTTTACCATTTAATCCAATGGTGGTCATTATGATTAATTTCACTTTGGGATTGGGCATAAACTAATGCCAAACTTTTCATAGATATTGTTTCAAAAAACCCACTATTTGTTTTGACAACGAGATTTATTTTTAAATTAATTATTGCAATTTATATGTTTCGAATTTGGTAAAATGGATTCCATATTTGGAATCAGAAGGTCCAAATTATGTAATTAAGACTATTTTGTTTTTGGACATTATGAATAGTAACGACGATAATTATATTTAATTATCTTGATTAATGAGTAATCAGGTAGTTAAGGATAAAAAAATAATATCATAATAATAACAAATGACACCAAAATGTGTCCTAATTCTACTGGTTGCCTCATGGCCGACCATGGGATGCCTTGTGCCAAACTTGGGGACCCCATGGAATCACTTTTGTGTGAAAATGACTTTTTATCTTTTTATTTTTAAAGAAAGTTAAATATAACAAAGAATGTATCACCTGAGTAATTTTTTTTAATTTTTTCTAAATAAATGATATTTTAGACTATAAATATTCATTGGAAAGCTAAAAATATTTCCTACATCATAGTATTTTTTTTAATAATTTTTAGACATTTAATAAATTAAATTATGCATGACATCATAATGATGCAACGATTACCTCATTACTTAAAGATTTAAATAACTAAGACCTACACTTGTCAAAGACCTATTGGATGAGTATATTTATAACCCTTATCACCTTATCCTAGAAATACATCAATGTAGGACCTTTAAAATATGAAAATCATTTGAAAATAAAGTAACATTTTGTAACTTTCCAAGAGTGCCCCTCCTCTCCTCTTATAAAAGGCCCCCAACTCTACCTCCTTACCCACACCTCTCAAGCCTTTGGCTCGGCCAAACCCTGCTCATTTTGTCTCTCCAAATCCCTATCTTACTACTAGAAGGCTCACTTTGGGCAGAAGTGTTCCCAAGGAAACCTTTGAGCTCAAATCAAAAAGAGTTACCCGATTTAAAGGTAGTGTCTTTTCTTGTGTTCTTATGTTTTATTTTGCTTCTACAACCCCCTAAACTATTTTTATTCATTTATTTTGTAAAAAATCCAGTATCTTAAATATACTAGTATTTTTTTATAATAATCGTTCGATCTACACTCAAACACACCTACATCTAGTGGTTAAGAAACATATTGTTTCTGTGGATGGTGAATTTCTGCCTCATGAAATGATGATTGTTCAATATTCTTCTAACACCTTCAAAGGTGGCCATTAAGATGTCCCTATATTTATATATGATATATAATATGTTTATGGATTCCTTAAGCTTATGTATTTTTCATTTATGTCATACCTTTATGGCTTCCATTATGGGTATACGCGATATCTTCATTTTAGGAAGTGCGAACTACTGCCCCCTCAAAGTGATTTGATTCGTTAATACCATATGTGGTACTTATAAAGGATAGATTTAATGATATTATATATGATAACATACTGGAATTATAATACTATTTTTTATCATTATGTTTTAATTCCATTAAAGTATGATATTGAAATGAAAGTAGCGTTCATGCGTACGTACGACTTACCGTCTCCATGAACAATGCATTTCATTTCTTATCCCCAAATGTAATGTACTACTATAAGTACATATATATAATGGATATATATGATTTATGTTACATCTAAATGATTAATATAATTCTAGAATAAAAATATACATATCTCTCATTTAGTTTTAATTTCATTAATATGACATAGAAATGAAAGTAGCGTTCATGCGTACGTACGGCTTACCGTCTCCATGAACGGTGCATTTCATTTCTTACCTCTAAATGATTATGGAATATTATAAATGCATGTATATACGGGATATATATGATATATATGGAATCTATATCATGAATATCATTCCTGAGATAATGGATATTTGACTACGTGAACAACTTGTAAATATAAGAAGTTCATTTTTGACTCAAGTACCATTGATCGTTAAAACGACCGTTATAAACTTAAATAATAACATAGTGTTCATGACATGGTAATAAATGATATAAAAAGAATAATGAATTTTAAAAAGGTTCTTAAGCAATTAGAAATTAACTCAAGTTTATTATTTAGGATATTAAAGAACGATCAAGTCAAGTCGGATACGAGGTAAGGGAACTTCTTAACCCAATTTTCGTTCTTTGGGATAATCTCCTACTTTCAAATTATTTCATGATATTATTATATCCTATCTTGTATTTTTACTTTTTTATGTGTAATTATAGTGAATACACATAATAGATCAATTTTATAGAAAAACAATGTTCTTTGTAAGGGACTTCGTCTCAATCTCCATTCATTGATGCATATTTTGTTTTATACACAACTTTATTTTATACGGTGTATAAACCCCTTTGAATTTTACATTTATTCAAAAGGAATATTTTTTATAAGAAGTGTTTTCTAAACTAAAAAAGGGAATGTTTTTGTCGTATGTATGCGGCGACAACGACTTCTCCGCCACCGTGACCATTATTTGAGTTTCAGTTTCCTCTACAAGCCATACCGTTTTCTTAAAAGAAAAATAAATACCATGTTTTACTTTTGTTTTATTTTGGTATTGAAAATGGTTTTCATAATGTTTTTTATATCAATGTGTTGTATTGATATCTTGTGATTGAAATGTGGAAATGTTATGTTTTCCTTATGCATGTATTATGTGGTGCAATTATGTGATGGTTCTTGGGAATTGTTATGAAGACGGGTGGTTCCATTATAAACTAAGGGCGGGTGAGCCCGATATAGCTCTCCAATGCATTGGGTAATGTGAAGGGGTTAAACGTTAAGGTTTCTCTGAAGAGATTTAGGGAATATACTATGATGGGTATTCCAAACGTAACCAAGAGGGTTACTCCCTACGTAAGAATGTTATGAATGCCTCAAGTTACCTTTATGTCTTATGATTTCTATGATTTATTCATTATTTGATGATGTATGCTAAATTACTTATGTTTTATGAGTAAAGTATGATTTCATTGATTATTATGTGTACATGTACTCATGTTTCCTTTCCATACTTTTATATCCCTTACTGAGCTTTTTAAGCTCATCCCAAGTTTTTGAACTGTTTTTCACAGGTCAAGGGAAGGGTAAATGATATGATGATAGTGTCAAGGAAGTGTCAAGAAAGAATCCATGTTTTATTTTAAATATGTTTTCGTTGATGGGAAAAATGAATACTATCTTTTATGTAACCACTTTGTTTAAATGTGGAATGTATTGCATGTTTTATGATCTAATTCTCTAAAACTCTAAACCTGAAAAGATCCTTAGTGTGTAATCTTGTAATAACTCAAGATTAATTAGGGTTTAAGGATGGGGCCTTATATAATCAATATACTAATATGTTTTTATAATAATGGTTGGACCTAAAATCACACACACCTCCACCTAATGGGAAAAAAACATACTCTTTATGTGAACATCGAACTACCACCTCATGAAACGATGATTGTTCATTATTCCTTTACTGCCTCTCATGGTGGTAATTAGGATTGAATATATATATATATAATATATAATATATTTATTCTTATTTAATTATTTTATAACACATACTTTATAAAGACCCGTAAATTTCAAGGAATTTTTTTTCTTAAATTCTTTGGGATTTTACGAGTACGCAGTTTCTAACAGCACCTGATTCTGAGGCCCGGTGTGCCCAAAATCAATTTCCAATGTTTAGCTCGGGTACATTCAGTGAACGAACGAGAGGGGTTTTCTATCTTTTTAAACAATGCTCAGAATTGAAATATGAGGTCACCTATGGAACCACAACGTCAGTAATTTTTTAAGAGGACCTTTATAGAAGATGCATTTGATCGGGAGGAGTTGTTAAAAATTGTGGATTAATAAACAATTGAATAAAAATTGTGGAAATTTTTTTATTCTTTGTCCAAGTGGTTATATCCAACATGGGGTAGTTGGGGTGGGACCCACAAGACCCTAACTATCCATGTGAGGATATTGGTGAGGTGGGTCCCACACAAGACCCACCCCTTCACATTCCTTAAAACTCCTCTAAACCCCCCTCTTAAAATTAGTAACTCGTCTTAACTTGTTAAACTTTCCCTTTAAGTGGGTGACCCTTCATCTCCCCACTCTCTCAATTTATTTCTTGACAACACACATTTAATTAATTAATTGAACCTCAAAAATTAATTGAATTAAGTGTTTGATTTTCGAAATTCGAAATGCTTGGCATGAGTAAATAAAATAAGGAAAAGCCTTATTTTATTTTTGTTGGAAATTGTTGTGTTAAGAGAAAGGGAAGGGAGCTCTTAAGTATTGGAAGATTGTTTCATCTTCTTGTTGAAGAACTTCTTCTTTAACGAAGAACGACAACTCTCTGACGAAGAACGTCGAATCGACGGCTCGGTTTCTCCATCCTCTTATTCCTCCGCGACAAGGGAGGAGACACCGACGACGACAGAAATGAAGCCATCATCCGCGGAGCTTGACAACCGTGAACATCCTTTAAGGTAGGGGTTATGTTCAATTTTAATAAATTAAAATTGTGCTTTTTTTGTCGTTGAACAATCTCGTTTATTTTGAACGCTTGTTATTGTCATAACAGAAGGAGCTTAGACCGCACAAACACGTCCGATCCTCCTCCCCTTTTTCGTGTTGACCATCGTTGATGTTTGTGGTGAAGGCGGCGAGGTGTCTTTGCCCCGTGTGGGAATAAAGAGGACCGCAGCCAGAGTGGGGCGTGACGGTGGAGCGCGGTTCCGTCGCACCGCGTCGGTGAGGCCGAAGGAGGCCGCGGCCAGGATCGGGCCGCAACGGAGAGGCGCTGTGCCATCGCGCCGCACCGGAGCTTCAAGGGGACTACTTCCAGGGCGGGCCACAGAGGAGGGGTGCAACGCCGGCACACTGTGCCAGTCGAACAGGAGTCGTGGCGGTCTTCAAAGGGGTGACCGGCTAAGATGGCCACCGGCGCCACCTGGAGGTAGGACCCGAGGGGGTCCCGCGGTTACACAAGGCTAGCCATCACGACCGACCGTTCGAAGGAAACTAGGGGGTTGTAACCCCCCCGACAGATACCTAGGGCGGACCCCATGGGTTCGCCGTTTCAGAAAAAAGGGGGTGGCACCCCCTTTGCGTCCTGCTCGGCCAGCGTCGAGCCGCGGCCGGCTTTCGAGCCAGGCGGCAGGCCAGACGGGCTGGGCCGGCCGCACCCAACTGGGCTGGGCCACGCCAGCCGCGGGCCAGGCCGCGCCCAACTGGCCGAACCCAGACCCGGGTTGGGTCGTCCAGGTTCAGGCCGACCCAGGGGGTATTGGGCCGGGTCGGACCGGGCCCAGACCCCCTATTTTTGGACGAGGTTCGTTCAAATGACCATATATTGTTCTACGAACCTCTGATCGACACACATTCAGTTTCTTAGGGATCCTTGTATCGAGACGGTCGTTTCGGTATATTACACTCGATGTTTCGGTGAATTTTGTGTACAGTTGGGTTGGTTCGAACCCAAAACCAACCGGGCCCTTGGAGCAGAAACACTTATAACTTAATGACCAGACATCCTAATGACGTGATGTAAATTAATTTTAATTCCTTTTTATGATATGGTTCTTTTGGACTACTCCACTTGAGGTTTGGACATATCTGGAGTATGCTCGGGTTGGTTTAGCTTAAAAACCAACCTGGCCCCAGGGACGGAAAATGCAATAACTCTCAGACCGGGCGTCCGATTGACGCGCCGTCTGTCGCGTTGAGTTACTATTGACGAGAAGGAACTTTGTGATACATAAAATCTGGAATTAGTGACAATTTATGTATCGAACCCCTTGGCTTGTGGAGCGGTCCCTCCCGAAATTGAGCGTGCTGTGTACGGGAACCCTAGAGCTGGCTGCGACTGTGACGACGACGACGACGACTGTACTTAGATCCTATGTGGGTTCGGCAGCGAGGACGACTATACATGGATCCTATGTGGGTTTAAAAATGATGGTTACTGTACTTGGATCCTACATGGGTTCGGCAGCGACGACTTCTGTACTTGGATCCTACGTGGGTTCGGTAGAGGAGATGTTTCAGAGGCTAAATCTAATCATCTCCACCCCTCTTCATGAGTAGTATACTTGTGTGAGCTGAGCCTTGACTTTTAATCATTATCTTCGATATGATTGTCTTTCCTTCCTATATGGACTGGGTTGTGCTTTCCTGTGTGGACTGGGTTGTGCTTGGGCTCGTGAGTTGGAGCCGAACTAGAATTGATGACTTAGATATATGTATGGGCATATACCTAAGTAGAGATGATTGATACTTCGTGTTAGTATATTTCATTTGGTTTATCCTTTGTGGATTTCAGGAGACCTTCGGGGGTCTTGGGGGTCCTTACTAAGTATCGTATACTCACCCCTGCACGGGCTATGCCCACACTACGTTGTGTTGGATGCAGAAGACAGACATCACTGATCGTGGTTGAGCCTTGTGTAGCGGGATGATATCATGAGGTGGACTATTAGGAAGGACATACTCAGAGTAGACATCCAGACCTGAGGAGCAGAAGAGACTATTTGTACCCACCCTTTAGGTGGGAATTCCGGAGGATGACTTGGTGGTTGCTACTTACTTTTCAGCTGTTGTACTTTCTTTTCTCAGTTGTACTGTACATTCAGTTGTGTTTGTATACTGGTCCATTTACTCTACAACACTTACTTTTGTACTCAGTTTACTTAGTGTTTACTTCATCTTTCATACTCCGTGGTGTTTGTTTTCTTATATAAAGGCAATGTCTTCCCTCTTATCAGGAATTACGCCTTTGGTGCTAGTCACTAGCCCCTATCCTATGGAAGGCGAGCTTGGGGTAGTCACGGCACGAGCCCTGAGGACGGGTTGTGACAAATTGGTATCAGAGGAGTCGGTTCTACCGTAGAACTTAGGACTATTATAATTTCTTATATGTGAAGTAGTAATGTTTATAGTATTGAGTGTGGTTATTAGTCCAGGGAGTTCAGTGTTGGTGCGGAGGCTGACGTATCCGTACACCAGGACCCTAACTTCTAATTTCCGACTCAGTGCATGAAAACATTGATTGCATGTGTGTTTCAAAATTTTTCTTTGTGATTAATTTGTGTCATCTCACCAGGTATACTGTATTAACCGTGGTGCACCTATTTATTTTCAGGATTCCCCCACGACCGTAGCCAACTAGGGTTTCGAGCTTTGTGTGAGATGGTAGCCCACCGAGTGACGAGGCCTCGGTGCAGTGCCCCATTACAGCGGAGGCACCGACGGTACCTTTACCCGCCGAGCCACCGATTCCACCATCCCCAGCAGCTGAGAGTGCACGTCGCCTGAGTGCACTGCATGAGTTTTAGCGTCAGTGGCCGCCCAGGTTCTACGGAGATACAGACCCTCAGGCAGCCGAGGCTTGGCTGGAGGATATCGTCCGAGTCTTCATATTAGTAGGGACAACAGCTGACCTCATCGTGATCCTTGCAGCGAGTCTCCTACACGCAGCAGCAGGTAGATGGTGGAGCCTGATGCTCCAGGTGCACGATGATGCATCATTACTTTGGACGAAATTTTAGAGCCTCTTCTGCTCAGAGTTCATTCCATCCACCCTCCGTGCGGTGCGCATCCAGGAGATACTATAGCTACGGCAGGGCAGCATGACAGTAACCCAGTACTCAGCGAGATCTACTGATCTCTCGCTCTACTCCACAGACATGGTACAAGACCCATTCTTCCGGGCCCAGACCTTTGAGCAGGGAATGAGGCATGAGATCAGATCTTTGATGATCTCCCTCAGCATTCTGACACAAGAAAGAGTACTGGAACGAGCCCTTCTTTTGGAGGGCTTTCTTGCTGAGTCTACACCAGCATCGAGACCTACCACAGGGCAACACGTAGCGGAGTCTTCTATAGACGGTAGTAGACAGATGTCATAGAGGTCCAAGTGGACCAGACCATCATGTGGTCGACCTTAAGATACTGGTTCAAAGGTGCGGGGAACACGCATCAGAGCCAGTCATACGAGAGGCAGGTAGTTTTATGCATTCGGCAGGTAGGGCCACATGGCTCGTGACTTCCCGACCCGCCATACAGAGGAGCAGCAGACAGTTGAGGGACCACCCAGGCAGAGGCAGATGTTCGACCGTGGTGGTCCACATGGAGTAGGCGGATGAGGAAGAGGAGATGTCTGGGAAACAGGTGGTGGACGACGCTTCGGGGCTCTACCACTCCCGCCACCAAGAGGTCCACCCCAACCAGAGGGAGCTGGTGGGCAGAGGCAGGCTCAGCTTCAGGCAGTGGAGGCCTATGACCACGGTGCACCTGAGATGATTCGAGGTATTATCTGTGTCTACTCCACCCTTTCTGTAGTTCTTATAGACACACGAGCGAGTCATTATTTCATTTCCGCTGCCCTTGTTTGGAGCTTGGAGATTCCTACAGAGTCGTTGGCTCGATCCTTACAGCTAGAGACTCCTACGGGAGTAGAATCGATGATTATGCACTAGTTCTGGGAGTGTGAGCTTACTCTAGGAGGCGAGAGTTTCGGCTGGGATATTCTTGTAGCGGCGTCGAGGCCTTACGATGTAATCTTGGGCAAGCATTAGTTATCTACAGTCCATGATCAGATCGTCTGTATTAGGCACAAGGTGCGGTATGTCCGCATCGATGGGAGTAGGTTCACCTTCACTGGAGAGAAGGGAGCCTTTGCAGTGCAGTATGGACTCACACAGAGGAGAGGAAAACCGATCACCCATCAGTTGGCTAGTCTCATCCTAGGAGCAGTTGATGTGCAGAGTCCAAGTTTTCCTGTTGTGGTGGATCTGTATTAAGACTTTTTTGCTGACAACGTTCTAGGACTACCTCCTTACAGAGAGGTAGACTTCTATATTGACCTGTACTCCGGGACAACCCTGATATCTACTCCAGCATTTTGGATGGCTCCTGCTAAGCTTCGAGAGCTACGGGTACAGCTGGAGGACTTTCAGGGAAAGGAATTCATCCGACCCAGTGTTTCTCCTTGGGATTCCCCAATTTTTTTGACAAGAAGGCATATGGGAGCTTGTGACTATGTGTCTACTACCATCACCTAAATCAGGTGACTGAAGAAAAATTATCCACTTCCAAGGATTGATGAACTCTTCGATTAGCTCAAGGTAGCACAATGGTTCTCGAAGATAGACCTCAGGTCAAGCTATCATCAGCTCAGAGTTCAAGACGAGGATGTACAGAAGATGGCCTTCAGGTGTCAGTATAGCCACTATGAGTTCATGGTTATGACTTTCAGTTTAACCAACGCTCTAGCAGTGTTCATGAGTCTCATGAACATGATCTTCCAGCCTTACCTCGATCGATTTGTCATATACTTCATCGATGACATATTGATTTACTCGACTACTGAGGAGGAGCATGCCTACCACTTGTGGGTTGTACTAGATATGCTCTGAGATCACCAGATTTATGGTATGCTCTCGAAGTGTCAGTTCTGGATTCTAGAGGTCCACTTCTTAGGTCACGTCATCTCTGAGGCGAGAGTTGCGGTGGATCCTGCGAAGATCGGGGGAGTACTATCTTGGAAGCCACCTAGGAGTGTGATGGAGGTGCAGAGTTTCCTAGGTATGGCTGGGTACTATCGAAGATTTGTGATAGACTTATCCAGATTTGCAGCACCGTTTATAGCTTTGAGAAAGAAGGGGAAACCCTTTGTGTGGTCAGACAGATGTCAGAAGAGATTTCAGGGGCTGAGGTGGAGATTGACTAGTGCACCCAACTTGAGGCTACCAGAGGAGGGCATATGGTACGTAGTTTATTGCGATGCATCAGGGACCAGACTCATGTGTGTCATGATACTAGAGCGGGCAGTGATCGCCTATGGTTCACGACAGTTGTGGAAGCATGAGAAGAACTACGCTACCCATGAACTAGATTTAGCAGTAGTGGTCTTCGCCTTGAAGATGTGGCAGAACTATCTGATGGGCAAGTGCTTTATAGTCTACTCTGACCACCAGAGTCTCAGGTACATCTTCTCGCAAGAAGGTCCTGAACATGAGACAATGGTGATGGCTCGAGTTACTCCAGGACTATGACTTTGAGATAGTCTATACTCCTGGTAAGGGGAACGTAGTAGCTGATTCTCTTAGCAGGAGGTCGGGAATTCAACTACTTGGAGAGGCGACATAGTAGTTAGCCGCTTTGTAGATATCCTTAGTGGATAGAGATGGGGCAGCCTTTCTAAAGTCGCTCACAGTCACTCCTCCACTACTTCAGCGGGTCAGAGAGGCACAGTGTGGGGACGTTGACTGTGAGATGCGACGTGCACATATATCTACAGAACAGGCACCTGATGGATTTTCTATAGGAGGAGAGCACATCATCCTTTTTAGAGGATTTACCATGGTACCGGTTGCGTTACAAGAGGAGGTGATGAGGGAGTTTCACACTTCCTCATTAGAGGTACATCCAGGTGTAGCGAAGATGTACCGGGATATCAGACGACAGCACTGGTGGCCGGGTATGAAGAAGGATGTGGTAGAGTTCGTTTCACGATGCCTTACCTTTCAGTAGGTGAAGGCGGAGCACCAGGTACCAGTAGGCTTGGTACAACCCTTAGTGGTCTCGAAGTGTAAGTGGGACGAGATATATATGGATTTAGTGATAGGGATTCCATGTACATCCAGAGGACACGACTCCATCTGGGTGATCATAGACCGACTCACCAAGTCGGCCCACTTCCTACCTACCAGAGAGAAGGGATCAGTGGAGATCTTGGGCCGCCTCTAAATTCAGGAGATTGTACGGCTTCATGGTGTACCATCGTCTATCGTCTCCGATCGAGATGCTCTCTTTACTTCCCGGCTTTGGAAGGGGTTGCAGGAGGCATTTGGGATGCAGCTATGCCTGAGCACTACCTTTCACCCTCAGAAGGATGGCCAGACGGAGAGGAATATTTAGACTCTTGAGGACATGCTCTATGCATGTGTCATAGGCTTTGGTTGTAGCTGGGAGGATCACCTACCTTTATTGGAGTTTGCGTACAACAACAGCTACCACT
Source organism: Viscum album (assembly GCA_963277665.1). Taxonomy (NCBI): domain Eukaryota; kingdom Viridiplantae; phylum Streptophyta; class Magnoliopsida; order Santalales; family Viscaceae; genus Viscum; species Viscum album. The sequence continues at coordinate 521,307,045 of OY728144.1, forward strand.
CCACCATCGGGATAGAACCATACGGGGCATTGTACGACCGACCTTGCAGATCACCTCTATGTTGGACAGACCATGGGGAGTCATCACTTGTAGGACCAGAGATGGTCCAGGCCATGACAGAGAAGGTTTAGATCATCTAGGAGCGGATGAGGACAACACAGAGCCGAAAGAAGTCCTATGATGACAGGAGGCAGAGACCACTAGAGTTCGAGGATGGCGACCACATTTTCTTACGGGTCTCACCTCGACATGGATTACAGAGATTTGGCTGGGGCGGAAAGTTATCTCTGTGCTTCATTGGACCATTCCAGGTTCTCAGTAGGATAGGCGAGCTGGCTAATTTCCTGGCTCTTCCACCTCAGTTGCACTGGGTGCACGACGTCTTCCACGTATCTCAGCTGAGGAGATACGTGCATGACCCGACGCATATCATTGATCACAGGGAGCTGGACATCGATGATGGGGTGACATTTGCAGAGGTCCCTGTGGAGATCAAGGATCGACAGGAGCAGGTCCTACGTGGATGGTTGATTCCTCTAGTGCGCATCAGGTGGCAGCAAGGGCTCCTCCAGGAGAGCACATGGGAGTGGGAGGCTCAGATGCGTGCACAGTACCCTCATATGTTTCCCTAGTTTATGATGTACCTTTACAGAGACGTAAAGCCCTGAGGTGGGAGTAATGTAAAAACTAGAAAATTTCAAGGAAATTTTTTTCCTAAATTCTTTGGGATTTTACGAGTATGCAGTTTCTGGCGGCACCTGATTCCGAGGCCCGGAGTCCCTGGAATCAATTTCCAAAGTTTAGCTCAGGTACGTTCAGTGAACAAATGAGCGGGTTTTTCTATATTTTAAACCGGTGCTCGGAATTGAAATCCGAGGGCACCGATGGAACCACAACATCATTAATTGCTCATGTGGACCTTTACCAAAGATGCATTTGCTCAGGAGCAGTTGTTAAAAATTGTGGATTAATAAAGAATTGAATAAAAATTGTGGAACAATTTTTATTTTTTGTCCACATGGTTATATACAACATGGGGTAGTTGGGGTGGGACCCACAAGCCCCTAACTTCCCATTTGAGGATATTGGTGAGGTGGGGCCCACACGATCCCCACCCCTTCACATTCCTTAAAACTCCTTTATCCCCCCACTTGAAATTTGTAACTCATCTTAACTTGTTAAACTTTCCCTTTAAGTGGGTGACCCTTCCTCTCCCCACTCTCTCAATTTATTACTTTCCAACACATATTTAATTAATTAATTGAACCTCAACAATTAATTGAATTAAGTGTTTGATTTTCAAAATTTGAAATTCTTGGCATGAGTAAATAAAATAAGGAAAAGCCTTATTTTATTTTGGTTGGCAATTATGGTGTTAAGAGAAAGGGAAGGAAGCTCTTGAGTATTGGAAGTTTGGTTCATCTTCTTGTTGAAGAACTTCTTCTTCAATGAAGAACGACAACTCTCCGATGAAGAACGTCGACTCGGTGGCTCGGTTTCTCCATCCTCTTCTTCCTCCGCGATAAGGGTGGGGACACCGACGATGAAGGAAACGATGCCATCATCCGTGGTGCTTGACAACCGCGAACTTCCTTCGAGGTAGGGGTTAAGTTCAATTTTAATGAATTAAAATTGTGCTTTGTTTTGACTTTGAACAATCTCATTTATTTTGACCACTTGTTATCATCATAATGGGAGGATATTGGACTGCACAAACACGACCGATCCTCCTACCCTTTTTCATGTTGACCATCGTTGATGTTTGTGGAAAAGGCGGCGCGGTGCCATTGTACCGCGCAGGAATGAATAGGACCGTGGCCGGAGCGGGCTGCGGTGGTGGAGCGCAGCACTGTCGTATGGTGCCGGGGAGGCCGAAGGAGGCCACAGACAGGAGCGGGCCGTGGTGGAGGGGCGCGGTGCCGTCGCGCCGCACCGGTCAGACAGGAGCTGCAGCCTAAGACCGCGGCGGTCTTCAAAGGGCGGCCAGCTCAGCTGGCCGCCAATGCCACCTGGAGGAAGGACCCGAGGGGGTCCCATGGTTACACAAGGCCGACCATCACGACCGACCGTTCGAAGGAAAACAGGGGGCCGTAACCCCCCGGAAGATACATAGGGTAGACCCCACATGTCCGCCATTTCGGAAACAAGGGGGTGGTCCCCCCTTTTCGCTCCGCTCGGCCAGCGCTGAGCCGGGGACGGCTTCTGAGCCGGGCCACAGGCCACACGGGATGGGCCGACCACACCCACTCGGGCCAGGCCACACCCATCCGGGCCAAGCCGCGCCCAATCGGGCTGGACCCGTACCTGGTTCGGGCTGACCTCGGGGGTATTGGGCCGGGTCGGACCGGGCCCAAACCCCCTATTTTCGGACCAGGTTCATTCAAACGCCCATATCTTGGGTTACGGACCTCCAATAGACACACCGTTAGTTGAGAAGATATCTTTGGATCGAGATGGTAGTTTCTGTATATTACACTTGAGGTTTTGGCGATGTTTGGGTACGACCGGGTTGGTTCAAACCCAAAACCAACCGGGCCCTTGGAGCGGAAACGCTTATAACTTAATGACCGGACATCTGAATGACATGCCGTCAATTACATTGAATTACTATTAGTGAGACAGTTCTTTTGGATTACTCCACTTGAGGTTTGGACGCAGCTGGAGTACGGTCAGGTTGGTCTAGCTTAAAAACCAACCGGGCCCCTGGGATGGAAAATCTAATAACTCTCAGACCGGGCGCCCGATTGATGCGCCGTCTGTCGCATTGAGTTCTTATTGACGAGATAGAACTTTGTGATACATAAACTCTAGACTTCGTGACATTTGATGTATCGACCCTCTTGGATCGTGGAGCGGACCGTCCTGGAATCAAGTGTTCTGTGTGCGGGAACCCTAGAGTTGGCTGCGACTGTGATGATGACGACGACTGTACTTGGATCCTACATGGGTTCGGCAGCGAGGAAGACTGTACTTGGATCCTATGTGGGTTCAACAGCGATGGTTACTGTACTTGGATCCTATGTGGGTTCGGCAGTGATGACTTCTATACTTGGATCCTACGTGGGTTCGGCAGAGGAGATGATTCAGAGGCTACATCTAATCATCTCCACCCCTGTTTGTGAGTAGTATACCTCTGTGAGATGAGTCTTGACTTTCAATAATTATATTCGATATGATTGTCTTGCTTTCCTATGTGGACTGGGTTGTGCTTTCCTGTGTGGATTGGGTTGGGCTTGGGCTCGTGAGTTGGAGATGATCTGGAATTGATGACTTAGGTATATGTATGAGCATATACCTAAGTAGAGACAGTTGATACTTCGTGTTAGTATATTTCCTTTGGTTTATCCTTTGTGGATTTTGGGAGACCTTTGGGGGTCTCGGGGTCCCTACTGAGTATCGTATACTCACCCCTACATGAGCTATGCCCACACTACATTGGGTTAGATGCAGACGACGGACAACACTGATCGTGGTTGAGGCTTGTGGAGCGGGACGATATCCTGAGGTGGACTATTAGGCGTGACGTACTCAGAGAAGACGGCCGGACTCGAGGAGCCAATAAGACTATCTGTACCCACCCTTCAGGTGGGAATTCCGGAGGATGACTTGGTGGTTGCTGCTTACTTTTCAGCTTTTGTACTTTCTTTTCTCAGTTGTACTGTACTTTTAGTTGGGTTTGTATTCTGGCCCATTTACATTCCAGCACTTACTTTTGCACTCAGTTTACATAGTGTTTACTTCAGCTTGCGTACTCTGTGGTGTTTTTTTCTTATATAAAGGCAATATCTTCCCTCTTATTGGGAATTACGCCTTTGGTGCTAGTTTCCATCCCCTGGCCTATGGAAGGCGGGCTTGGGGTAGTCACATCATGGTCCCTGAGGATGGGTCATGACATACGTCTCTACATTCCATTTTTCATAAATACAGTAACATTACCAATTTAAGTGTGGACTATCTCTCCCTTAATGTTATGTGATTCGTTCACATTACACATGGAAGGTATTAAAGATGATATTAGTAAAAATATATGAAAAATATTATATAGATATCATAATTTAATTAAAATTTTCATTAGTATTCATATCATTTACTTTTCCTTATTTTAATATATGATAATGAAATGAAAGTAGAGTTCATGCATATGTACGACCGACCATCTCCATGAATGGTGCATTCCATTCCTTATCTCCAATTATTATAGACTATTATAAATACATATATAATGATTATATATAATAATTAATTTATGTTTTAAAATCTGGAAATGATGAAACTGTGATCTAATTAATAGGAGAAACAATTGACAAATCAAAAACATACTTGAGAAAACTAGGCAATTAACACCCAAAATAGTTAAAATACTGAAAGATGTTTAACAAAATGGTAATAAAATATTATAATAACTTAATATATGATATTATAAACAGGATTATAGTTTTTTATAAGTTATAAACATATTTTAAACCACTACTCATGAGTCTAAATACCACGCAACAAAAATGAAGGATAAGGTAAGAGATTCTTGTCTAACTTTTCTTTCTATGAGGTATAAACTATTTACACGACTTACTTATTTAGTGTCATGTAAATACTAACCATTTTTATATCATATATAAATAATAATTAATATTCATGGTATTTATGTTTTTAATATGAATTCTATCTTCCAAGGGATTTTGAAACGAAAATTACAAAGTGGTAAAAGTTAACTTCGCATTATCACATTCTCTTGTGATTATTATCTTTCTCTTAAAAAAATAATATTTATATTATCATTTTATGGTAAATTATATTTTCTTAAAATATCCAAATTCTCATAAATTTTATATTTCTATCACCTAAAAAATATACCATTTTTACATATGGTGTTCACTTTGACAATTATTTGATTAATTTAAAATTATTGATAAATCTGTATATTTTATTCAATATGGATATTTTATATGGCACATTTTTATAAACTAAATAAATTATTTGATATATAAGTAATGATTTGGAAATTTATGAAATGGGTGGGGCCTAGGTGTAGATATCCCCTCAATCCATCAATAGTCTCATGAGATGAAATAGATGTCCAAAATAGATGAATTTTTACCATATATGCTAAACCATCTTGTGAAAGGTCTTAGCAGTACTGGTTCCATGTCTTTGGGAAACATGGAATCTAATAATTAATAATTTAGGTCATTTAGAATCATTTATTATTAATCCATGATATTTTTCATTAGAACATCAATGGATTTATTTTATTTTCAGTTTATTTATTAATGGAACATGTTTCCCTTTCTTACATTTTCATATTGTTTATTATTTATCTAGTAGTTTAAATGAAATGTATGTTCAGTTATTTACATTTACATGTATATTTATTCATTATTTATTCAATTTTAGTTACCCTTAATGAGAACTTGATCCCATCCTTATTATGTTTCTTTCCCCAGGTTATGAAGAAGATAACTTTGAATAAGATTTCATGGATGCAGTTTATTTCCTATTATTTTATAGCATGTGTTATTTGTTTCCTAATGTATTATGGGTATAATATATGTAATATTTCATTACCAGATAGCCAAACTGATCAATCATTTAAATTTTATTTCTTTTAATCATTCCAACATAATAAAATAATGCACTGGCTCCAAGATTCAAGGGGTTAGGGTGTTATAGTTAGTATCTATGGATGTTTTGAAACAACCATGTAAACTAGATTTTAAAAAACACAGATTAAGGGGAAAACCTTAGATATAATTTAATGATGGTTATAGAATAACATTATACAATTTTTTTAAGGTTGATATTATGTGGGTATTCTTGTAAATACATCCCTATCCAAATGCAACAAGTGGATGTGGTTTTAGTACAAATGTACATAGGAGTAATAAATCCGAAAAGGTGTTCCAGGTCTGACTTGGGGTAACATTGTACATGAAAATGGAAATACTATTAAAAATGTTTGACACTATCATGGGATATGATTAATATGATTCTCATTTTATTTACCTACCATTTGGAGGGATTTTAATGTAATGATTTCCCCAAAGTAAACAATTTTTATGATTTTAAGATTTACGATGCATAAATTTATGTTATGGGATATACCAGATATGGAATTAAATATTATTAGATAATCCAATGTATTCCATTGTTTTTAAATGGTTCATGGAATGGAAAACTATATCATTACACATTTAAAATTCATACATTGTCTTCTTGATGAAACCAATATAGTTGGTATTGGAATAGAGAAAATCATGTAAATGCTGGGGAAACAATCAGGTTATGAAACATTACCTTTTCCAAATGGAGAAACCTATTACATGGAGATAATATCTTATACCAGATTTTTTTATGTGTTAGAACCCCCCATAATTTAGTGGGACTGCTAATACTATAATAGCTGAGAAATAAATTATGACTCTAGATAAGATATTTACGGCCTTAGAATGCAGCAAAAAGGAGAATATTACACTTGTGCTCAATTGTCTCAAAATTTATGTGGATCAGTGGTGTTCTATGATCCATAATAAAATGAAGGAAGATAGAATTGAACTCATAGAATAGAGAACTTTTAAGGAAACATACTTTGATAAATACTTCCATCATGATCAACAAATTGAGATGAAGAGAAATTTCCATAGATTAAAAAATTTATAGAAGAGGGTGTTGAAGATTATGAAGATACCTTACAATATTATCCAAGTATGATATATATTATATACACAACACCGAGTGCATTATTGGACACTTCTTTGAAGGTATTAAAAAAAGTATCTGAAGGTCACCGGTCTCCCAAAATATTTCTTTATAGGAAGAGATATTTTTATGTTCCATCAAGATAGAGAAATTTTTTCTAGAATTAATATATTCAAAGGAATCCAAGACAAGAAGAAGAAATCTGATCGCCATGACAAAAAGAACAAATAGAAGAAGAATAAGTTTGAGATATTTACATCATTTGATAACTATGGGAAGAGTCGTTATGGTAAATTCCTGTAGGGAATCACAGTTTTCTATAAATGTAGAGATAGGGTTCACCATGCCAAAAAATGTAAGGGGAAGAAGTAAAAACTACTATTTAGTGTTATAACTATAAGGAGATGGGACACTATGGTAAAAATAGTTAGGAGAATCTACCACAAAAGATGCCAAGGGGAATTCTATATGTTTATATGATCACTACAACAGTGGTAAAATTACCAAATTATGTGGTGGTAGGTACATTAATGCTATCACAAAATTTATCCAATGCATTATTTTATTTCAGATCATCACATGATTTTATATCTAACTAGTTTTCTAATAAAATTATATATTTCCCTTTTGATTTCATAAGAGAGTTTTCATTCGAAACTCCTAAGAGAAGTATCATTTCAACAAATATGTGTTGGTCAGTCCCAATTATGGCACATAAATGTACTTTATATTCTTACCTTATCATAATACCTATGTTTTAATTTGAAATAATCATCGGTGTGGGCAGGATCTCAAAATATGATGCCAAAATTTATTGAATGAGAAAGGAAGTTACGAGATATGAGGAAAATATTTAATAATACATCTTTAGAGAACAAGTTTCCTCACTTGATTCTTATATAGATCCACCCCCAGTAGCTCTACTAAAAGAAATTCTTGGGGAAGAAGAGAATCCAACCTCTAGTTATAAATAATGTAATCTTAAAATTTAGGATGTACCAATTTTTTAGGAATACATTGAAATATTTTCTTGAGGATATACTGAGACATACCCTAGAATTCAAGGTTTAATTCTCCATTAATTTAACACATGATGTCGTGCCAATATCAAAGACTCCCTATCGAATGGGCACTATAAAATTTTTATAGTTGAAGAAAAAAAGAGAGTATTTGGGTAACAAGGGATTTATTATCCCTAGTGTTTCACCATGGGGAGCTGTTTTCCTCTTTGTTAAGAAGAAATATGAATACATGAGGTTTTTTTGCTGATTATAGGGAAATAAATTCTATTATAATAAAGAACATATATCCTCTTCATTTCATTGATGACTTTATTGATCAACTTCATGTAGATTAATATTTTTCGAAGATTGATGATCATTCCAGGTATCACCAATTGTGAGTGAAGAAGCAGGACATTCTGAAGTGTGCTTCTCAAATGATGTATAAAAATTATGATTTTACAGTAATTCCATTTGTATTAACTAATTCACACTCCATTTTTATAAACATAATGAATAGATTATTCAAAGAATATCCTTATGATTTTATTATGGTATTCATTAATGATATTTTTGTGTATTACAAACAATATATGGAACTCAAGAAATAGTTACTGATCATTATTAAGACTCTTAGATGGGAGGAGTTATACGGGAAATTTATCATGTTTTATTTTTGGATTAATTTTTTTTATTTTTTATCCATTATTTCTTTATGGATGGAATATTAGTAGATCCTACGAAGGAAATGGCAATAAAAGAATGTCCTACAACAACAAACATAATCGAGGTACATAGATTCATTGGTTTGGAAGGTTTATATTAGTGATTCATTTAGAATTTTGACTGATTAGATAACCTGTTAACCCAGATTACATGAAAATGAGTTGAGATTGTTTGGATGAAGGAATGTGAAGAATGACTCAATGATCTAAATAGAATATCAATCAATGATACTATTTTGACTCTACCATCTGGAAGTGATGTGTTTGTCATATATAGTGATGCATCAAATAAGGGAATTTGTTGTTTTCAAATGAAAAATGATAAATTCATTGAATACACATCAAGGAAATTTAAAACTCATGTATAGAACTATCTAACCCATGATCTTGAGTTAATTACTGCAATAGTTTGTTTGATGATTCAAATACATTATCTCTTTAGAGATAAATGTGGGATATAAATAGAAAATGAAATCCTGAAATAAATCCTCTCACCAAAATATATCAATATGAGGAAAATAATATGGCTTGAGCTACTCAAGGATTATAATTTCTCAATACACAACAACTATGGAGAATAAAATAAGGTAGCAGATTCACTGAGTAGAAAGATGATGGAGTTATATTCTTGATGAGGATTAAGAAAGAAAATATGTTCATGGATCTAGTGAATATGAGTATGGTAATTTCTAATGAAGGGGAGACATTAATCATTTACCAAATGATTGAAATCCCATATTTATTAGAGAGGATAATGAATTCAAAATTTGATGATGATGACTTTTAGAAGAAAATCAATGGCGTGAATGAAGGGAAATTAGAAGACTCTTTTTGTGAAGATGGTGTTCTAAAATTTGGAATAAGGGTTTTAGTTTCATCAATATATTAGCTAAAAATAATTTTTTTGGATGACACTTACATAATTTTTTTTATTCACACCAGTAGCACAAATATGTATAGGTATTCGAAGGAACATTGTTTGTGGGATAACATGAAGTGGGAAATTGTGGATTATGTGTCCACGTGTTTGGTTTATCAACAAGTGAATGCTTTAAGGTAGCATTATAAATGATTCCTACATCCTCTTCTAATTCCTATGTGGAAATGTGATGAAATTACTATATAATTTTCCATGGGACGTCCAAATACTCATAGAAAAAATGATGAAATAGGGGTTATCATTGATAACTTATCGAAATATACAAATTTCCTTAATATAGGAGAATAACTAGCTCTTGAAAAACTCCCAAGGATCAATATTAATTAATTTTTAATACATCAAGGTGGAACTATGTCAATATTCTTCAATAGAGACCCCTGCTTTACCTCAAAATTATAGAAGAAACCTGAAAAGGCTCTTGACACTAAGATTCATTTTCACACTGCCTACCATCCAAAAACTAATGGATAGTCTGAAAGAATAATTAAAATAATGGAAGATATGTTGAGGTCATTCTGAATTTACTTTCAAGGTATGTTGGGTCAATAAATACATTTGGTGAAGTTTTTATATAATAATAGTTTACATTCAAGTATTCAAATGACATTGTATATAGAAATATCTGGAAAAAGATGTCATAATACAATTTTTTGGGATTAAGTTGGTGAAAGGAAACTCATATGACCATAGATAATTAAATATATGATGAAAATGGTGGATTCTATTCTGGATCATATCAAAATGGCTAAAAATAGTCAAAATAGTAATTCCGAAAATTGGAGTAAAGATTTGGACTTACAAGCGTAAGATCAAGTTTTCCTAAATTTATCTCCTTAGAAAGGTGTTATCAGGGTTGATATGAAGGGGTAATTAAGTCCCAGGTATATCAGACCCATCAATATTCTTGAAATAGGTGGATCTATTGCTTTAAATTTGGAAATGATGTCGATTCTCTCAAACACAGAGGATGTGTTCCATATATCTCTTATAAGAAAGTACATGTCTGGACCAATGCATGTTCTCACATATGATGAACTTGATTTGGAATAGGACTCATCATACTGTGAAGAACCCATCTTGATTCTTTGTAGATGGTAGAAAGTATTGAGAAATTGGACAACTCATCTGTTAAAGGTACTTCAGATAAATCAAATAATGGGGGAAGAAACACGAGAATCAACAAATTCTATGAAGGAGAACTACCCACATATTTTTTAAGGAAGTACCATTAAAATTATAAGGATGATGGTTTTATAGGAGGGATGAATGCATCAACTCAATACATTACCCTATATTCATTTATATATTTTCTATAACATGGAAATACACACAACAACCGACTTATAAAAAAACTTTTTAGTCATTTTTTGAGAAATCAATTAAATTATAAAACTTTTTGAGAGTATAAATAAGGAAATTATATATTATATATACAACAAAATATTTTTACATTCATTTAATATATTTTATAGGAATAATATAAAAAAAAACTCAATTATACTCACAAAGTACTATATTTTTATAAATGTAGTTTCACCACCTTTTAATGGAGTACCTATTTTGAATCAATTTTTGAACCTTTTATAAATTTAATATATCAAAATAAAGTTAATATTTGGAAGTAAAATATAAAAATTATCTTAATGGTAAGTTTTTGTATTTTGATGTGATGTTTCATTTTTTAAATGAATACTGAAAAATACTGAATTTTAGTTCAAAAAATCTTTTTCATACAATTTATTTATAAGAATAAATTATATTTTTAATTTTTTAATGTTTAATTAGATAATATTTTCATAAATTAATCTGTTTTAGGTCATTATAATTAATTTCACTTTCACGTTGAATATAAAAATGCTACAAACTTTTGGACATTTTTACTTTAAAAACCCACACTGTCATCCCATCAATAGGATTTAATTTAATTTAATTTATTCCACTTTTATGATTGTAAAATTTAAAAATGGATTTCATATATATAATAATAATAATATATAATATATAATTATAATGAATTTGTTTTTGACCAAAAATATTGGTGATAATGATTAAAATTAATTAAAATTATTAAGTTTAAATTAATCATAACAAGGAATTAATCCTTAAGAAATTATTCATGTTTTATTGGGATATCTTGTAGAATGATATTACTTGTGTGGTCATGGAATTATTTGATCACTTTTTCTTACCACATGGTATGAATTCGTTCTTTATTTCCTTGATACCCATGAAGGAAAATGTACTTGATATTAAATAATTCAAGAATGTGGCTCTTAGAAACTCAATCCCCAAGCTCATTAGAATGATTATCCAGAATAGGTTGAGGTGATTAGTTTATGATTTAATCAGACCAAATCAATTTGTATTTATACATGGTATAAATATTCATAACAACCTCTTCACAACCTAATAGAGTATAAATTTAATGAAGAAGAAATCAAAGGAAGGTAATCTTGTACTCAAAATTGACATTTCTAAGGCCTTCAATACACTGAAGTAGAACTTCCTCCATGAAATCATCAGAATATATGGATTCTCCAAATGATTTATTAAGATTATTTGTATAATCCTCTGCTCTTATAACTATCCATTCTCATTAATGGATCTCTAAGAGGATTCTTCAGTTTCTCAACGGGTGTAAAGCAGGGTTATCCACTCTCGTGACTTTTGTTTTCCATTAATTAATACTACATGAGTATACTCAGGAATTACCATACCCAAATAGATTTTTATAATACGTTTAAGGTGGGGATGGATGAATTTTATCCTTCCCACTTTCATTATGTTGATGACATTTTATTGCTTGGACAAGCCTCCAAAAGACCATCACCTCTATTAAGGCACTCTTTGAACATTATGAAGAATTTTCTAGATAGGCCACAAGTTGGGAAAAGTATTTCATGGTATTTGGGGAAGGGATTTCAGCTAGTAAGAAAATTAGGATAACCCAATGACTTGGTTTAAGGAGGGTCTCTCTTCCTTTTAATTATCTTGACGTTATACTATTTTGGGGAAAGGTGAAAAAAATTATTTAGAGAGAATATATTTTTGGATTGTTAATCAAATGTTAAAGTGGAAAGGGATATCAATGTCCCAAGCTAGGATGGATTGTATCATCAACTCTATTATCACATCTAAATTTGTTTACTCCATATCTATTTAGAGATACCCTAGGAGTCTAATTAAGGATATTAGTAGCATGGTTAAGAACATCTTATAGATAGGGTTAATCCATGAAAAGAAATTGATTATTGTTTCATTTAAGGAATACATTAAATAAGTGGAATGGGGGGGGGGTCTTGGGATCAATGATCTTATTATTTTTAATTATAGCCTTATCCATAAATTTACATAGACCTTGATTTCCACTGCTGCACCAGGTGAATTTCATGCTATTAGGTTTAAAGGTAGATTTCTTAAAGGTTATAAATATTACCTAACCTCATATATATGTCCCTCCATCATGAATGTGTTTAATAGAATCATGTGTTACTCCAAATGGATTGTAAGCTGGAGCTCTAATCATAATTGTTGGACCACTGATGGCTTGAGCATCCACCACAGGAAAAAATGAGCCCCCAACATGCTGATAGACACATGCCGATCAAGGATTTATTTGCCCAAACTAAAAACTATAACAACTTTCTCTTATCAAAGGCCCAACTGGATATTTGACAACATAAAATTATGAACTGTGATAATATTTTGTGGAAACAAAGTCGAGTTGGTCATTTCAACTCCAAGGATTTATATATAAGTGGGTGTGGGGGTTCTCCTCCACCACTGGCTTGGATATTATGATTTTGTAACCATTTAATTCTACCATCACTGTACATTTATATCTAGAAAATATGGAAAAACTAAATTCCCAATCAGGATAAAATTCAACAAATTGGTCTTCATCATTCCTATGCTTGAATTTTATCCCTGATTTCCAAGGAAAATGCATAGAAAGTGATTCTATCATCTAGTTTTTCCCAGGCACTATGGAGGTACATTGACATCCTGTTTGGGTTTCATCTTGACATATGCAAATTGTTGAATTTTTCATGGAAAAAATTCATACATCTGAATGCAGTATATAAGGTAACAACCTACTATTAATAGGATCCACTTCTTATATTTTTGATATATGGAGATCCCATAATGAGGAAATATTTGAGTTTAAACACACCACTTCACATCTAGGCATGATGTCAATTCACTGAGAAGTTTATGCTGAAGCTATGGTTTAAATGGAAACATGTATAAAGACCCGAGACCGAGCTACCAAACTCATCCCTTATAAAATGTTTTGTATTGTATTTTTAATAAAATAAAATTACTAATACACAACATTTACATTAAATATCTGGATCGTTTTCGGCCTAGGATTTGGAGAACTAGAATCCAAATATATATACAAATTCATGTGTACAAATTTTAGAAAACATAAAACAAAGAATCATCAGATCATTTCTTCCACTTTAGAATTTCATTATAGCTAGTCCACTAAACCTATAAGAATATATTAAAAAAATTGGCTGAGCACAAAATTCCATGTAAGGGATTTAAAAAAACCAGATAAAAACCCTTTTAGGAATTCTTGAAAATTTTATAGTTATACAAAAAAATGGTTTTTTCACAAACACTTTAATATATATATATATATATATAAGAACAATATTTTGTAAAATAATTATAATTGAAAATCCATTGGGGATTCTCCTTCAAAAAAATATTAATTTTGATGTGGGATGTAAATAACACATTACAGTCTATGGCTAAAATCCATAACATAAGGCCACAAGTTTTCTCTTACACATACGAGATCACTCCTTGTAACGTCTCTTAATTCACCAGTGCCATATTTTAGAATTTTTTTTGATCGACCTGCCATTCTCATATCAGTCCGCAAACATTTTCAAAATACCCACATAGTATTATTTCAATCAAATACGTGTCACTAACATTTTCACAAATGTCTCTAAAACTATTTAGATAGAATCCCATCATTGGAAACCTTTTAATAACCATAAATCTAGGTCACATAAATTAAATGCATGCATGATACCAAATGATGATGATGTCATGTATGAGTAGATGATGGCCATACATATACATGCATGACATGACAAATGATGCAGATGTAGGTATGCACATTAAATGATAACTCATTCGATAAATTCACATCAAATGATATATTTTTCCCATGAAAATTGAGAAAACAAAGTGTTTATGGGATTTTAAAATGGTTATACATTAGTTTGGAGGTTATCCAACACCATAAATTGTAAATAAATTAGAAAGTTTAATAAAAATTATGTTTCTTATACAGAAATGCATTTATATATACATGTATATATATATACTACTATATATATACACTCAAACATTAAAATCATGATAACTTCGAATTAAAATTGGTTATTAAAAAAATATGATAGGGCGAAAGATCCATATTAAATTTATATAAATAAATACTAAAGATATTAAACAAAACATGTGTGTATATACGTATGCATAAAAACGCATGTAAAAAAATCCTTACTTGATCATCAAAATAATTCCTTTGTGTCTATAATATTTTTATCTAAAGATCATTTAAAATAAGAAGATTTTTATGTAATTCAGATTAGGAAAATATGGTTTTACATATACATATATACACATATACATATATATAACTATGTATGTTTATATATATATATATTCATGGAAATAATTAATTTCCATTTACAAAAAATACATTTAATGACAAATATTAAAACATGACCCATACCTTGATTAGGAAAAATGGAAGAGTAAGGTTGCTGGAAAAGGTAAGGAACAAGGTGGGATTGACATGAAGAATAAATTTTAAGTGTTTTCAGAGTGTGCATTTTAAAGGGTTATATATAGCAAGCTACACGAGACTTCCCTAAAAAGCAAGTAAAATTTTCATTTAATATATTTTCATGAATTTATTTTTTATTCTATTCATATTTATATTTTATTAATTTTCATAAATGTTGTGAAGACTTCATGATAAAAAGTGGTGGTCTATATTTTGTTTGCACACCCACTATTGATGTGTGAGTAACCTTTTCTCCATTAAATTTATTATTTTATATGTTTTTATCATTTTTTAAAAGGTTATAGTTGGTCTTTTTTTTATCTAATAGTTTTTTGTTCTTTTTTTCACTCACCTCACATCATATAAATTAATTTTTTCAAATTAATCATTATAATTACAAAAATATATCATTATTTTAATATACAATAATTCTTGTTTTTTTCAACTTTTTTTGGGGGTCATGATTCAATTATAACTTTTTTTATAATACTAACACGTCTTTATTTAATCATTTTATCAATATTATACTTGTTTTAGGTTTTCTCTCTCATGGTTTATCTTTCCACGTTATACATTTATGTTTGATTATTATGACACCCTATTTTTTATTCAACCTCTTCATTTAATTAATATGTTATTATATTATCCCTTTTTATCCTTTAACTTTATTTTTTATCAAAGAAAGTTTTGTTTTTTTAAAACAAAACATAATTTATTTTAAATCCATTTTAGCATTTCTTAAATATATGTAAATATATAATTAATTTTTTTCTAAATATATATGAATAATGCGTTTAAAAAAATAATAATTATGTATATATTTAAAATAGAGCATGCAATCCTTTTTATAGGTAAAAAATAATTATATATATATATATAATTTTATCTTTACTAATTATATATATATATATATAATTCCTTTTTTATAAATGAATCAAATAACATTTTTTATAAGTGTAAATCCATTTATATAAATTTTTATACATATATGTATATATATGTGCGTGTGTGTATATTAATCATTTTTTTAAATATGTATAAATATTTAATATTACATTTATATATATATATAACCTGTGTTTTTTTATAATATTCCAATTATATATATTTATAATTTATAAAGATTATAAAATGAAAACATGATATATTTTCATATATTTATAAAATATATTATGTTAAAAAATATTAATATTTGTTTTTATATAACTATTTATTACCTTTGATTAATATAAGTTTTTAAAAACAAATTATAACTCTGGTATTTTATTTATTTCAAAGTAATGGTAGAATTTTAATTATAAAAATTAAATAAATCCTCACAGAGAAAAATAAATTTCTATTTTAATTTATTGGGGTGTTACATTCTCCCCCCCTTAAATGGATTACATCCCCGTAATTCATTCGTACACATAGAGAAAAGAATGTTACATAAGAGATTTTTTTTTTTCAATTTGTTACAATTTTCCAAATTTAACTAGGCCGTTCCTATGATACCAATTATATAGACCCGAGCCCGAGCTATCAGACTCAACCCTTATAAAATGATGTGTATTTTATTTTTAATAAAATAAAATTATCGATACAAAAAATTTTCATTACATATAAATATCGTTATCAGCCCAGGTTTTGGAGAACTAGAATCCAAAGATATATACAAATTCACGTGTAAAAAGTTTAGAAAACATAAAACAAAGAATCATCAGAGCATTTATTCCACATTAGAATTTCATCATATATAATCCACTAAACCAATAATAATATATTAAAAAAATTGGGTGGGCACAAAATTACCAGTAAGGGGTTTTAGAAAACTGATAACAACCCTTTTAGTAATTCATGAAAATTTTATAATCATACAAAAAATGGTTTTTTCACAAACACTTTAATATATATATATATATAAACAATATTTTGTAAAATAATTATACTTAAAAATACATTGGGGTTTATACTTTGAAAAATTATTAATTTTTTTGGGACATTAATAATACTTTGTAGTCCATGGCTAAAATACATAACATAAGGCCACAAGTTTTCACTTAGACTTATGGGTTCACTCCCTGTAATGTCTCTAAATTCACCAGAGCCATATTTTTGAAAACATTTTTTCATAGAAATGCCATTTTCATCTCAGTCCCCAAACATTTTCAAAATACTCACATAGTATTAAGTCAATCAAATAAGTGTCACTGACATTTTTACAAAAGTATCTAAAACCATTTAGATAGAATCCAATTCTTGGAAACCTTTTAAGATCCATAAATCCATGTAACATGAATTAAATGAATTCATGATACAAAATGATGATGATATCATGTATAAGTAGATGATGGTCATACCTATACATACATGACATGACAGATGATGTAGATGCTGGTGTGCACATGAAATGATAACTCGTTCCATAAATTCCCATAAAATGATACGTTTCTTCCAATGAAAATTTCAAAAAAAAAGGTGTTTATGGGATTTTAAAATGGATATACATTAGTTTGGAGGTTATCCAACACCATAAATTTTAAATAAATTAGAAAGGTTAATGAAAATTATGTTTCTTATACATAAATGCTTTTATATATACATGTATATATATATACTACTATATATATATACACTCAAACTTAAAAATCATGATAAAATAAAATTAACTTTTTCTCTTAAAAAAATATGATAGGACAAAGTATCCATATCAAATTTATATAAACAAATACTAAATATATTAAACAAAACATGTGTGTATATACTTATGCATATACATGCATGTAAATAAATCCTTACTTGATTATCAAAATAATACCTTTGTGTCTATAATATTTTTCTGGAAAGATAATTTAAAAAAATAAGATTTTTATGTAATTCATATTAAGAAAATATGGTTTTACATATACATATATAAATATATACATATATATAACTATTTATGTGTATATATATATATATTCATGGAAATAATTAATTTCCCTTTACAAAATATACATTTAATGACAAATATGAAAACATTACCCTTACCTTGATTTGAAAAAAATGGAAGAGTAAGGATGCTAGGAAAGGAAAGGAGAAAGGTGTGATTGAAATAAAGAATAAATTTTAATTGTTTTCAGATTGTGAATTGTAAAGGACTATATATATCAAGCTACACAAGACTCTCTCTCGAAAAACTAGTAAAATTTTCATTTAATCTATTGTCATCAATTTATTTTTTTATACAATTAATATTAATATTTTATTAATTTTCATAAATGTTTTATAGAATACATGATAAAAAGTGGTGGTACATATTTTGTTTGCACACCCACTATAGACCCGTGATTAACCTTTTCTCTATTAAAATTATTATTTTATATTTTTATCATTTTTTAAAAGGTTATAGTTACACTTTTTATCTAATAGTTTTTTTCTATTTTTGTTTCACTCACCTCACATCATATCAATTATTTTTGTCAAAGTAATCATTGCAATTACAATAATATATCATTATTTTAATATACAACCAGTCTTGTTTTTTTTCAACTTTGTGTGGGTGTCGTGATTCAATTATATATATTTTTATAATACTAACATTTCTTTCTTTAATTATTTTATCTATATTACACTTATTTTAGGTTTTCTCTCTCATGGTTTGTCTTGTCATGTTTTACATCTATGTTTGATTATTATGACACCATATTGTTTAGTCAACCTCATCATTTAATTGATATGATATTATATTATCCCTTTTTATCCTTTAAAATTATTTTTTTATCAAATGAATCAATTTTTTTAAAACAAAATATCATTTATTTTAAATCCATTTTATCATTTTTAAATATATATAAATATATAATTCTTTTTTTATAACTCTATATGAATAGTGCGTTTAAAAAAATAATTATGTATATATTTAAAACAAAACGTGTATTCCTTTTTATAGGTACAAAATCTATATATATATATAAATATAATTTTATCTTTTCTAATTATATATATATATATAATTTGTTTTTTGTAAATGAATCAAATAAATTTTTTTTATAAGTGCAAATCCATTTATATAACTTTATATACATATGTATATATGTGTGTGTGTGCATATATATTAAACATTTTTTTAAATATGTATAAATAATTAAAATTAATTTTTTATATAAATATAACCTGTGTTTTTTATAATATAATAATTATATATATTTATAATTTATAAAGATTATAAAACAAAAGAATGATATATTTTCATATATATAAAAAATATTTTATGATAAAAAATGTTAATAATAATTTTCATATAAATATTTATTACCTTTGATTAATATAATTTTTTAAAAACAAATTATAACCCTCCTATTTTATTTATTTTAAACTAATGGTAAAATTTTAATTATAAAAATTAAATAAATCCCCAATTAAAAAAATAAATTTCTTTTTTAATTTCTTGGGGTGTTACAACATGCATAATAACCTGCATGACCAGAACATTCTTCTACTCTTAGGTGTTTCATGTCAAAAAAATAAAATAAAAAATGGTTAAACATATTAGGTGGATAACTCCAATCATCCCATGGAGTAATGTGAATATTGATGTGGCAGCCTCTGGCACACCAGGACCATCCGGATGTGGAGTTTTCTTCCAAACTTATTGCAGTTTTGTCAAAGGGTGTTTGTTCCACTACACTAGTATTGGGGTCACATATGAGGATGAGTTATGGGTGATTATATATAAAATTAGAAATGATGCCCAATATAAATGGCCTTTTTATTTATTTAATCTGACTCTGAAATTGTGGTGCATTCTTTAAAGACCCGAAAACGAAATGTCTCATCGCATATTTTACCTATTTGGGTTGAATGCCTCAATAAGGTCACCCAAATTAATGTTTTTGGCTCACATGCATACAGGGAGGAAAATCTTGTGGAGGATGTCATTTCGATGAAATATATTATAGATATGTCCATTATGTGGTCCTTTACGACCTCAGATTATTGTACCCCAATACTGGAAGTTGTTATGTGTGGTAAAATTCATTCATATATTTGTAATAACCCATTGTAATACCCGACTCTTCTTTATTTTAATATATTTTCCTTAGGACCAGTTTCCACCAGATCCTAGACTTTCAATTTTATGATATATTGAATTATAAAACTTTTAGGACATAAAGAATTAATTCTCACACATCACTTTTATAATGGATTTTTCCTTCTTGGTACATTACATTTACTGTTTATATGTTAGATATTTTTAGTGGGGAAATGAGGAGGGTATAATTGATTTTAAGGAATTAATTACACTATAATAGCTAGTTCATGATGTGAATATATATTCATATCATTATAGGTTGACTCATGACTAGGAGGCTAGTGATTCATGGAGTAATTTTTTGAACAGTGTTATATAACTAATGTACTAATGATGTGAATAAAAAATTCATCACATGAACTAAATCAAGATTGAGTAACCCTGAAAATAATTGGCTGTTCATTGGGTTTTGAGTTTTAGTAGTTTGTGGGTTGAACTAGATTCACGACATGAAATTGAGGTCTTTATAAAAACTCATGACCTGAATATGGTATTAGGGATATGAATTCATAAAGTGATATATTTTTTATAAATATTAGGGCTCACTTGAATTATTTTTTTCTTATTTTATTTTCCACAAACCATGGGTGAATCCAAATAATTTAGGATGTTCTTTCAACCACTGTCTTCATCATTATTTTATTTTGATTCGAGAGGTTGATCACTACTAATTTGAAGTGGGATCTCCGCCTTTTCACCTTGTTTCCTTTTTTATTATTATTTCCAAGATCCATATCATTGATATATTTTTTGATGAAGGTGATTTTGGTATGTGATTTTGATGATACCTTGGTTTGTTTCAGTTTGATCCTTGGTTTCCTAGTGTGGTAGTGGGTTTTGAGGTTATTTCTCCTCCCACTTATTATGCAAGGAAAATACAAAAAAATCATATGCATAATGAGGCCTTTGTTATCTCCATATTTATGACCATGTATGAGGATCACATGATTTTTAATACCATTGGATGAATATAAATGTTAAACATAATATAGATATTGAATTGGATAATTCTTAACATGAAGTGAATAGGGAGAAATTTCATGTTTTACCGGTTTAATGAAATTTCTGATGAGTTCTTTATAGATTTATTTCTATTATTAAAAATCAATGATGTTGGGATAATTTCTTGTGTTGTAGTTGATATGTATATGAGACCCTATTTATGTTGATTATTTTATCTCACCATGAATAAAAGGTTATTAATATATATATTGCAAATGAATTGGTTCCCCATTGAAATATAGAATTTTTTAATAATTTCCTTGACAAATTATTATCTAATAAAATGCAATCCCTTGTAACTAGATTATGGAATCCGCAAAGTGATACTTTGTGTGGTTGTTATTCATATGTCTCTTTGTGTGATGTGGAGTAATATTCAGTGAATTTTGTGGTTGGATGGGTTATATAATGTTTAGGGATGTGATATGATGGTTTCTTGTAATGGGATGCACTGTGGGAATTAGTCCGATAGTTAGTTTTTTAAAAGAGTTTTGTCATGTGAGGTGGTGTTGTAGTGATTGTTGATGTGATATGGGAGATCTATTTTATGGTGGGGTTGAGTTAGTTTTCTAAATATCCATGTAATAAACTATAATGATGAATGAAATGACATGGGTTTGTAAATGAATAAGAATGGGTTTAATTGATGCATAGTAATTGGATTAATTAAATTTAATGATAAATATGTGTGAGGTGTTATTGTGAATAAAATTTCAATGTAAATGGGAGTTAGTGGAAACTCATTAAATCCATAAAATGGTTGAAATTATAATTAAATGTGTGAATGTGTGGGTAGGTGTTGTAGTTGTGGGGTGTGATTTACTTAGTAGTTGAATAATTCCCTTGAGATGTTGTATATTACAGTGGTGGTGATGTGTTGTATTATAGTATAGTTTATGTGAACCCATAGGCTAGATATTTTTTTCTATCTTTATATCAATTGTTTTTTAGGTTTTTTTCTATTTTCACCCCACCCAAATTGGATAACATTACCAGAACAAAAATGTTTTAGGTTCTGGGTGTTTTCCTCAATATCCTGGTTGGTGATGATATAGATTGATGGTTACCCCCAATTCCCTTTTATTCCTTCACTAGTGATGATATGAATTGGTGTTGTAGTTTTCCAATTAATGATATGATTTGGTGTTTGAGATTAACCAGTTTTAATGAGGATATGATATGTGGTGGGGTTATGAATGGTGATAGGAGGGAATGAGGTTTATATAATTTTTATTTATAATACCATACTTCACAAGATATGTGATAAGATTGTGATACATGTTGATGTTATAATGTGATTATGAAATATGATAGAACTAGATTTTATACCCTGTTGTATTTTGGGATAGGTAGGGATGCATCTTGACCCACATCAGAGATGGATGGTTATGTGATGTTATATGTATAGAAGGGATGGGAAAAAATAAAATTTGACGGTAGGGTGTAAGAGATGATAATCGGTTAGGAAGTGGTTTTAGGGATCATAATATTTTTATTCATATGATAATATGTTAGTATATTGGATTCATGACTTAGTGATCATGACATGATGATATTAACTCTGGTTAGTTTACATTTTTTAGGTGTATGTTGGTTCTGTTTTTTTAACTAGAAGATTTGTATTCACTTTTCATATGTGCACTTGAGACCTTGGGTATGATCCTACTGAGTATAGGTTTTATCCTCAAACAACATATATAAACCATTTTATGTTTATAGGATTAATTTTGGGACTGATCTGGACATTACTAACTAGATTGTTTTAGCATCTTTCGAGTCACATTCATATGGCTATCTCTTTGTATTTACATGGAAACATCTATTTTTAGTTGATGACAATGTTCAAGAATTATGGGTTGATTTTTGTATAGTAATTATATTATTTGATGGAGATTATTGGTGGTTTTTTATCCTATATAATAATCATATATTATTTTATAGTGTAACTCATACCATGTGTGATATTTTTAACCATCGTTTGTTTTTATGAAGTTCAGGCCTACTGGAGGCAAGACTTGTGGGTCATTTTCTTTCATCCATAATTGATAAACTATGAAGGGTACCTTGTGATGGATAGGGGTTGTAATATAGGGGTATCATAGTTTTTATTGTGATATAAGATTATGATTAATGTTTTCCATTGTGACTATTTCATGGGTTGTTAGGAAAAAATGTCAGTTGATCTTGGTGCATGGTGTAGGTAAGTGAGACCTGATCAAACATAAGCTTTTAGGTCTCCCAATGAACTAATAATAATACTCTGAGATTTTTGAATTATAATGTGAGGTGTAATTGTTTTATAGTAAGATCCCCATGATAGGTACATATATCATTAATTATTGTGTTCATGTATAAATTGGTATATTGTTTAAAATGCAAATAAATAAATTAATTAAAAAATTATAAAATTTCATGCTACATTGCTTATGAATTTTCTTTACTTTTTAGGAAGGGTTCCAATTCATCATCAATGAGTACCTCTGATAATAGTGGTTCAACAAGATCATCGGGGTAATAATTGTGGTATCAAATCGAATTAGGAGGATAATTCATAGTAGAGTTTTTTTCATACCTTTTAGTGGAATAGTTTGAGAAAGTATGGGGGAGCATCTTAGATCATGAGATGAAGAACTTGTTATATAATCTTGAGACCACCTTCATTCTAATTTTGAGCATGGGTAATGTTCTGGGTGAGGATGAAATATAGTCAGATCTGGGGAGACAAACCTCTATAGTGGAATCTATATCTTGTTGACTGTAAGGATGAAAATGTGTTATGGCTACACTTTTAAAATTAGTTTTGTTTATAATTCATGTCATCTATGATTAAGGAAGAAAATAGAATTGTGTTTCTCTCCCCTAAGTAGTGGATTCTGTGTGTAAAAGTTATTTGGATCAAAATGAAAGAACTCCTAAACTTTTTCCCTTATGTATTTTCAAATTAAGAGTCTAGATCATTTTTTCTGGATGAGTTATTATGCCCAATGATCATGTATGTAGTAAGACTATTAATGATTTCAATATACCTAGATGTGTTTAAGATGGAACATGTTTTTATGAAGATTCTTTGTCTAGGTGTAGAGTCCCGAGAGAGAGTCTAGAAGGGAGACTTGAGGAGAATAGCATTAGGGTATGCATCATGGACATGCTGAAAGATATGTTTTAAACTAGTAGGGAACAGACACTAGTGGATCCCTTGGAATACATCTAGGGAAGGTGGCATGAGTGCATCTTCCAGTTGATTTATATTTTCTTGCTATATCTTTGGGAATAATTCCCACCACCATGATAAGTTTTGGACCACTCATTCAGTCCAATTTTAGATGGGCGATCATACCACTTTTTGATATTAGTAGTAGTTTTCTCCAACAAAGTTTTAGTAGTAGGGACCACTGGTTCTTGATCAGCTTCCAAGGGAAGTTAGTGTTAGTAGGGGAATCTTTTTATGGTGCCCATCCTTAGGGACCTTTTCTATATCATATTAATATATTCCAAATAAAGTGATCAAGGTTAGATCTATGTAGTTAGATTCATATGATAGAGGCAGCAACCAAAACAAGGCTAGAGGTTATCCCTAGTATGATTAGTTAATAATCTACCTTTTTTTGTTCCATGTTTTATTTAATTTCCTTGCATAATGTTTTATAATATTTTGGTATGTACTTAATGATAGGATGTGTAGAGAATTCTAAGTCCCTTTTTGTTATCTACATTGATTGAGGTTATACTTATTTGCCTAATGTGCCTATGGGGTGTAGAATCATGATAGAGAAAAAACCACCAAGATTATATTTCTTCTTTATAATGACACTACCACTCTATTTTATATATTTCATGGAATAATTATATTCCATGTTAGTAGTCATAGAATATTTCTAGAAGATAGTTTTTTATAATGTAGAGTGCCCAAAAGTGGTGTTTGATTAAGAGTAGAGTAATCATATAGATGACATGAAAATAGAGCCTCTTTTTTCTTATTTGGTAGATATTTTAGTGGAATATTGTGTTGTGGTTGTTACCAAGGATGTGGTTGTGTTTTTGTATTTTTTATTGGATGATTTTAGAAATCTATCCACTTAGTGTGACATTGTTTTTGGAAACAAAATTACAACTGGGAGATTCCCTAATAATGATGGATCCCTATTGAATGGTTCCATTGGAGTTATATGAGTTAAATAAAGTTGGTGGATGATCTAATTCTTGTGAATTTCATCTTAAAAAATGAGCCTTTCTGGGTTGATCCAGTGATTTTCCCTAAAAAGTGTGGGTGGAAGACTAAAATTTTGTGTTGAATATGAGAGGATGAAGAATGTAATAGTCCAAAACCATTACCCACTTCCAAGGAATGATAATATATTTAACAATATGAAGGTAATATTTTGGTTCATGGAGATCTACATAAAGTATTGATATCACTATATGAGGGTGAAATAAGAAGATTTCCTTTAAGGTCAAGTATGATATTTTTGAGTTCCTAGATATGCTATTTGATTTCATAAACACACCAGTTGTGTCCATATGGCTCATGAACTCCATATTTTATTCCCTCTTAGTATAATTTATCATTATGTTAAATGATGATATATTTATCTAACTAAATTCATATGAGGGTCATGTAACTATTTTTAGAGCTGTCTTATAGGTCCTTAGATACCACCAGAACTATGGAAATATACCAAAGTAAAAATTCTTGATATAAGAGGTTTATTTCCCTATACATGTGGTTTCTCATCAGGGTGATTCCATAGACCCATTAAAGATGGAGGCAGTTGTTTCTTGGGATAAACTCAATAATGTCTAAGA
This sequence comes from Viscum album, assembly GCA_963277665.1. Classification (NCBI taxonomy): domain Eukaryota; kingdom Viridiplantae; phylum Streptophyta; class Magnoliopsida; order Santalales; family Viscaceae; genus Viscum; species Viscum album. The sequence continues at coordinate 521,333,077 of OY728144.1, forward strand.
GTTTCATAGATTATTTGATCATGGTGGATATTATGAGTAGTTTTCATCTGATTATATTAGCTTTTAAAAAATATAAATATATTTAACTAAGAATAACTATTTATCCATATAGACTAATATTTGATTGGATACATTTGGTTACCAGAAGGATAAGTTGATCAATTACCTAGTTGTTTGTTTCTCAAATAGTGTTTAATGTTTGATGTTTTCTACGATTAGTCCCATCTCGGGTTTGGATGCATCTTGATGTAGAAAATGTTAGTGAACTCTAACGGGACTATGATGTTTCACCCACATAAGAATAGCTATTCCAATCATGATCTATAGTTGGTAGAATTTGAATTTATTCTAATGGTATGTCAGTATTACATCATCAATGAGTTCTTTATGGTTTCACAGAACACAAGTGAATTAAATATGTCTTCTCCATATAGGAGTTGAATCTACACTAGTGTAGTTATTTTTATTTTATCTATTATTACGAATTTGATATCTCTTACACCATAGGAATGGGGAATATTATTATTGATGAACTGGGTCATGTTTCTTGAGAAGGTTTGGGTTAGGGTTTTGTAGATATTTGGAAAGGGATAGAAGAGCATGAAATGATTCATCATGACATAAGGGAACTTTTTGGACAAGGTTTTATTTATCAAATAACTATGGGGTCATACTTGATGATGTATGTAGATGAGTTTGAGTGTTTATACTCATAGGTTTATGTCATACATGACTATCTTGGTCATGTTGAGGCTATAGATGGATGATCATAGGATTCAATTAATTATATGTTGTTTATAGTGTATTTTTATTCCATTATCAATGCATGATAGAGTTCCTTGTGAGCTACACAGCTCACTTTTTTTTCTATAATTCTTATTGGGACAGTAATGTCTCAGGGGTAAAAGAGATAACATTGGTGGATGGGTTTGAAACAATTGATGAACAATTTTTTTAGGTTTTCAGATTCATGGAAAGTGAAAGCATAAATTTGTGTTCCTAGAGGTATGTTTTATCCCATGGATGTTATAGAGTGGAAACTAGGGAAAGTATCCATTTATTTTATCATTTAGATACCATGGGATTTAGGAGGATGTTGTGTTATTTGGGTGATAATGGACTAAATGAGGACATAAAATAATTTTATAGCAATCTACGAATCACGTTATATGGATATTAGGGTGATGTTGTTAGGATTCATGGTGTACTAAGGACCATAATATTAGATCAGTATCCTAGTTTTACTCAATTAGTTTGGTGTAGATTGAAGTATTCATTTTACCCCTACTATATCTATAGTAATAATTTACACCCCCAGATAGATATGACGATGGAGTGGACCATACAAATGTGGGAAGATATGTTGTGAGCATTAATATTGTAATTATAGGATCATGATCAAGTAACCTACATCTAATTGAGTATTCCAGCAACAATATTTATCACTTTTCCATTGGCATTGTTCATTTTGAGGCATTGTATCTGTGTATGTTTCTTTCCCCATTTTACTAGATAGAGGTTCACAGGTCTTTAGTTCTTAGTCCTATTATAGTGTAGATAATTACCAAGAAGATCCATTTGGTATTAGGGAAAATTAGGGTAGTGTATGACCATCATAAGTCCCATTATAATCATAAGGTATGACCCTAGAGTTTGAGGTTAGAGACCATGTGTTCCTTATGGTTTCCCTCCAGTGGGGGAAGTAGATATTTGGAAGATGGATTAATATATTCCTTGATTCATAGGTACTTTTGAGGTTTTGGGTCATATTGGTGTTGTTTAATACTGTTTAGAACTACCACCCAAGGTGTACATGACACTCAACATCTACCACATATCATAGAGTTATTTTTATCTTAATGACGACTACCATTTAATCGACTGGGGAGAGTTAGATATTAATGAAGAACTAACATTCATGGACTAAACAGAATAGATCCAGTATCATAGAGATAATGTATTTTATGGATAAACCATGATATATTTTTTTGTGTTGTGGATGCATGGTGGGCTAGATGAGATTATACTAAACTATGAGACACAAATACATGGCTAGTAACCTGATCTATTTTGTGTTGTTTCATGCTTTATTTTTCCTTGATGATGTGATTTTTTAACCTTGTTGGTTTATGAGATGTTTTTACCTCTCTAATGATGTGTGTTGGGGTTATGGATTTGAGTGTATTAATAAGGTATAACCTCTTTGTAAAAATATATGTTATCTTATGAAATTATTTAAAATCATGTATTTGAGTCATTTCTTCCCAAATAAGAACATATATTTATATGGTGGTAATGTTTTCTTGATTTTCATGGTTGAGGAATTGTTGTGTGATAGTAGATGGGTCTATTTGTTTGAGTTATATAGAGGTTGAAAGGGAATTAGGGATGGTTATATTGAAGTAATACATATTTTGGCTAGTATGAGATGATTTGGTTTTATTACCAATGGTGATATGGTTATGTGGTTATGCCCAGAGTTTTGTGGATTTTTTTATTGGCTTGATGAGTTTTAGTTGGTGGTGTGTTTGAGGTTTTACAAGATACTTGATACCTATATCAAATGGTGGTTTTTTGGAAGTACACATTTATTTTAGGGTTTGGTTTTTATTCTCAATGATGAGATTAATTTTATTGGTATCTAATGTAATGGTATATTACTTCTTTTCCTGTTACATTACTATTTTTTGGGTTAGATATTTTAGGAGGATGGTCAAGGAGGTTTCAATGGAGTTCCAAGCTATAATTATTCTACCGTAGGTAGTTCATGAAATGAATATATGTTCAAATTATTAGAGGTTGACTCATAGGTACAAGCCTGGTGATTCGCAGCTTGACTTTTAAAGGGGCGTTTTGTTCCAAATGAGCTCATGATATTATAGGAAAATTCATGATGTTAATTAAATCAAGGGAGGGGATCTATAGAAATCAAAATATTTTAATAATTTTTTTAGTTTGAGTAGTTCATGATTTTAACTAGATTTATATAATTAAATGGAGGGCCTCACAAAAAAATTGTGACGTAAATAAGTGATTAGAAACATGAATTAATTAAGTTCTAGATTGCTTATATATATCAAGGATCACACATATTCTTTTGTTTGTATCTCATTTCCATTAAATATTAGATAAATATAACAAATTTTGGATTATTGTCCACCCCAATCCTCCATATTTGATCCTTGTATTCTATATGATGATAGTTTGAAATTTGAGTTTGGATCTCCCCGTTATCCTCTTGATTCATTTTATTCTTATTTTGGAGATTTTATACAGTGATGATATTTTGAATGGGTAGATTTTGGGTTGAAATTATGACGATAAATGGGTGTGGTTTATGTTGATATGAGGTTACCTAATGTAGTTATGGTTTACATGTTTTTTTCCTTTCTCCCTGTTGTTCATGGAAAATCAGAAATCTCATTTCAGGTAGTTGCACCTCATTATATCCCGATTTATGTGCATGTGTTTGAAGGGCACTCTTTAACCTTACATTAGGTTGATATAAGTTGTTGTATTAATATATAAAATGAATTTTAATTATATTAAATATATGGTAATAGAGAGAAATAAGTTATTTTACATCTTTAATTATATTTTTGAGGACTTTATGAATGCAAGTATCCATTTTTAAAAAACATGTCTACTCGTATCCTTGATTCTATGATAGTTTATTTGTATGTTATCCGAATTCTATGTCTACTTCTTTATTTCACCTTTAATAGTAGAATAATACTATATATATGGGTAATATATTAGTTACCAATGGAAATATGGAATTTTTATAATACTTAACATGCTAAATAATGTTGTAAAGTAATTTAATCACGGGGACCTAAATAATGGAAGATAGGATGTTAAGATTTGTATGGATATTATTGTTGTGTATATTTCTAGGATGTGGGTTTTGGTGGGTTGATAGTGGTGATTAAATAGGTTTTGAAATTTATGGGTTTGTGATGAAATAGTTGGTTGGAATGGGATACAATGTGGGTGGTTTGTGATGATAGTGATGGGTGGTAGTTGGGGAAGGTCATTTATGTGATGATATAGATTTGATGATGTGTTGTTGTGGGGATTATTGATGTGATATGGGTGAGTTTTTAAGTTGTGTTGTTGAGTTATATTCCTTAGTATCCATGTATTAACTTGGAATACTAAATGAAATGACATGGGTTGATAAATGAATATGTATGGGCTATAATTGATGTGCGGTAATTGGCTTAAATTAATTGAATGATAACTGAATTGGAGGTGTTAATATAAATTTAATGTCATTGTAAATGGGATTTAGTAGAAAGTCCATAAATCTTGAGAATTGTGCAACCTTATTTGATTGTTGGATTGTGTGGCTATGTGTGTTGGTTGTGTAGTGAAATTAACTTAGTGGTTGTAGTTGTTGCGACAGATATTTTATTGTGTAGTTTTAATGATGTGGTGTCCACTATTATTGTTGTTGTGAAACCATAGGTTTAGTATTATTTGATAACTATCAATCAAATATTTTTTGTTTTATTTATATACATTTTACACTTGATTTGTATAACCTTTCCAATTCCCAATGATTTGGGTTCTGTAAATTTTACACAACATATTAATGGATGAATACACCCTCGTCCCCAAACTTAATTCAATATAGATGATATGGTTTGGTGTTGAGTAATTACCATTGCTGAAATGTGTTAGTTTTGGAGATTACCCAATGGTTTTGAGGATGTGATATGTGGTAGGGTTCATGCATGGTTAGATGAGGAAAAGTGGTTAATAACCAACATGTCCATGATAACCCACTACCTTGGATATGTGATGAAGTTTTGATGTGTGATGAGTTGGTGTTTTAATGAAGACTTATGATAACAACGGATTCTAGACCCTGTATGTGGTTGTGATATGTAGGGATTCATCACAACCCACTACATATATGGATAATCATGTGAATTCATATGTATGGAAGGTATGAGAGTAGTAAATATTTTATTTTGGGGAATGAGACTAGAATGTCACATCATAAATGATTTTAGGGGGTAATGATTTGAATTATTTTGATACTGTTGGGCAAAAATCCCTCAAGGTAACATTACAACATTTTTGGGTTGATTGTGTTTGTTGACAATGTAGGTTTCCATGGATAATTGTCGAGTTCTCGAGAATTTGTTGACATTCCATGTTGACAAAGAACGATGACAAAGGAAAGGATGATCTGGAGGCGGTACAAAAGAGCAGTACAAGGTGGCGCCGTTTCCCAGTGTTTGCCAAATTTTTGGGGTCCAAAATTTGGAGTTTAGTGAGCATTGCGAAAAGTGGATTTCCATGAAGAGCATAATTTCATATGGAAAAGGCATGAATTTCGCGAAGATAGGATGCATGGTTTGGAAATCGCGAAGACCAGAAGAATGGAGGCGGTGAGTCTTCGCGATTACGTCAAGCTTCGCGAATGAAAGAGGCTGAAGCGCATCACGGCGGTGAAGGGCTTTGCAAAGTAGCTTCGTGGCGAAGGCGCGAAAGAATGTTGGGATTCGCGAGGGAGCTTTGCGGTGAAGTCGCGAAGGTATGTTGACCGTGATTCTTCATGACTACGTCAAGCTCCGTGAACAGAAAATTGCCATGGAGCTTCGCGATTTGGACAGAATTCTGGCAGAAACTTTGGAGCTTCGCGATTTGAGGTGACGTGGCGTTGACTTCGCATGGAAGGGATGAGGGTCGGTGGAATCACCTATAAATAGAGCCGACCCCTTCGAATGAAGCAGAGAGAATTCTCAGAGAAAATCCTTTGCTCTCGATTCGCAGTGGTGGTTCACGAAGGCAGTGTGCTTCGCGAAAGGGGAGCTTCGTGGAGGCTATTCTAGCTCCGCGAAAGGCGTGTGCCCCACGTTGGCTCGGTGAGCTTCATGGAGAGGCAGGAGCTCCGCGATGGACTAAGCTTCAGGAGGGCTGTTTCTTTGTGACGGCTTGAGCATCACGAGAGTGCTTCGCGAGAGTGCTTCGCGAGAGAGCTTCACGAAAAGGCAAGATCTTCGTGAGGGCTTGTTTGAGCTTCGCGAAATTGGGAGCTTCGCAAAGTAGGGTGCTTTGAGAAGGTGTTTCCAAAGTGGTTTTCTCAGTGGATAGTGGCAAAAAGGTATTCATCTACGGGTGAGAGTTGAACTTCAACAGAGCATCTATATAAAGAGAAATATTCATTCCTTAATGCAAATGTAGAGACCTACATGTCTATAAACTGTGAGTGGATTTCCTTCTGGAGCAGTGATCTTAGGAAGAGGAAGTAGGTGATCCTCTCCACCGGTAGTGAGCCAGAGAGAGAGAAACAGAGAGTAACCCTTGGGAAAGCAGTGAGATGACCCTAAACCTTGTAAAGGCAGTGAGCCTAGGCATAGAAGTGATCTAGCCCAAACATTGTATTCCACAACTAGTGAAGTCTAGTGGAATTTGGTACGAACCGACAACTTGTCGGCGTATGCTCTTTGGACATAGCCCTTAGCGGTGAACCAAGTAAAAATATCTGAGTCTGCCTGATTACTTCCCTGCATTGTATTCAAAGCATCATCATCAGGTAAAGGAGAAAAGTGATCATAGTAACCACACAAGTGCAAACAAAGTGACCCTTGTAACAAAGAGGTAAAGATCTAGTGGGGCAAGAAGAACTTTGAAAAAGAATATCCATACCCTGATTCACCCCCCTCTCAGGGTATATAGGCCCTTATTGTCCCTAACAATTGGTATCAGAGCGATAGGTTTCTTTTATCAGATTTTATCAGATTTGTTTGCTCCAAATTGGTGTAGTGGATCTGTGTGGTTGAAGATTCAGTTTTCTCTTATCACAATCTACCATGGGAAAAGGAAAAGCATCAAAGAAGAATCAGAAGTCTGGTAATTTCCCTCAGTGTGGATGTGTTTTTGGAAAAAGTGTGATTCAACTAAAAGAATCAAACAACTTACTGAAGGAAGGTCTTGATGAATCTGATAGGGAAAAGATTTATTCACTAAATCATGATGTTGGAATGAGTGAAGTACATGAGCATCAGAGTGATGCTGAAACAGAAGAAGAAATTGAAGGAAGAATAGATATGCGAGCTGAGTTAGAGGCTGCTCTTGAGGAGATAGATGTTTGGAGAGGAAAAACAAAGAAATCCAACAAAGTTGTTCACGATGCCAAACTCTATATGCAGTAGCAGGAAGAAGAGAAGTCTGAGTTGATGGAAGAAATTGAGAAACTCAAGTTATCAACACGAGAGAACTCAGAATTGATTAGTGAGTATAAGATTAAGATTGAGGAACAGAAAAGGGAGATCGATGGCCTGAATCGAAAAGTGAAAGATCAATTCAAAAGCATCAAAGAACCTAATATTCCATGTGACGTTGGAAACACTGAAGAAGCCAAATCTAAAGATATCCGGATCAAGGGATTGGAGATTGAGGTCAACAAGCTAAAAGGATTAAATCAAAGGCTTATTTATATAGTTACTGACCTAACAGAGAAGAATGATTCACATGCTGAAGAACTGCAGAAGATGGCTAGAATGAAAGGAAAACAAAAGGCTGGTGATTATGAAGAGAGTCAAAAGTCAGATGAAGCACAGAATCTTAAAGCCAGAAACAATGATCTAGCAGCACAGTTGTCTACAGAAGTTTAGAAGAATCAAAGGCTACAACAATAGAATGCATGTTGCTCTGACTCTGTTGCTCAAGAAAAATCAAAAGTAAAGGAGAAAAATGACATGGTTGATAAGCTGAAGAATGAACTGGAAGATGAGGTGAGTAGAGGGAAGCTTCTCAAGGAAGAACTTGATGTCCAACTTGAATCAAGGGATATGAAGATTCAAAAGTTGGTAGAAGAGCTAGAATCTATCAAGAAGGAAATAGAGAAGTCTAAATCCAAAGATAAGCCCAAGTTGAAGGATGCACTGCACTTGCTATTTGATCATCCTTCGACAGGTGATGATGAAATGAAAAGCAAATTTGATATTTCAGAAAAGAGGTAGGGACACATTTTCTTAGCTCAAAGACCATACAGTTTGGGAAAACTGGTATTGGGTTTGATGAATCCCCTTCCATTCATGATAGAAAGAGATCTGCGAATAGTTCCAGATGTGAAAGAAATCCTATAGGTGCTGGAGGTAGGCCTAAGATGACAGTTACAAAAAGTATTGGTGACATGTGTTATTTCTATGGGATTCATGGCCACACATCAAGCTTCTGTTCAGAGGCTCTGGGATATATTTTAGGATGTGAAAATAGAAACTGTAATAAATCCAAGAAGAAGAGGAAGCATCAGGAAAAATCAGAGAGGAGAGTCTCTCCGAGGAAAACATTCATCAGATGCTATTTCTGTGGAAGAAAGGGACACACAATGAGTATGTGTTAGGAAGCTCAGGAGCCCAATATCAAAAGAGGATCTCAAGTTGCATCAACATCTCAATAGAGATGTGACGAAATGAGGTATGTATTTGATGGAAGATGTTTCATCTGTTCTGATTTTGGGCATTTGGCAAGACATTGCAGTAAGAAGAAGGCAGGGAAGGAAAAGGAACGTCAAAGGAGATTCCTCAATCCAGTGGTGTCTAATGAGAAATCGTACACTGGAATACAAAGTGGTAAATTGGAAAATAGGTTTAGAGCCTCAGGGGAATCACATGGAGCTGAAAAATAAGTGTATCAGTCACCTCCTCAGTCACACTCACAACCGCCCTCTAAGAATGAACAGGAACAAATATGGAAGAAAAAGGGAGGAAATGCTATAGTTGTGAGTAAGAAGAATGGATGTTCAATAGAGGACTCACCACCAGTGAAAAAGAGTGTGGGGACTGAGACATATGATAAGAGAATGAAGAACAAAGAATGCATTGAAAAATTTTCATTTCATGCTTCTCAGCGAGAAGTGAAAGAAAGAGCAAGATCCTTGCAATGGTGGAAGAAGCAGGGGAAGATGGAAAGTAGAGAGATTTCTACCCAGAAGAGGAATCAAGGGAAATGGAATTTCGGTGGAACATCAAAGACACAAATGTGTACTAGTGGGTTTAAACCCCAAATAGTGAAAAAGGCTAAGTCTATCAAATCTACATATCAGAGAAAGGCTCCGAATATGGGTAAAGAATGCCTAGTCATATGGCCAGAACAGTTGAAGTTGGATAGGCAGCTAGAAGAATCCAGGAAGGAGTGTGATGCTCTACATAAAAGAATAAAAGGGTTGACCCATCAGGATCAACCAAAATCCTCATCTTGAGGAGTCCATAAGAATAATCCCCTCTCCCTATGTATAAAAATGCTATTAACTGATGATTCATGTGTTTCAGGTTCTAGGGTGATACGATCCAAGGGGAAGTGGCATCTAAGGATGCGAAGTGGATATGTGATATGCTCTACAGTTTCAATTGATTCAGATCAGGTACCAGAGTTGAAGAAGAAAGGGAGCAACAGAGCACCATAGAATGTGATTGTGTTGTTAACTTTGTCTCTTGTTTCCTACACCGAGTTTCAACTCAGTAGGCTTAGAGATTTTGTTAATGGCTCAAATCTGAGTGGAAGATGAGAAAAAATGATGCAGGAGGAAAAGACGTGTTATGGGTCTAAACTGTTGGGCTTAACAACTGGAAGAGTTGCATAACACAGGGGGAGAATTCTATATCCAAATCAGATTCAAGAGCCATCATTGCAATAATTGGATGACTCGGCTGAGGTGTTTCCTATTGAGGGAAGAAAGAAACATAGGGAGAAGCAGCAATAACAATGCATTTCATGCTTATTTATTTTGATCTAACATTGTGGTATCAGCTGACTGTTTTCAGGATACCAAGAAGCTGTGAGAAGTAGTTGAAAGGTATGATTCCACTGAACAATGAAACAGTGAGAAATTTCCTAATAAATGTGAGGAGGAGGAAAGCATAAAAGGGGGAGCAGAAGTGACTAATGATGATTTAGAAAAGAAAAATCCTCATCTACAAAATAGTCAAAGAGTTGATATGAAATTGACATGCAGAATTTCATTGGTGATTAGTCAGCTCTAGCTCAGACAAGGAGAATGGAATCAATGTAGAAAACATCTTTTATATCCCAGGTTGAGCCAAAATGATTTGCTGATGCAGCTGAAGATGAAAACTGGGATCATGCCCTGAATGAAGAGATAGATCAGAATTGAGAAGAATCAGATGTGAGAGATTGTTTCGATGCCAGATAATAAAAACGTCATTAGGAAAAAATGGGTCTATTAAGACAAGATGAATGAATATGGCACGATGATTCAGAACAAAGCATGACTGATGTGCAAAGGAGACTCCGAGATAATGAGTAATCAATGAGGCTGGTCTATGAAGAAGACATAAAATTTGGCGGATCTGATGAAGCATTGTGTGACATAGAGAAGGAATGGAACATTCATCTCTCAATAAAAATATGCTAAGAAAGTTCTGATGCGAGATATCAAAGCAACCCCAAAGAAATCCACATGCTTGCAGTGAAAATAATACTTCGGTATATCAAGGCCACAGTGGACTTTGGCTTGATATATAATGGAAAATGTCAGTTGGAATTATTGGGATATACTGATGCAGAATGGGCTGGTTCAGTAGATGATAGAAAATCAACGTCAGTTGGTGCATTCTACCTTGGTGGATTGTGTATTTCTTGGCTAAGCAAGAAGCAAGATTGCATTTCATTGAGTACCGCAGAAGCTGAGTATATTGCGGCCACTCAATCCTGCACACAGTTATTGTGGATGAAGCAGAAGCTTGAAGATATGGGAGTTGAAGTGAAGTCTCCGATCGGAATCCAGTGCGACAAATCAAGTGCTATAAATCTCAGCAAAAATCCCTTCCCTCATTCAAGGACAAAGCACATTGAGATAAAGTATCATTTTATCAAGGAGAAAGTTGAGTAGGGGATCGTGAAGTTGGAGTATGTGCCTACAGAACTACAGGTTGCAGACATCTTGATAAAGGCCTTACCCAAGGAAGAATTTGAAAGGCATCGACTGGCTCTGGGAGTTCAGTCGCTTCCCCGTACTTGAAATAGTGTGGATGTGGTCCACCCCCTCTCCCTGAGGTATGATTTGTTTTCCCTACTGTGATAATGTGTTCTCTACTCTATTACAGACTGCAAAGGAATGACCTTTGGCTTCGTTGACAAAGGGGAAAAAAGTGTTTGTTAAAGGGGGAGAAAATAGTGATTGTTCAAGGGGAGAAGCTGACAGGTGGAGCAGCCAGAAAGGGGGAGCAATGAGAAAGGGGGATAGATTTTTAAATCTGACGATGCTAGAAGTGATCGATTAAAGCATAGATATCACGACAGCTGAGGATCGTGATAAAAGTAGAACAATGGTGTTGGAATGGTGAGAGACGGTTTCCAGCTATCACCAATTGGGAACAGAGTGGTTCAATAATTGGTATCAATTTAAGAATTGGTATCAGGTTGGAATTAACAATTGGGGTCTGACATGAAGTGATTCATTGATGAACTTTTCACACTACTCTTGTTTCTCATGCCGAGCATTGCTCATGTGGGCTTAGAGTACGTGTTAAGTGAATCCTTGAACGCTATCAGAATCGCAAGAGGCGAATGGTGGTAGCAGCTGTAATAAGACTCAGTGAGGTATCAACGTGCAGAAAATCATTCTGAGCAGAGTTGTGAAGAGTTGTCAAGAAACCCAAAGGGGGAGATTGTTGGGCAAAAATCCCTCAAGGTAACATTGCAAAATTTTTGGGTTGATTGTGTTTGTTGACAAAGTAGGTTTCCATGGATAATTGTCGAGTTCTCGAGAAGTTGTTGACATTCCATGTTGAAAAAGAACGATGAAAAAGGAAAGGATGATCTGGAGGTGGTACAAAAGAGCAGTACAAGGTGGCGCTGTTTCCCAGTGTTTGCCAAATTTTTGGGGTCCAAAATTTGGAGTTTGGTGAGCATTGCAAAAAATGGATTTCCATGAAGAGCATAATTTCATATGGCAAAGGCATGAATTTCATGAAGATAGGATGCATGGTTTTGAAATCGCGAAGACCAGAAGAATGGAGGCGGTGAGTCTTTGCGATTACGTCAACCTTCGCGAACGGCAGAGGCTGAAGCGCATCGCGGCGGTGAAGGGCTTTGCGAAGGAGATTCGCGGGGAAGGCACGAAGGAATGTTGGGCATCACGAGGGAGCTTCGCGGTGAAGTCACAAAGGTATGTTGACGGTGATTATTCACGACTACGTCAAGCTCTGTGAACGGAAAATTTCCGTGGAGCTTCATGATTTGGACAGAATTCCGACAAAAACTTTGGAGCTTCACGATTTGAGATGACGTGGCGTTGACTTCGCGTAGAAGGGACGAGGGTCGGTGGAATCGCCTATAAATAGAGGCCGACCCCTTCGAGCGAAGCAGAGAGAATTTTCAGAGACAATCCTTTGCTCTCGGTTCGCAGAGGTGGTTCGTGAAGGCAGTGTGCTTCGCGAAAGGGGAGCTTCGCAGTGGCTATTCTAGCTCCGCGAAAGGCGTGTGCCCCGCATTGGCTCGGTGAGCTTCGCGGAGAGGCAGGAGCTCCGTGACGGACTAAGCTTCGCAAGGGCCATTGCTTTGCGATGGCTTGAGCATCGCGAGAGTGCTTCGCGAGAGTGATTTGTGAGAGAGCTTCGTGAAAAGGCAGGAGCTTCATGAGGGCTTGTTTGAGCTTTGCGAAATTGGGAGCTTCGCGAAGTAGGGTTCTTTGCGAAGGTGTTTCCAAAGTGATTTTCCCAGTGGATAGTGGCAAAGGGGTATTCATCTACGGGTGAAAGTTGAACTTCAACAGAGCATCTATATAAAGAGAAAGATGCATTCCTTAATGCAAATGAAGAGACCTACAGGTCTATAAACTGTGAGTGGATTCCCTTCTAGTCCAGTGAGCTTAGGAAGAGGAATTAGGTGATCCTCTCCACCGGCAGTGAGCCAGAGAGGGAGAAACAGGGAGTGACCCTTGGGAAAGCAGTGAGCTAACCCTAAACCTTGTAAAGGCAGTGAGCCTGGGCATAGAAGTGATCTAGCCTGAACATTGTAATCCACAGCTAGTGAAGTCTAGTGGAATTTGGTACGAACCGGCAACTTATCTGCATATGCTCCTTGGATGTAGCCCTTAGCAGTGAACCATGTAAAAATCTATATGTCTGCCTGCTTACTTCCCTACATTGCATTCAAAGCATCATCATCAGGTAATGGAGAAAAGTGATCACAATAACCACACAAGTGCAAACAAAGTGACCCTTGTAACAAAGAGGTCATGATCCAGTGGGGCAGGAAGAACTTTGAAAAAGAATATCCATACCCTGATTCACCCCCCCTCTCAGGGTATATAGTCCCTTATTGGCCCTAACAGATACTATTAATATTTATATAATGTGTGATTTTTAATGTTTCTTATAGTTGGTATTGGATTGGTAATTTTTATTATATAGGTACATTTTGGTTCTACAATTTTTTTGTTGGCACATTAGTATGCGCATTTCACATTTTCACTTAAAACCTTGGGTATAATCATATTGAGTATACAAGTTATACAAAATAAATGCATGTAAACTATTTTTTAGGTTTATAGGAGGACACTGGGGACTGATATGAACATTACTATCTTGGTTTATGTAGTTTATATTCATTTTATTCCATTTTACTCTCATTTTATATTTACTTGGAGAGTTTAATTTTTTTTATAACATTTTTCATTCATTTGGGGATGGTTTTGGGATTACATTTTTATTTTTTTTGGAGTTCCATTGTCATTATTTATCCAAATTCCAAATCTAATGTTATAATAGGTGGTAATTCCTCCCATTTTTGAAAATTTTATAACTTCTATACTTATATCAAACTTAAGGAATACTAAATGCAGGACTAAGGGGTCACTGTATCTCATCCTCAATTTATAGCCTGGGGTGTGTACTTTTTGAGGGAGGTGAATAATTACATACTCTTTACATAGATCATGTAATACACAAAAAATATATATTCAAGATATCTTACTCAATTATATTGAAAAATGACCTCAAACATAAACTTATTAAATAAATTAGGTTTTATATAGATATTAGTAATTCTAACATGAATCTAAAAACATTATTACTAGAAGGAGTGTTTAAAATTAAGTAAAATCCATGAAAATTGAGTTCAGTAAATTTTAGAGTAATTTCATTAGAATAATTGAAAAGTTACAAGGATTATATTATTATTATTATTAAACTATTTTTCCACAAAACGTGCAAGATTATGGGGTTGATATTAGTAATAATGTGTGAAAGATAATACAAATTTATATAAAAGTAAATGGAATTGATTATGTGGAAAAAATTAAACATTTAGATATAATTTAGCATTTACTCATAGTTTTTTCTTTAGAAACAAATAAATATTTATAACAATTTTATATGAATGTATATAGTTCAATTGTAAGAGATTTTATTCTCTAAGATGTTTTATTTGAAAAAATAATAGATTCTAGGTGACTAAATGTCATCGATATATTTTCAAACATCAAAAGTAGTCATGAAAGGTGTTGTATATTGCCGTAGTGGTGATGTGGTGTAAACTAGTGTAGTTGATGTGAACACATAGGTTGGATATTCTATCATACCTATCTATTATGGGTTTTAATGTTATTTTTAGACATTCCCCACTCGAGTTTGATAACATTATAAATTCCCAAATGTTTTGGGTTCTGAGTTTTTTCCCCACCATCTAGGTTGATGTTGATATAGATAGATGGATACCCCATCTTCTCTATCCTTCCTTTAGCACTGATGACATGGGTCAGTATTAGAGAGAAACCATTAATGATACATGTTAGCGTTTGAAGTTACTAAACTAATTTTTGATGGAGTGGTGTATTATTTGAAGTTCCTTTTGATATTGGAAAACCTTGTATTATATTATCTTCTCTTATTTCAATTTTATTCAAATAACTGGTTTCCTTATCTATAAAATTATAAATTATTGATATTAATGTATTTATAATGGGATATTTAAAAAATAATATGTTATTATTGAAAGTGAACATGATTAAGAATGGTCATTTAATATTTATTTTAGAATTATATATCTTATACTCAAAACTACAAACTTTTCTAATTGTATTATTTCACCCTCATATTTCTCAAATAATGTCTTCTAGTAGTTCGGTTTAGTAGCAAAATAGGATGTGAAGCAAAATACTATTATATTAATTAAAGGTAAAAAATTATTTTTTTCCATAATAAATTATTGAATTGATAAATTAATTTATTTTTGGGACAATAATGGAAAGTTTCCATTTAGGTTATATGTTTCCATTGACTCATGACTTTTAAAATTTGTGAGTGCCATTGTTATTTTTTAAAATATTATATTAAATTAAATAATTAATTGAACATAATAAATCTATAAATATTTTTTATAATGATTTTTGAAGAACTTATATTATTCACTCACTTTTTCTCATAGAAGAAACGATGGGTGAGGAACTAGTCAATGATGATTCAATAAAATTTCACCAGGATCATCATTCAAGGTAAGAATCATTTTATCCAAACTCCATGATGTTTAATAATTTATTTCTCATATAACATGATTTCATAAGTGTTATATATTTATTATTAAACAAATTATCATTTAATAATCTATAAATATAGATGAAATTAATTTATTTGAATTACATACACCTATCCTTTAGATTGAAAAATTCTATGATAAATTATTTTTGATATAAAAAACACTATAATATTTTAATGTGTTAAAATAAAATTTTTATTTTATGATATTAATATCATAATTACTATTAATGAAAAATTTAATTTGATAAAAATATATTATTGTGGTGAATTAAAGATTTAACGTTAATATAAGGAAATGGTCTTAAATTATTTTTTATAAAAGTGAGAGTCTCCTATAGTTGGGTAGATTCAAATTAAAGAAAATATACCAATTTTTATATTGGGATGATATAAGAATATTTTGACCAAGAATTCAATGATTTGAGTTATGAATTGAGAGATAGAGAAGAGAGATGTTTTCATGAATTGAAAATTACCTATACATTTTAATGATTTTTTTATTTTATTCATGTATGAAATAAAATAATTTTATAGATATCTCATTAAGACAAAATAATTAATAATTTTTAATTTCCACAAAAACCTTCACAATCAGTGTTTATTGATATATATGATGGATCACATTGAATGATGAAAACATTTGGTTGTCAATTTTAGTGGAAAGAACATTAAAAATATCATTTTATCCACCAACAATATATTTCAAAGAGGGTTATGTAGTCATATACTTTGTACAACATGGATTGAAATGTTTTACCCATATGTTTATCTTATAGGCTCAATTTAATGGCATTTTAGGTGACTACATTTCCAAATGTGGACACCGACTATGTTGGACTAAAAGTCATTCACTCAATTTTATTACATAACGATAAACATGTCAACATAATAATGTGAGGATACATCTTGGATGGATTCATCCTATTATGGTATGGGTTATATAATCAATGTTAAAAGGTACATAACATTTTATAAAGGTAAAGATGTGTGGGGGAGAAAGTTGAGGTGAATTGGGGTTCCCTATGATGTATTCTATTAGTAGAAAGCATTGAGGGTGCATTTGGGAATGTGAGAATCCAAAATTGGATACCCAAAACACTTTTCATAACCTTTTGAAGTCCTAAACCCACTAAAACATTGACCTGATCATTTTTTGGGTTTAATTAGTCCTATTTTTATGACTTTATAAAGTTTTGTTTACACAAAATCAATATAATAAAATACCAAGAAACCCATATCCAATATCCACCATGCATGAAAAAACACAATGTATAAATTAAAAAAGGATTAGAACCACATACCTTTCACTAAAGATAAATTCTTTCACTATACTCTCTATCATATTTGGGGAACATCACCCAAATGAATCCATAACACTCCAATCAACATAGTGTATCTATGGGTTGATCTAAATTATATAATGCTTAGGCAGGACCCCCTTCGGCCCATGTAATGCTAGTATCTCTCCCAATAAAAATATAAAGAGAATGAGATCTTCGACTTGGAGAGAATACAATATTGTATGATTGAGTAAGGGTTATATGAACAATAAAAAGAAACTTATAGCCTTGAACATAGTTTATTAATATTTAATGACACTTTACAATTCCTATTAATTTACTCTTACATTCATAATGTATGTGTAAATGAATTACCAATTACAAATATTTATAAATGTTTCCAATTTAACTATTAATGATGAATTGTATGAAAAACATAATTAATAATATCTTATTTTTTTAGTCTTATTCACAAATTAAAAATTAATGTTTAATCTCCATATTAATCATAATTCCTTGTTAATCTTATTTTATAAATATCCCATTACGGTTCACCAATACGGTATAATATGATATAATGGTTGAGGTTTTGTATAACTATATCACACCTTATAATATCCTTTTATAATGAAATATTATATATGTTTGTTAAAAATATTCCATAAAATAATAATTGAATATATTATAAAATATGATATCCGTGAAAACATATCTAAATGGTACATGATTGTCCTCTTTATTTTATGTATATAAGGTTTCAGTTTCACGATTGGTAAATATTGGATTTTGGATTCATAGTGCGTATCCTATATTGATTATGTTTTAGTCAATCCTTAGATTATGATAAGGGATATTAGACCTATTCCATGATCATTATTTTCTAAAAATTATTTTTTAAATGGAGAAATATGAATATTTTATTATGATTGTTTTAGATATCATTAAAAATAATACGAAAAAATACACTAAAATAGTATTTCCAAATTTTGATATTGTAAGATACGAATGGGTAATTCCATATATAAAAGGTTCTATAGGTGATGATAAAAAACATCCAATTGGGTTTACACTATTGTATCACATTATATAGGGATTCATATCAAGAAATAATATCGATTAGTGTATGAAAACATGGCATCATATCAAGATAACTATATGATGAATATCCTAAATTATGACTCCCTGGTTACAAAAGGATATTTCATGACTAGTAATTATCTATCATAGAATAACATATATTAAAATTTAATCCATTCCTAAAGATACATAAAATATCATATAATATGATTCCTAAGAAAAAATTATTAGATTTAAAATTGTAATTATTAATTGAATTATATATCTTATAAAATGATTATTAATTATAGAGAAAGGTATTTTAGGAGATTTACTTAATTTATAAAAGTGATATAAATTAAATAAATTAAATATTTTTATAATAATTAGTAAGTGTTTTTTGAACCATTTAATAAATTAAAATCAATAAATTTTAGTCATTTATATTAAGTACCATTGAAATTATATGGAATGACATATATTTAGGAATAAGGTGTTTAGAATGAAATTATAAGTGTAATGTATGAGGTATTTATATGTTATAAAATAAGAACAATTATATAGGGGTTTATTTTTAAAATTACAATTTTTTAATAATTGTTATTTTTCATTATTTAAATTACAAGGAACTATTTTTAAATTATTGATACTATATTAAAAGATGTTTTGATACTTGATATTATCAATGTTTACATAATATTCAATTTTTTATATTTATAATGTTAACATAATAAATGAATAATTTATATATATTATTTTTATTTTCAAGATAAAATATATTTGAATTATGTTTTATAAATTAAATATCATGAATTGAGTTCAAATTGGAATTAATATAAAGACTTTATATTAATTTAATATTGTAATTTTTTTAATCCCTAAATAAATTATAAGTTTTTAATAATTATCTTTATTAATTAATTTTTGAAAAACATTTATCTCATGTTCAAATATTATAATTATTATTTAGTTATTTTTTATATGTTTATTCAGGAATATAATATTTATATTATTAATTGTTTTCTTTCTTTAATAAATTTTCATATATTCATCTATGTAGTTAGATTCTTAGTATGAAAATTGATTTTGTTTTTACTTTGACCTAATATTTTTATACTAGGTTATGAGCTTTTATTATGTAGTTAATTAATATTTTTACATATTAGGTTATAGAATTAATATGGAACTTATATCTACCTTGGATAAATTATCCTTTCCTAGAGGGAATTTTATTTGTACTACTCACTTTCAAAAAGCAATATTACCTTATTAGAAATTTAGGGGTTGGTTGTATGTCAATGAAAGATTATTCTTATTGGGATTGTTTTATATGATTCTAATCCTTTACATGAAATGGTTGTTTGTACTTTTTACATGAGATGTTTTTGGATATTTATTAATATAGTAGTCTTTTAATTTTATTTAGTAACACATCCGATATGTTTTCTACATAGTGACATATATTTATTATTTCAAAATATTAATTTGGTTTAAGTAATAGTATTCCAAAAAAAATCATTATAAGAATGTATACATAAAATGGAACCACATTTGATTATTCGATGACATTACTTCCCCTTGAAAATAGAATGTTTTAGATTCCAATGAATTAAGAAACCGATAAAGATTTGTATCTTCTAACTAGGAAGGTTATTTCTAAATCAGAGTGCTCTATGATTATATAATGTACGAGAAAATTAATTTAAAATCATAATATTTGTTTGCCTATTGATGCATTTTTATTTGAATTAAAATTAGTTGTGAAACCCAAAGAGTTAGGATACAAGAGGAATGATGTTAATATTTTACATATGATAGATTAGTTAAAGAGTTGTTCTATTAACCATCCATGATTCATAGCTGATAATAATTTTAAAATTTATCTATGTAAGTAGATAATGTGATATGGTTCACACAAATGTGTGGTAATTACTTAGTGAAATATGGATTTGAACACGAATCAATAAGATATATTTTTAAGTGGGTAAAACTTTTATTTGGAAATACTTTAATAAATTTCCCCATTAAATGCATATATAACATGATACCAATCTTATGAATTCATTTTTCAATGTAAATAAAATTATAATAATTTTAATTCATGATTAATATTTAAGAGGAGAAGCTTAATTGATGAAACTTATTATAATGGTAAAAAAATATAAGCATTTTTATTGAGATACTAAATTCTATGAGTTAATGTAATAAAATATGGAATAAAAAATTACTGATGTTAACCAACTAGTTGATCTAGATGTTTATAAATATCATATATTAATTTAATTATGATTTCAATGGAATTATATTCAATAGGACTAGAGGAAAATTATTCTATACTCATAAATTCAATATAATCGAGTTTATTAATGACTGGGTGATGATAAAAGCTTTATATTTGGCTTATTATAGACAAGAAACATCTACTATTTCCATATGGGAAATGTTCCAAAATCCTAAATGATTTTAAAAATTGTTTACTATATTTTATAAAATTATTCTGTATAAATGGTCTAGGCCTATTATACCCATGTATTAAAGGTGTTGGAATAATATATGTTTGTAAAACATCAAAAAATAAGAAGATAAGTTAATTGGATTATCTAACAAGGTTTCTTAAAAATAAAAAATCATGTTCATTAATATTTTAATGTTCTTTCATTAATGGGAAAATATTTCCCAGATGATTTATTGTTTATGGATACCTAAAAGAGTTTATGAAATTCAAGGGAATTTCTTGGTTAGAGGTTAGTGTTTTTTAATAAAGTTTGTTGATTTTTATGTTTATATGATAACAAATTTATGTTTTTTAACTTTTATAAATATATATGTGTTGTAAATAAAAAATTAATTGATTGATCTTAAATTTTCCATTTGATTGATAATGTAAAAAATTTATAAATCATATTTTGAATTTAAATGAATATATCATGATCAAATAAATTTGAAAGGATGTGTTTTTAATCATATTTCATTTATATAATAAGGGATTTAGTTTATAAAATGGTTTTGTTATTAAAAAATTGAAACAAGGTATTAAATAGACATGATTTTGATTTATTGGATTTTATGAATTGTTTTTGTATGTAGATAAGGATAAAATATATTTATGCAGTATAAAAATGTTTATCAAGGTTTTTATTAAAATATAAGGCACTTTATTGCACCATTTGGGGTAAATTTTAATGCGTAATATTATTTTAAAAAAACCTAAATACCAAAAATTCCATATATAAAATGGATATAATAGAATATATTTTAAATATTCCCATTAATGAAAATAAATGTAATTTTCTTATACAGACGAGTTTTTGTAAATTTTATTGATATTCTAAAGAGAATATAGTTTCTAAGAGGGTATTGGGTGGATGATTAGACTAGTAAAGTTCTATATATAACAAAAATATGGAAATTATAGTCAAAATTCAATTTGAATATAGATAAAAATATAAAAATATTTTTGTGAGTATCCACAGAAATAAATGTAAAGAGTAAAATTTCATTTTCATAACAAATTGTTAAAACCATTATATCATAAAAGAGTTTAGGATGTGTTTGTTCAAAAAACATTAAGGAGTTCAATTTGTTACCGTAACATTTTAAGGAAAATTTTGGTCAAAGATACAAGGGATATATAGATGATAAATCAAGAAATAATTATATGTATATGACTGAAGTTATAATAAATATAACATTTGATATAGAAAATAAATCTGAATAATTTTTTAAGGAGTTAAACATTAGGAATATGATTCATTACTAACACAATATTTGAAATAACATTACATCATAAATTTTAATTATATAATGATTTTAATGGGAGTGATTTATCGTATTATTATATATATATAACATGAATTATATAGAGATAATTTGTTAAAAAAAATTATATATAAATAAAATAAAAAGATGATATTTAACCCCATCCAATGAGATATGATAAATCATGCACTTGTGTATGGTTTTTTTAAAATTAATAAAGAGTTTATGAATATAGAATCCATCAAGATATAGAAAAGCAGTCTTCACATTATTACTCATTCATGATGGCTGAACATACTCTTGATGTGAAAAGATAATTGACCTCTCAAATTATGAATGTATGTTACCACTAACAGATTTTCATTTTTAGAATTATGGGTTTTGATGAAATGTTTTGGTTCAAATTATTATGATTATTGTATCGAGATAAAAATATGATGATGAGGCACATTATAGGTTTTTTGCACTCAAATACCCCCAAAGTATACCACACAGAGTGTCCAAAACCATGTCTTTAGTATACCAAGGGTGCATGGTGCATATTTGGATTTCCTCAATACTTGATGTTAGTGATATAACAACCCTACACTTTATTACACATTAAATCATTATTTATTAAATAATATTACACATATTACAACCTAGACGATCAAGAAGTCTAGTGTATTTGGGAATTAGGTACATTACATAACAATGTAAAATATGGGGTATATAGATAATATTTAAAACTTCCTTGACATGATCATATTATTCCTTTGTACTTAAAATTATATGGGATATGCCAGGGACATGCATAAGAAATGAGTAAGCTATACATCCCATTAAGGGAATAAATAATTAATAAGACAAAAAATGTAATTTTTTTAGAAAATAGGAAAGTTAATGAGACATAAAAGGATTGAGAATCATAAAAAAGAAAAATGAGGCATGATATAACATGATAACATTAATGCAACATGGAAATGTGGACACAATATTAAATATTACATCATAATAATAAGTTAAGGCTAACTGCTAACACATCATGATGGAAAATATTCCCTTTATAGATATGGTTCACTCTCTAATATCTTGCATGATATATCATGATACTAAAACTCAACCCAATATATTAGAGCACTAGATAATTCATAGGCAACCCGTCACTTTCATTTCATTCTCAAGCATAAGTGTGCCACATAGATCATAAAAAATTGAATAACTTGACATCAAATTTTATTCCATGATCAAGGAGTCTAAAATACATACATGTAACTCCCCATTAAAATATGTATTAGTTCTTAATGGAAAACACCCTTAATAGGAAACGAGTATGAGTATTCACTACAAAATAGTTTTTCATGGAACATCATGGGGAAATTTTGATGGCATGACATGGGGCATACGAATATTCATGGGTGGGATTGATGAGAGTGAATGTGGTATCTGATAATTTAGACATGAAATTAAAAATAATTTGTATATGGAAAAACACATCCCAATATTAGGAAATAAAGATAAAAGACATATGATGATAAATATACTTGAATAAATGTGAGAATAAGTGGATCCCCTACCATAAAATGGTGATTCTAAATGCATTGGAGGAGCTTTTAGAGAGATTTAGAGAACCATGGGAGGACTCTAAAAAATTTATGGTAGCATAAAGACACATTACAATGATATTTAGTGAATATAAATGTTATATTGGGTTTAAATATATAAAAAATAAGTTTATAATTCATTATTATTTTTCAAACATTGATTTTGGACTCTATATAATAAAATAACAAAAACCAAAAACCTTACGTTGGTTTTTGACCATGTTTTCTTGAAAATAATTATTGTTTTCATTATTATATTATTCCATGATCCGAACATGTTAAAATATTTTCTTTGGGGATGTGGACGAGAGTCATTTTCTTAAATAAATGATTTTAAAACCATAAAATATACTATAGGATTTATAGGATTCATAATGGGTATAAGAAATTAATAAATACAGATAAAGTTACATTGGTTTAATGTAAGCAAATATTTATTGTAGGTACAACTTTTCTATTTATTAAATTACTTTTGGGGAATTATGATATCATAATACACACTATATTTATACCATATTTAATTTTTTACCTAAAAATTTGATAATCTAAGAAAATAATGAAAAATTCACCATAGGATAACTTCAACATGATAATTAAAAAAATAATATTCATTTTATATAAATAATATTCAAAATATATGAAATTTAAATTTTCAATTAGAATTGATATTTTCTCAAAATTGATGGGTTTTTGACAATAACAATTTTCAAATCCTTAAAAAATTATATTTTAATTCATAAAAATTTTATGATCATTTATATTTAGTAAATATTATTTAATAAGAATATTTTATTAAAATATAATTTATTTTGAAAATAAATTAATTCATCAAAATAAATTCCTTTATTGAATTTGAATATTACCTAAGAAATGTAATCTATGTTTTATTGTATAAAAATAATATTTAAATTAAAAATAATAAGATGAAAATGTATTAATTATTCTATACAATATAAATAGTCATATTATTAGTGTTTTTATGCATATCCCATTATTACATCTGAAAATTTAGTAAGTGTAAGGTTGTTGGTGGTGATTCTTTTATGGGGTGGTTTGGCGTACACGGTTTGGGTTGTGATCTCGATGAACATTAATTTATCCCATGAACATTTTTTCTCATTCTTAAGTTGTTGGATATAAAATTGGTATTGGTCAAGGGAAATTAAATTAATTCAATCTCTCTTAGAAATTCCAATTAATGGGAATCATAGGGTATGTTTCTACTAGTTTAGTCTTTCACATCCTTTATCGGTGTCAATTGGATTAGTAAAAACCATATATTTATATTAATAATATGATAACTGTTCAATGACTATATAATCAATATTTAAGATGATTAGAAATATTTTAATTTTTATGGGATATAATAAATATAAGTAAGTGAATGTGTTTACATAATGAAACATTTAATTCAACCACAAAGGGAATTATATTTAAAAAAATTTGGTTAATTACAATTGAGATACCTATCATAGAAACTTTTGTGAATTTATATATTATTTATGATACCCTTGAGGTATATCTAATTAGGGGTGATTGATTATTTTACTGATCATGTAATCAATTTGAGCTTAGCCATGATATAATTTCTCTTATTGTCTATTGTTTATGAAATCTAGGACCTACAATATGATAGAATACATAAATAAACTAAAATACCATGATAAGCTATATGATGTGATTAACTATTGGGTAAGAGGACTGTGATGTAGTCAGCAATAAGGGTAAATTAAGTGTGATGTATTCATCAAACTAAACAATCTATACTTTGATAAACAAGAACTTATGGATATGAAATATTTGAATGACATAATTCATGTCCATTATTCAATTGATATCCAAGGAAAGGGTATCATATGAAATGTCATTATTGTATATGATATATATAATTAATGAAGGTATATATATATACATGTGTTTGATGAATATTATGTCATATCACATTGTCCCTTAATTAGTAATGATGTTTTTATATAGGATGATCAATTCATAAATTTATTAATTCCAGAATTCATATAAATTATGAACAGTAAAAATTACCTTGGGGCCACAATATGTGATTTAAAATATGAGGATTTATTTTTACTCTATTATATAGTCCAAATTATTTTTTAATGGTATCCTAAAATGTATTTTCAATAGATATTCTATAATGATCCACTATTTCAATAATTAATTTTCCATAATTAATATCTGTGTGAGAATCTTGCCTCTTCACAACACTAAACTAAAATGAAATTTTGTGTTTCCAAAATTATTACCCTTAATATTATACCTACTAATTTGGTAAGCATCAATATAAGTGAAAAATTAATAATAACTATATATAAGGTTATAATTAAATCATGGTTATTTTTTCATGGAAAATATATGTTTATTAATTTTTTTGTATATCGAGTTAAATTTAAATTAATTTTATAACTATTAGAAATTGAATCTGATAAAGTTATTATAATATTTTTAACTAGTATGATAAAATTATTCAATATTATCAATATCTATTTAGGCATAAAATTATTTTCTCAAGGTAAATATTAGTCTCCGTTGTAAAATTATTATTTTTCAAATAATAATACATTTCTAAATACTATTTTTTTTTGAAAAAAATAAATGAATATAATTTATATTAATACTATTATGTGATGTTTAGACATATATTCATGTTAATTAAGACTAATTGAATGTTTTATAAATGTTAATTAATATTTATAACACATAATGATTAAAATGAAATTTTTATAAAAAATAGTTTCTATCCCATTATATATTTCAATTTAAAAGATATTTTTATCATATATATAAATTGAATGCAGTTAAATGGGAATGAAATTCATAATCATCACATCATTAGTGGGTATGAAAGTAAATAATATTTTTTATTAATATAATAATCACAATGATTTATTTTTAATCAAGGATAATAAGGGTAAAATTGGGTAAGTAAAGTGTCTCAAATTATTATTAATTAAAAGGGAACATAAACATTCAAGAAATATCTTAAATTTATTAAATTAATACCCACATGTCTCTCATACAATTTACTCACCTTATTAATGCAACTCAAAAAACCCACATAATTACCCTCATGATTCCATTCATACAATTACTACGCTTTAGTTTCCTATGTGAAATTCATTTTTTCTCCTATAATGGAAGATCAATCAAATCCTTTCTCTTATCCCCGTCCAAAAAAAGGTCCTTGATAATGAAATTAAATTCTCTAAGCCTATCTAAATACCTCCCACATAATTATTAATGTTTTATAGATTCCTAACAGGATTTAAGAAGCTACATATTAATGTTAGGGTTCTACTCTTTTTTATTAACACACATATTATCGGATAATCCCTTTGAATCTAAATTTATAACGATATAATATTTTCTTAATCAATCATATTTTATAAACATTTTTATATGATTATGTTTGGATACACATACCAATATTTAAACCCATTTTACAAAAACGTTTTCTATAACTATTATGCAATAAAAATACACATTAATTCTCTCCCTCCTTTAAATTTAATGAATTCCTTTGTTATATGCCTTTATGTTTCCATGTGATTATGAATCCGAAATATTATAACAAATAAATTAATTTTATAATTATTTGTTATTAATTATATACCTACATTATAACTAATTATACCCATTTCACAATAAATATTTTATAACCATCATGCTGCCAAAATCATTCATTGAGTTTTTGTCTTCATGTTCCAAATAATCAAATATAATATAATTCAATGCTATATATATATAAATAATGTTATTAAATGTTTATGAATGTTGAAATGTTTTCAAAATATTGAAAACTATAGTTATATTTATCATACATGATGATAATGTAAGGTTCAGTTTACTGAAACTGAATGTTAGGGATTTTTATCTCAATTTCTCTTCAATGAGACATGCTATAATGTTGTGCACTAATTTATTATTTATATGGTTTATATAATTATAAATAAATAATTTTTATACTATATAATTTAATGAATTTATTTAATAACTCCTTATAAATTTAATTCTTGTAATTATTTTTTGCTCAAAAATTATAAAATCATAAGAATTTTGATAAGAAAATTAAATTTCATTGAGTTATACTACTATTTGTTGAAACTTATCATCAAATTTTGTTTTCTATAATCCAAATAAATATATTACGTAATAAAAAAATTTCCTATTTTTTGCATAATTATGTTTTATATTCATTTCTTCTTCAATTATGTTTTCATTCACAAAATGTGATATTATAAAAAAAATTATTATATTTTATAATAAATAGTAATATTCCATTTTCACATTTTCCCTTTAAATTGATATTTTAATTCTTATATCTAAGTATATTAATTTTTATAATATGTTGTGTAAATAACAATTTGTATCACTTTTTGAAAATGATGTTTAAAAACTATTAAAATGAAATGGGTTGCGAAAAATGTATAATTTTTTGATATAAATAGATTATAATTTCAAGGTATTATCTTCTAACACATATTATCTTGTACAATAATATTACTCATCCCAGATTCTTTATTTCAAAAAATAATGTTTTAAAATTCTATTTGAAAAATAATAAAAAATATTTTGACATTTATTTTACAATATTTTTTTGAACAATTTACATTGCATTAAATAAATATGTTTTTAAAATGTTTTAAATCTAATTTATTATCAATATAAGAAGTATTTAAATCAAATAGTTGTTTTTCATGATTAAAAATATAATTATTCTTTTAATGATTTTCATTTTGTAGAATAAGTGTTTTTATAATTTATTTAATTTTTGAGTCATTTTTATGAGATATCATTTGATAATTTCGTGAAACCCAATTTTATTTCTATGGGTTATTTTATGATGTCATGATTTATATTTTAAGTGTAAAAAATTATAGATTTCGAGATGGGTTGGACCTATATCTATCTATAATTCATTGTGTAAAGTATTATATCTCATGAGATAGAAATAGTATACTAACGTGTTTGGAAGTAATTTGATTCATAATTGGTGATTGTTATTATGTTTAGTCATACCCAAGATTTTACACATGAATTGGTTGGAAAATATCCAAGTTCATTCCTTAATAAAAAGTGTAAATGTTTGAGATGATATGTCTATATTTCATTCTTATGGTTAAAATTTATAAATTTAATTTATTTTAAATTTGGTCCTTTTCTATCTTTATTCTTTCCTACATGTCTATGATTTAACCATTATGGACTTTTATATTTTATCCCTTACTAGAAATTTGATCTCACCCGTTTTTATGTTATCCACTCACCAGTTTTTTAAGATAATAATTTCTCATTGAATGTCAAGGAGGGGTTTTAGTTTAGAGAGAAGATTCCATAAAATTTAAAATAAGTGATTTTAAGTTTCTAGTCTCAAAGATAGAAAAAATATTGGTCCATGATTCCAATTACTATATGTGATATGTATTAATTAAAACATTGTTCCAATGTATTATCTATGTAAGTTTATAATGGCTCACTTTATTTTTCACTAGAGGAATTTTTTTTTGGAAATTAGGATTATAAAAATATAGAGAACCCCTAGAAAATATTCTATATATTGGATGATATCATGAAATATTGGAAATGTTTAGAGTATATGGTTTTCTAAAAAACCACATCCCTATCTAGATATTGGAATTTGGATTCGATTGTGGTATAGATTCACCTAGGGGTAATCACTGTGAAAATGTATTATTTGTAATTGAATCAATGTTCACTTTGATGCATAATGGGTGTGCCTAAGACTTCAAAACTAGCTATAAACTCATAAGTGATATTATTCGGTTAATTCATATTCAATTTGATAATTTTTTTTAAAGTTTTTGGTTATTATATTAACTACATGGTTAAGAATAATATTGCAGTGTAATTGTGATGGATAACCTAGATTGAAACATATAAATTTATTAAGGACGAATATAATCATTATTTCTTAGTTATTTAATTTGGGATAATAGTTATATTTTATATATATTTTCTAATTTTCAAATCCCCAAAATGTACTTTCCTCTGTTAATGATATTAGGGGAACCAAAATGAACTAAGTTAATGATGGATGAAATAGAAAATATAGTGACAATCCAAATGAGATAAGAACTAGAGTTCAAAATCACATGTAAATTCACAATAATATAGTTCATGTAATGAATAATAAAATTAATATTATATATATACAAAACATCCCAAGAATATATCAACTTGATATTGAATATTTTATGCATAAATTCCCACCATCCTTTAATTTTCATTCTAACCCACTAATTTCAACATAATAGATTAATTTAGTGTAAAAAATGTTTTCCCCCATTGATTATTTTAACATGAAAATGAGGTTTTAATTGTCTACGGTTTAGAGGGAAAACATGACCAAAGGTGAAATATCCTTAATAATATAGAGACAATGGATGTTTTTATTCAATATAGTGAGAGTATTTTAATGTAATATTACTCACTAAATATTTTCTTTGGAGTCTTCTCACTAATATATAATGAGAATTTCTTGAATGGAACCAAAATGATGTTTATTTTGTTATATCTTTTGATGAATGAATATTGAGACACAAAAGTTTTGAATCAGATCCTATCTATAGCCCTAAAAGAATGTTGATCAATTATTTGGTGGATTAAAACCTGACATTTAAGAAACAATGTTTGTATGGGAATATAAAATGCTTAAGGATGTTGTGTGATGTGTGATTAAGGTTGAAATGGAAAATAAAGACCAACATGATTCAGGATAATGGAAAATAATTTTTTAGTATCATGTATTTCCTAATGAAAATTATCTTGTGGTTAAGAAAGTCTAACTACCCACATATAATAGTTATGGGAAGAAAAAAATGGGTTATACATTAGATGTTTTGTAAAGTGTTACATGTGTGGAAACATAGTACTCCTTGCTCAAGATTACTAAAGAATTGGAAATATTTTGAATAACACTACTGAGGAGAAAAATTCCCCAGCTGATTCTCCACCCACTCATCAGTTTGTAAAATTCTATGAGTATGGGAATTTTGTTAATAAAATCCCAAACACTATAGTTAATAAATGAAATAAGTTTCAGTATCCTCCGAAACCAATAGATCAAGAGAATGGATAGAAAATAAATAAATCATTAGGGGACTATGATAACTAAATGGTGAAAGATAAAATAATCCTTTAATATAGAACAAAAAATTTCTTATATGATTTTGGTTCATAACCTTAATTTATATCTTATACATTTTCTATGAATATGGATTCACCAGCACAACCATTAAATATCGAACTTTTTATGAAAACACTTGGTGTTATGTAAAATGAAACTAAGGTGTATGAATCTTATATAATAAATATTTATATCTAGATACATCCAATATATCTAGTTCACCTCCTACATTTGAATTTCACATAATTTTGTGTATGGACTAACTTTACTTATATAAATCTCATTCTAATTTCCGAGAAATTAAATTCATCTATAACATCCCTATTAATATGATTATTAAGTATAAGTGAAAGGATGATTTTACACATTATTCAGAAATAAATTCTATTATATGGATCTTGATACCCAAAAATAAGGGGTTCTAATATCATATTATTTATGGTGAAGTCAAAATTGAAAAAATAATTATTCAATGGTAACTTTTTATATATATCGTGAGCAATTTTTTAGTCTTCACCCAAAATTTGAGGATAATTTCTCTATAAAACTCATCCCCATATCATTATCTATATCAAAAAATCTATATATAATGGATTCTATTGAATTAGAGGAATTTAAGAAGAAATTATAAAGGAATATTGTTAATAACGTTATATATCATAGTGATTTAAAATTGGGTGGCCCATTCTTATTTGTAAAGAAGAAGGATAGATCAGAATGTCTTTTAATTGATTGTGGTAATCTCAAATAAAATAACAACCAGAATAAGTATTCTCTTCCTTGTATTAATGACCTACATAATCAAATCATAAAAGGTTAATTATTCTAAAAAATTTACCTATGAAATGGATACCAACAACTAAGGTTAAAAATGAAGTCCATTCAAAAGGATTCATTTTAGAAATGGTATAGACATTATGAGTTTATTTTCATTCCAATTGGAAGTTTGAATTATATGACTATCTTCATGGAATTAATGAATATGGTATTTAAATACTACATTGATAATTTCTTGGATATCTTCATAGACGATATTCTCATACATTCCAAGAGACAGGAAAATGAATAATATCATAAAACAATTGTGTTATAGGTCTTGGGAAAAGTGAATCTATTTTTTAAAATTTTTATGTGAATATAATTTCTGTAGAAAGTATCTCTATTATGTCATATAGTCACTGGAAAGGGAATATCAGTAGATCCATCAATAAGCTAAATTATCAAGTAATAAAAAATATCAACTAATGTAACTAACATACATAGTTTTCTTAGATAAACATAATATTACCAATTAATTATAATATAATTCTCATGGATATCAAATCCTATAACCATGTTAATAAGGAAGGGATTGATGTTTCATTAGATTGTCAAATGTGAATAGTTTTTTATGGAACTGAAGGATTGGTTGGTCACATATCATGTACATATATTACCATGAAGTGATGAAGGGATTGCAATATATAAGGATTCATTGAAAATGTTTTCTGTGTCTATCCTTCGGTATACAGAGAATATTATTTCTCATTATTTTAACCAATTATATACTAATGAGAAAAATTACACAATAGATCATTAAGATCTAAATTTATTCATATTTTTATTGATGATTTGGTGAAATTATATCTTTAGATAAAACAATGTTATATATAATAATATAAAATATTTGAATATATACTCACATTAATGGAATTGAATATTTACCAAAGGATATGGTTGGAATTGAAAAAATATTGTTACTTATCTATACATTACCACATGGGAAACAAAATATGGTGGAAGATGCTCTTATTTGGAAATACCATGCTACTCTATCCTTGAATGGGAATAAAAATACTGAATACTCATGGATTTTTATAGGATAAATCTTGAGATAATAATTGGAGGTGAAAAATGATATGTTTCAAAATTGAAAACTCAACCTTCCATTCACATAATGATTAATAAAGATCATGAAGTTAATGAGGATCTATAGAAAAAGGTTAATAATATTCCATAGTTCATATTTTATAATGATGGAGTCATATATATTGGAAACTAGATATGTGTCCAATAAAAGAAAGGGTTTATGAAGTAACATTTGGATGATTCACATAGCTTATGCTTCTCTATAAATCCTTGATTTACAAAGACATATAGAGATTTAAAGCAAAATATTGGTGAGATAACATGAAGGGAAAAATCATGGAGTATATATTATAATTCTTATTATGCCATCAAGGATGTATTAAACAATTTCTAAGGGTATATCGAAATCTTTGGCAAAATGAGAATGGAAATGGGAAAACATTTCCATTAATTTTGTCAAAGGACTCTATAAAACATCATAAGAATATAATATTATTTAGACTATATTCGATCTCCTTATAATGTTAGTGTATGTTTTTATATAAAATATGATTTATCCCTTAAAAGACTCAACAATATATTCTTAAGGGATCTGCTATGGCTAAATGGAGTACCACTATCCATTTTATCTAATGAATATTCATGTATTACCTAGGGTAATGAGAAGTTTTTAGAAAACAATGGACATTGGGATGAGTTTTAGAATTTATTATAATCCTAATATATATGTTTAGCCTAAGAGGAAATTATATCACTAGAGGATATGATTAGATCTTTTATGATTGATATCCAAGGATGTGGGGAACATCTCCTACCCCTACTAGAGCTCCCAGATAACAATAATTTCCATTCTAGTATTCTGATGGAATTATATGAGAATAGGTTTTTGAAGAGAAACATAGCTCAAACATGTTGGGATAATGTTGGAGAAGAAAACAAATAAGTCATAAAAATGACCATGAAATAGTGAATAAGGTTCAAAACATTTAGCGATCGATGAATATGATATAATGTAGATAGAGGAGTTATCTAGATAACCATTAAATAGATGAAGGGTTTTTGGTTAGTGATAAATTGTTCCCTTGAATATATACATGGAAGTAAGTTAAAATATTTGGAAAAAATGTATTACTGAGTTAACGATAAATCGGACCTTTCGAGATCCTTGATATTGTTAGGGTTATAGCCTATTGAATAAAGCTTCTTCTAAATATTATAAGGTTCATGAAATGTTCAAAATAACTCTTTTGAGTATGTATATACAATATCCATCACATGTATGGAGACATGATGTTATACAATTGGAACATGACCTTTCATATGAAGAACATTCTAGGGTAATATTTTATCGAAGAGAAAAGGTTCTGAAGAACTAGACCACCTATATACTCAAGGTTCTTTAGAGGCTTCATAAATTAAATAATTCCATATGTGAACCTTAGGATGTGATTTGAAAGAAGTACCCTATGTTTTTTAGTGTTATAAAATTTGAATAAATAAATTATTTTATGGTGCTAGAATGTAATAACCCAATATTTCATAAATAACTTTTCAATAATATAAAATCATGTGAGTATATTTCCTTTTATTCAACCTTAAAATAAAATGAAAAATCATATTTTCTTGAAAACTAAAATTATATTATATCCATTAAATTTGAGAGTATCACTACATATAACCACTTTATAAAAATTATATTAATGTTTATAATAAAATTAAAAAAATTCCATGCTTAGAAAATATATATTTCTTATAATTTTTTTTATTTTTAACTATATTAAAATAAAATTTCTCAATTTAGGAAAATGAATGAGATAAAAATTTTACATATTTTAATCAATATTATCAAATTATATAATGTTGTTAATATCTTTTTTGGAATAAAATTAAATTAAAAATTTAAATAATAGTTACCATGGTAAAATGGTTATTCATCATGGATTAATAATTTTATAACATTTTATAATTTAATAAAATATTAAATGAATATATTCTTTGTTAACCCTAATTTTTTTTATTCAATTAATTTACAATCAATTTCTAATAATACTTAGAACACTTAATGGTTAAAATGAATGATTTCTATAAAAAGAGTTTTTTAACAAATTATATGATATAATTTAAAATTTAATATGATCATAATTATACATATATTTAAGTTAAGAGAATCCAAAATTAGGATTTATCAGATAAAAATTTGGTAAGAAGGGTCATATTGTATTTTTAATTAGTTATTAAATAATTACCATGATAAAATTTCAATCAAGATTAATAAGGGAAAAATTGGAAAGTAAACTATCCCAAATTTTTAATAATTAAAACATAACTTGCACCATATAGAATAAATTTTTAGGTATTAAAATCATACTCATGTGTTTCATATTACATTTATCTCCCTAATTCACCTAACTCACAAAACCCACCTAACACCCCATTTTATTCCATTTTTACAACTTACCTATCTCTTGTTTGACAAGAAAACCCCCACTTTTAAATTTATAAATGGATATCACTCCCACATTTTATCATATCCTACTCTTCCTAAAAGTACTTAATTAAGAATTTATCTTCTCTACAAATATGTAATTCCCTCATGTGTTTCCCACATACGAAAGGGTTCTCTAATTCATTATTAAGCTTTAGCATGGTAAGGTTTCTACACCATCTATTTTTTGATTCATGTAATTCTTCTATGATTATCCCATTGAATTTAAATTGATTATGATTTAATATGTTCACTTTTAACCTTTTTGTACCCAATTTATTCCATATTTTTGATAAAATATCATCCCTCTCATTAAACCAATTATATAATATGTTTTTATAGCCATTATGCTACCAAAATCACTCCTAGATTCTCTCTACCCCTTTCAATTGAATCAATTCCTTGACTATATATATTTATGTTTCCATGTGATTATAAATCCAAATGTTCATAATAAATCCTTTAATTTACTAATTATTTCTTATTAATGAGATATTACCTTTCTCTTTAATTAAAACAATTTCATAATCCCTTTTGTATGACCGACATGCTTCTAAAATCATTGCTTCATTTTTTGTCTTTATTTTTTATATACTAAAATATGATATCATTTTTATTTATCTGTATAAATAAATTTTTAATGTCTTACATATATTAAAAATTTTATTAAAGGGGTGACTAATAGTGTTATTATTTTTATATTTGAGGTTAGATAAATTTCAATTCTGCAGAAACTGAAGGTAATGGGTTTTTATCTAAATTTTTCTTCATTAAGAGATTCTTTAATATCCTAAACAAAAATATTTTACCATTGTATATAAATACGATGAAATTATTTTCACAGACTCCATGATTTATTCAATTGTATTTATAGATCCTTTTGATTTTTCTCTTTCCATTTACTTTTGATTCAAAAACTACTACAACCATAACAGTTCTGATGATTCAATTTCCTTTTATTGGGATATACTCCTCTTTATTGAAACATATTATTAATAGTTAGATCTATTCATCCATGTGATGATATATTGTTATAAACACTTTTTGTGTTCTACGTAATTATTATGTATATCCATGTCTTATTAAATGATGATTTCAATTATAAAATTTGTGATTTCAAAGAATAATTCACAATTTTTCAAATAAACCATTTTTTAATAGGTTATATTTTACCTTGCACCAAAAACATATTTCTTATTTGGAATGATATTGTGTTTTTTATATTTTATCCACATATTTCACATAAAAAACATTTTAAAAAGGACCAACTCTTAAATTTGTTTTTGGGTTTTGAAAGAAGTATTATTTATTGATAAACAAGATATTTTAATTTCATGCTCGCATATTTTATCTTTCAACATAATTTTTTGTACAAGAAATTTTTTCAGTAATGATTATTTATTTAAATAATAATAATTTTAAAGTAACATTTAATATTTATGATGAATATATACGAAATTATTTTAATTTCCATTTTATACAAAATTTATAATGTTTTCAATGTTTTTTTAAAAGCAATATTTAAATTTATTCTCAACCTATACAAAATTTATTCACCATAGAGTCTCGTTTTAGTATTCACCTTGTATGATCTCTTATAATGTATTTCATTTGGGAGAAAATGTTTGGGTATAATTTGACTTTATTTTTAGATCTATTTTATGAGATACCATTTGATAGCATCGTGAATCCCTATTTTCTATCTATGGGCTATTTTATGTTGTTTTTACTATTTTTCTAGTGGAACAAAAATGTATTGGCTATAAGATATGTGGGACATATGTATCCATCCAATATATCTGGTAAAGGCATATATCTCATTAGATATAAATTGTATGTGAAAATTTTAGTCAGTAACTCGGTTCATAAATGGTGAGTGTGGTGGTATTTATCTCTACTCGTAGTTTTATATATCGAGGGTTTAGTGGGTTTTTAGGTGTAAAATGATAATAAATCCAATTTTTTTGATTGATCCATTTTTATTCCAACATTCTATTCCACATGTCATATGATTAAATTGTTATTTTATCATTACATGGTAATAATATATACCGTTTTAGAATATTTGTCTATCTTTAAAGGTTATGGTCACCACTTAGTGATTTATGTTTCTTTAAATGATATAATTTTAATTATTCATGATTTTCCAAATAGTTTTTATATAACCATTACATAATATGATATGTTATCCCTTAATAAGAAGTTTATATCACACCTTTTTATGGTTTTCGTTCCTCATAAATATAAGATGATTATCCAATAGGGAATGTCTAAGAGATGATTTAGTTTATAGAAAAATATTAATAGATTTTATAATAATTATTTTTATTTTCCAGCCTCTAAGACACTAAAACTATTTGTCATTGAGTTTTGTGACTATTTGGGATATGTATTAATTAAATCATAGTGTCAATGTATTATCTTTGTATGTTTGTCTTGAGTCACTTCATATTCTTAAGGAATTTTATATGATATGACACATGGGGAAGATAATGATAAAATCCTATTATTATTATTGGAAATAATAAAAAGGACTTTTTGATATGGTTTTAGATGATATTATATAGGATACAAAATAAGTTGGAATATAACTATGTTTATGATGTTTTATTTCAATTTTTATGTTAAAGGAGGTTTTCTCTTATACCTAAACATATGTGATATGTCTATATTAATACTATATTTTATGGTATATTATTGTTATATGGTATATAACACATTGAATTAATCCATATAGTATAACTTTGTAAAGGGATTGCATGAGGTGTGTTATAGATACAAAACACCATTATAAGAGTATTTTATTTTATTTCATGGCTAAATTATAATTTCTCATACCATATGATAAATATGGAATTACTAGTAATATGATCGCTAAATTTAGAGTGTTAATTTTTTTTATTAAACTCCCACCATTTCCAAGCAATCATTAATTAAAATTTTCTAATTTTAAAATACCATGTAATGAAATAGGAAATGACTACAAAGAGTTTTAATCGGTATTCTATTTAGCTATACCATATGAAAAAATAAGTAAATTGATGATAATCAAAGAGTTTCCTTAAATCTTATAAAATAGAGGTTGATGATTAGATTTCATTTTTTGTTTTCCATGTGATCCTTTCCAAAGATCACACTTCTATACTCTCTCCCTTTTGAGGTACTATTTATACATCCCCATTTCATATGAAAGTTACTATAAATCCAATAGTGGAATAGAATACCAAATGAAGATTATGTGATTCATATCAAACCACGGATACAAAAATAGTAAGGTAGTATAATGGATTTTTTAGTGATATTCCATATACATATTGAAAAATATAATGAAATTAGAGAACATTGGGGAAATGTACGTGGTTATGTTCTCAAATTTATCAATATATGGATTTAGTTTCATATATAATTGACATTTGATTTATATTTTTTTTCTTTGATTTATTTTTAATCTATCATTTAGGTCACATAAAATTTAACTAATATACCTCTGATATGAATCTTGATCTAGTGAGTATATATATATTTGATAATCTATAATTATGTCCTTAAATCAGTTATCTGGAAATATCATATTGGGAATATTTGTTTATTATTGTTGTAAAAGTATACACTTACTATGAAATAAATAATTAATAATCCATATGATGTGAATTATATATATACTCAATATTATATTTTTATGTTGAAGATTAAAACCTCATTTGATTATATTAACCATATTATTTTAAGAGGCGAATTACTCAAGATATTGATGTTGATAAATTAAGATGACGATAATTGATTATGTTGATGATTCTATGGATGGATGATGATGGGTAAATGATTTTAGGAAGGTTATATCCGCATTATTATGGCTTGGTTAATCTTGTATATATCTAATAATGATGATGGAGTTCTGTTGAACATATAAGTGGTAAATTTTTTGGGTATTTATTTGAGATGTATAGATATATTAGGTTTTAATTGTAGACGATAACCCCAAGGTTGATATAGATTTATCTTATCCAAAAATATTTTATAATAACCCAATTGTGGTTTAAACATACAATTTCTCCTATATAATTTTTATTATGTGTCTAGGGTGAATTTTTATATTTAATTGATTTTAATTATATATGAGTTGATTTTTAGAGAAATATTGATTTTAATGGATACAAAACATATATTATTATATTTCCATTCTTTACCATAGTCTTGGTGATATTTAGTTTATCTTATACATTAGTATTTAATCGCATTCTTAGCGATTAATTGGGTATAAGGTAGAATATGATTCACTTAGTTTTTCAAACTATTTATTCCCCATGGTTTCATAATATAAGTGGATGGTGATTCACGTGAGTATATGATATTTTCTTAACAATCAATAATTGTTTGTGGTAGACTATCCATTACAGATCTTATTTAGAATTAGATAGTGGTAGATTTGTGAATGATTCAACAGACATATGATTTAATATAACATGTTTAATATAAAATTATTATTTTTTAGAAAAAAATGTTCTTGTAGAGATTAAAGCATATAAAACCCATATATGGTGTCGTGCTACCATTACATTGGCATAAGTTACAATTGAATCACATCTCAATGGGAAAAATAATTTAGAAGTCTTGGTAAACTAGTTACATACACTAGTATTTTATAACAAATGAATACTAAAATTACAACATATTTTTTTCAAGGATAATAACTTTATTCCATCTAGAATATAATTTCATATAATTATTAGCACCATTCATGTAATCCTAAGGAAAGGGAATAAAATAAGGGTGAGTTAAAATTCATAAATACAGTGGAAACAATAATGAAGCAATGAAAAATAATAATTATGGAATGGTAAATATACAAACACACATTCCATGAAATAAATAAATTGATAAGAAATTGGATAAATAAAATCTAAAGGTAAATAACTAAAAACAATTCTATTTAAATAACTCAATAAGTCATAATAAATATGGAAAAGTAAGAAACTAAAACCATAAGGAATTTAATCAATAAAATAAGACTGAAAATTATCCATAGATGTTTCCATTGTGAAAAATTTAGGGATAATAAATACTAAATAAAAGTAAAGGAAATGCTTAATTATTGGATGTCATGTCCGAGGAATAGGAAAACCTATACCATCAAGACCATTGAAAAGAAATTTTAAAACATCATGTTGAAACATGTTTAATTTTTACAAATAATTTTACTTATGAGAAACTGTTCATTCATCGAGGGACTATATAATGTTCCGGACCCACCCATCACTACATGCCCAAATCATTATTCATATTGAGTAATCAATATAATTAAAATAAATTATGCTATATCAAATATCCATATTGATTAAATAATAAGTATTTATTCATATATATTTAGATAAACAAATAACTTTAAAATTGAACATTGTATGTTAAAAATATATATGGTTTAAGAAATAAATATATCCATAAAAATGATATTGATAATTAGGGTAAATTTAATGTTTACTAACCAAATGAAATTTAATATTTCTTAGGGACATAACAAAGGAATCAATGAAGTGAATGTCAATAATACCCTTGGAAAAATCAATTAGAAACCATCCAAAGAAAGAATATGGATCTTATCAATACAACATACCATAACAAGAGTAAAAATAAAGGCGTGTAGTCATCGATAATGGAAAATATTATAAAAACCTATTTTAAAAACATTCTTGAGGATAATATCCTTCTTATTTTGAAAAACATTTCAAAAATAATTTTCTTAAAAAACAACTTTTAAAATATTTTCATTAAAAATTAAATTTCAATATTCCAAATGATGATTGAAAGAAATGATAGAGGGTAAATCCTTACATTTCATATGAGGTAAAAATAGCATTACCTTTTCAAGGTATAAAAGTTAGAAATGTGACCTGGTCAGAAAGAGATAATAATATTACATTGAAAACATTTTTAAAAGAAAAAAGGGTAAAAATGAATTTAATAAATCATTTTTAAAGGCTAAAAATATTTTTAAACATTTTTAGAAGACAATATTTTTAAAATAAAATAGGTTCTCCGACTAAACAGGTAAATAAAGTCAGGTTTTTTTGAAAACAATTTTGAGTAACAAAGAGTTGAAAATGGTACTTTTACTTGAGAAAATTCATTAATAACTAGAGTAGGATAAAATTAAATTGTTTATTAAAAATGATCAAATAATT
Organism: Viscum album; assembly: GCA_963277665.1. Lineage (NCBI taxonomy): Eukaryota > Viridiplantae > Streptophyta > Magnoliopsida > Santalales > Viscaceae > Viscum > Viscum album. The sequence continues at coordinate 521,373,947 of OY728144.1, forward strand.
TCTAGTAGTTTAAATTTAAGTGAAAATAATCTCGATTAAAATGATATTTTTAAGTAAACACTTGAAAAGACCATAATATGTATGTGATAATCAGTCGATAAATAGATTATGTCTGTCAAATATTAATCCTCATAAAAAAAGTGTAAATACATTAATAGATATCAAAAAGTTATTACACACAAAATTTTATAATATTAGTGAAAATGGGGAAGTAATATAGTCCAAAAAAAGAAATTGGCTTATGAAATTATTTTCCACTTGGTAACACTTAATTAAAATCCATTTTGAATAAATAGTTCGATTATAAACTCAAAATATCATGAATAATGAATTAATCATGGTATTATACGTCAAAGTGTTATTAGGTACACCATATTTAATAAATTATTCTCCAAACAATACAATATTTCTTAAATAATGGAAATTGAGATGAAGTCCATTACTACTTTGTAACTTTTGAATTATAATACAAAAGAAAGAAAAACATTAAAATGAAACTATAAATACCATGAAGATAAATTTATTCAAGTTATAAAATAAAATAGGGCCATTATATACCCCACAAAAAATGAATAAGTTGTGTAAATGGTTAATGCCTCATATAATGAAAAGTAGGACGAGAATCCCTTACCTTGTGTTTCCTTTCAGTTGAACATCCTTTAAATTTAGGTATTATGGTTTTAAAAATGTAAATAAGTCATAAATGAAAAAATATATATTAAATCATATATTAAAATCTTATAATATTTTATTACCTTTTTTAAACAATCTTTCATTATTTTAACTTATTTTGGTTTTAATTACCTAGTTTCTCGAGTATGTTTTGACTTGTTATTGTTGTTATTATTAATTTGATCATGATTTAATCAGATCAAGGATTTTAACCATGATTTTATTATCATATATATTCTTTATATACATATTTATAAAAATTAATAATTATTGGAGATTGGAAATGAAACATACCGTTTCTTAGAGACGGTAGGCTGTACACACACATGAACGCTACTTCTATTTCCTTTTCATATTTATAAGAATTAATATTAAATGATATATATGTATATGTATATTAAAATTACAAAGTAATATTTATTTAATATATTTCACATAGGTTTTTTATAACTATATTATATACATTCTATGTATAGCATGAAAATCTCATCGCTTTGAGGAGGCAGTGGTCCACACTTCCACAAATAATATTATCATATTCCCAAATAGTATATAGAATAATGGTATTTTTACCTAAAAATTATAGAATAATAATTAAATAATAAGTAATATATTGAAATAATATATCCATTATAATTCCCACCATGAGAGTTGGAAAAGGAAGAATGAACAAGCATTATTTTCGAAGGGAGTAGTCTACTGTACACATGAATAATATGTTAGTTACCCATTATATGGATGTGTGTGTAAGTGTAGTTATAACCCTTATAATAAAAATAAATAATTTTATTTAGTATATTTTGGTTATTATATAATCACGTAACTATAATACATGGGTGTGGAGAAGGAATCAAAATGAAACTGATTATTGAAGAAGTTACCTCGTTTTTAGGTAACTCCTTTTGGTTTGTACCAAATAACCGCATTCATTGGATTTATGCCCAAGATAAAAATTCTAGGATTGTGGGAGGTATTTTCAAGCCTAATTATTCATATTTTGTCAACATTAATATATTTATATTTTTTAATAACTGGGAGGGATGACTAGCTTTTTATAGGGGAGAAGGAGTGTCCTTCTTGTACATTTTTGAAAAGGCATTCCACCAACACTTTTCCAATGAAATGTGGAAAACATATAGAAAAAAAAAGATAAAATGGATAATAGGGTTCAAATATAAAGATAAAATTTCAATTTTTAATTTTTCTAGGTTATTTGGGACCTTACGTTTAAGGTTTAGTTCCTTTATTAAGCTATTTTTTCTCTTAATCACCATAATTAATTTTAATTACATTCACTAATATTTTTTTTTCAAAATAAAAGTTTAAATTACTATAAATAATTTATTATCATGAATTAAAATATGGGTTTATTTTTTTCAAATTCCAATCAAATATGTGGAATAAATTACTTTAAATTTAATCCTGCAGACGAGATGACAAAGTGGGTTGGGAATTAATAAATGATCAAAAGATTGCTATGTTTTTATATCTAATTTCAAAGTAAGATTGATTCCAATTAACTTATTTTTGTTAATGGATATAAAATTTAAATAATTAAACATTTAAAATAATCAAAAATATAATTCAACCTTATAAAAAAATTTAAGGAAAAAATAGTTTTGTTTTAAAATTTCGTATTTTTCACTATTAATAAAAAAATGAAACATTTGAAAAAATACCAAATATTAACCATAAGATAATTTTTATGTGAGAATTTAATAATAATATTTATTTGATATATAAAATAGTTAAATTTAAAAAATATATTTAGAATTGGTTCTCCATGAAAAGGCGAAAAAAGTTCAGTTATGAAAATATAAGTTTTTAAGCATAAAATAGGTTTTGTTCTTATATTATTCAGATATATTAAATTGGAATAATATAAAATATAATATATTAATTATAAAGCATATATAAATAACTAATATCATTCAATAATATAAAATAATTTAATTTATTATGAAAAAATTCCATTGAGAACACATAAATATTTCTTTTATATTCAAATTGTTTTTATATTCATTTCTAATTAATTAGTAACCAATGAAATCATTTTGTATTTATGTCAACATTTTATTTTAATATGTTATTTAATCCTATTAAAACTATATAATTTAATTTATAAGTTATATGTTATCATATTAAATACTAATACTCTAATAATATACTGTTATTTGATAATAGTCTATCATGCATGTTACACAAGTTATTAAAGAAAGTCATTATTTCATGTAATGAAAGATAAACAAGTATAACATTAATTGAAAGATATATCATGATTGAATTTATTTAATATAATAATTATATTTTGAAATATCAGGATATAATATTACCTTACAATCTTGTGGTTTCATTCCATACACTTTATCGAATACAATGTTGTTACTTTGTAATTTTAGTTTGTTATATTCCCCCACCATAATTAAATGGAATCCTCATAATTTGAACCTGATATTTGTAATATATTTTTTTATATTTTAAAATCTATTAGTTTAAATCCCACATCTTGAGAAGAGTTAATAAAATATCATATTAATAAAAGTGGATGATAAGTTAAAATGTCACATGGAATAACATATAACTCAGTTTCTACATAGAAGAACATTAGTCTAAAGAGATAATGTGGACATGGAGTATATATGTAAATATTTATAGGGTGTGATTAAGGTCATCGATAAAAAAAAATTTAATGATCGATGTAATGTTAAGGGCATCAAATCCATAAAACTATGATGACATAGAAGACCATCGGTTCAATAAAAATTAAGGCATTAGGACAACATTTTATTTTATGTTACATTTACTAATGTTGAGTACTTATTCAATTGACTAAGTATAAAAGGGAATTTAATTATTTGATATATTTATATAAACACAATTTCATACTTTGGTTGTGCTTTGATTAAATTCCAATTCATCCATTACTCCAATAAATGGATATCAAGAAATTAACTTTGATACTTAAATGACTAATATTTACTTTGTATGGATCACAAATTACATAAGAAAAGTCATTATGTTTTGCTATAACTATTCTAAAAATTAGATATGGTTAATATATTAATCTATAAACCTAAAAAATCAACACTACATGTTTATCATTAACATTTATTTGTAAATGTTTTTTGCTAAAAGTAATGTTACATTAAACAGGACAATGAATAGGCCAGTTGTAGGCTCAAAACCCTTATAATTCTTCAATCATGGGTTCAAGGAACATGACCTTTCTAGAAATCATGGGTTGTTACCCGGCATACATGTTGTCCTTTTATAAAACCATATTAATATAATTTACAAAATATAATATGATTGAAATCTTTGAAATATGGTTAATCACTACATATCCTTTTATAAAAAGTTTTAAATAAATCATCAATACATAAATACTCCATCTGTATCACTTTAACATATGTCCTTCCTTGGTCTAAGGTTTAACCTAGGTTATTCATTATCATTATCTATTCAAATACTTCATAATGAGTTTTAATGAAAATGTGAATTTTCCTAAGAATATCCCCCGAGAGTGTCGAACTATGTACACAGTATGGTCCATCATCATGTACTTGGTTGAGCTCGAGTTAGGATTGATGCACCCTTTCAGTGTTGTTACCCCTAGGTATACATGTTCCAGAACTATGTCCACTTGTAGTATCAATACAAGGATGTATATTTATAAAACCCTCATAATATTTATCTAAATGAAACATTACGATTTTCTTCTAAAATTATCCTCAAATTCTACCTTAGTGTTACATTATATAATCAATTTTTTCCTAAATATTATTTCCAAGGTTTCCACTAAACATGTTCTGATGCCAATGGTAGCGACCTGACACCAACAATCTCAGATCTATGGTTGTTCGACCATTATAAAAGAAATAAGATAAAATTTAATCACATCTCAAAGGACCTAACTGTTTAGTATTCTTAGTAGACTAGATACTTAAATGGGTATTCTATTAAAATGTATTAAAAAATTACAACATAATTTTTTTGATGATAATAACTTTATTCCATATATCACATAATTGCATATTTTTATTAGCACACTTCATGTGATTATGGTGAAAGGAAATAAAATAAGGGTTATGTCAAATTCTTTGTAAAGTTATGTACCATAGGAGCAATAATAAACCAATGATAAATAATCATTATAGAATAATAAATTGTTGAACATAGAGGGAATGTAATAAATAAAATGATGAGGAAGTGCATAAAAATAAGGCTAGGTAAATATCTAAAATCTCATACCATTTAAATAACGGGTTTAAGAATAACCAATATGTAAGGGTATTAAACCAAGTACACATTCCATTTAATTAATAAACTGATAATGAAATTAATTCATAGAATTTTTCATAGTGATAATTTCTTGGATAATAAATATTTAATCAAAATGAAGGAAATTATTAATTATTATACATCATTTATGAAGAACATCAAAACCTATTCCGTCAAGACCTTTCACTACACAATTTAAAACAACATGTATAAACCTATTTAATTTTCACAACTATTTTTTCTCATGAGAATCTATTGATGCATGAAGTGCCTATATAATGGCCCAACCCCACATGTCATTGTATATCCAAATAAATTTTCATATCTTGTAATTTATTTAATTAATAGAATATTTTTCTTATCAAATATATGTATTGAATAAAGAATACCTATTTATCAATATTTCCCCAGATAACAAAATAAATTTCCATGTGAACACCATAGGTAAATATGATTTATGTTTTTGGAAGTTAAAATATCCATGATAAATTATAGGGATAATTAAGGGAAATTCAAGGTTTAGTGATCATATTAAACTAAATATTTCAAGGGGAAATAATAAAGGAATCAAGGAAGTGAATTTCTATACTATACTTGGAAACATAAATCAGAACCCATCCATTGGAATACTAAGGATGGTATCAATACAACCTATACCAAGTATAGTAAAAATAAATTCTTATCATCATTAGTGAATGGAAATATTATAAAAATGTTACTTAAAAAAATTATTGAGGAAAATATATTTTTTATTTTGAAAAATAATTTAAATATAATTTTCTTGGATAATATCTTTTAAAATTATCTTCTTTAAAAATTAAAATTTTAAACTTGAAAATGGAACTTCAATGAAATGATAGTTGGTAAATTCTTACATGCCTTATGATATAAAAAGAATATTATATTTTGAAGGTCAAAAGTTTATAAAAGTACCTTGTTTTGAATGAGACACAAATATTCATTTGAAAAAAATATAAAAAATGGTAAACATTTCATTAATTAATTTTTTATAATGGTTAGAACATTTTTGAAAACCTTTTTAGAATATAGGGATTTTATAAGAAAACTTGTTCTCTGACTAAAGAGTGAAATGATGTAGGGTTTTGATAAAAAAATTTCTTATACAATTATGTGTACCAAAGTGTGGGAAATGGTATTATGGCTTGGAAAAAGGTCATTAATAACCAAATAACATGAAAATTAAAGGTATTATTGATAAATGATCCTATAATTACTTCTAGTGGAAATTCAAATGTAAATAATTCTGAACAAAATTAGATTGTGAATTAAACCTTTGAAAAGACCATAATTTTAATGCCCTGACCCCAGTTACCAAAATATGATGCATTATTGTAATACATTTTCATGATTACAAGGAATAAATTATCAAAGGACAGATCAGTTTAGTAGTATTGGAAAATAGATTACATACATGAACATTACATTACACATTCAAATATAAAATAAATAAATAAATATTTCTTAGAGAAAACCATTATTCTCTAAGATTAACACTTCGTATCAAACAATATACACTTCTTGGAATCCTGGGAAAACAAAACATAAAAAAGGGGTGATCTTAGATGCTCAGCAAAGGTAAATAATTTAGCAGAGGCTATAAATTTTTTAGGTAAGATGTTTAATAAAAACAAAATACTTTTTAACATAAACATGAACATAATATGTAAAAAATAAATCAAAAATTAACATATAAACATGCACATGGATATTCTATTAGTCGAATAATCACTTGTAATAGTTAATTTCACAATAAGGGAATGCCTAACGCTGGTCTTCATTACTACATAGTCAAGGCCTCGTGCCAAGACTACAAATAAATTTTTTGTCAAGGCCTTGTGCCAAGACACTAGTTTGTCTCATGTGACCTACCAATGCATCGAGGATCCATAACGGTATCAACCCATCACTTACTAAATCCACTTTATTATTCATATGAAAATGTTGAAACATAATACAACCATTCATATTAAAACTATCATACGAAATATCAATACTTCAAACATAATCCATGAAGGGTATAAAAATATAACATCCACATTCAAAAATATCATAATTCATTCAATACAATATGGAATATTGTATTGTAATAAATCAAACTTAATCAAGAATAATATTCAATAAAGGATGTTGACATAGTTGAAAATGATCAGTAAATTTTTTTGAGAGAAATATACCTTGTTGTGAAATCATTTAAAAGTCACACATTTATAAAGGAAGACATTTAAAATGTATTTATAAATCAAAATTTCCCATACCACTTTGAAACGTTTTAAAGGAATTAACATTTTAAAATAATCATATCCATAAAAATAAATCCTTAAAACCATTTTGAAAACAAGGACATTAATGAGAAAGATTCAGAAGAATAAATATTTAAAAAAATTTAAAACTGTGTTTTAGAAAAAGAGTACCCTAAAAAAATCCTTTCGAAATGTATTTTATGAAACATGGACATGGATAATAAATATTTCCCAGAAAATACTTACACATGGACATGGATAATAAATATTTCCCACAGGGCAGGCGCCTGATGGATTTGCTAAAGGAGGAGAGCATGTCATCCTCTTTAGGGTATGTACCATTGTACCAGTTGCACTGTAGGAGGAAGTGCTAAGGGAGTTTCCCACTTCCCCTATAGTAGTACATCCAGAAGTGGCGAAGATTTACCAAGACCTCAGACAAAAAAACTGGTGGCCGGGTATGAAGAAGGCTGTATCAGAGTTCGTTTCACGATGCCTCACATTCCAGCAAGTGAAGGCGGAGCACCAGTTACCAACATGCTTGGTACAAACCTTAGAGTCTCTAGAGTGGAAGTGGGATGGGATATCCATGGATTTCGTGAATGGGCTTCCACGTACATCTAGGGGGAACGACTATATCTGGGTGATCGTCGACCAACTCCCCAAGTCGGCCCACTTCCTACCGATCATAGAGCAGGGCTCAGTGGAGAGCTTGTGATGCCTCTACGTTCAGGAGATCATACAGCTTCATGGTGTTCCATATTCTATCTTCTCCAATCGAGACGCTCGCTTTAATTCCCGGCTTTAGAAGGGGTTATAGGAGCCATTTGGGACGTAGCTATGTTTGAGCACCGCCTTTCATCCTCAAACGGATGACCATACAGAGAGGACCATTCAGACTCTCAAGGACATGCTCCGTGCATGTGTCCTTGACATAAGTCGTAGCTGGGAGGATCACCTACCCTTGGTGGAGTTTGCGTACAACAATAGCTACCACTGTACCATCGGGATGGCACCTTACGAGGCACTGTACGACCGACCATGCAGATCACCTCTGTGCTGGACTGTCCTTGGGGAGTCAGCACTTATAGGACCAAAGATGGTTCAGGCTACGACAGAGAAGGTGCAGATCATCTAGGAACGGATGAAGACTGCACAAAGCACACAGAAGTCCTATGCTGATAGGAGATGGAGACCACTGGACTTCGGGGATGGCGACCACGTCTTCCTACGGGTATCACCCCGACGTGGTCTACGAAGATTTTTTCAGGGTAGAAAGTTATATCCACGCTTCATAGGATCATTCTAGGTCCTCAGTAGGGTATGCGAGGTGGCTTACCGCCTGGCCCTTCCACCTCAGTTGCACCGGGTGCACGAAATTTTCAACGTATCTCAGCTGAGGAGATACATGCACGACCCGTCACACATCATCGATCACGGGGAGCTAGACATTAATGATAGGGTGACCTTCACGGAGATCCCAATGGATATTGAGGATTGATAAGAGTAGGTCCTACGTGGATGGTTGATTCCTCTATTGCGCATTCGTTGGCAGCACGAGAACCTCCAAGAGAGAAAATGGGAGCAGGAGGCTCAGATGCGTGCTCAGTACCATCATTTGTTTTCTTAGTGTATTTTGTAGCTTTTTGAGGACGTAAATCCATGAGCTGGGAGTAATGTAAAGACCCGGAAATTTGATGGAAATTTTATTTCTTAAATACTTTGGAATTTTGTGAGTGTGCAGTTTCTGACAGCACATGATTCTGAGGCCCAGTGTGCCTGGAATGAATTTATGAATTTTAGCTCGGGTACGTTCAGAGAACGAATGAGCATGTTTTTCTATCTTTTTAACCAGTGCTCAGAATTGAAATTCTAGGGCACCAATGAACTCGCAGCACCAGTATTCTCTGAAGGGGACCTTTACCGCAGTTGCGTTTTATGTGGGTTGAAAGTTAATAATTGGGAATTTAGAATAAATTAAATAAAATTGGGTACACAATTTTCTTTATATCTATGGAAGTTAATTTCTCCCATGGGAATTTAGTGGTGGGGACCACACCCACCCAACATCCCATGGGTGGATAATTGAAAGGTGGGGCCCACACGAGCCCCAACCTTTCATCTTCCATAACTCATTTCTAAATCCATTTTGAACTCCCATGTTTAATTCATGACAACCCCTTAATTTATGAGGACTTTTCCTCTCCCTCTCTCTCTTTGTTGTTTTCCAACACACCCTAATTAATAAATTCAACCTCTTCACTTAATTAATTAAGTTATTTGAGTTTTGAATTTTGAATTTGATGTGTTAATAAAATATTAGCCAAGCCTAATATTTTATTTTTGGCGGAGCTTTGTTGTGTTGGAAGAAAAATTTTAGAGAGAGATCTTGAGAAAAGAGAGAGAAGTATTCATATCCTCAACGAAGAAAAGTTTTCTTCTTTGACGAAGAACATACACCTTCAACAAAGAACGACTCAGTGAAGAACTATACATGTTTCTCCAATACTCTACTTCCACCAATTTAGGGGAGGAGACATCAACGTGGGGAACTTGCCAACGATGATGGTTCATCTCTAATGTTGACGGAGCGACATCGCTTTCCAAGTCTACGACGAAAAAACCAAATTTGATGTAGGGGAATTAAGTTCAATTTTAATGGATTAAAATTGTTCCTCTCATTGAACATCTTGGTTTATCCTAGACTATTGCTATCGCCTAACGCGAAGGGCACGGGCTGAACGAACATGACCCGACGACCCTTCGCTGAATCTTGTTTATTTTGGGAATCAGTGACCGGAGGCAGAACGCGGAAGAGGCCAGCGGTGCAAGGGCTGTAATCTCACACACCAAGCAAATCTGTGGCCAAGAGGGCCGTGGTGGAGGAAGCCGGCGCCGTCGCGCCGGCTGTGCAGAACGAACCGCGGCCCGCGAAGCGGGCCGCTTTGTTGGAAGAACCGTCCAACCCGTAGGCTAGCCGGGTGGTGGAGAGTCTTGATACCCGGAGGGTGCCGCGCCGGATGAACTGCGGCCTGCCCGAGCAGGCCGCTTGCGCCAGGAGGCTAGTCGACTTCAGCCGGCCGGTTAGGGAGGGCAGCCTTGCTTGGTGCCGCTGGTTTCGGCAGCCGAGGGGCCGCACGCACCCCCCCCCCCCTCCGGACCACTCGGCCTTTGGGCCGAGCCGCTCAGCTAGCTGGCCGAGCCAGCGGGGACGCGCCCAACCGAGCTACACCCAGCAGGGCCGCGCCCAGCAGGGCCACGCTGGGCCGGGCTGGACCGCGTCCTACCGGGCTGGGTCGCGCCCCGCCGAGCTGGGTTGTGCCCCTTCGTGCTGGGTCGTGGCTCTTCGGGCAGGGCCGCACCCCTCGGGCTGGTCCATGCGATTCTTCAAGCTGGTCCGACAACCCTGCCGGGTCGGACCTGCCAAAACTGGGTTAACCCGACCAGTCGTCCCACTGGGCTTAATGGGCCAGGCCCGTTTTCACTTAAACGTGAATAACTTAAAGACTGCGTATCCGATCGACGCGCCGTTTGCGGCATTGGGATCCTTCAATGAGGAAGTCCTTTTGCGATACTCTAAGTGAGTATTGGAAAACTTTGGGAAACTACCAGGTTTTGAATGAGCATATTTCCAACTGGTCCCCTGGAATGGAAAAGCCAATATCTCTCAGACCGGGCATCCTATTGATGTGCCATATGTCGTGTTGAGTTCCTATTGACGAGTCGGAACCTTGGGATACATCAAATCCGGACATTGTTATAGTTGACGTATAGAACCCCCTTGACTCGAGTAGCGGACCCTCCCGGAATTGAGCACGCTATGTGTGGGAACCCTAGAGCTGGCTACGAATGCGATGACTACCATGCTTGGATTCTCCGTGGGTTCGACGACGATGATGATTGTACATGGATCCTCCGTGGGTTTGGCAGTGAGGATTACTGTACTTGGATTCGCTGTGGGTTCGAAAATGATGATGACTGTACTTGGATCCTACGTGGGTTCGGCAGCAAGGGTTACTGTACTCGGATCCTACATGGGTTCGGTAGTGACGACTTCTGTGCTTGGATCCTACGTGGGTTTGGTAGAGGAGATGATTCAGAGGCTACATCTAATCATCTCCGCCCCTCTTTGTAAGTAGTATACCTATGTGAGCTTAGTCTTGACTTGCAATCATTACCAACACTGTGATTGACTTATTTACTATGTGGACTAGGATGTGCATGGACTAGAGAGTTGGAGCTGAATTGGAATTGATGACTTAGGTATATGTATGGGCGTATACCTAAGTAGAGTTAGTTGATACTTCATGATTATATCTTTCATTTTTGGTTTATCCATTGTGGATTCTGGGAGACCTTTGGGGGTCTCTACTGAGTATCGTATACTCACCCCTACACGGGCTATGCCCGCACTACTTCGTGTTGGATGCAGAAGATGGAAAACACTGATCGAGGAAGAGGTTTGTGGAGATGGATGGTACTCGGAGGTGGACCACTTGGCAGGACATACATAGGGAGGACGACCGGAACCAAGGAGTTGAGGAGACCATATGTACCCACCCTCCAGGTGGGATATCTGGAGGACGACTCAGTGGTTTCCACTTTACTTACTAATGTTGTACTTTCTTTTCAGTTGTACTATACTTTCAGTTGGGTTTGTATACTGGCCCATTTACTTTTCAGCACTTACTTTTGTTCTTAGTTTTACTTAGTGCTTACTTCACTTGGGTACTCTATTGTGTTTGTTTACATTTATAAAGCCAATGCCTTCCCTTTTACCATGATTTATGCCTTTGGTTCTAGTCGCCAACCCCTGGCCAATGGAAGGCGGGCTTGGGGTAGTCACGACACGGGCCCCGAGGAAGGGTCGTGACAACTTCAACTATAAACTATAAAGGGTATAAATATAGTACATTCATAGTCAAACATATCATAACTCATTCAATAAAACATGGAGGATTGTATTATAATATATCAACCTTAATTATGAATAATATGCAGTAAAGGATGTTGATATAGTTGAAAATGATTAGTGAAACTTTTTGAGAGAAATATCCCTTTTGTGAAATCATTTAAAAGTCACACATTTATAAAGAAATAAATTCAAAAAGATATCTTTGAATCAAAGTGTCACAAACCACTTTGAATTTTTTTAATGTAATTAACATTTTAAAACAATCATGTCCATATAAATAAATCCATAAAACCATTTTGAAAACATGGACATAAATGAGAACGATTTAGAAGAATAAATATTTAAAACTTTTAAAATGATGTTTTAGTTAAAGATTACATTAAAAGAATCCTTTTGAAATTACTTTTATGAAACACGGACATGGATAATAATATGTCCCAGAAAATACTTACACATAAACAATCTCAGATTATAATGAGATTGAGGAATTAACCCCTACTTTGTACTTTACTTTGGTTGAGGTTACGTTTAAAGTAATGTATAATGACCATAGTATGTTAATAAATTATACCAGAACCATATTCATATTTATTATATCATACATTATTCATTTATAACTTTATATGACTGATTTAATAATGATTTCCATGTTAAATTAACATTTCGGGTAATAATCTCTTTCTTTATCATACATGTTTTAACTTATTATTCTTGATCGTATCATTTGGATCATGATTTAAATACATCCAGAATATAAAATATGATTTATATATCGTATATATTTTGAATATAAATATTTATTATAGATAGATATATGAAATGGGAAACACCGTTTATGGAGACAGTATGCCATAGGTACACATAAACACTGTTTCTGTTTTCATATCATATTGAATGGAAATAAGTGAATAAGATATATGTAAATACACACAAAAACACACACACACACACAGATATATATATATATATATATATGTATTTAAAGTATAATTTTAATTTCAAATATTACATAATTATTAATAATATATATTTTTATAATTATCATTGAATGGTGAACATGGAAATGAATCTCATCGTGTCGTGGAGATGGTAAGTTGTAAGTACACACGAGTGACAATATCATTTCTTTAATGATTAAAAGGTTTGGAATTGTATGATATATTAATTGTTCAAAAAAAATATAATGTTATAGTTATTATTTATATACATATTACTCATCATTATATCCATCGAAGTAACATAGTGTTGAAGAACAAATTACATCACGACGTGGAGACGGTAAGCCTTACATACGCACGCATGGTGACATTATCATTGATAGGATGGATAGAATAATAAATATGGTTATACAATATTTATAATAACATCACATTATGTAAAATTCATTGTATTTATTATATTTTTATGGAAATAACCAATAAAGTGAAAGTGGAAGAGGAATATAACTTTGAAAGAGGTGATAAAAAAATTACCTCTTCATCAGGTGTTTCCTTTTGATTTGAACAAAAAGGCTACTTAGGTTGGATTTATGATCAAGGGAAGGAATATAGGTTTAATTTAAGGAAGTTTATAGGATATTTGGGCAGGATTTGGCTGAGAAAAATGGCTTTGGAGGTGTGATTTTGAGAGAAGGGGAAGTACCCTTTTATAAGAGAGGTGAGGGTCACTTTAGGAAAATCTTGAAATATTATTTTATAATAAAATAATTTTCAGTTTATAATGGCTCCATGGGAATTTATTTCGTGCCTCAGGTTGTTATGGTTTGAAATAATAGCAACCAATATGTTTTAGAAAAGTTTAGTTTACCATTTTAACCATATCGTTTCGATTTAACTCTTAGTTAAATAGTTTAACCTTTACAATATCTTCTTGTATTTTTATATTACATGGTTAATAAACATACTATAAATTCCAATAGAACCCCAAGTCATTCATTAATGACATATATATATCATTATAAGAGTCATTTGGCCAAACCATATATTTTTAGGACTATTATATAATTTAATAATATAGTATTTGTTTTAAAAACTCATTTATGTCAATTTTTACACAATTTTTCATTTTGTTTATCTAAAAGTCAAAACAGCATGATTACTTCAAATGAATTCCTTTAAGATACCCTAAAATTTCATACTGACCTAAAAAATTAGTGTAATTCATAAAAAGTATCAATTAACATTTATTTGGATATTCATAATATCAATTATTTTAATATTTCATTAATAAGGTAATTATTTTTTCATCATTGTATCATAAATAAATTTAATTATGTAATGTCTAAAAATTATTAATAAAATAAAATTTTGTAGAAATCTTATTATCTTTATAATGAATATTTATAGTCGAATTTATCTGTGTAACCATATATTAAAAATGTTTTAGTTATGAAAATTTGAATTTTACACTTTTAACTCTTCTTTAAATAAAAAACAAATAAATGTCCAAATCCAATCCAATTGGACCTAAAGGATAATATTTTATTACTAAGGTTGGTTTTGGTTGAAATACACTTATTCAATAGAATTAGTACATGTGTTAGGGTAATTATAATATAATTTTTACCTTTAATTACCCTATTTACTTTTTACCGTGCTGTTCAAAAGTTACTATTCACCAAAAATTATTTTTATGTTATTGAACCATATTTTACTTAATGATATAATTTTTTTCTCTTTGATTTTTGAAATTGAATTAAAAGAAGTGTTAAAATTCCATTTTATGCAAATTTGCAAATGTGCCTAGAAGTCGGGTAAAAGACGTTAAAAAGTTCAATAAAATTTTATGCATCTAATTTTTTTTATAAAATGACTTTAATGAATTAAATTAAACCTATATAGGTATTATATAGATATTTTAATTAAAATAAATTTAAATAAAATAAATAATTATTTAAATAAAAAGTTGGTTTTAAACAATAACACAGTGTTTTTCACTATTCATTAAAAATTGAATGTTTTTAGGAAAATACCAAAACTTCACCCTAAGCCAATAATGATATTCCAAATTCAAAAATTAATTTTTATTTTCCAAATTCAAAACATAAAAGTATAATTATTTAATTTAGTATTAATTCTCATTATAAAAATGAAAATAAGGGTTTTTTAAAAGTAACAACTATCAAAATATTGACTTGTGTCTATGTCAAATTTAAATGTGAAATTACTTATAATGACATACATTGTATTAAATTAAAAAATATAATCTAATTATACCTTCAAGACATTCAAATTTATATCTTAACACAATAAATTATTTTGATTAAAAAAGTTGTTTTCAATTAAAATTTAGTATTTTTAACTATTCACCAAAATATGAAAGTTATCATAAAAACACCAAAAATTTATCAAAACTAAATTTTAATGTCCCAATTATAGATAAGAAGTTTATTTTGTAAAATTGAAAATATAAACGTGTCAAATATATGATTTAAAATGGGTTTTCCATTAAAAGGTGGTAAAATTGCAGTTTCTAAAAAATACTTCCTTTATCTGAAAAATTGAATTTTTCTTATATTATGTCTAAGAAACACATAATATGGATGTTAAAATTATACGGAGTATATAAAATTACAAATCCTATTAATACTATTCATATCCATTTTTTTGAACGGATAGTGTGTAAGTTGTGGTGCACTCGAACTTCGTGTTGCGTGTAGCGCAAGTGATTGAATTGTGTTGAAGAGATAACGTACTATGAAATCTTAGGGTGTTACAATAATGTTGATTAGAGAATAAATTTATGTAATTATTATGTTTGTAAATTTTTTAATTAAAATAAAATAAGTATAAATACAATAATATATAGTAAAAAGTGATTATATACAAAACTGTAAAATTTTAGTGACAGCAAGAAAGTAACATAACCCAAGGAAATGAAATTGTCTTATGAAATTATTTTCCACTTGTTAGTGATTAATTCAAACACATTTGGTTAAATAATTAAATTTTAAGCTAAAAATATCTTGAATAAGGAAGTAATCATGATAAAACATTATAGAGTGGTAGTATTTACACCATATATAATAAATTAGGTTCACAAAAATAAAATATGTCTAAAAGAATGAAAATTAAGATGAAGACCCTTAATACTTGGTAACTTTTGAATTTTAATCCCCACAAAATAAATAAATTGAAATGAAAATATAAATAATAGGAATATAAATTTATTCACAATATTAAAAAAAATTGCGTAAGTATATACAAATCACAAAATGATTATTTTTTGAAAATGGTGTATGCCTCAACGAATGAAAAGTTATATAAGAAAACCTTACCTTTTGTTTACGTTATGGTGAACGTATTTAAAATTCATTACTAATGGTTTTAAAAATTTAAAAAACATATGAAATAAATAAATTAATATTTATAATATCATATATTAACTTCTTATAATATATTTTTACCCTTTTGTGAAAAACCTTTCACTATTTAAACTAGTTTGGTCGTTAATTGTCTAATTTCTCGAGTATGTTTTGACTTGATATTTTTGTTATTCTTACATAAATAATGATTTTATAAAATAAAACAATTAAACCATGATTTATTTGTCAAATATATTCCTTATATATGTATTTATACTAATATATAAATTTTGGAGACAGAAAATAAAATGCATGGTTCATGGAGATGGCAGGCTTTATGTACACATGAACGCTACTTCTATTTCACTATCATATTTAAAAGAATAAAAAGTAGATTATATATATATGTATATGTATATTATAATTCCAGTATCATATTTATTTCATAAATGTCACATATTTTTATTAAAACCATCCTTTATACATTCCATGTATAGCTTGAATTAATCACACCACTTTGAGGATGTGGTAGTCCACACTTCAACAAAATATGTTATTTTATTCCCAGAAAATGGAAAGCATGAAGGTATGCTTCACATAAAAATTACAGAAGACTAAGGAGATAATAAATATAATATACATCATATATAAAAAATGTTACCATAAAAATTCCTACCATGAGAGGCATTAAAGGAAGAACGAAAAATCATAGTTTCGTGAGGCGGTAGTCTGCTATGCATATGAATGGTAAGTTCATTACACATTAGAAGAAAGTTTGTGTAAGTGTACAATGGAAAATTAGAATAAAAACATAACAATATATTTAGGATACTATGGTTATTATACAATTATGTAATAAGAATATTTGAGTGATTAGATAAGTCTTGGTAACTCATTTTGGTTTGTACGAAAATACCACCTTGGTTGGATTTAGGAAAAAATTTAGGCTTCTAGGTTCAGGGGAGGGATTTTAGGAGTTTATTTATGATTTTTTTTGATTCAAATGGATTTAGTATTTTTAATATGTTGGAGGGGTGAGTGCCTTTTTATTGTGTAGGAGGAGTGGCATTCTTGTAATTTTTTTTAAAAAAAAATTAAAGCAACATTTTTTCTATGAAATGTGGCTAAAATAATGGAAACAATTATAGAAAAGGTAGGATGAGGTATAAATATGAATATAAAATGGTTTTTGGACATTTGTATAGGTCATTTTGGCTAATATGTTTATGGTTTAGTCCTTTATTAAGCAAATGTTTCTCTTAATTGTAGTAATTAATTTTAATTAGATTCACCAATCATTTTGGTAAAAAAATAAGTTGAACTTATTAAACTGTATATATAAGTATGAATCCAAATATTCAATCAATTTTTTCGAATTCAAAATAAAAAAACTGGAATAAAATAATTTAAATTTAATCCCACATATGGGATAACAAACCGGGTTTCTAAAGTAAAAATTTTCAAACAATTTCTATGTTTTTATATCCAATTTCATAGTGAAGTTGATTGGAATGAAATAAATTGGATTAATAGATATAAAATTTATCTGATTAAATTTAAAACCAATAAAAAATATAATTTAACCTTATAAATAAATTATAAAAAAAATAATTTTTGAATTAAAATTCAGTATTTTTCACTATTGATCAAAAAAACATCTAGAAAAAAACAAAAAATTAACTAGAGTCTATTTTTATGTTATTATTCAAAAAATAAAGTTTATTTTAACATATAATATTCTTTAAAGTTCTAATTTTTTTTAAAAATAGGCTCTCCATTAAATTGATGCAACATTATCTGTATAAATATATTGGTTTTTATGCGTAAAATTGGAATTTTTATTATCTTATTCACATAAAATATGTTTTATGAATATAAAAATATTTCATTGAATATATAACATATATATTTAATTAAAATCATTCAATAACTGAAATTAATTTAATTTATTAGAACAAAACACCTTTTTAGAGCATAAAAATATTTATTTTATTTTCAATCAGTTTTTATATTCATTTATAATTTATTGGTAACCAAAGAATTAATTTTATTTTATTGTTTAACATATATCATAATATTATAGTTCATCATATTCATAAACACTAATTTAAATTTTTGGTTATATGTTATTATATTAAATAATTATTTTTTAATAATATATTGTTCTTCGATAAAACCTAGTCATGTGTGTAACACAAGCTATCAAAGAAAGTTTTTATTGAGTATAATACAAGATAATATAGTATTGCATGAATTAATATCTGTGTCAAATATTGAATTTGTTTAAAATATTAATTATATTATAGAGTCTTGGGATATTATATTCCTTTATGTTCTTGTTGTTAAATGTCATATACATTATGGAATACAATGTTCTTACTTATTAATTTTGAGGCATTACAGTTCTTTTTCCTCTAATCTTTTTATGGGTGACATTACTAAAACACTTGTGGGAATTTATTCTTTTAAATAGCTATCATATTTATATGAGGAAAATAAGCACCATCATCCATTCAGGATATGGTAATGTAGTGCATAAATAATATATTAAAATTTATAACCACTATCCCTCTTTGGATAACAGGTGGATGGATAAAGCCATTGACTAAGAGATCCTAATTTTAGTATCCTTTAGAAAGACATAGTTAATTTGGGGGGGGGGGGTCAAATTTTAATATTATCATATATAATTTAGATACATATATGATTATTTTTTATAATTTAATTATGGTGAGATAGGGGTCCCTTATATAAGAATTAAATCATTGATTAAAATTTGTGATTGATGAATTGATATACTAAATACTTTGAATAGAGATATTATTAATGTTTGGAATATTGAGAATATGCAATTTTATGTTTTTGTTTCTTTATTGGCTATATATTGATGTGGTACATAG
Organism: Viscum album; assembly: GCA_963277665.1. Classification (NCBI taxonomy): domain Eukaryota; kingdom Viridiplantae; phylum Streptophyta; class Magnoliopsida; order Santalales; family Viscaceae; genus Viscum; species Viscum album. The sequence goes on from OY728144.1 coordinate 521,393,279, forward strand.
AAGTTTATTTTTAATGGGAGTCTTATCGATATATGGTATGATTATATTGTATATTATTGCATACCCTACATGTGCATAGGAAAATTTCCTATCATGTGATTATGAAAATAATTAGGTGAAAATTTCATATGTTCATGGATAATGAAGACTTATTTGATATATGGTGGTAATTTTCATGGATTTTTTTTCAAGATGACACATCCAATTTAGGTAATTTTGTATCTCATGTGTACGATGTAAGTTTTTTACCAATATTTTATAATAGTTTATTACATCATGTTACATTTTTGGGAGAACTGAGACATAGTCATGATTCATATTTAATTATTGGTAATTATACCTAATATTATATTTTATAAGATAATTCATTACATCATTTTGTTTGATCTTATAATTTTAGTAGGTTTTATGTTTTATATAGAGGTAATTCTATGAAATCCATGACTGGATACATCAAGACTAATCTCCATTCCCTAACCTAGTGTAAATGAGAATAATGAGGTTGAGATGTGATATATTGGTATTAAAAGAATAACTTCAAATTTTGAAATTTTAATATATGATGATTTAGTTAGGAAACATAAGAAACAATGAAAATGGATTAGAATCTAGGTAATCATTCCATTTAACCAAGAAATATGGGATATGGATAGTGTATTCTTATGAATAGACTATAATTGTCAACTAAATATCTCAAGAACTCATAATATTGTTTACAAGGAATAATTAGGATAATGAATGCATCATGTAGAATTTGTTTATGATTATGAATTATTCTTGATATGATTTACTTAGGTATTTATCTACACATGGACGACTAATTTTAATCAAATTAAAATCTAAATAATTCCATGTAATATTTCTAATGCTTTAGATATATGTTTTTAGTCTCAGGGAAAGTGATTTCATTAGATAGATGGTTCTTTATAAAATAGATTTGAATTGTACACCATAAATAATTGGTTTTGAAACAACATGTGGATTTTGAGATTGAAATTAAAGGATATTAATCTCATCTGATTTTAGGGGAAGTGGATTCTATAGTTACAAATTAGGGATAAAGTGAGTATATTTTTTCTATGGAATTAACTAATTTCTTATAGGCAAGAGTATAGTATATAATATATATTCATAATTTTACACTGCTATATTTTTTTTATTGACCAAATTATTATTTTACTCCTTATGTGATGTTTTAAATTCATTATATTTTCTATCCAATGATAACTGTGTGGACCTCCATGTTTTCACCGGTTATATTGAAGCCTGTAGTTAGTCAAAAAACAAGGAATACATCATTCATGGATCAGAGTACATTCACTAAAACCAAGAGTTATACAGAAGGATCATCCTTTTATAAAATCTATGATATAACATATTTCAAATTTGATAGGACCAAGATGTTGATGAAGGTGTTTTGTATTCCTGTGTTGTATTTTATTTCCAAGGTAATTTTTAAATAAATGAAATCACTTCGCTTTGTTTTTGGAAAGGATCTTATTGGGATTTGTTTTCTAAAGAATCAATATCCTGTATTGAAAATAATCAGACTCATAATGAAAAGTATATCTTAATGAGAAGAAGCCGTTTGGATGATTTTTTTGGATAGGACCCGACTTGGGTCAAAAATTAAATTGAAAGTATCTTGTTGGAAGTAAATGATCATCATATACTTTTTGAATATGATGTGTAATAAGTGTTTGTTTTTCTGTTGAAGCTGGGTCAGTGAGACTATGATTAATTAATTTTGACAATGCTTTGCTAATTTTTATTCCATAAAATCATAATCCCAATTGGGAAATTGTGATGCAATCTTGATGGAAGAAAGGGGGTTTGAAAGGAAAGTTACTACCAATTGAAGAGGTGGTGTCAATTGAATAGGTGATGCCGATTGAAGAGGTGGTATCTATTGAAGAGGTAATGCCAATTGAAGAGTTGGTGCCGATTTACTATAGCATCTAGGTTATCCATCGGATGATATAAAAACTTTTTAGCATCAGGATGTTTGTATCCAGAATGATCAAACTTATGATGATCATATCCAGAATCATCAAACTCAATATTAGGAAAAAAATGATCAAATCTAGAAATGATCATACCCAAGACAATAATATTAAAAAATGATTGTATTCTGGACAATAGTAATCTGTTTGAGATATGTTTGATTCATTTACTTTTTCTATAATTTGAAGGGGTGTTTCAGCTAGTTCAAGATAAGAGAATGATAAAATGAGATCAATAATGTATTCAACCATTTCAAAAGTATTGAATTACTTTGTATCTTTCCAACTAGGTCAAGATAATATGAGAATGTGACATTTTAAAACTCCAATGGATCAAAAATAAAAAAAGGCAAGGAGATTGATGAATTAATTATCAAGGGAGATTTATACATTCAAATGAAATATTTTTATTCAAATTTGGTTCTGATATTTTTATTCAGTAAATCACAATGGTATCCATTTCTTCGTTCATTTGGTTTGAATTTATAATGGGTTTGTTTTGAATAAATCAGATTGAGAAAAATCATGCTCATGTATTGAAATCATATCGATGATTCAAATGAAAGTATGAAGATGATGATGAAGTTTTAAGAAAAACCAAGAATATTCAGGAAGTGTTAATGAATTTATAATTTCTCTGAGATTTCAGGGGACATTGAAATTCGGGTGAATTTTAATGAGCGTGAACGATATTGGGATTCCTATCCAAACCTATTTTAGGTGGCCAATAAAGTCGAAAATAATACTATACTTAATGGACGATGAAGTATTGTTCACCATTATAGAAAGAGAAGATCCATGTTTTCATATAGATAATTTGATACCATATTGTTTTTTTTCAAAGAAATTTTTATGGGGAGAAGATATATGAGAAGAGATAATATTGAAATGTTGTATTCAAATGATCAACATTCTCATAATTTTTCATACTTAGCAGATCATTGTATTTGGCTTGTCAATTATATTCAGTTGATCATCATATTGGGCTGGATTAATCAACTTTGGGATTTATGTACTGGGTATTTCCATATTAAGAATTTCTAGAATAGGGAAGTATAATTTAAGGGGTGTTGATTAATTTATATTGTATATTTTTCAATAAAATCAAGCTAGGAAGAATTTTATCAGGGATAATTAGACTCGGAGGAATCAGACTGGGAAAATCATACCCAGAAAAATCAGATAGAGTTTTTCATAACAATGTCCAGGAGGTTCTTACATTTATTAGGGGTAAGGAATTGAATAATTGTTTTTCTATTTAATACACCTGTAGAATATAAAATAAGAGCAGGTAGCATGAGTTGTTATATAAAAATTTTATTTCCCTATTTTTTCTAAGAGAGTGCACACACACTAGTGGGATTGTTTAATAGTACTATATGAGTGTAAGGGTACATCTTAATCATTATAATCTAATGAATCATATCTAGTGTATTTTATGGTATTGGACCATTTCCCAACTATTCAAAGGTTGTATCTATTCTTATTAAATAGTGAAACTTCTAAATCTTTGTGTTCCTATGGATGTGTGTCAGAATTCATTCTAGCATGAAATTGAAATCTTTAATAGGGGGAGAATGTTGTTTCAATTGAAGAGATACTTAAAAGAAAAAAGTATCACTAATTCACCCCTCCCCCTCTCAGTGGTACAAATACACTGACTGAGAACTTACAATTAGTTCCAGTGTATATGTTCCCTTAATTATTCATTTCTGATAGTGAATTTGAATTATGTGAATAGTAAAGGTATTCTGGTCTTTGATGGAATGAATTATCATACCTGGATTTATAGAATTCTTCCATATCTTATGTATATCACTTATGATGTTCTTAAAGATGTAAAAGTTGTGTTTCCTCTCATTGATAATAAAGCTCCACATACATACCTTGAAAAGAAGTATATTGATAATGATGGAAGGTCTAGGAATTCTATATTATCATCACTTTATGAAATTGAATTATTGATAGTGAATTTAGTTTCTAAACCAAGGGTATATGGGATAAATTGAAAAACATAAATGAAGGAAATATAAAAGTCATGAAAGAAAAACATCAAATATGGATATTGAAGCATGAAGACCTGAAAATAGGTGAGCATGAATCAATTATGGACTTATTTATCAGAGTGAATGATATAGTGAGTATATTCATATGTCTTGATGAAATTTTGGATGAATCTATAGTTTTTTAAAAGATATTTATAATTCTACCAGAAAAAAGATACAAACGTTTATTTATTGAATGAAAAATATCCTGAAACATTATATCTTAAGGATTTTCATATCACTCTTATTAATTATGAAATGAGAAGAGAGAAGGAAATGAAAATAAGAAAAGGTGATAGATAAATTTCTTTTATGTCTGCAAATAAGGAGAAGTCAAAGATTATTTTTTTGAAGCATTAGATGGTGACTCTGACTCTAAAAATGATGTATGTAAAAATATTAATGATATCTATCCTTATTTTATGAAAATGTTAAAAGTGGTATAAGGATATAAAAAGGGAAAATTTCCTTGAAATGCTTTGAATTTGGAGGAGTTAGTTACTTTGTGGATAACTATCCTTAGATAAATAATGAAGAAGGTAGTTATGAAGAAGAAATAAATTCAAGAAGTTCGTAGAAGAAACAAGGTGGATAATGAAAATTGTATTCCACAGGGAATGAAAAGAAATTACCTAAATCCAAAAGAAGAAGTTTCTTATATAAATATAATGAAGAAAAAGGCAGTGATAATGAATCTGAAAAATTAGTAGATTATGGTACTAATAATACATTTATTGTAGCAGTGAATGATGAAGGATACAAAAGCAGTAGTTCTCAAGAATAAGAAACTCAACATGAACATCATTTGAAGGAATAGTTGAAAGAATTTCTGAGTAAGATTAGACAAGTTGTTAAGAAAAACAAAAAATTTAGAAGATGAATTCTCAAGAAAAAAAGAACATGAGGTTGATGAAAATGTGATGTTGGTGAAAGAGATTGATGATTTAATGAATTTTCCTTAAGAATAAAAAAATTTCGGTGAACATCTGGAGGTGAAGAAGAATGAAAAAGAAGAAGTGTTGGAACTTTTCCAATAAAAACATTCCTAAGATTAATTGAGAGATATGATTTTTCAAAAATATATGGCTAAATATGGTGAAACTTCTCTAAATGAGAAACTGGAGAAGGTTTAATAATATTTACCTTCAACGGGTGAGAATAAGAATGATGTTTTTTCTTAAAGGATGAATTTAGGGAAAGTTGTGTATGTGGAAAAAGAGAAGAATTCAGAAGTTAAAAAAATATCATGAGTATGAAAAGGTGTTATATGGATCCAGAATAGTTTCAAATACTTTTGATTCTATTATGTTTGAAAATAAGAATAATAATCTGAGTGAAAATGAAAAGAAGATGGCTGAGAAACGTATTCACAATTTTGATAAGTATAGAGGTTTCAGAGGAAAATACTCTTAATATGGGTATTTATGGTATTGTGGGGGATTCAGACACCTAAAATGTATGTTTTGTTTTATCTAATGACATTTATATTATCCCACAGAATATGGATGGTAGAGATTGAGGGGGAGTCAGTCTCCTCAAAGAGAGAAGTTTGAGAAGGTTGTTGTGAAGAAATCTGAAAAGAGTGGAATGATGATTGAAAATAGGTTCCAGCCCCTAGATACTATTTTCAAAAGATATGAACAACATGGAAACCTTGAAAAATTATGTATTGTTTTATTACTATCATAAAAGTGGTTTCTTGACAATTCTAACAAGCCGGAAGTGAAGAAAGAAATGAAAGGAGAAAAGACCTTGTTGTAACAACTTTATTGAAATCCCCAAAAGAAGAATGACCTTAGAAACTTAATAGTGGGTGTTCTTCTCATATGAAAGAATAATTGGAGATTTTAAATAATTTAAAATAATTTAAATAAGGAATATTGACATTTCCCAATGATGAATATTTGAAAATAAGCATTGTTGGATTATTCATCATTGGAAAAGAAAATATGAAATCCAAGAAAAAATTATATGTTAATGGGATGAAACCCAATATTCTATGTTTCTAAAAAATATGTGATGAGGGTAAAAATGTTATCATTAATAAAGATGGTTTTTTTTGTAAAGGGTGAAGAATATGGGAATACTGTTACTATAAGAAAATGTAAAAAATAAATTGGTTTCAAGTTGGTGATACACAAAATTATAGTTACATTAGTATGGTGAAAGAGAATGGATTATGGCAGAAAAGGCTAGGAAACATGTGTCATAGAAACATGATAAAGATATAAAAAAGGGTCAGTGTATGATACATTCTTTATTTTACAAGAAGAATATATTGGTTTTTCTCTATCTTCTAAAAAGGAATGATTACAAATATTGTGCATAAGAAAGATGATATTTTTTCAAAACTACACTGAGAGGTGATACATTCTGATATATGTTATCCAATGAGAAAACAATAAACAAATAGAGATAAGTAATTCATTACAATCACTGATGATTTTACTCACATTACTTGTGTCATTTATATAACCATAAATCGGATTCACAAAATGATTTTAAAAGTTTCAGAAGGAAAATAGAAAAGGAATGTGAGTATTCTCTAAAGAAGTTGCAAAAAAATAATGGTGGTGAGTATATAAGTGATGAGTTTGAATACAATCATGAGAGTAATTAAATTAAACATGATTATAGTTCCCCACACACTCCCCAACAAAATGGAGTTATTGAAATAATGAATAGAAGCTTGGGAAAATGGGAAGAACCATGTTACTTGAAAATGGCCTTTCTCATTACATTTGGAGGAAATCAATGAGTACCACTGTTAATATTCAAAAATATTGTTTCTATAGGCCTAAATTAGTTATGACTCTATATGAATTGTTTTATGGAAAAAATCCATGTTTGAAACACTTGAGGGTTTTCGAGATTCCATGCATTATAAAGAAGAAAGGTGAAAACTATAGAAAGTTTGAGCAGAATAGTGAAGATGGAATCTTTCATGGATATAATTTAAAAGGAATATGATATATGATACTTCAACAAAAGAACTAATAGAATGTTTTATTTAGTAGAAGTGAATGTAATTTAAATATCATAGGAAGATAAACAATATCAGGTAGACAAGAAGTTGTGCAAGTTTAAGAAAACAATTCTGATAAGGATACATGCAATTGTATTTCTTATCATTAAGAAAAATCATACTAAGCTATTTCATGTGATGAAGATTATTCTCAAAAAAATCATCCAATACTGAGCAAACATGTTCATTCTTAGAATATAATTGGTGATCAACATAAAAATGTTCAAACTAGAAGAACAACAAATGTTATCTCACATACTTCATTGTATTCCAAAGAGGAACTGAATGATTTGAAAGAATCTTCTGATCATCCAAAATTGGTTCAATCCATGAATGGAGAATTATATTAGATTAAAAATAATAATACATGGGAACTCATACCCAATCTTGATAACAAAAAAAATCATTGTCACAAATTGTTTTAAAAAAAACTAAATGAAGAAGATGAAGCTATAGGAAACAAATAAAGAATGGATTGAAAAGGGTATTCACAGATTGAATTTAATTTATTTTGATGAAACATTTTCTCTAGTGGCCAGATTGGAAACAATTTGAATCTTTCTTACTATTGTTGTAGAACGAGGCTAAATGATCATTTAATGGATGTTAAATATGCATTCCTAAATGGAGATCTTGAATAGGAGGTTTATATTGAACAACATTATGGGTTTTTTGTTGGAAAATATACAAACTATGTGGGAAGATTAGAGAAGGTATTGTATATTCTAAAACAACCTCTAAATCATGGTATTAAAAATTTAATACTTTCATAAGGAAGATGTATTTCATGAAAGGAAGAGTGGATATCAATGTGTATATCATAGAAAATCATGGTAATTCCCTAATATTAATTTTTTATATTGATGATATTGTCATTTTTTGGAATTATGAAAGAAGTTTTAAAATATTTTATAAATAAATGAAGAAGGTTTTTGAAATTTCCTTGCTGGGAGAATTGAAATACTTCCTTGGGATACAATTTTTTCAAAATAAAGAGTACATTTTTCTCTCCAAGAAAATTATTCGAAATATCTTCTCAAGAAGTTTGGCATGGAAAACTGAAAATCTATATCACACCTATTTCAGTGGGAACCTTGTTGAGTAAAGATGGAGACGGGAAAAAGTTGATCATAAAGAGTATTAGAATCTAATAAGAAGCATATTATATAAGACTACCTCAAGACCCAACATTGTTTTTTTATTACCTTATGTGAAATATTGATGAGTGCTCTAATATAATCACATATTATTGCTGAAAAACTAATTACCAGATACATAAAATCCACAAAAGTATTTGGAATCATATATTTCATCTCATATTGTATTTATTTTATTGGGTATTCATATGTATATTGGGCTTAAAATGTTGGTGATAAAAGATCCATATATGGTGAAGTATTTTTTATGGGAAATAATTTTGTTAGATGGCATTAAAAAAATAGAATCCAATAACTCTCAGAATGTCTGAAGCTGAGTATGTTTCTACCACTAAATCCACTACTCAACTTATGTGGATGAAAACTCAATTTGAAGATTTAATTATTAAAGTGAAGTTACACTTTCTTTAAGGTTGTGACAATCAATGCATAATCTATCTCACCAAAAATCTAGTTCAAAATTAGTATTCAAAACATATTGATATCAAATATCATTTCATCAAAGAGCATGTGGAGAAAAATGAATTGAAGATAGAATATGTTTTGACATTAGAAAACTTTTCTAATATATTCACAAAACCTTTATCGAAGGATTCATTTTCTATATTGAGTTTAAACATGGGAATCCGACCTATTTCTCTTGAAGGTTGAGGTATATTTTTATGTCCCCTATATTAGCTTACCTTTGGATTGTACTATCAAGGGGATAATTTTATTTCTTTAAAAAATATATTATATAAAAGAGCGATTTTAGGGTATGTTGTGAATTCAACATTGTTTTATGAGTGAACTATTCTAAATATTTATTAGAGTGGTTGTAGGAATGAAATTGATTTTTATTATAGTAGGGTTGAAGAAAATCTGAGGTTGAAGGGAGTTGAGTATAAAACAAAGAGGTTGTCATAATTACTAATTTTGGATAACATGATTTTGCTATCAATTATTCTTGTTTCCTAAAATGAGTTAGCTCAAATATGATTAGAATTAATGATATGTAATCTATTTCATGAGGTTACAATGTTTATGGATTAATTAAAATTGGTTGAAGAAAAAATCCAAAGAATGAGATTGTTAGGAACAACGTGATAATGAACATGTTTTGTATTCAAGTGTTGTCTTTTGTTTCTATGGTATGTCTTGAATAAAAGAAATCGATTTTTTTGGAAAAAATTGTATTGGGAATTGATTTCAAAAGAATAAGGGTCTTGTTTTGAAAAGAAATTAGTGCACTGTGAAAAGTCCATCATAATGAGAAGGAACCTATTGTAAAGAATTGTGTTTCATCGGACTCAAATCAGATTTGGAAATAAAGTAAAAGTATATTTCATAAAGTAAATAGTTATCATATTCACTCTGAATATGATTAAAATGAAGACTTTGTTTTTCTAGAGAATCAGGGTCAGCGTGAGTATGATTAATTAATTTTCACGATGATTTATTTATTTTAATTCCATATAAATCATAAGTTGAATTTAAAACTTTTTAAATAATATTGATGAAAGAAATGGGGAGTGAAATGAAAAGTGATACTGATTGAAGAGGTGGTGTCGATTCAAGAGGTGCTTTCGATTTACTGTAGCACCCCGGTTATCTATACGATGATATAAAATCTTTTTGGCATCAGAATGTTCATATCTTAAATGATCAAAATCAGGATGATCATATACAGAACCATCATACTCAGGCTCTGGAGGAAAATGGTTGAATCTATAAATGATCATACGCAATCTAATTATATTATGAAAATATTATATTCTGGATAATGATAATTGGGTTGAGTATGATGTTTTATTGATTTAGATGGTATATCCTTTGAAGTGGTGTTTCAACTAGGTTAAGAGAAGAAAAGGTTAAAATTATTTCAACAATGTAATCAACCATTTAAAAAGGTTCGAATTACTTTGTTGGTTTCCAGCTAGGTGAAGATAAGAGGAGAAGATGATGTTTTCAAACTCAAGTGGTTCAAAAAGAAAAAAGGGAAGGATATTTCTGGATGAATATTCCAAGGGGATTTATACATTTAAATGAATGATTTTGTTTCAAAAGTGTTTTGAGATTCATATTCATCAAATAAGTATGGTATTTGTTTCTTCATACATTTTTTTCAATTGATACAAATCTTTTTATTTAAGAAATTGGATTAATAAAAATTTTACTCATGTATTGGAATCATACTGAAGATTCAAATGAAAGTCTGAATAAAGAGATGATGTTTAAGGTAGAATTGTAAAGCTTTGAGAAGTGTTAACGAAGTCATAATTTATCTATGATTTTAGGGGAATTGGAATTTCGATGAATTTAGATGAGTGGTAAAGATTTTGGAATTAACACCCAAACTATTTTGGTTCACCTATAAAAGGAAAAATGTACATTGTACTTGACTAATGATGAAGTAATATTCATTTCAATAGAAAGAGATGCTTTTGGTTTTTAGAGAGAGAATGATATACTGTATTGTTTTCTTTCAAAGACATTTCTATTGGAATAAGACATAGGAGAATAGACATGATTGAGATGTTGTATTCAAATGATCATCATACTCAGAATTTATTGCACTCAGCAGATCATCTTATTCATCTAGTCAATAGTATTTGGTGGATCATTGTATCGGGATGGATTAATCGTCTTCAAGAATTCTGTACTAGGAATTTTCATACTAAGAATTTTCAAAATGAGAAAGTATAATTGGAATGGTTTCGATTTATTTATATTGAATTTTATTGAAATAATATTGGTATGGGAAGAATTTATCGGGGATAATTGGACTCGTAGAAATCACACTGGGAATATAAAACCCAGAAAAATTGGACTGAGTTTTTCATAACAAATTCTAAGAGTATCTTAAAATTATTTTTCTGTAATGAATAGAATAATTTTATTTCAATTGAAAACAATTGTTGAATTTAAAATAATAATCGGTTACATGAGTTGTTACATAAAAATTGTATCTCCCTATTTGTGCCAAGAGGATGCACATGCACTAGTGGGATTGTTTCATAGTGTTATATGAGTGTTATGGTATATCCTACTTGTTGTAATACACGGATTTATTTCTAGTGGATTATATTATATTGGATAATTTCCAAACCATAACAAGGATGTAACTATTCTTATTGAAGAGTGAGCCTTGGAAATCTCTGTATTCATATGGATGTATGTTCTATTTGATTTTAGAAAGAAATTGAAATATTTAATAAGAGAAGAAGGTTGTTTTAATTGAATATAAACTTAAAAGAAAAAAAGTATCACTGATTCACCCCTCCCCCTCTTAGTGATACAAGTACAATGAATGGGCAGTTACAAAAGTCATTTTCTGATTTTTAGAATTTGGAACTACCAATGAGTTTGAGATAACACAATGTTAGGTTAAAAGACTAGTTAGTTGTGATCCAGAAAGATGATTTCCCTACTAATGTAGTATACATATATGATATTTATTTAGAAAATTATATTATTATGTAACTATGAAATATATTTCATTACCTACCTCTACTACAACCCCACCTTGTCTAGTAGTGAAGATGAGAGTGACCACATATTCATCCTCCTATAGGCCATGGGTAGGTGACTAGAACTGATGGTATTAAACACACATAATGGGGGGAATAACCCTATATAATCTATAGAATGAAAAATTAACCTAAAATTATCTCCATCTTATTAAAATATAACAACCCATTATCCCAAAAAAACATGTAATGTAATACTGAAACAAAGGAAAAATCCCCCAAATAGAATACTAAGAAAGGAAAAACAATTATGGAAATAAATATAAAAAGAGTACCTCCTTGACATGAGATAGTAATACCAATATGAATCCATAAATTCACCCTATACATATGTAAAATGGTATATTAAAAAATAGTTGAGCACATTTGTATACTCTTCATTCTCATCCCTAGGAGTTCTCATGAAAATAGTGAGCAATAACACTATATCCTCACTAAATAAATAGAGAAAACGACTCATTACACATCTTAAGAAAACCAATAACCAAAAATCACAAATGAATGTTCACCAAATTGAAAAAAAACTATAGTAATATCAAAAGAAGGAAAATATGTTCATAATTTTACCCCAAACCTGATTCCCTGTAAATATTGTCAGCCTCGTTTCCATGAAAATTATGTCATAACACTCCCATCCCTTCCATATAATCATACCATGAACTCAAGCCTGTTACCATGTATAACAACCACATATCACATTACATATCCATATAAATACAATTACATAACCACATAATTTATGTATGAAAAAAACACTTCCACACATCCACCCATGACAATATCACTACATACTCGAACTATGTTTGGAAAACAGAGTTTGAGAGCAGTAGTACCCATTCATACATATCACCCACATCATGGATGATGTGGGTACACATAGAACCTAATACCCAATATTCGTGTCACTCAAATTACCTGATTTGTCTTGATTTGTGTGACAAATAACATAGTATACAATGGATAAATAAATATAAATGTACCTAACCTAGTATTCACTTATAATTAAAATACCTCTATTTCAATAAAAAATGGATGAATCATCACCACATCATGACAACAACAGCTTCCACCTCTAACCACACAATAATCCAACAAAATAATCATATATATAAAATGTCATTATAACATTTAATATTCCTTAACAAAACACATTTTTAATTTAGAAATTGAATTAATTTTTATTAAGAAAGTAAAATTCATACAACTACCAGATTCTATATTGACTTCCAATTTAAAATTTTAATTTCATTTACAATAAAATTAATTAAACACATTAGTTAAATTTTATATAACAACTTATTTATCCATTACAACCCATTCCTATTTCATGTTATCTATTTATTTAAAGTATACTCCATATCCTAGAGAATTTACTACACCAAACAAATAAACCATATCAAAAAAAAACTTCAATGACCCACAACAACACTTCTTTCGAAAACATAGTATAACAAAAAAATCCACCAATAATACAAACATTTTATCAACACAACATTGACATAATAAAAATAATTAACAATATGATTTTCAATTCATTTATTTAGTTTGTTACTGATTCATTCTTAAAACAATAATTGAAGCAAAAAATTCTATTTTACAATTATATATTCCAATAAAATATTTAAATTATTCTCATATATTAAAACATGGTTTAAAATATTGAAAAAAATAAATTTAAATCATATTGGATTTTTCCAAAAAAAAGTAATATAATAAAAAATAATAAGAAATCATATCAAACAATTGATAAACCTTCCCCTTTTCAATCGGTTTTTTATATTTGTTTACCACATTTTAATTCTTAACCCAAATGAAACAAATAAATAATAATTAAAATTAATCACATTAATAAAATATAGTGTCTAAATCACCTACATCAAATGAATATTAGACAAGAAAACACCAATAGATTAAAATAAATATAAATAAAATTCGTATAAATTCATAATAACATTCTACCAAACCTATAACAAAAAAACTCTCTAACAAAGATTCTCCCAATATCTAGAAAAATTAATAAACATTCACATTAATACACTCAAATATGATATGATGACTAAAAATATGAAAGAAAGGAGTAGATGAGAACTTTATACAACATTATCTCAATATCATGTTGCTAAAGACTTAAGATACCATTAAAGGAATGAAAAATCACTAAACAATGTCACAAATATTTTTTGGGATTGAGATAAATCAATAAAGAAAAAAATAAGGAAGAGAAATATGAATTTAAAAAATTTACAAGTAACTACAATAGACATGTAAACACTAAAACGAATGATGACCTAACTCCTCCAATGGTTTAACGAAAACCATGACATTCAATACAATTCATTATTAAAAATTCTTATTCATCATTTCATTAAATAAAAATGCCTCAATGAATGGCCATGGAATATGTACCTCAAAATATGACATATTTTTCTGATCATACCATAAAAACAATGAATAATAATGATATAATATCACATGACATGTGTTTTTACCCCCCGATGACAAAAACATGAATTTTCCTCCTCCAAATAGATGAAAAGTTTGTCTCCAAAACTAAAACCAAAATAAAAAATCATAAATATTCACATATATATCATGTATTGAACCATTATGTAATCATCCAACAAAATGCTAGATGAAATTCAAATTTCCATCCCATAAAAAAATAAATAATGAATACAACTCGAACATTGGGGAAACTATAACAACCATGATATGGTGAGGTCAAAGAGATGATGTGTTTTTTTTTGAAAATTCAAAAACACGTGTCTTCACTCCCAAGTGACTTGGGAAATATAATCCACCACATCTAAAAATTGGAAAAAAATAATATATAAAAGAGAAAATCTAGGCCACTTTGTTAGAAATATATCAAATTATTCTTATACTAAATAATCAGATCAAACCCAAGAAATGGAAAAAAACTCTAAATCAACTACCAGGTGAGATACCAAAAAATAGAAAATAACTACAATAAATATCAACATATTAAAAAAATAAGGAATAAATCATCCAAGCATAAACCAATTTCTATATGAATTCTTGAATCAAACCATTAAATATTTTTGATACTATTCTTTCAAATGTGACTCTTACTTCCTATTATAGTCATCTAAACATACATGTCTTAACAAAACACACCCTATAGACATGTGGAGCCCTCACAATATATTATCTTAATGATCCTAAATCTTCAATAAGACTTTATATACACATCACATCATCCTTTACATAAAAATATTAATAATAAATAGAATTATGTTGATTATAATGGTTTCTCATAAGCTATAAAAAAGGGAAATTTTCATTAAAATAATCAATGTATAGAGGAAATGATAATTCATACACCACCTCACCAACATAGTCATATATCTTGGAAAGGATGACAGAAGTAATACAAATAGATGTATCCCTATGATAAATTTATTTAACAGGAGGAGGATAGTACTTCAAAAATATATGATGATTGGACCCAAAATTTAGAGGTATTGTCCTTTGATTTTCATATGAAACCTGATAGTCACAAGAAGTAATTATTTTGGTAGGATTCTGAAAAACATTGTACCTGTATAATAATCAATAAGAGGGGGGTTATTATGTGTTTATAAGTCATTTCCAAAACATGTTAGCCATACTTCTTATTCATTTGTGATTTTATAAAAAAATAATTTGGGAATGAATAATGATAAAAACATGTTCGGTAATGATATTATTACCCCAGATGATGAATATTTACCAGATGTATAGGGTTTGTTTTCTAAATATGACACAACTATTCTTTTTTTTTATCAAGGATAGCTATATTAAAGGTCAGGACCTTGAACCTGCTCTAGGTTACTTGACCAACCAATGAAGTTCATATTCCTTTTATGGTATAGAAATAACAGTAGATATTTGAAAATAAATTTCTAGTAGCAATAATGATCTCATGTGAACCTGATAGATTATGATCTTATTTTTATTTATATAAAATACTTTACTAGTATCTCTCTATCCTTATAATAACATGCCACATAGAAATAATTATTTTTCAAACATCTTTTCGTATTCCACTTTCATTTTATAATAGCCACAAGTCAATTTAATATTATTTCCTTATTTATCTGCACATTAAAGCACTCAAGAATCGATCTTGAAAAAATCTCCCACTTCATTGGTATTTATAATAAATAATATAATTCTCTATTATTATCTTATAAATTCTGCTAGGGATTCAAAAAAAATATTGTTTTCAATAAATAGAAAATATAATTTATTCTTTCTAAATATTTCTTATAATATAGTGAAATAAACATGGTTGCATATCCTTCATTCAATGTGAAGAAATCATTTAAATTCTTCTCAATTCATCATATAGGTCTAGATAGAAATAATTGTAATTATCATCTCCTAGAATCATAAAAACTCTTAAATATATTTTTAGCAATGAGAGAACTAATCACTTTCATCATCATATTTTATTCTTCATCATAAGAACGTGATATTGATAACTCATCTTAGTTTCCATAATGATTTTTAGCTGGTCTCATGTTTTGATTTATCCATGAATCATAATAATATATACATATTACTATGATACTTCAATCCAAAAAAACTATTTCAAGAATCAACTAATTTATTCAAAATTATTATAGAATAAATATTTTAATATATGTATGTTCTCACATATCATAAGAAATTGGAATTCATAAGGAATCTCCCTTTGAATTAATTTGTAAATAAATTCATACGAAATCTCTCACTAAAATTGCATGTAAAGAAATTCATACAATCTTAAATTCAAATGTTTCTTTATTTCAAATTTATATGATCACAATTTCATGAGATTTTTATTCATCAAAGGCATAAAGTATGACTTAATATCTAATGGGTTCCCAACAAGAGTCTTACAGATACAACTAAAATTCATAAAACGACTACTATGAAGGCGATATGAGGCATGATGAATGTTTTACATGGCCTCTTGTGAAATTCATATATTGACTCATTTCAAAGTTATATGCTTTAGATCTTAAAGGCACATATCACTACGAAAAAAATTGGCATTTGTGACGGGCTATTTACGACAGGGAAGGGCTATGTTGCAAACAATCCATCGGGGGTGGGGGGGGGGACTAGTTGTGATAGGACCATATTCCTGTCAAAAATAAGTAGTTATTTGCGACGGGGAGACAATACCCTTCACAAAAAAGTTTGGCCCGAGATGCACCCCAAACCATGGGAAGGGTATTTGCGACTGGTACCAAATACCGTTGCAAATACTCGACGACGTTTATTTAGTATGTATAACAAGGTTTATCCCCCGTCGCTAATAGTATGTTGGCAGATTGGTATTTGCAACGAGTTCGGTCAGAAATACTTTTTTAACAACTACCCATAATTAATAGGGGGTTTGTATTTCTGAAGGGTCAAATCGCAAAAAAATTTAATGACAACTAATATATCCTATATATATTATAACTGTATTTCTCTCATTCCACTCCTTTCTCTACCCCCCTGCCTCTCTTCTTACACCTTCTCTCTCAAAATTTGTATAAGTTTAAAATTATAAATCAGAGCAATATTCGTGGCATAAATCCTCTTAATGATTATGTTTCAAGGTATTTATCTATTTCATTTATTTTTCAGTTAATTTATTTTATTCGATATTAGTTCTAATTATTGTCAATGAGATGCAATTAAAAAAAATTAGAATTATACTGTTTTATATTGCATAATATTCTTAACAAATATTTGTGATTAGTATTAATTAGTTTTAAATAATTGATATATTAATTACTATGTATTAGTAGTCATTTGTATTAATTAGAAAAAATATTAGTAATTATTAATTTTTTTTCATAATTACTGATAATTAGCAATAATTAGTAATAATGAGCAATAATTAGTTAAAATTAGCGTTAGTATGTATGAAATGGAAATAAATAATTATAAATAATTATAAATAGTAATAAATACAGATAAATATGATTAATTAGTAATAAATAAGAACAAATAGTAATAAATGGTATTAATTAGTAATAATTATGATTAATTCGTAATAAATAGGAAAAATGGGATTAATTAGTTATAATTCGTAATAATTAGAATTAAATAATTTTAATTAGGAATAATTTGCAATAATTAACAATAATTAGGAATAATTAGCAATAATTATGAATAATTAACAATAATTAGAAATAATTAGTAATAATTAGAATAAATAGTAATCATTTATAATAATTTGCAATAATCAGGATTAATTAGCAATAACTAGAAATAATTTGGATTAATTATTAATATTCAGTAATAAATAGCAATAATTATGGTTAATTAAGATTATTTAGGAATTATTAGGATTAATTAGTAATAATTAGGATTAATTATTAATAATTAGTAATAAATCAGATTAATTTGTAATATTTAGTAATAATTAGTAACAATTAGTCATAAACATAAATAATTAGAAATAATTAGTAATAATTAGAATAATTAGTAATAATTTGTAGTAATTAGAAATAATTAGCAATAATTAGCAATAATTATATATAATTAGCAATAATTAGCAATAATTAGGATTAATGACCAATAATTGACAATAAATAGGAATAATTAGAAATAAATAGAATTAATTAGTAATAAATGGGATAAATTAGTAATAAATAGAAAAAATAGGATTAATTAGCAATAATTTGGATTAATTAATAATAATTAGCAATAATCAGGATTAATTAGTAATAATTAGAAATAATCAGGATAAATAAGTAATAATTAGTAATAATGAAGAATAATATGGATTAATTAGTAATAACTAGAATTAATTGGTAATATTTAGTAATAATTAGTAATAATTAGTAAAAAATATGAATAAACGGGATTAGTTAATAATAAATAGGATAAATTAGTAATAATTAGGACTAATTAGTAATAATTTGATTAATTAGTAATAAATAGAAAAAATTAGGATTAATTTGTAATAATTCATAATAATTCGGCACAATTAGGATAAATTTGTAATAATTAGGATCAACTAGTACTAATTAGGATTAATTAGTAATAATTAGTAATAATTAGCAATAAATAGGATTAATTTTTAATAAATAGTAATAATCAATTATAATTGAGAATGATTAGATATAATTAGTAATAATTGATAATAATTTGTAATAATTATGATTAATTAGTAATAATAAGAAATAATTAGGAATAATAAGTAATATTTATTAATAATTTTGAATTAAGAGGAATAATTAATATTAATTAGGAATAATTAGGATTAATTAGTAATAATTAGTAATAAATAAGATTAATTAGTAATAAATAGGAATAAATAGTAATATTTGGTAATATTTAGTAATAATTATTAATAATTATTAATAATAAGTATTACTTATAAATTATTAGTAATAATTAGTAATAATTAATTAAAATTTGGTTTAATTAGCTATAATTTTTAATAATTATTAATAATAGCTAATAATTACCAATAATTAGCATTAATTAGGATTAATAAGTAATAATTAGAACTAAGTAGTAATAATTATGATTATTTAGTATTATTTTGTATTAATTAAGATTAATTAAGATTAATTAGTAATAATTAGTAATAATTGCTAATAATTACGAATAATTAGTAATAATTAAGATTGATTATTAATGATTATGATTAATTAGTAATAATTTGTATTAATAAAGATTAATTAGTAATAATTAGAAATAATTAAGAATAATGTAGAATAATTAGGAATAGAAAGGAATAATAATGAATTATTAGTACTAAATAGTTATAATTAGTATTAATTAGTATTAATTAGGATTAATGGGAAATAATTAGAAATAATTAGAAATAATTGTCAATATTTAGTAATAATTAGAAATAATTACTAATAATTACTAATAAATAGTACTAATTAGAATAAATTAGTAATAACTAGCAATAATTAATAATAATTACTGATAATTTGTAATAATTAGCAACAATTACTAATAATTATAAATAATTAGTAATAATTAGAAATAATTTGAAATAATAAGAAATAATTAAAAATAATTTTCAATAATGAAAAATAATTATCAATAATTATCAATAATTATCAAAAATTAGAAATAATTAATAATAAATATAAATAATTAGAAATAATTGGAAATAATTTTAAATAATTCGTAATAATTTGTAGTAAAGTGTAATATTTCACAAAAAACTAATTGTTTAATATTTTTCATAAGGGACAATTAACTGTCCGTGTAAAAAATGTTCTTTGAGGTTGTTTGAGACATTTAACAACATTATGGGTCATCTATTCCATTTTAGTTTTCATCCAGATTATATTTTTTGGAATCAATATGGTGAATACAGTTTTATATTAGATAATAAATTTTTTTCCAAATCCATCACAATTTCAAATTTTTGTGTATGATGTGGCAGGTCCATATTTCCCACAAACTAAAAATTAGGATCCTATTTATTTAACTCCTGGGTTGGAACAATCTGAATTTTATAAGTCACTGAGGTCCACTGAGGATGCCTTATATCCTGGTTCCACGATAAGAAAATGTGAAGCAGTTAGAAAATGTATGGATTTTAAATCAGATAATTGATTGTCAAATAGCTGTTTTGATCAGATATTATCTTTGGTTAAAACACCGTCACTTGAAAGAAATGTGTTGCCTAAACATTTATATGAGGGAAATAGACTAGTTCATAATCTAGGTCTTGGTTATCAGAAGATTCATGAATATTTAAATGATTTCATCTTATATTATAGTGAAAATGGGTCACCATATACTTTTATCACATATGAAAAATCATGGTATATAGACGCTCAACTAAGGAAGTCTCGATTGATTCTAGTAAAATAGTTCAGATATTTCCCTTTTACACCTAGATTGCCATAATGTTTTATGTCTCAGAACGTAGTGGCATTGATATAATTGAACACAAACAATATTTCGATTGGTAAAAGGTTAAATCATCCCTCTAATGGTGATTTATTGAAACATTTTGATCACATTTACATGTTTTTTCTTTAGAATCCAAAAACACATGATTTGGTATTTATACTGATGGTTTCTATCCATTCTGTTCTTATAGTAGTCAGTATTCATGTTTTCCTATCTTTATAACTCCGTACAATCTACCTCCTTGGATATTGATGAAGGATCCATTTTTTTTGACTTTATTAATTCTAGGAAATCTAAATAAGAATATTTATTTTTATGTGAAACCATTGGTTGATGAGTAAAAATCATTGGGATTAATGGTGTTACTACATATGATATTTTTGCGAAACAAAATTCGCTACTAAAGATGAATTAATGTGGAAAATTATTGACTTCCCAGCAATGACATGTCATCTAGCATAGTCTAGAATCAAGTCATTATAGTATGATAGATAGAAATTATTTTATACTCATCAATGGAAAAAATCCTTGTTTTTCATCTTTCATTATAGATTCATTCCAAGAGATCATCATTTTAGGAGGAAAAAATATTATTTCAGAGGAAATAATAATTGAAAGAGATGAACCTTAAAAAATTATCTTAGGTATAGAGTTAAAATCAATTGTCTCTTCATTACCTCTCATCACATTTCAACCAACAATAAACCAACAGAAAATCAATGGCTTTGGGAAAGAACACAATTGGATAAAATGGATCATTTTTGGGATCTTCCTTATTGGTTTGATTTTTTGGTACATCACGTGTTGAATATCATGTATATTGAGAAGAATGGTTTTGATAATTTATTTCATATAGTTTTTGATACACCAGGTAAGCCCAAAGATAATGTAAAGGGATAATTAAATATTTCCCAAATTTTCAAGTGACAAGAGCATGAAATATTTGAAAATGTAAGATCATAGAAGTTAATGAAAAATATATATATTATACAATATCCAAAGAAAATCCAATTTTGTTTTTTTAATGGATTACCTATTTGAGACTTCCAGAGGGTTGTGCTTCATATTTGGGAAGATGAGTCAAAAATGGTCATTTTACAATATTAAAAGGTCCTGAATGTTATTTTATAATGGAAATTATTCACCTGATTAGATTAATAAGTGTGTTAAATTCTAGTATTTGGGATGAAATAACAGACATTTCATATTTTTATGAGTCATTTGTGCAGAAAAAAGACTACAATGCACTAATAAGATTGTAAGAAGATATTGTTTTAATTTTATATTAACAGAAAAAAAAATATTCTCACCAGCTTTCTTTGAGAAATAAAACATTTTATATCACATTTGATTCATGAAGAAAAATTTAGAGGTCCAGAAGAGTTTTTCTGGATATACCCATTCGAGGGATGCATGTAGAAATTGAAGAAAAAAGAACTTAAAAAATTATATGTTGAAGGCTCAATTGAATATGCTTATTTGTAAGAGGTAATTTCATTTTTATGATCTCATAACATTCAATATGAATATCCATCTAAACAAAAAAAAACAGGATATAAAGAGAAACATTTTGATGATGAAATGAGCAATAATTTAACATTTTTTACTCATTCTGAAAATGGCTTCAATGGAGTTCAAGAATGATGGCTTTAAGATGATTAGAATCACTGAGCCCATACATATGTTATGCTCATCGATGAAGAAATGACACCATTTTTATTGTGAGTTCTTCTATAACTTATTATATATTATTTTTTATAATAAATTAATCTTATTTTATTTGTAGGTTATATGATAATCATATCAAGAAACAACTTCCACAAATTATATCAACAACTCTAGAACAACGTGGGCAAAAAAACTTCTTACTAGATTCCAAAATTTCTAACATTTCTGAAAAATTGTGTTATCCCAATACTTGTATACCAACGATTTGAATAAACTATTGGTATACTTAATTTTTCCCAACGGTTTCTTAAATCTTTTTGGATAATGGGATGAGAATTAGCTTTTCCCAATAGTTTACTCAAACCATTGGGAAAATCTTAGAAAATCTATATATATACCAATTGTTTTTAAAAAATGTTGGTAAATACAATCTTTTTATAATGGTTTTAACAAACCTTTTTGAATGTTTCCCCCAAATAGCAGCACTTCCAAAATCCCTTCACCCGATTTCATCCATAAACATAATCGTTGCGGATGCTCTCTCTTCACCCCAAGTTATCACTCGAAGCCCTCTTTTCAATCAGGTAATTCTTTACTTCTAAACTTCTAATCTGTAAGTGAAATGTCATACATCTATTATTTTTTGTTATCTATTTTTATTTGCCTAAACGAGAACCGTGTGGTCTACTTATTCCTTTATTTCATTTTCTCCTATCATGTTTCCTTGAAACAAGACCCTTCTGCAAGAGATGATCATGAGAGTGAGGTTTTATATAATTTAATGTGATGGGGTCCTTGGGTAGAAGTTCCTTCTAGTAGAATCCTTTCCATTTGTATAGTAAGGCATTCTAGTGTGCCATGTGGATAGTGAAAACCCATTTGAGGTGTTGAATAATTGTGGTTATGTTTTCTTGGGTTATGTTATCTCAATAATGAGAGGTATTGGTTGTATAATTAATATAGTTTTATTGGGGATTTCATGTATAATGTATCAGAAATATGATTCATCGATATCATGTATAATGTGATAACCTATTTTTCTGATTTGTATTATTTAACTTGCTATCTCTTTTGATAAATGTAAGATATTGTCTTAGTGTGGTTTTGTCTTGGTATACTTTTTGTAGTGACGCCTCTTCATAAGAAGATATATGGTGACATCCTTAGTTTTGTTTATTCATATGGTTTATAGAATGTGTTTGAATGGGATAATGGTCTGAGTAACTCTTTGGGGTTATATTTTTGAGTGAGTTGGGTAAGTTTGAAATTGTTATGTGAGTTCCTTGTGGACTATGGGTTATGGTTACAACCTAGAGGGGTGTTATGCTTGGATGTGGATGAGGGTTGTAGATGTGATTAGCCATATATCAATTATGTCTTCTGGTATTGTGTATAACCATAGGATATTTCTGAGTTATAGGGTATTCCTTGGGTGGTATGGTATATGGTTGGATGGGATAAGAAAATTGATGATGATTTGCTTATACAAATTTCACTTAGGAGGGGGGTGTGGGCTGTCTAGGGAGGTATGGGAGTTGTCCACTCCCAACCCTTCTTGGACAACCCCCATGGACACCACCCCACCCCCTAGACACCCCCACCCCCTTGGACACCACCCCACCCCTTGGACAACCCCCCACCCCCTAGATAGCCCCCCCTGGACACCACACCACCCCACCATGGACATCCCACACCCCTCGGACAACCCCCCCTCGGCACCACCCCACCCCCCATTACATCCCTCCCACCCTTTTAACAGCCACCCTAGACACCCTTCAGACACCCCCACCTCAGACAACCCCACCCCCTTGGACAACCTCCTTAGACACCACCCCACCCCCCTGGACACCCACACCCCCTAGACACCCCACCCCCTTAGACAACCCCTTGGACACCACCCCACCCACTGGACAGCCCTCCCACCCCCTTGGACAGCCCCCCTAGACACCACCCCACCCTCTTGGATAACCCCCATCCCCTAGATCTAGTTAAAAGTATATCCTTCTATTCTCAAACTTTCTCCATTTATTTCAATATCTAGAAAGATCACAGTCATTATTCCCTATTTCTAGGGATTTTGTAAAATTTTATGATTCACACTATTTGATATTGAATCAATTGGTAATACTTGATTGGTATATGTCTGTGAGTATATAGAATGTAGCAACCTTGGTTTGAGGTATGTTTCCTTTTTTATGCTTCTTTATGAATTTAAAGTGCATGGGATGGGTAAGAAAATGGTTGGGTGAGTTTGGAATGGTTTTTGAATAAGTCTGGAGGCTTTTCTTAGGGATCACAGTTTGAGCACGGTTAGAGGAAACCAGGGTTCTCTAGGAAACCGTGCAGGGGGAGATAGTAGGCATTACATGACCTGCGCATTGTTTTCCAAACCATGCGAGGCAACCATGTAGACCCCTCATCTCGTGGACGTAGCGTGCGCGTGGTTAGCGCACATTTTGTCAAACCGTGCGGGCTAACCGTGCGACCACTTAAAAATAGGGTTTTAAAACCCTGGTTTACTTGATATTGCCTCATTCTTCTCCAAACCCTCTCCCACTCGAGCCTCACTCAAGATTTTGCGTTCTTAGGGGTTGAAGGTGACCTCCCATTGATTTTGGAAGAAAATGGAAGGGTTTTAGTTGTGGTTTGAAGGTGGTTTCTCCCGGGTAAGTCTCTCCTCTTCATTTATTTGTGCTTTCCTCTAGATCTACATCTCCCTATCTCCCATGTTTCTATATCTACACCCATTGTGTGTAGATATTGGGTTTTGTTTTCCTTGGATGTTGGTTTTAAGGATTGTGGATGTTAGGGAAGGAGATCTAGAGAGGTTTCAGGGGTGCGTTCACCGGTTTTGAGGAGTTGTTTCTTGTGGGTCAATTTCACCAGAACCCTAAAGGTAAGTGTCTTCTGTCTCAACTCCAATTTGTTAGAACTTGAAGCTTGGTTATAATTAATTAGTTTTTTTAATATTAATTCTGGTTTTTAGGTGAGAAATTGGTTGGAAATCCCTTTTGGGATGTTTTGTGGTTTCTTTTGGGAAAAAGGGGTTTTACAGTTGAATGTTCTTGTTGTTAAATTTTAAAATGTAGATTTTAAAATTTGTTATTTGTCTTGGGTTAAGGAAATGGTTTATGAAAATGGTTTTCAATAAAGAGGTTGTTTTATTGAATCAATATTTTGGCACGGAAAATGATAAATGTGTGATTTTAATAAATGGGTGATTTATTGAAGTGGATTGACATTTGATGGAAATGGGTAATTGCATATTTTTGTGGCCTTGGTGTGTTATGTTTAGTTATGAATTTGATATGTCCTGTGAATGTGGGAGAGAAGTACCACTCTAAAAAGGGGATGGATAATGGACAGAAGGGCCACCATTTATAGCATGTGGGTGGGAAGTACCACTATAAAAAGGGGATGGATAATGGATGGAAGGGCCACCATAAATAGTAAGTTAGTGGGAAGTACCACTTGAGTGGATTTGTTTTGGGGTTTGTGGTGGCATTGTTAGTATCATATGGTTGGGTTTGAGAATGCATGCATCTTTTGTTGTTGGTTGGTTGAGTTGGGTGATCTCATTAAGGTAAAATCATTCTCCACTATTCCTTGAAGCCCTCAGCATTTATTGCCTGCATTTGGCGCCTTGGGAACATTGCTTAAGGCCATGTAACCATCATTTCCTACTCAAGACTATGACAGAGGGGAGATGTGTTACATAGAATATGGTTTATAAACTATCCCTTAAATGTATCACTGTTTGGTGTTCTTTATGATGTAAAGTATCATTGACATACTTTATTATTAATCTCAAATTTAAAAATAAATGTTTTTGTCTATAATTTATGAAATTAAACCTCTTTATGATCCATGAACAACCTATTAGTGTAGAAGCCTAAACTTTATCCACCCATGGGGTGCACTTCACTTGGAAAAAAATCTGGGTAATGAAAGATATGACTATAAGGGTGCCAAGAATGAGTTATCAAACACGATTGAATGATTTGGGATACCTATAACACATAATGGGACCTGAGGCATGTGCATCTTAAAGGAGACCTATTGAAAATGAATATAAATAAATTTTAATTTAATTTTTGAGTACTTTTTCATTGATTAACGATTTGGAATTCCTTGAAGAAACCAACCAAGGATTCATGTTAAAAACATAGCTTTTAATTCCATTTAGAAAACTCCTTGGATTCATGATGATTTGGTTTAGAATACCTTGGGGAAAGATACCTTGGATTCATAGTGATTATGATTTAGGAAGCCTTGGGGAAGCCCCCCTTGAATTCTAAACTATAAGCCTCTCTATTTACATAGGTTGGGAACTCCTTCCTACCTATAAATCCATCTTATATCAATCATTTTTTAGTTCTAGACTCCAAATATGTAATGTTAAACTTAGTTTTAATTTTTTTCATCTATTATTCTTTTTTTCTATTTTTATTTGACCAAAACCATGTGGTGACGTGCGTGGAATGAAATACCCAATAAGTGTAGTTTGAGTCGTTTTCTATTGTCATTTTACAATTTATGTGTCATGATTATATAAATCAACTTGATTTGAAGTCTTTATAGCCACTCATTTTAGGTGGTTTTTATTTTTTTAGTGGGGTGATATGGTACTTTATGTGGACTTTATTTTGGGTGATATGAAATGTACTAACGTTTCACAAAATTTCCATTTTTTAGCATCAATTACTTATTTAAAAAACTCTCTTTACACATTCTGCATCGTTCATGAAAATCCTTCACTTTGTAATATCTTAAACAATGTTTTATCTGGACTATGGTGTCTTCTTGGTATGTGATAAATGAAAAAATTACAAAACACATCTCACCTCAAATTTAGGCACACATAACTGAATTAATTAGTATATATTTACATTGTTTTAATAGTTCACTACATCAAATAGAAACTCCTTACTTTATCATTTACTTAAATATATTTTTGATTAAACTTCAATCTTATTGAATTTCTTATGATGAAATGACTTATAAAAATTCTTTTTTCAGAATGGATAGAAGTTGTATGTATGAAAATGATCAGATCCCAAGTGAATTATAAAACAATTTGAAGAGCTTTTTAGATTTTTCATTTCACAATGCTTTAGATAGTGGTCGCATACACTTCACATGTTCCAAATATGTTGGTAGACCTTGGTTGAGACATGAAGAAGTCAGCTGCCACATAACCAAATATGTTTTTCAATCAAACTACTATGTTTGGTATCACAATGGGGAGAAAATGAAAGCTCAAATTGCTGATGATCGAAATGAAAGGACTGGACTGGAGAATTTGTTAGATGACCAGTTTACATTTATTCGTCATCATAAAAAAGAAAGGAGTTTGACTTAAGAAGACTTCGATATGAGGACATATGATGCATCTAATGAAAATGATGATATTGTCAGGGTGAAAATTTGACTGATGCTACCACGACTCCAGTATATCGACAGTGTGATAAAATGAAAAAGTTGGAATTTTTAATCTGATTGTTTCATGGGAAAACTATGTATGGGATTTCTAATACAGCTATTGATTACATTCTTATCTTCTTGAAGGATTTACTTCTAGATGATGCTGATATTCCCTCAAACCAATTTATGACATGGAAGTTAGTTGAGAAACTTGGATTTTCAAGAAACATATTTTATGCTTGCTCAAAGGATTTCAGTTTATTATGGGAGGAAACAACCGAATGAAATGATTATTTAAAATGCGGCACATCCCGCTGGAAGTCAAAATCTGATGAAACACCATCCCGCGTGCTACAGAAAGTAATGTGTCACATTCTATTGATTCCTGGAGTCCAGAATCTTTTTATGTCTGTTGAAATATCAATAAAATTGAGATTTCATTATACCGAGAGAAATAAGACTACTAATGAGTTGGTTCACCCTGCAAATGGATTTTCATGGAAGAAATATGATGCTCGATATCCTGATTTTTCAGCTGACGTGCGTAATGTGAGGCTGAGTCTTTCATGCGATTTTTTAAATCAGTTTGGGAAGATTCTTACTTCGCACAACACATGGACAGTTTTTATACACATTAATAATCTTCCACCATGGTTGTGTATGAAAAAACCTTTCACATTCATGAGTATACACATATCTTGCCCTTCTGATCCCGACATTGATATCGACGTATACATGAAACCTTTAATAAAAGTTTTTAATATTCATTGGTATGTGGGTGTGCACACATACATTTCATATTTGAAAGACATATTTCTGATGTGTGATGCACTTTTGTGGATGATCAATGATTTTTTGGCTTTTGCAACAATGTCTGGATGGAGCACAAAGGGAAAACTATCATGTCCTATTTGTATAAAGAATACAAGATCCAGAAGACTGAAAAATCATTATAGTTTTAATTTTATGGTACATCAATGATTCTTTCCAATAGACCATCCATATAGAAAAAATCTTCGATGATTTGATAATACCATAGAGACTGATGATCCACCTTAGTGTATGTCAAGAACTAACCTGCTTAATGAATTGAAAGATTTCAGTTTTACATTTCAGGAAGGGTCAAATGAAATCTGGAAAGAAAAAGAATTTTTCCACTGAAACCTATTACAATTGGAGGAAGAGGAGTATCTTTTTTTATTTTCCTTATTGGTCATCCAATTTGTTACGTCATTTCTTAGACGTAAATCAAATTGAAAAGAATATATGTAAAATGTTGATTTTGATACTTCTAAATGTTAATGGAAAGACAAAAGATGATTTATGGTCTCGATGTGACTTGGTGGATTGGGGCATCAGACTAGAATTACATCATGTGCGTATCAGTGAAAATAAATGGAAAGTTCCATGTGCTTCATATGTGATGACACCTTCAGAAAAAAACAATTTCTGGAATTATTTGAGACTATTATAGTTCCTTATGTCTATTCAAGAAACATATCTAAATGGGTCAATAGAAGAGAGTTGACACTAAAATATTTAAATATTCATGATTATCCCATTCTTCAGCATGATTTGATTCTAATAGAAATCCATCATCTTTTTTCCAATTATGTAAGGGTGACTATTATTCGGTTGTGCCATTTGTTTAGAGATCTTTGTGCTAAGAAGTTGTCCAAGTCTGTCTTGAAAAAAATGTTGACAGATGCCCCATTAATTTTGTGTGAGTTGGAGAAAATATTTCCTCCATCATTTTTCACATGCATGTTGCATCTAACTATCCATATTCCCACTGAAATACTTCTCAGAGGACCTGTTTCTTTTCATTGGATGTATCCTACTGAAATAAATATGTACACATTAATGTCTTATGTCTGAAACATGAATCATCTTGAAGGTTCTATCGTGAACGGTTACTTGGCTCAAGAATGTATGGATTTCTGCTCAATGTATTTGTCTGATCTTACTACAAGAATGAACAGACCAATGATAAATGTGGAAAAATCATCTGAGAAAATTGAACCCAGTTTTCCATCGCTTCCTCAAACATGAGGAATTCTAGGATCATATACATTTAAGACATTATGTCTTGAAGAGTGAGAGATGGCACATCACACAGTTTTGTTCAACTGTGATTTGTTCGATGACTACATCAGGTAACTAAATTGAATATGTATATATTATATATATATCTATTAAACTAATCATATTTTTTATCTACAGGGAACATAAAATAATGATAAAGAGAAATCATCGTTCTTTATCTTTGAGAATGAGGGAGACTTTTCATTGCAAAGAGTTTTCTGCTTGGTTAAAATTGAAGGTAAAAATATTACTATTTAAAATAATTAAATTAATATTTAATTAGGTTTAATAGTCATTTATATTGCAGGTATTGAGTTTTCCTTCTTACTCTATCTTTGAGGAAATAAGAGCTTTGGATTTTGGTCCTGATACTGTGGTTCGTAACTATAAAACAATTTTTATTAATTGTTACAAATTTATTGTCACTAAACATGAAGAGAACATAAGAACACAACATGATGGTGTTATGGTTACTACCACAATAGATTGTTATTCCAGTGCATTATATATTAGACCGAGATTTGAAAATGTGGGTTATTATGGAGTCATTGAAAAAATAATAATGTTGGATTATTACTCTCATGGATGAGTCACGATGATAAAATGTCATTGGTTTGATTCGATGATGAGACAATAACATTTATTGATGATTATGGATTTTGAGTAATTAATATGACTCACACTCTTACTACTGAAGAACCATATGTATTGGCATCAATTGATAAACAAGTTTTTTTATGTCAAAGACCAACTTAGACTTAAATTTGGTGTCATTGTTGATGTAATTCCAAGGCATATTTTTGATGATGGTGATGATGGAATTTACAATATCCCTACTGCCATTGGTACCAATCCATTTATTTCTTTTGATGACTCCAATAGCTCAATTTTCAGAGTTTACTGTGAACCTGAAGTTATGGTGGGAAATATATAAAATCATCCATTCATGTTCTCAATTATTTTGGTTTACCGTGACTTTGGTTATTAATGTTGGTTCTTTTAAAATTGAATTAATATTAAAACCTGCATCATCTACTAAAAATTAAATTTCTTTATTACATCTTGTATGATTTATTGACTTCATTATATATTTTTTCATGCTAACCTAAAACAATGGTTAGTTAAATTATCCATGAATCCCCCTATTCCCTCTCATTTATTTTGTTTTTCGGGTTACACATTGGTTATCCTTTTCTGTTTACTTCCATATTTGTTTTCAAATGCATGAAATGAAACCAATTGAAGAGAGGCGATGGAAATAGATTATGGACAACAATCATCACATTATCGAGTTGGGCATTCACCACTAGTGCCTACAGTGAGTACTTTATTTCAAATATATTTATTTAAATTATATATAATTCCATCTGATTAATTTTATCAAACATTTTTTAAGGATCCATCTATTAGGAGATATTTATTTGATGATCAGATGAGTAGTGGTCTCAGTACTTGAGGTGTTCATATGAGGGGGGTGGGGAGGGGGGTACGAGACTAGACGGTCTGGTCGGCATACCCGATTAGAACCTGCCCCTCCCACTGACATACCATTCATCCCACATTCTATTCCTAGTGTGCCGTTAGGGACACATGAGATATTTAGGCCTTTCATGTTTTCACCACCCATTACATTTGACCCTCCTCACCCGTCTATATCATATCTAATGATGATTCCAACTCCCCATCCAGTATTTGTCTAGCCATCCCTGTCATCTTCTTTTACTACTGCTTCATTCTCTCTAGGCTTTTATATTCCATCATCTTCGACTCCTACTCTACCTGAGTCTATCCCTGTGGAGCATACATTGGTACTCACTCCTTCTGTGCAGGGCGTTCCTTCAGTTTCTGCAGATCCAGCGACGCCAATTGATCATACTAATGCAAGTATACGTATACAACCCTGACAAATTGTTACACTATTATTTATTTTTGTTATAACATTTATTGATAAAATATTTGATTTTATTTCATAAAATATACATCAACTAATAGGAGGCGAGGGCGGCGGCATACACACACGTGTACGGTGTGGAACCACTGCATGATGTTGATGGTGGACTATAATGAAGATAGTTAGATGATTGAAAAATCAGGGCATTAATGTCGGAGATTTTTTGCGACGCTTGACAAATACTCCGACATCATTCCTTTTAGCCCGCTCTCATGGAGACAACTTCTAAATGAAGTCAAGGAAAAAGACTCAGTAGAGATATGCTAAAAAATTTTGTTGTATTTAATGTAATATCTTAATTTTTGTATTTATATGAATTAATATTTTGGTTTCAGCTTCAGTTTAATTTCCTTGATGGTGAGGGTGCACGACCAGAACGTCTAAAGGATTTAGGCGAGCTTTATAGAGCTTATAAGCATGAGTTTCACATTGGATGGCGTGATAGTGTGGGCATAGAGTTAGAGGTGGTCCCTGTCATGGATGGTTGTCCATTAGAATAGTACCGAACGATGATTACTCATTGGGTGACTATCCAATTTATGGTATTAATCAAATTAAAAGTATTTAAATGAAAATTTTCATGATGTTCTTTAATACTAATTATTTAATTTTATTTAGGATGCATCTGAATGAAATAAAAAAACATTGATGCTAAGAAATATCTCCACACATTGGGACGTACTATGATGCTAGATCATGAGAGAAAGCTGGTGTGACAATTTATAATATTTCTTTATGACTTGCACTTTCTATTGGTTCCTCCATAATTTATTTGATTACTAAAGTTGTTATATAATTTTAGTTATGAAATAACTATTTTTTGGGTATCCTATTTTTAATTTTTGTTTCCTACATTCAATGTCATTTTAAAGGCATTAATTGAATGTATAAGGAGATGTACCTCGAACAAAACTGTTATGCTCAAGTAGAAAGAAGAAAGACGGAAGTGCGGTTAATGAACCGAATCACCAGCAAATTGTAAGTTTTACTTTGTAGATTAAAATTTTTAATTTCTATTTTGTAACATAATAATCTATTTATATTTGTAAAAGGCAGCTTTAGAGGTCCTTTATGCCTAAGAACCTGACAATTTTGGGCCAAACGATCACTTACATCTAGTGTTGGGAGATGATCACCCTACTAGAGTACGTGACCGGCCTGGGAAGATTATAGTTCCGACGAGGTACTGGCCATCCTCATGTATGAGTTATAGTGCCACCGAGTATCAAAAGGTTATGTAACAATAAGAACAGGCTGAAAAAAGGGCCATAGAGATGGTAGCACAACCTGCTATGGCAAACACTGCATTTATGAAACTGATGGAAGCTTTACGTCCAACACATCCACCATAGGCGAGCACTACTTGTGAGGAATATATGTCATTGATGTGTTCTATATTTGGTGCCCAAGGTGTTAGTTCTAGTGGTGGTCGAGATGATGGCAAGGAGGAGGATGAGGCGGAGGTGGAGAAGGCAGAGGAAGAGGCCGAGGCAGAGGAGGAGGGAAAGGAGGAGGCCGAGGTGGATGAGGAGTGTGATGAGGAGGCCAAGGCTGAGTATGAGGGCGAGGAGGAGGGCGGGGATGATGAAGAAGACAAGGGTGAGGGTCAGAATGATAGTAATTCTAGTGACAGTGATGAGGGAAAAATTGATCCATTACATTTTTTAATGATATTAATGACCTTTCATGTTTATTGATTTTTTGTGCCTGAATATATGTGTGATTAGGTAGGTCACATTATCTTTATTTTTTATCTATAAATAATAAAACATGATTTAATTATTTGCTGTGAAATCCCCCTATTTTAATGACATTGTAATTTTTTAGTGGAATTTAGAAAATTGGTGGTCTGATTAGAAGTTGAAATAATGAAATTAGTTTTTTAACATTGAGAGAATTTGCTTAAAAAATATGTAAATACCGTCCCATGAACCTGGGATATCCTCCGAACAACCCCCCGGACAGCCACCCCACCCTCCTTTCTGGACCCCAGACAGCCCCCCCACTCTCCTTCCTAGACCTCGGATATCCCCCACCCTCCTCCCTGGACCCCTGATAGCCCCCCCAGACAGCCCCCTAGAAACCCCCCCGGACAGCCCCCCACCCTCCTCGATGGACCCCAGACAGCCCCCCGGACAACCCCCACCCTCCTTCCTGGACCCCAGACAACCCCCCTCCTTCCTAGACCCTGGAAAGCCCCCCACCCCACTCCTACCATGCATAACCCCCACCACATATATACTCATCCTCCACTAGGTATCTCACACAACTATGTATCATCAACATCATCAAACCAATCACTACATCATAAGGTCCCTGAGCCCAATCTAAGCTCTCTTCAAGATTCACCCTAAATCCCAATCTAATTAACATTCCATTACTATTACTTTAGTACTAAGCACCGACCACCTACCTTGATTCCAGAGACAATCACACTATTAATTCAGTGTATCAGATCCAAATCTATGCTCTCTTCAAGATTCACCCTAAATCCCAACAGAGAAGAGGGATTTAGAGCTTCAAAAGAAGATGAGATAAGAGTGAAAACCCTAATCAAATATAAGAAGCAAGGATAGTATTTTAAGTAAAAACAACGAAAATTTGGAAAACTGACCAAACGGTTTATGATGGTATTGATAATTTAGAACAAGGATCCATGGGTCATTTGTGACGTGTACGAGTCAAACCTATCTCAATCAGAGGCACGGTGTGGCCGATACCACTCAAAGTGTCTCACTTTTATTTGAATTGGACCTCATTTTAAGTGAAAACAAAAACTTTCATATGGAAAACCAACCAAATGCATTCAGATTCTGTTGATACTTTTGGACTCCAATCCATGGGTTATTGGTGATGTGTATGAGTCAAACTGCCTCAATCCGAGGCTCGGTGTGGCCAGTACCACTCAAATTGTATCACATTTATTTGAAATGGACAAGATTTTATATGAAAACAATAACTTGCATACTAAAAACCAAAAAAAACATTTCTATTCTATTTATACTTTAAGAAAATGATCCATATGTTATTTGTGACATGTATGAGTCAACGCTTCCTCAATCTGAGGCACAGTGTGGCCGGTACCACTCAAACCGTCTCACTTTTATTTGAAATGGACAAGATATTAAGTGAAAACAACAAATTGCATACGAAAAAAAAACGAAACACTTTCTTATTGTATTGATATTTCATGAAAATGATACATGGGTCATTTTTGACGTGTAAGAGTCAACCTCGCTTTAATAGGAGGCACAATGGGGCCGGTATCACTCAAAGTGTCTCTCTTTTCTTTAAAATGGACACATTTTTTTGTAAAAACAATAGTCATTTGGAAAACCAACCAAACATATTCTTATTGTTTTGATACTTTAGAAAAAGAATCCGTGGGTCATTTGTGACGTGTATGTGTCAACCCCGTCTCAATCCGATGGACGATGTGGCAGT
Organism: Viscum album; assembly: GCA_963277665.1. Classification (NCBI taxonomy): domain Eukaryota; kingdom Viridiplantae; phylum Streptophyta; class Magnoliopsida; order Santalales; family Viscaceae; genus Viscum; species Viscum album. The sequence continues at coordinate 521,428,467 of OY728144.1, forward strand.
TACCACTCAAAGTGTCTCACTTTTATTTGAAATGGACAACATTTTGAGTGAAAACAATAACTTTCATATGTAAAACCAACCAAACACATTTGTATTCTATTTATACTTTATGAAAATGATCCATGAGACATTTGTGACATGTACGAGTGAACGTCACCTCAATCCGAGGTACAGTGTGTCCGGTACAACTCAAACTGTCTCACTTTTATTTGAAATGGACTGGATTTTAAGTCAAAAAAAACTTGCATACTGAACACCAACCAAATGCTTTCTGATTGTATTTATACATCATTAAAATGATCCATGGGTCATTTGTTACATTTATGAGTCAACACCACCTCAATCAGAGGCATGGTGTGTCCGGTATCACTCAAAGTGTCTCACTTTTATTTGAATTGGACAACATTTTACGTGAAAACAACAACTAGAATTAGGAAAACTGACCAAATGGATTCAGATTCTATTGATACTTTAGGAAAAAGATCCATGGGTCATTTTTGACGTTTATGAGTCAACCCCACCTCAATCTGAGGCATGGTGTGGCTGATACCACTCAAATTGTCTCCCATTTATTTTAAATGGACAAGATTTGAAGTGAAAACAATAACATGCATAAGGAAAACTGACCAAACACATTAATATTCTATTGATAAATTAGTAAATAGATCCATGGGTCATTTGTGACATGTATTAGTCAACCCCACCTCAATCTGAGGCATAGTGTGGCCGGTACCACTCAAACGTTTTCACTTTTATTTGTAATGGACGTGATTTTAAGTGAAAACAACAACTTACATACGGAAAACTGACCAAAACATTTCGGATTATATTTATACTTCAGGAAAATGATGCATGGGTCATTTTTGACATATAAGAGTCAATACCGCTTCAATCCGAGGTACAATGTTTCCAAAATATCTTAAAATGTCTCTCTTTTGTTTAAAATGGACATTGTTTTAAGTAAAAACAATAGACTTTCGGAAAAAAGACCAAAGTATTCTGATTGTGTTTATACTTTAGCACAAAGATCTAGGGGTCATTTATGACATGTACGAGTTGAACCTGTCACAATCTGAGGGACGATGTGTCCATTACCACTCAAAGTGTCTCACTTTTATTTGAAGTGGACAACATTGTAAGTGAAAACAAAAACTTACATACGGAAAACTAAACAAACACATTCGGATTCTGTTAATATAATTTGAAAATGATCCATGGGTCATTTCTGATGTGTACGAGTCAACGCTGCCTTAATCAAAGGCACAGTGTGGCCGATACCACTGAAACTGTCTCTCTTTTATTTGAAATCGACGAGATTTTAAGTGAAAACAACAACTTGCATACGAAAAACAAAACAAATGATTTCTGATTGTATTGATACTTTAGAACAACGATCCATCAGTCATTTGTGACATGTATGAGTCAACCCTACCACAATCCAAGGCACGATGTGTCCTGTATCACTCAAAGTGTCTCAATTTTATTTGAATTGGACAACATTTTAAGTGAAAACAACAACATCCATACCGAAAACCAACCAAACACATTCATATTCTGTTGATACATTAGGACAGTGATCCATGGGTAATTTGTGAGGTGTATGAGTCAACCCCGCCTCAATCTGAGGCATGGTGTGCCTGATACAACTTAAAGTGTCTCACTTTTATTTGAAATGGACAATATTTTAAGTGAAAACAACAACTGGAATACAGAAAACCGACCAAATCCATTCGAATTCTATTGATACTTTAGGACAATGATCCATGGGTTATTGTTTATGTGTACGAGTCAACCCCACCTCAATCTGAGGCACGGTGAGGCCAGTACCATTACAATTGTCTCACTATTATTTGAAATGGACATGATTTTAAGTGGAAACAACAACTTGCATATGGAAAACCGACCAAACGTATTCGGATTGTTCTGATACATTAGCACAAGGATCCATGGTCCAGCCTCACACAATCCACTTCTCATGTGAGAAACTCTTACCCAAATTCTAAAACACATGACATTTAATACGCCAATCCCATCCTCAAACAGAGGGTTCTAGGATCAAACCAAAGTCCCTTTGGGAACCCAATACCAAAGAAATAATTGAATATTAATACCCACTACCCAAAATGGGTATTCATCTCACATCACACACAAGAGACCAAATTACAAATAACAACATACACCTTTATTCCAATTTAAAAGTCTAGGAAAAACATTTAGGCTATTCTGGTAACCTATCTCATATGTCAAGATTGGCCAATGTTTTCCACAAACACATCACGAACCATTTATACATGGATACACAGTCATTAGAGGAATATAAACATCCCATGTGCTTCCTATAACTCATCTTAGGTCTAAGAACATGACCACTACCATTGTCTACCTTATGGGTATCATGATCCTTGTCCACTCTACCCAAGTTTTTCTTTTGGTTTTAAGATAGTCAACCCAAGACCATGATTAAACATCCCATGTGCTTCCTACCACATGTAGGTTTTTTCTCTTGTGTGTATTGGTTTTGTGGGTTGAGTGAGGAGTGAATTCTAAATTTTGAATACTGTTATGGGTGTTATTGCTTTTCAATTCTAAATTTCGGAATTCTAGATGTATTGGATTCTGGCTGTATTGGTAATTAATTCTAAATTTTGAATATTGTTATGTTTATTGGCTTCTAGATGTATTGGATTTTAATTTTGTATTGGTGTTAGGGGTGTTATTGAATTTCAATTCTGGATGTATTGGATTGTGGATGTATTGGATTCTGGATTTTTCTCTTATGTTGTGGTTTGAGTGAGGAATGAATTTTAAAATTTTAAATTTCTGAATTATGGATGAATTTTTAACATCCCATGTAGGCTTTGGGATTCGGGCTGTGTATGTGTTATTGCAGGTCATGATGAGTTGTAGGTTGTAGGGGGTTGCTGGTTGTTGTGGAGCTGCAGTATATGTATACCAACAGTTTTGAAAGCTGTTGGTATAGCCTTTAGATGTATATTATACCAATGGTTTTGTTATAACCATTAAAATAAACCTGTACCAACGGTTTTAAAAACCGTTGGTATATACTTTGGATGTATATTGTATAATATATACCAATGGTTTATAACCGTTGGTATAAGGCTAACATGTACCAACAGTTTGTGAATCTGTTGGTATATCTCTTACTTTAACACATATACCAGCAGTTTACATAGAACCATTGGTATAAGCCTTTACCCCCGGCTTACATGGCCATGGATTCTAGGCCTTTACCAATGGTTCTGAACCATTGGTAAAGGGTAGAATTCCAGTAGTGTAACATAAATTATTTATGGTTTAACATATAAAATTAATTTGTTACTTGTTATATTGATAATTTTTTTACAAGATTTCATGTATCTCAACATGCTGATAAAATTGATAATCATTTATGTGTATTGACTAACCCGCCATATAAAATGGTTAAATATAATAATGGATATGTGGTGAATTGTTTTTGATTTCATAAACGTGCATATTGGAAATAAAAAAACAATGAATAATTTTGTTTTCTTGAGAGGATCTCATCATAGTGAAACTGATGTTGACTTTTACAAAATGTTTAAAAACATTATGGAACTATGTTATTTGGGCTATAAATACATAAGGATGTTTAAATAGTTTTAGTTGGATACTGATAGAGTCTTGTGTATTCATCCAACCCATAGAATAATTGAGATTAAATATAAAAGGATTCTTGTAGTAAATGAACCATTTTTGTAACACCCCGAGATTTTATGAGATATATTCTTTTTAATTTCTTTGATGTATTCTATTGTACACTACACCAAGATTAGAGTGTACTATATTCAACACCATATTAGCTTACAGTATACACAACACTATTCTTGGCTCGTGTTACACACAATTTCAAGTTCGTTTTTTAGAAATTGTTCTACGCAACATTAAGTATAGATTTTTTTAATGTATAAATGAAATAAGTTTTGATTATGTTATAAGAAACACCAAAGGGAGCTTGCACTACACGCGACCCTGACTTGGCTTAAATTACACGCAATCACATCCTTCCTCGATAGCGTGTGTAGTACGCAATATCGGGTTTCACTAAAAAATGATATATTGTTATAATATTATTATGAACTAGATGTTATGAATAGTATCAAATAAACTTTGAATTTTATAAAATTATTATTTATCTTACACATTTTCTAGAACATGGTATGAGAACAAAATAATTTTTTCGGGTAAAATAAGTAATTTTAAAAAAATGTTGTTTTGTCACCTTTTGATGGTGCACCCACATTAAATATAGTTTTTGACATTTTTATAAGTTAAATTTTACATAATAAAATTCTTCTTTGGAATAAGGATATGAAAATTTACTTTGGATAAAATTTTCATATTATTCTGATAACTTTCATATTTTAATGATTAGTAAAAACATGCTATATTTTAATTAAAAACAGATTTTTTCATCATAATAATTTATATGGTTAAATAATAATATTGAATGGTTTTAAAGTATAAATAGAATATATTTTTACCATTTAATATAATGTATTTTATCATCATTTATGTTACATTGAATTCATAGGTAAAATCATTTCAATCTTTTGCAATGTTTTAACTTTTAAAACTCATTTTCTTAACAATGAGATTAATTTTATATCAATTTATGCAACTTATGTGATTTGTATATAGAAAAATGGATTCCATAGTTGGAATCAATAGGTCCAAATTATGTTAATAGGATACTTTTTTATTTTTGGGCACTATGAATAGTAACTATGGTAAATTTTATTTACCATAGTTAAAGGTAAATCGGGTAATTAAGGGTAAATATAATATTATAAAATTACCCTAAAACTAGTATTAATATAATTGGATGATTTTATTTCATCTTAAGGAATATTTGGATCGAAATGGAATCCATTATAACCCACTTGGATGTGATTAAGACCTTTAATTTATTTTATTTTAATGAAAGTGAAACATGTTTCATTCAAACTTTAATAATTAAAGTATTTTTAATGTATTGTTATAATGCATATAAATTCGATTATAAATACTCATCTGAAAGATAAATTTTTTTTATTCATCATGGTAATTTATTTGTGATTTTTAAGAAATATATAATTACTTTAATAGCTTATACATTAATGATGCATAAATTATTTATTTAGTGAAAAATCAATAATATAGTTTTTATTACAATACTAATACCCATATAAAGGACCAGAAACATTACCAAACCTTATTTTTAGAGTATAGCTATACCCTAATCATCCAAGGGCCTAATTGTGGACAATTTGGCGCCTTATAAAAGTGATTAGGACATTTATATTATTTTATTTTAAATGATGTCAAAGTTGTCACCTTCATACTTTAATAAATATAAAATTTTAAATGTTGGCTGTTTTAGAAGATAAATTCGAATAAAATTATTCTTAGGAGATATATTATATTTTTATTCATCATAGTATTTTATTTTTAATTTTTATTCAAAAAATAAGTATATTAAATAATTTTACAATAATGTTGTATTAATTATTTTATTAAGAGATATATCAAATAAATGATTTTAAAAGTATTAAAATAAATATTATATGAACTACTTAATGTACTCCTAGAATTTGATAGATGAATATGACTTGTTATTAATTTATTAAATATTTGTTTTCCAAAATATATTCTCTGTGGATTTTATTTAAATTCAAATAAACTAATTGTGTCAAAATTGACACTATTGATATTTTATATTATTAAATTGTTTAAAAATCACAAAAATATTTAAAAATTACAAAATAAAATTTATATGATGTAACATGTCATAATTTATCAAATAATGTATAATTAACAACACATATGTAAGTATTTATAATGATATCAAATTTATAACATTATTACCACAAATAAAATTAAATAGATTAAATAAGGATAAATTAAAATGATATGGTTTAAAATAAAATCAAAACATGTATAAATTTTATTGTCTGATGATATTACAACCCTATATTATCTAATATCTAAATTTGAGTCACTTTTAAGTTTTTTAGTGGGGTTTGAGTTTATTATAATTTAATATTTTAGAGGTTTCCAAAAGTGCCCCTCTCCTCTCTTATAAAAGGGAACCTCCTCCCTCTCCTCCTCACACCACTTTGAGCCTTAATGCTCGGAAAAACCCTGCCAATTTCTATTCTCCACTTCCTTAGAAACATACTAGAGGTCCTGGTATTCCTCAAAGACCATATTTAGTGCCTTAAGAGGAGGTTTAGAAGAGGCGCGTCGGAGAAGAGGTAGTATCCTTTACCGATTCTTTCAAATTAATTTTATCTTCTACTTCCTCTTATTTTGTTGTTTCATAATAAAGTAATAACATAAGTATCAATAATATAATTATATATTATTATAAATATGAACCATCCCTATTTCACTTTCTATCCATCCTACGGAAAATGAAATCACCGCACGTGCGTACGTATGGAATACCGTCTCCACGCCGTGGTATAATTTGTTTTTCCACCACCACCTTACTTGTATGGGTATAATGGTGTAAAGAATAACTATATATGGTTATTATAACATGATAATAATTCTGAGATATTATATCATCCACTCTATTTCCATTCAATAATTATGGGAACGATATCATCGCTCGTGCGTATGTATGGATTACCGTCTCCACGACGTGACGAGATTCATTCTCCAAGTTAACCATTAAAGAATGATTATAAAGTATATATAATAAATAATAAATAAATATATGACATATTAATGATATTGGATTTATGTGTATGTTATTTAATTACTTCCATTCAATTGAACAAGGAAACGAAAATAGCATTCATGCGTTTGTACGGCCTACCATCTCCATGAACGGTGTATTTATTTCCATTTATCAATCTATTATATATATGTATGTTCTGAATATATATCATATATAAATCAGGTTTTACATTCTATAAGCATGTAATCAGGATCTAAGTATTCATATGAATAATTACGAGTCAAAACACAAATGATAAATGAAACGATTTTACCCAAAACGCTGCTTTAACATGGAATTGACAAATGAACATGTAATATAAAGTCTTAAGTGAAGCATATATGATAACATAAATCTTATTATGGTTCTGTTACAAGTTAATAATATGTTTAAAACCACTATACAGAAGTTTCAGACACATACGAAAAAAATTGGAAATAAGGTAAGGGATAATTATTTCGATCCCGTTCTTATCCGAGATTGTTTATTCGTAAGTAGTTACTGGGGTTATGTTTATCATCCATGTCCAAGTTTTCTAAAAACGTTTTCATAAAAAGGTTACTATTCATCCATGTATGTTTAAAGTAATTATTATCCTTTTTTGACTTTTACCACATTGTATGGGAGGAATCTTTCCTTTGTTTACCATATAAGGTACTTTTTGACTTTTCCTGAAAAAGTATGAGAAGAATGTTTTTTAACTTATACGGCTAGAAAGGATTTTTAATGTTTTATAAAACCTTATTTTTATGAAGATTACTCTACAATATTTCATGGTTATTTTCAAAAAAATTCTTTTTATTTTAAAATTTCACGTAATTTTGAGAAAATAAAATGATTTTCAAGAAGAAAGGATATTTTCCTCAAGAATTCACTTCATGTGTTTTATCAAAACTATTTTCCATCTAAGATGACATTATTCAGTATGTTTATGTTTCAAGTATAATATCTCTATTATTTACATGGTTTGATTTTTCTTATGATTAAATAAAATCCATTTGTTTTATATGGATTATGTTATGATCAAATGATGTTTATGAAACTATTTTTATTCTTTAGGTTATGATGAATGATTTATGATTGTCTTGTGGCACACATAAGAATGATTTCAATATGAGAAATGTGGGGCCTATATCTCCCTCCAATGCATTGGGTAAAGATTTATATATCATGAGATAAACATGGATGTAACGACAAGTAAATCTGGTTCAATAATACAGGGCTAGAATGATAAGTAGACTCGGTTAAGTAATGGACATTGTCCACTATGATGGTCTTGGAAGAAATGCCTTGGCTAATATGGAAATCATATCATGTGCTTAATGGTTTTCCACAATTATATGTTTTATTCCCATGCTATTTTATTATGATTTATTTTCCTTTATGATATATGACTTACATACTACCAAGATTTATTTCACAACTCAATATTTTGATGATTATAATTTATGTTCATGTTTTTATAGTTCAAATGTATAAGGTTTGTTTTATTTTCTGCATACTTCCCCTTGCTAATAATTTAAGCTTGCCATTTATATGTTTTATTTTCCCCAGGATATAAAGAATGGTTTTAGGTAAGAAAAAAAAAGCGGAAGATCATTATGGGAGATGTTGAAGATCTTTCACCATGATTAGAAGATTATGTCCCGAGTTTCCAAAGACACTAAACTATTACGGTCATTGGGTGTCTGTTTTGGTTATGTATTATGTATTCTGAAAAAGTGATGTAATGTCCATGTATGTCAATCTTGGGTCTCTACAATTTTTATTGGATAATGAGGCATGTAAAATTTATTATGCAAATTACTATATTACTTCAAGAGAGTTGGTTTATTGGTGGAGCATAATAAAAATTAAATCTCCAGAAAAATAGTTTACTTGAAGTGAATGTGGTTCTATTAAAGTTCAAGGAAATGAAAATTTTCAAAATACAACTCCAAATACATCTTTTTGATGATGACACCCCATCGTCAAGGGTTGATAATGACGATATTATTAATGATGTTAAAAATGAATTTGAAATGAAAAGAGATGATAAACCTGAAACTCATATAAAAATTGATGATGCTGAGGAGGAATATTAAGACAATGAAATTGTTAGATATGAATATGGGGATAAAGATGAAGATGATAATTGACACTATAAAAATATAATTGTAACCATATATAATATATATCTATATATAGTGGTTCTTTTCAACTACTTTCTAACAACATTCATTTAATGTTAAAAATAGACAAGGATATATTTGGTTAATTATAGATGGATGATATGACTTTAGACTAGCAGGACATTGGATCATATAACCGTCAGACTACTGGCAATTCAGAGAGTACACAGAGGGGGTGATGTCTTGAATAATTTAAGATTCATGACCCTATCCCTGAGTGAAGTCCACATCTTCACTTTGATCCACGCATGAAGAGATATTTTTACCTATTTATTTTAGGTATCTTTCATTAATTTATTTATATACTAATTCATTGATTATTTTTTATTTTTTTCACAGCTTTCCTCAAATAGATTTTTGACAGGGGAACACAATATTTCACAATTATTTTACAAAATCTTGGGTCGCATGGGATGAGATTCCCATTGATGTTCAACATCACATGTTTGATCGTTGGATGTTACCTAAATAAATTATATTTATTTATACATTTCTTTAATTAATAACATGATATTATAAATTACTTGTATGGTTTTTATCTCATCAATGAGAGTATGCATGATGCTATCTAGAAGGCATGAGAGGGTTTTTTGTGTCATCACTTCCATATGTTTTTCACAATTTGAGAAGGAAAACAGGAATGAAATTAGGAGTGATAGAGTTTCTGGAGTCTTTTCATGCCCACCGACCTGATTACATTTTATCTCTGGTTTAGGATGGATTATGTTCAAACTGGTTGGGTGGTTGTACTCATATGAGATCATCGGAAGGTTGACAAAACCAAGGGAGACAGGATGTGGTACATCGAGTCTACATTCATAAATTCACTACACACAGGGAACATATGATATATACTTTTTTAAATAATTTATATAACATTAAATGTAAACATTTATTTTATATTCATATAAGTAGTCGAACAACCCGATGTTATGGAGTTTGACATTTATAGGAGGATGTACAATGATCCAGTCACTATAGAGATTAAAGGTGATCGCCAGTGTTAAATCAGGGTCAATATAACTTTTTTTAGTTTTAAAATTTTCTGAAAATAATATTTTAATTATTTAAATTTTAAATTGAAATTCAAGAAATAATATAAGGTCATGACATCTCCAAATATGACTAAGATTCATTCTAAGAATGAAGATCAAACCAGTTCCAACTGATTTGATGAGGCATCATGGATGTAGGTGAACCAATATACTTTATAGAAAGGCCGAGTTGTTAGTTTCAGCTCTCGATTGATGATTGTGATTTATTATGGTACCACTATGATGTCAGCATCCATCTCGAGAGGATCTCATGGAGAGTAATCATCATCTACTGTATTGTATTGGGAGAATCTGAGAGCTCAGTGTAATTTTATTGAGAGTATGCAGAGGGAGAAGGAGAAGATGTGTCAATTGCACCAATATGAGCTACGTTAATGGGAGAAGCTATTGGAGGAGGATATGCATCGATGACAGCAATTACAGCAGGAAGATATGGATTACATGTGACATCTGACTTATGGTTTATGGATGATGTTCCCTCTACTGAGTTCTCCAGTTCCCCTAGAAGACCCTCCCCCTCAGTGATATTTTTTTGATAAAAAACATTTTAATGTACTTTTTTTTATTTTAATCAATATACATCTCTATATAGTACATTTTTAATTTTCTTATGAATATTTAATTTTTCTATTTATTTAATTTCTAATTTTTTTATTACTTTGTATATTTTTTTAATTTTATTATTATTATTATTATTTATTTTTTTACGAATATTTTGGTTTATATTATTTTATAATTTTTTATAATTTTACTAATATTGATAATATTATTACATTAATATTAATAATATTAATAATATTATGTTATTATTATTAATATATTTATAGCATTATTTTATTATTATTTAAATATTTTATATTTTCTTTACTAATATTAATATTAATATTATTACATCAAAAATATTTAGAATATTAATATTATTTTATTATCATTATTATCATATTATTATTATTTATATTAATATTGTTATTACTTTCTAATATTATTTTTTTTATTTTTTATTTAAATTATTTTATTAATTTTCATTTTCTTTATTTTTATAAGATATTTATGATGAAACATTTGTGATGTGGTGGCGCCCATCGCAAATTGGGTTTTTTAAAAACCTCAGGGAAACTATTTGTGATGGGTTCATGCACCTTTGCAAATAGTTTTTTTTATTGTGACAGACTATCACAAAAAATTCTATTAGCAACCCCCTTTTCTACAACGAGCAATTTGTGATGGGGTCTCATCGCAAATGACCTTTTGCGATGGGACCCTGTCACAAAAGGCCCATTGCAAAATTTTCAATTTCCAGTAGTAGTTACTATAAATTAAGAATCATTCCTACTGAGTTCAACCAATTCAAATAAGATCCAATTATATCAATTTTATGAACATCTCAACCATTTTATAATAATATCAAAACATATTAGAAACATAATCCAAATATCATACATCACCAGATACATTAGTTGGAATTTCTGGTTCTCTATGGATGGAACTTCTTCCCTCATAACATCCCTAAAACATAGTATAAAACATTTACAGAGTGATGACACTTTTCTATGATCTTGAGGAATAACCAATAAATAAATAAAATAATGGATTAATTCAACTTATCTTTATTGGTAGTTCAAGAGAAAATTAAATAATTAAAATATATGCATGAAATTTAAGATCATCATCACCATAAAATATTGACTTTCCTCTAAAAATTACAATACATTTAATTAAAGTAAATAAAACATTATCCACTAGAGGGATCACAAATCCCCCAATTTGGAATTTTTGTTAATATAACTCATTCTTATACCCCTTAATGAAAATAAAATCCTAGTGAACTACAGATAAGTGAAAAATATTATATCCTTAAAGAAAATGTAAATTAAATAGTATTATATTCATCTATTTGAGATATCATTGTATAGAAAATGTGATTAAATTAATAAAAAAACAATTTTGTAAAAAAACATATATAGTATGTTGAAACAAAATCCAAATTTAAAACCAAATAATGATTTGAAAAATTATATCCTTCATCACTAAGGACATACATTAAAATAAATTATAATAATGAATACACTTTTCTCCACCAAAATAAAAAAACATCCTCCTGAAATTATCATGAATTAATAGGCATGGAAACCCAATAGATCATACCGTGGTGATAGATGTTGTGATGCACTACATTTTTTGGTTTTGAATTCTCAAATAAGTCAATTCTTATAGGATTTTTTATAATATCACCAAGTTTTTATTTATATGGAAAAATTTATAGCATAATGAATCTATTATCCAAATTATACTTTAGGAAATTAAATTTTCAAAATATATTTTTTACCATAGATTAATCAATAATATTTACTAAAAAATTAATAAAAAATTATTTTCATAGTTGATAATTAGTGTGAATTTAGTTTGGACATCTATATGATAAATATGAGTCATCTTCCAAATCATTTGAGATGTTTATTTTGATGTCTGCATGTATTCTTACTTAGTTGAACATAAAATAAATGAATTTTTATTCTTTGCATTTCATGATACACATTTATCATCAATAAAAATAGTCCACCTTTGGTGGTATTGTTTTTATTAATTGATCCTTCCCAATCAATATCTAAAAATATATTTAGTTATATTCCTCATTCCTTGTTTCATAACATACTATAATTGGAAGAATTTGAAATATATTAGTGAATCATATTAGTAACTTGATTATATGATTTGTATAGGTTAGATTAAAATATGACACTAAGTGTGAATAATAATAATATATTTGGCCTAGTTGTTGTAAAATATTGAATACTAGCTGTCATATGACAATATTATCCTTCATTTTCTTATATCCCATAATCATCTCTTCTCATCTCTGATCTAAATTGAATGGGATTAGATACCCCATTATTTAATCATTCCAAATATTATTTATATATCATTAGTATAATATTATAATTAAATAAAAACTTAACAAATAACATAGGTAGTTTGTAATCAGAAGAATAAATTTCTTTCACTAAGGGCATGCCAAACTCCTTAATTGTCTATATTGAAAAATTATCAAATAAATTTTCTTTAACACAAGAAAAAATAATATCATAAATTTATACAACAACAATGAGTAATGTGGTTTTGATATTTTCTTTGTATAAATAGATGTCCACATATAGAATTTTGAATTCCACGCATCTTAAATCCTCATCAATATTGAATTTCCCATCCATTGAATCTTGATTTCTTTCAAAAATTCCCTTATTTAACATAAAAATCTTATTTCTATAATTATAAATTGGAACGCCCTCAGGTTTATCTAGATGAACATCCTTATTGAGAACCCCATTAATAAATACATATACATATATATTATATCCATCTAATTTTTTTATTTTCTTTGTATAGAAATTGATATAAAAATTATTTTATATTCATTTATGGAAACTTGGGAAATTGAATCATCATGTTAATTCCCCTTTACATGCAATTGTTTTTAAAATATTCTCACATTATTACTTGAAACACTCCCATCCCTAATGATTTTTTTCCTGAACACCCATTTTGATCAAATAATATTTCTCAACATAGGTATTTGGAACATAAGTATTTGGAAAAGATCCCAAGTATCATTTTTTTATATTTAATCAAGATCTTCATTCATAACATGGATCATATATTTGTGTTCTAAGTACTCTCAAATAATATTAGGATCTACCATGGATAACATAATGGTATGATGAGATCTTATAATTTTCAATAGGGTTTGATCACCATGATTTTGGTGACTAACTATATTTTTAGTATCTACATGCTTAGTTTTTATTAAACCTACACCTATTAACATAAGTATTCTATATTTATCACTAGTATATACATAATCAGTATCACCTTCATGATAATGTGGAGTTTCCTATTATAATTTTATCAATTCATTATAAAAATGTCATTCTCAATGTTTATTGTAATAAATTTCTTACTATCTTTTTTGTTTTAAAAAACAATAACATCATCATACTGATCAATTATATTTTAATTTTTAATATAAATTTAATAGGAACTTATATTATTTTCTTAAATAAATAATATTCCTTTATCTATTATCTCATCCAGCTTACTACTATCTTACTTTCCTTTTGATAAATCTTGATAACCCAAACATGGTAAATAGTTTGACACTTTCTTTCTTCTTGAACTAAATTTTGTAGGGAAACACTTCTAGATTTGGACTGACAAAAAATCTATTTTGAATAATTAATATTGAATTACTGGCCTAAAACAAAAAAAATTTGAATTATTATACTAAATATATATTGGGCTAGCTAAATCATTGAGGAACTAATATTTTCCGCTGACCATGAGATTTATCAATAGAGTAAAAGGAACATTGAATTAATTTTTAATACCTTTACTGTATATATATATATATCCTAATAACTATGGTATGGCATAACTAGTTCCATTATCTAATCTAAATATCATTACATGTAAACCTATATGCCTTTCATCTATCCTTATAAAACTACTAAATTTTTATATATATTATTATTTATGAGACATCAACAAAGAACAAGTTATATTGATAAATATTTTATTAATTTTTTAAATTTCCTACCACCAAATGGTAAATTATTTTTTATTGGTCCGTATACATCATTTCATACAATTTCAGATGGATTTTTGGACAAAAAATCTACATGTTTGTGAGAATTTCTCATCATATCACTTTTATATCATGATTGAAAATTGATAATATTAATTTATTTAAAAATATTAATATTTCCTATAACTTATTCGTTTATTGTACCCTCATTATATTTTATCTATGATGGACCAACCATAGTTGCAATAACTTATTTTCAATTTTCTAACATAGAAAAATATTTTGATTGGAGGCCCCATGATGAAATGAAATTTATCAGGTTATGATTCCCCATGAGATGATAACTCTTTACTTAATAATCTTTATAAGATAACCAAATTATTATAAAAATATATTCATTTTAATCATAAAAAATATATGAAACACATAGAATATTGTGTCTTAATCCATAAAAAATTGAACATTATAATTAATGACCTGATTCTTCTTAAGATATCATATAACAACACCATTAATTTTAGATGTATATTATTATGAAAATTAATTGGTCCTCCATATATTTATAAAATATTCAATTTATTCAAGTCTATATTCATATGAGAATAACAACTATATCTATAATCTACATCTTCTTAGATATTTTTTCCATAAACGAAATATCCACTATATTATATTGTTGATTTTGAACAGAATATTACTCTATTGGTAGTAATAATTATATAATGTTATTGTATATGTAAAAAAAATATTTGAAGCATGACTACTATCACCACATCTTCTACAGGAATCCCATAGATACTTGAAGATTTTTTATCTCAATATTCATTTAAGGATGTTGATTCTTGAATATATTATCAAAATTTTGTAGCTAATGTCTCCCCCATGATTCATTTTTTTAATATACCTAAAATAAAAATTATATTGATCCATGATTTTCAAAAATGGATACTAAATACTATTGAATGAAAATTCAAAACATCATATAAACAAATTCTTGAGTAAATTAATATTTTACTATATTTGGAGAGTAGGTACACAATATTTTTATTTGGTTAAAGATGTTCAACATATCCCATAAATATCTTCCCCCTTAGTACACTTCACAAACATAACCCACTGATAACCATTATTCATAATGTGGGGAAAGGAAACATAACAAAGGGTGAGCTCATATGATCAGTAAGGGTAAGAAAGTGCTATTTAAATGATCAAATAATAATGAAAAGTGAATAAGGGTATTAGAACATCAGAATAATAGATGTGAACCATCAAATATATATCAATGATCAATTTCAGAAGTCATTTTATGAATATCATAAGTTCATAGTAGATGAATGAAATATAAATCAAATAATATTATCCCTGGGAGCATAATATTGGCATAATAAATAATTTTTTTTCATACCCATAATTATAGAAAATTATTTCGATAGTAGTCATGACTCATTAAAAATCCTATCATATTGGAATGGGTTTACTCCCCAAACCATCGTAGTAGTCAAGGTAAACTCACAGGGCCATCATATAAGATAAATCTATTTATTGAAATGGGTTTACATCGAATTCCGATCCTATATATATCTTGAGATATAAATCATTACCCAATTCATTAGAGGGATATATAGGTTCCACCTATCAAATAATTAATACTATATGTATCTGTTTCATAATATCATAAATCATTTATCATATCATTACCAATTAAATAAAATGGGTTTCACAAACATTTAATTATATAAAAACCTATGGAACAATGGTAGGTGTCCTAATCATTTCACTATTTAATCTCAGCAGAACTCATGAAAAAGAAGCATGATTCATAATAATTTTATCATGGTATAATCCATGGAATATCAAAGGGTTTCATAAAAATATTTTCATCATAAAATAAACCATTCAATAAAATAATAATTATGGTACCCTTGGATTTTATCCCCAAAAAAAATAAGTAACATCAAAGGATGACATCATAGATAAAAAATAATTTTGAATGATTACATGGAACATTTCATGATGAAAAAAAAAATTCATTTAAAATAACATTTCAGACCTTAAATTTTATAAAATATTCTGGAAATCATTTTCTTGTAGATTAAAATAGAAAAAGTATAATATAATATTTAAAAATAATTTAAATTGTTTAATATAGAAAATAAACTTTCTTCATTGAAAAAAACATTTAAAACATAAAATATCTTCAAATTACATTTCATTTAAAATATCCTTGAAAACATATAAAGGAAAAATAAATGAAAATAATTTTCATTTGTGTGGAAATTTTAACAATTCTTTATAAGTTAAAATAATTATTCCTTTCACATTTTTCATAAAAGCCAAATGAGAATTGTTTAAAAAAAGGTATCAAGGCCCCTTTTAATTTTTTCTGTAAAAAAATTTCAAACATGAATGAAATTATATTTAATAAATTATCTTCATTATTTAAAAAACATATTTGAAATTTTTCATAGAAAACATGATTTTTGAAGGAAAATGATTATCAACTAAAGGTATAAATAAAACCGATTCATCATAAAAACGTTATTTTTGAATATATAGTATATAAAGTGAGAAAATGATAAGAAAACATGTATAATAAATAAATAACTAGATTATATGGAAATTCATGATTTTCATGATATTTGGAACCTAATGTTTCATCATCATAAGCATAAACATAAACTATTCAATGAAATTATGAGATTATATCATAGAACTCATACAATTTTGTTAAATTTTAATTATAAGTACCATGCTAGAATAAAATTTAATGATAGTTTAAATAACATGAGAAGAAATAAATTCATGATAGTACATGTATAAGGGGATATATATACACCTCATTAAATAATAGGTGTATATTGTCAAGAAAAAGGTGTATTGTGGTTGTATTTATTTTCAATAGATCAATATGTTTATTATTTTGAAGAAATAATGTATTTAGAGAAATGTAATGGAAATATAGATTCAGGAAGGGTGTGAGTGAAATTTTAAATCGGATCTAGAACCATCAGGATGATAATTTGTTCTAGGATCAGATCCATAATAATTAGTATTAGATCAAGGACATCAGCATGAGTCAATATATATAATAAATCATAATGATAATATGATGAGAAGGCTTAATATGGTGGAATTATTATTCTTTCTAAAAAGAGAGTTTGATCATAATGAGATGTTTTACCAAAATCAAAATGGATCCGATGAAAATCTAATGATGATTCACTATTTTTTAATCTTAAAAAATAATAAGTTGCCGAAAAACTTATTGTTCCAGATTTATGAAGGAATGAGGGAGTAGTGAAAATGGTATTTATATTTGGCTAGAATGAATGAATTTTCTAGATGTTCTGGCATTATGAAAGAATTGGGGAGTGCTACCAATTGTATTCAGTCTTGGTTGAAAGGAAAATAGTTTTTAGAGGAATAAGAAGGTAAAAAACTGCAAAATGAATTCATATGATTATATGATGATCATATATATATATTAAAAAACATGTGGAGTCATGATAAATGTTGGAGAGTATGAAATAATATTGTTTTGAAAGTTGAAGATGCTAGAACAGGTCCATCAGATTGTGTATTCCACCAATCCATCATAATGGATTTTGACAACAATTAATATTTTTGGAATCCAATGTATATCAAACGAAGAGTCTTCATAGAGGAAGAATGTTTGGTAATGGTTTAATTATACTTCAAGTGGATAAAGACTGAAATAATAATAAATATGATACAATATATTTGGGTCAAGATCTATTGGAATATAATAGGCACCAATTCATCCGAGTGGAGTAGAGATTGATCCATCATTCATAGACTGATATTAAAAAAATCATCTGATTCGATATCATCTCTATAATAAATTGAGTAAAAGGAGAAATACATTGAAAATGTTAAAAAGTTAATTTAATGTCTTACATTTAATTATTGGTACAAAGGATCTGAATGAGAATACTTTCTTACAAGAGGTCATCATAATGGGACATATTTAGTTGTTTAGATGTTTTCATAATAATGTGATGTTATCTGGTTATCATATATGATCCTTTGGTAAGGTTAAATGTAATTAAGAATATATTATAGGTATTCATCATAATGAATAATTATAATGAAAAATTATATTAAAGATTAAAATTAAAGAATTATTTTTTAAACATGAATATGTATTAAGGTCTGAGTATATTCAAGAATATTTGAAAGGCTCCTAGAAGGATTGAGAAGAGTTGAATATGAAAAATATAAGGACTTAAATAAATGAAAAATTATAGGTTACAAATTTTGTTGAACGGTAATTGAAAATTTTTCCATCCTTTTCCTTTTCAGGTACCTATCAAAGGAGATCACGATTCATTTTTACTATAAAGAAAAAATATGGATCGTTAACGTGTGCCAAGAGATCTAAAATTTGTTCTATCAGGTATTCAGCTTCCAACTAATGTTTTTTTCCAGGTTGATGATAAGGAAATTCCATCGGAATGATATCATAGTAGTGAGTTTCAATAAAATCATTGGAGAATATTCTATTGGTCAAAGATTCATTAAATAAAATTTATAAGAGAAAGAACACTAGAGTGACATCCATCAGGTCATGGTTGATCATACCATGTTCCATCAGAATCAAGAATTATGAGCAGCCAATTTATTTTATACTCAATTTAAGAAGGAAGTGAATAAAGAGAATATGACCGAGTAAAATAATATGGAGACCATTAGATAGAGGTTACTAGAATGAGACAGATCAGAATGAACTTTTTAGTGAATGTTTTCCGGATAGAATATCTAGAAAATGTTTGAAGAAAAACATGTACCTTATGGAATTATTAAAGTTATTGGATATTTTATTCAAGTAATGTTTTATTAAACATATAATAGGGGATGTTAAGAGATTATAAATAGGAGAAGATAATAATAAGTAATCTAAGACTTCTAATTGTTGATACATATCAGTTTGTGAAAGGGATTAATTATTTTTTGGGGTTGTATAACCAGTTGTGGGAAGTGGATACTAAATAGGATATTTGGGGGTATAAACAACTATAGTAAAAAATTTTATATTGGTATTTTATAATTGTTCACTTCTTGTTCCTTTTTATTCCTAAATGATGATAGTAAACGAATCCAAGTTGGTATGACTATCTTACTGGGAAAGGAGGAGGTCTTTATACCATGCATTGTAAATATAATGTGGTCACTTCTCATTATATCTATTACATATGAATGGTGTGTTTGAGATGTTTTATTGGATTGGATAATAACATTAATAATATATATATTTTAATAATGTCTTATTAAAGGAAGTTAAGAAACATTCTTATAAAAGAAAATCGAATCACTAATTCACCCACTCAGTGGTCTTAATCATACTTATAATTAACCATTGGTATTAATGTTTGTAGTTTTCAATGTAAATAACTATCATATATAGATATATAAAATGCTTCCAAATCTTATTTATTTTGTGTATGTTATTTTTTAACCTACTACAGATGAATTTCCTCCTTGTATTGAGATTTATCCTCATAGTTCAGCTGATATGAAATATATTGAGAATGATGGAGGTTCCAAAAATTATTCTCTCTCATCACATACTAAAAGAGAGTTTCATAGATTAAATGGAGTAGAACTGGAAAAGATATCTGAGATAAGTTGAAAAAAAATTGTGAAGGAAATAAAATGGTTAATAAGGAAGACTTAAAACATGAGAGGCTGATGTATGAATATTTAAAAAAGTATGAGTGTGATTTACTCGTGTCGTCTACAAAAGAATTAATGAAATTTTTATCACCATAAATGTCTTGGTGAGAAGTTGGAAGACACAAATTTATTTTCAAATATATTTATAATTCATCTGGATAAGTTTTTTAAAATATTCATCTTTATCAGATAAAGGTCTGGAAGCTCTATCCTTGGATGATCTATATAGTATTCTCATAATTTATGAAATGAGAGGAAAAAATGTTATGAAAAATAAAATAAGTGGTTTATTGGGAAATATCCTTCAAATATTTGTTAAAAGGGGGAAACAAAGATATGCAAATTAAATAATAATCAAATGAATCATATGGAGATGTAGAAGATGAAGATTTCCACAAAACCATTTCGGTCCTACCATGATTTCCCCAGAAATGAGAATGTTAAAGTAAAAAAGAAAATGTATTACTTTAATGTTGTGTTATGGACAACATTGAGAAGATTTAATATACACTATTCTTTTCTACACTATGTTTTTCCATATAGACTTATATTTGACTAGTTAATGTCTCTTTATTAAGAATATCTTCTGATACTTATGTTCTATTGATAAAGAATTTCAAGATTCTAAGATGAAAATTTCTAAACCTTATAAATTAGATCATTTTTAAATAAGGGGGAACATATCATGATGGAAAATGTATTTATTTTTCAATAAGAAGAACAGATAAGGAAAATGGGGAGAGAAAGAAAATAAGAGGAGAAAGAAAGAAAAATAGAAAGTGAAGTTATAAAAGAAAACATGTGGTATTTTTTGGAAATGGTTGATGTTATTATTGACAACAAACACAAAGGGGAAATTGTTATGAAAAAGGTGTGTTTTGTTTATATTTTTTGTCAAAATATCAATAAGTTGATTATGTTGAAGAAATAAAGTATGTTGAGAAAGGTAATGGAAATTAGTATAGAAGAAGTGTGTGAGTATAGTTGTCAATATGATCAATAACCATCAGAATGATAATGAGATCCAGGAATAGATCATGAACCATCGACATCTGATCCAAGACCTCAACATGAATCAACAAAATTAGGCAATTATAATGATAATTTGATTAAATGTCAGTTTTTTGGGAAATAAAAATGGGTTTGGAATGTGAGGCAGATTGAAATGAGATGATGTATCAAAATTAGAATGGTTGTGATGAAAATTTGATGATTTTTTCTATTTTATAATTCTTGAAAATAATAACTTGTCAAAAAGAAAGTCATAATATGTATATGAATGAAAGGGGGAATTGATTCCAATCATATATAGGTTTGATTAAAAGAATGAAATTGATGGAGGTGTTAGCCTTATGAAAGAAAAGGGGAGTGGGGCCAATAGTATTCATGTTTGGTTAGAAATGAAGATGTTGATGGAGGAATGGGAAATAAAAAAATCCTAATGAATTCAAAAGATTATATAATGATATTAAATTCTTTCAAAATCAGAAGGAATTTATGATACTAGAAGAATATTTTTAATGAATAATGTTTCTGATGTCGAAGCTTCTAGAACCGGTAGATTAGATGATGTATACCACTGATCCATCACAATAGATTTTCACATAGATTCATATTGTTGGTAGTCCTTGTATATCATATGCAGAGTCTTATCAGTGGAAGAATGTTTGATAATGGTTCAATTTTAATTAATGTGGATCAATACTAAATGATTAATGACTTTGATATATTAAATTTGGGTCAATATCCATTAGAATAGAAAAGACATAGACTCATCAGAGTAAAGCTGCGACCAATCTATCATATGTGGACTGATAATAATAAAATCCTCAGACATGAGATCATCGGTATTGAGACCTGAAGAAAATGAAATGTAGGTAGAAATTATTCAGAATTTTTTCAATGTATTACATTTAATTGTTGGTATGAAGCATCTGTATGAGAATGCATTCAATGTTTTCTTGAAGTAATAATAATGGTCCGTCTTGAGTTGTAAAATTCTCATCATCATGTGAATTTATATATTTTTTATAAATGATAATTTGTTATAGAGAAATGTAATGAATACTCTATTATACGATTTAATCATAATAAATAATCAGAATGAAAAATCTTATTAATCAAAAAGAATAAATAATCCTATGTAATCTTCAAGACTTCAGAAGATTTGAGTAGATTCAATAATAATATAGAAGCTCCTAGAAGGATTGATAAAAGTTTAAGAGGACAAATATGAAGATGAAAATGACTGATAAATTTTGGATTATGAATTCTCTTCAGTGGTAAGTGAATTTTTCCCTATTTGGACATTATGGGGTGCCTATAAAAGGAGATAACAATACATTTTTACTATAGAAAAACACATTATTTGTTAATGTGCACCAAGATCTCTATCATTTGTTTTATTATGTATTGAGTATCAAATAAAAGATTATTTGTCAGGTTGGCACCAAGGAAGATTCCTCAAAATGAGAGAATAAGAGTGAGGTCCAATCTGATAATATGAGAAAGTTCTTATGGGTGACTCTTCATAAGAGAAATTCCATTAGAGTGATCCCCTCTACGTGATATTCATCAAAACAAGGTTCACGAAACAAAGTTCCATCGAACATAAGAATTACGAGTAGCTAAATTAGTTTCTAATCAATTTATGAAGGAAGAAAATCAGGGAATAAAATCATGGCCAATCAGAAAGAGACCATCAGATAGATGTTACCAGACTGAGGTAGATATGACCGACCATTGATGAGAATGATTTCTGGACAGATTTTCTAAAGAATGTTTCAATACCAATATGTTATATAGATAATTTTTGTAGTTGTTGGAGATTTTATGTAGGTAATGTTTGATTGAGTTTTTGTGTGGTGGAAGTGATGACTTTATGAATTGAATCAAAAAAGAAGATGGAATGTAAAGCAGGTAACTGTGGATACTTAGTTGTTGCTAAAATCCCTGATTGTTTTCCTAGGGTGTATAACTAGCTATGAGAAGTGGATACTCAAAAGGATAGTTTGGAGGTATAACCAAATATATGAGAAGAGTTTCTACTGGGTCTATAGAATTATACACTACTTATTCCTTTGTATTACATAATGAAAATAGTAAAAGAATCCATGTATGTGGGACTATACATCATGGAAAAGAGTAGGTCTTTGAACCAAACCTTGTAAATGATGGAGTTGTTGTCCTAAAACCAAATACATTGTACATTATTCATTAATAAATACCTTTTTTACAACTTTATTATTCTTCTCCATGACAATGCAAGTGATAATGTCCTAAGGATAGTTGTTGGATTAAAGGGTAAAATCATATCCCTGCTATAATGGCAACCCAGAAGTGCCATAACATTGTTCATGAATATATGTTCTATGTATAGATGATGTTATTTTAGGGACATAAATAATACATGACATTAGGGGTAAGGAATCATAAAACTTTGAGGCACTATCTCAGGGTGTGTTCCCTCGGTAATATCTAGGAGGATATTATGAGAATGAGAACCGCCAATAGAAAATACATATTTCATAGTGTCATTGGATGTTCCTATCTACCGACGTGTGTGTTGGACATTAGACATTATGATTATTATTAATGGGTATTATAGATCATGCACTTAAATATATTGACAAAAACTATGACGACACACTATTTACTGTGAGGTAGGATATATTCAGTGTGTCATGAGTAATACTACATTAATAGATAACGCAAGAAAGGATTTGTCCCTTCTATTCCATAACGGTAGTATATATCTTAGTATATTTGATGGAATTTATATAGACTAAATAAATCAATGTCCATGGTAAGAAATGGTTGAGTTGAATTCCAAAAAAGTCAAGGAAATAATAATCGAGCACATGGGTTGATGACACTTGCATTCAACCTGCTTGATTTGAGATATAGAGACAAAGGGATTACATTACACGGTAAGCATTCATAGGAGGTGACATGTCATTGCAACATTAACTTATTTATCTATGGGTTCCATGGTGTGTTTCTAGACACTAACCTTGGACTTTAGGTAGGATGCACCTAATTCCACTGAGAAAGAGGCCTAGAGGGTCACACAATAAGTGTGTTCATGTATCTAAGATAATTATTAATTTAACATGTTGAATAAAGATTATTCTCGATTGTGGTTTAATAATTATTCAAGGATGACTATTCACATTTATTTCAAAACTAGTTATTTGAGAGGATATATTGTGGGAGAAATAATATATTTATTAGTGAGTAATGAATTATTATTTGTTTGAAAAATAAATAGCCATTATTCAAGGTGTAATAATTGTGGTGGAGGAAATAAAGAAAACGAAAAAACAAAAGTACACACTATGTATATTAATATATATTCCGCCTAATTTTTCAAGGGATTTTTATGAAATATTATTATTTAATTAATTAATCAACACTAGGTGTAATTCTCTGGGCACAAGTCAAGTAATAATAATAGTCAATTGTTATAATTATACATGCGGTCTTACTAAGAATTAAATGAAATGAATAAATTCTTTTAGGTAAATAAATAATTTTATTATTCTATATAATTAAAACCCAATTATTTAATTCTTATTAGCCTAGATATTTTTGGGGGAAGTGCACAGAAAATATAGAGAAATATCTCAAGATTAGAGAGAAATTATTTTTTTCCAAGAATGCTCTCAAGCTACGAGAGAGATCCTCCTACATCGGATCGAGGAATGCGCTTTGCAAGCAGCTCTCAAAGCGATCGAAGGTAGAAATTGTAAGAGAATTCTCTTATATTATAGCACAAGAAAATACCTTAGGTGATGTATAAAGTTATGTGGATCACGTGTGGCTCACCGATAGATTAATCATACACTTAGATTATACGACACAACAATTGATCGCATCAGATCTTGACCGGAAGCATCAACAGAGAGACAATTCCATCAAGGTAATTACTCTATATTAATTAAATTAATTATAAACAAAATAATATGATCCTATATACGGTTTCATGATTCCCTTCCTTTTCTTTTGTTCTTCGTTCTATTATAAAGATCCAGTGTTTTATTATCGCAATGGATCTTGGATTGATCATTTTTAACAGAAAAATTAAATTTGGGTACACCCACCAACGTGTTTTTACTATGCCCAGAACCAACAATTGGTATTAGAGGGGTTATATTGTTGAATATAATTATTTAGTTTTTTTTGATGTTTTACGAATTTAATAATTTTGTTGTTTCAATTCATGTTAATTGTTCTGCAAATCTGAATCTCGAAATCTGTTCAACATCTACCATTTCTCGATCACCTTATAGAAATGATTTTTTTCTTTTGTTTTGATTAAAATGAAATTATGAAACTCATATGGAGGCTCCAAATGTTCCTGGCCATACAAAACTAGAACACACGCAGTGTATTCAGAAGTACACACTATGTAGTCAATATTCAATGAATCAGACCAGTCCACCAAATAAAGCCTTGAGTTAGAGTCTTTCTAAGTCTTAAATGACTTCGTGTATTGACCAAGAATAGGAGGAACATGGTTTCTATATTACATGTTGAGTGGTCTACTGGAAATGACATGTAGTCTCCTCAGGTTAGGGTTGGACCATATACCTTGTACATGGCTTGCCTGGTTGGAAACCATTTAACACAGATACAACATGACGTGTGTCCCACTGAAAATGTCGTGTAATCCGAAGATTTCAAAATTACATCTACATGCCATGACCTCAGGCATGCACTTAGGATGGATGGTGAACAAAATTACACACCGTGTAAATAGAACTACACGCTGTGTACTCCTCCAAATTATGTTGATTTATTAAAATTTATTTTTATATTATTCAAACCCTTGAGACGTGTACCATAGTGTGAACTTAAAGCTGAGGCACAACATGTGATAGGTTTTTTATATATGTGTGTTTAATTTAACATCTTCGTAATGTTCGTTTCTAATCATCAGGTAGTTACGGATGGGAATTCATTGGGTTTCCTCTAAGGTACAAGTTACATTCAAAGATAATTTTAAATGAATTTATTTGTTTAAAATTATGATGGATGATAATTTCACGGAAATTCAGAAAAAGGTTTTAAGATAATATGATTAACTAATTAAGGATAATTAATTTATTCGAGTTTGATTTATGTTAAAAAATAACTATTAAAGAATTGAATACTAGTTTTATTAATGCATAAATATCGTTGTATATATGGATGATCATGAGAGAAACCAAGACCATTGTATGTGAATGGTTTATTTTATTTTATTTATTTAATTATAATTGGTGGCCTGCAAGACTTCTCCTCATTAATATGTTGGGCCTGCATTCCCAAAGTTTCTTTTATATAAAACCCTGTTTTACCCCTCACTTGTGAGAGAGATAAAAGCATATTTAATGGATGGATCTCACAAGCCTATGTAGGAGGATCAAGTTAAGAGTAAGGTGAAACTATTCTAAGGAGATACAAAGTTGGACAGGTGGAAAGCTGTAAACATGAACCCAAAATGATTAAGGTGGTTCTCCCCTAGGTCTTGGTTTAGTTTATCAACCACTAGATAAACTAACCAATATAAAAAGCTCATGATCATACCATTTATTTTATTTCATTCAGTTTCTTGGTTAATTTATTGTGGGTGTGTTGTCACGATTACACAATTAATGAACTAAACAAGCATGCAAGTTGGAACTAAAATTAGACCCGATTATGTGTAAATATTATCTTAGACATTGTTAATCAAATAAGTATATCACACATAATATTAACAGGAATGTAGTCAAATATAATAAAATAAAAATTTACATATAAGGATAAAATTTCTAAAATAAATATTATGTCTGTATATCCTTCCATAATCTTGGTTATAATTGAACCATAGTTCAATGTGCATGACCAACCCTAGTTAGGGTGCTTTCTAATATCGAGGAATTCTAATTCAAGGTTTTGGGTTGATTTGACTTGGTTTAAATCAAGGGTTGACTTCCACAGCAAGACCTGATGTGACTAAGAGGCAAAGGTTGAGAAAATCCAAAATTAAAGGGTTTCAGGATTGGGGAGTCCACTTAGTGGATCAAGGAACTGTGAGTTAATGCAGTTGGAATTTGGAATGCCTACCTAAAACCCTTTAGGTTGCTTGAACAACCCTAGTGGGGGTATTTCTAAAGTAAATATGGATCCTTTACAATAGAATATTTAGGAAATAGAATATTTTGAATTCAATGGTGAGGGATATTTGATTTCGATAAAATAGTGGGAGAATAATAAGTATTAATTTATTTATTTGTCTAATTTTTAACATGATAAAGTACAAAAAAATTTCACATTTTAATGGGTTGAAATGGTAAGAAAAATGACTTCAAAAATATCATTTCGAACCATAATCGATAAGGAAATCCTTGTCACCTGCACCAATTTCCATGAATAATAGAGGCGTTTACGTGTCATCCATCGCCACGAGAGGAAATTGTACATACTTGAGGAGCCTATTCCAGTTTCTCCTTGAAAAGAGGCTAGTGATGAGAAACTATCTCTCTATATGAAACATATGAATGATGCTACATATGTATAATGTTTCATTCTATCATCCATGTTTAATGAGCTCTTGAAGCAACATGAAAACATGGATGCATATAACATGATGTCTCACCTAAAGGATCTCTATCAAGAGAAAGAAATACCAAAGAGATATGAGATCACAAAAGCTTTGTTTACAAATATTCTTGGAGAGTCTGCACCTTATGCAGTCAAGCTTATTGGAAACATTGAACACCTAGACATCTTAGGGATTTTGTTTTCGGATGATTTGCATACAAATCCCATCCTATCATCACTCCCCAAGACCTTCTCTAGAGTTATTTTAAATACAACACGAGCAACAATGAGAACAGTCTATCAGAACTACTGACCTTAATTCTCTTGGTAGATAAGAACATGGGTCGTGACAAACCCGCCATCCTTATGGTGAATATGAAAAAAAGGATAAGGTAAAGGGGAAAAGGATTCATAAACGGTTCGAAGCACATGAGCACCATCTCTTTAATAAGGGGAATATCTAGAGGTAGGGCAAGAAGTGGGAGGTGTTATGTTTTGCATGTGGAAATCCATGACACTGGAAGAGAAACTGCACCCAGAATCATGGGGACGCTAAGGGAGCATTTGTTATCAATTATAATCTTTCCATTTCTAAACATTGGGTATTAGATACAGCTTTCGGGGCTCACATATATATTCAAATATAGTAACCAAGTATATTTAGAGCGATTTAAAAATGATATTTGGACATTCGAGCTACTAAGGGGATGAGGCTGACTGCATTGGCCATTGGCGATTACCATCTCTCAATGACATCTGGAATGCTTTTGGTTTTATGTAACTGTTATTATGTTCCTAGTGTTACCAAGAACATAATTTCAATATGTTGTGCGGATATGGATGAAGTTATTTTCAAATTTGTAAATATGGGTTGTTTCTTTTATAAGAACAACATAAGCTATGGTATAGTGCATTTAAATAACTTTTTGTATGTATTAAATCACGAAAACCATGTATTTTCCATTGATGACTAAGCTAATTTACACGAATCATACATCACCTAGTTGTGGCATACACCGTCTTGGTCATATTAAATGGAAGTTCTTGAAAAAGCTCTTCCAAGATGGTCATTTAGACTCTACTAAGCTAAAACCACTTGATAGATGGCATATTTGTTTACAAGGTAAATTGAAAAAGCCACCTTTCGGTGGACAAGGGGAAAAGGCCATATAGAATCTAGGATTAGTGCACACGAGTGTGTGTGGACCATTTTCAGTTGAATTTATAGGTGGATATTCTTACTTTATTACTTTTACTGATGATTTGGGTCAATGTGGCTATATCCACTTAATGAGGTACAAGACAAAATTTGTAGAGAAATATAAGGAATTCTATAATGAAGTAGAGAATTAGGTTAGTAAGAAGGTAAATAAGCTTTGATCGGATCGAGTTTGAGAATATCCAAACTAAGAGTTCATTGATCTTCTACAGAAGTCTAGGATACTATCCCATCTCACTCCTCCATATACACCAATGTGGAATGGTGTTATTGAAAGGAGGAATCACACCTTGTTGGACATGGTGAGGTCGATGATGAGTCATGCAGATCTTCCATTATCATTTTGGGGATATGAATTACAAACTACAACATACAGATTAAACTGAGTACCAACTAAGGAAGAAAATGGAATTCCCTCAGAGTTATGGAATATAAAGAAACCCATTTTGTTCAACACACATGTATGGGGATGCGAGGTGCTTGTTAAGGCCCTCTCAGGAAACAAACTAGTACCACATGGCATGAGGTGTATCTTTATAGGATATCCCAAGTAAAAAAAGAATATTACCTATATAACCCTTCATTAATGAAAGTGAATTTCGCTAGAAAAGCTGCACTTCTTGAGAGGGAGAACATTTTCTAAAAGGATAGTGTGAGAAAGATTTACTTTGACAAAGTTGACGTTCAAGATACACAAGAGTTGGTATAGGAATAAGTTCCACAGGTCCCCAGAGAAGAGGTTCCAAAAACACAAGTACTGCATATGAGATCAAGGGATGTAAGGGGTGAAGAGAGATTTGGTTTCCTAGTCATGGAGGATGGTGAATCATTATTGTTGGAAAATGATGAACCTATCTATTACAAGGAAGCAGTAGAAAGCTCAGAAGATCCATGATGGATAGATGCTATGAATTCTAAGATGGATTCCATGTATGATAACCTTGTTTGTGTTCTAGTTGATGAGCAAGTTGAAGTAAATCATGTTGGATGAAAATGGGTATTAAAGAGAAAAAATGACATGGAAGGTCATGTTAGCACCTATAAAGCAAGGCTAGTGGATAAAGGATTCAGAAAGCATCATGAAATTGACTATGATAAAACCTTGCTGCCAGTTTCTATCTTTAAATCCATAAGAATCATACTTTCTATAGTAGCTTACCATGACTATGGTATTTGGAAAATGGATGTTAAAAAAACATTCCTTAATGAGAACCTTTAGGAAGATGTCTATATGACACAAACAAAAGGGTTTGTGACACCAGGTGAATCCAAATGGTTTTTAACGTTTTAGAAATACATTTATGGATTAAACAAAACATCCAGGTCATGGAATATTCAATTTGATGAATCCATAAAAGATTTTGGTTTCATTAAGAACGAATGTGAGCCGTGTGTTTATAAAAGGTTTAATAGGAATTAAATCATTATCCTAGTAGTATATATTGACAACATAATTCTTATTGGAAGTTATGTACCAGTATTGCAGTCAGTCAAGGATTGGTTGAAAAAGTGTTTCTCCATGAAAGATGTGGGTGAAGCAGCCTACATTCTAGGAATCACGATCATTCACAATAGATCCTATAGGATGCTTGGACTAAATCAAGGTACATACTTTGAACAAATACTGAAGAGATTTAGTATAGAACAATCAAACAGGGGATTGGTTCCAGTGTCACATGGCCTACATATTTCTAATAAAATGTGTCCTCATACACCATTGGAGAAAGATAGAATGAGTAATATTCCATATGCTTCGGCTATATAATCTATCACGAATTCCATGTTATGCTCCAGGCTTATTATTGCCTATGCACTGAGCATGATAGGAAGATATCAACAAGATCCAGAAGAACAACATTGGACTGCTATTAAGACTATACTTAAGTATCTTATAAGAACTAAGGATATGTTTTTAGTGTATGGAGGAGATGAGGAGATTTCCATTAGAGGGTGTTTTGATTCTTGTTTTTAGACATATTAGAACGATCTATAGTCACAATATGGATATGTTTTCTATCTTAATGGAGGAGTTGTGAGTTGGAAGAGTTCAAATAAACCATTTTTTCTGATTCTATAGTGGAGTCTGAACATATAGCAGCTTCTGATGCAACCAAGAAGCTGTCTTGATTCTGAAAATTGTTTAGGATCTTGATGTGTTTCTTAGAAGTAAATATCCAATCACATTGTATTGTGATAATGCTATAATGGTGGCTCTTGAAAAAGAAACAAGGTCACATCAACAGAAAAAGAACATTTTCTAAACGTATCACCTCTTGAGGGACTTCTATCAAAGGGGTGATGTTGTAGTGAGCAGAGTGTCCATAGAAGATAATGTGGCAGACCCCATGACTAAAGGCCTATCTCAGCAGAAGCATGAATATTATGTGAGAGCTATTGGGTTAAAGGTTTTTAGTATTTGCATCTAGTCCAAGTTAGAGTCTATTGGATTCTATGGCCTTGAACCAACTACTTGTTACTTTATTCATTAATAAATACCTTATCACATCTTGATTGTTCTTCTACATGACAATGAAAGTGATAATGTCTTAAAGATAGCTATTTCATTAAAGGGTTATAGCGGTTCCCTCCTATTATTAGAATCCATAAGTGCCATAAAACGTTTCTTAAACATATTTTATATGTCTAGATAATGTTATTTGAGGGACACAAATAATACAGTCAATTAGGGTGGGTACTCATAAAACATTAAGGCACTTTCTCATGCTAGGTTCCCTTGGTAATATTACAGAGGATATTATGAGAACGAGATCTTCTAGGAGGAAATCCACATTTCATAGTTTCTTTGGATGTTCCTATCTACAGACATGTGTATTGGTCTGTATACATTAAGATTATTATTAAAGGGTATTAAAACTCGTGCACTTAGATGTATTGAAAAAAACTGTGAAGACACACTGTTTGCAGTGAGGTAGGATATATTGGGTTCGTCATGTGAAATACCACATTAATAGGTTATATTAAAAAGGATTTTCCCCTTCTATTCCTTAACAAAAGTAGATATATCATACCCTTTTATGGAATTGATATAGCCTAAATAAATCCATGGACATGGTAGGTAATGAGCGAGTTCAATTCTGGAAAGTCAAAGAAAGAATAATCGAGCACACGGGTTAATGACACTAGAATGCTACCCGATTGATTTGATATATTGATAAAAAGGGATTACATTACAAGATATGTGTTCATAGGAGGTAACACATCATTGCGGTGTGAAATTATTTCTTAATGGGTGCCTTGGCGTGTTGTTAGGTGCTAACCTTAGTCTTTAGGTGGGATTCTCCTAATGCCACCAAGAATGAGGCCTAGAGGGTTACACACTATATGTGTCCAAGTATGTCTTCTAAATATGAAATTAAAAAGTTTAATAAAGATTATTCCCTATTTTGATTTAAAAATTATTCAAGGATTCCTGATCGCATTTATTTCCACAGAAATTATTCAAGAGAAAATATTATGGGAGAAAAAAAATGAATTTATTAGCGAGTAGTGTAGTGATATTTATTTGAGAAATAAATTGCCATTATTCATGGTGTAATAAATGTGGTGTAGAAAATAAAGAAAATTGAAAAACAAAAGTACAAACCGTGTAATATTTGTAGGGATTTATGAGAAATAATACTATTTTTTAATTAAATATTATTAGTTGTAATTCACTTGGTGCATGCCAAGTAATAATAATAGTCAACTGTTATTATTGGGCATGGTGTCTTACTATGAATTAAATGAAATGAATAAATTATTTTGGGTAATTAATTCAATTTATTATTCTAAATAGTTAAAATCCCAATTATATAAATCTTGTAAGCCTAAACATTGGGGGGGGGGGGGGTTGTCCACAACAGATCTAAGGAAAGATCTCAAGCCAAGAGAGAAACCCTTTTATTACAATAACTCTCTCATGCTACGACAGAGATCCTCCTCCAACAGATCTAAGAGAGTGCTTTGCAAGTATCTGTCAAGGTAATTGAAGGTAGACATCACAAGTGAAGGTTATTCTTTGCTAGCACTTGAAAATCACTTTGGTGACCTCCAAAGATACATGGAGCACATTTGGATCACTGCTAGATAAATACCACACATTGATTCTATGATGAAACTGTGGATCACATTGAATCATGATAAAAAACACCAACAAAGAGACAATTCCATCAAGGAAATTCATGTATTTTAATTAAATTAATTATAATCAACATATGATGATCCTCTCTATGGTTTTAGGACTCTATTAATTTTCTTTTGTTCTTCATTCTATTACGAAGGTCCAACATTTTATTATCATGATGGATCATGAATTTATCATTGTTAATGGAAAAATTAAATTTACTTACACCCACCAACACATTTATGCAATGCTCGGAACCAAAAGTATATATCATGTGCTTCCCTCTCTTTATATTCATTGCATAAACAATGTTAGGTTAAGATGTTTTATTTGAGTGGATCATTATGTTAGTATGTTTCATAGGTTAAGAATGTTTTACTAAAATAAGTTAAGAAAATTTCATATAAAATAAAAATAAACCTTGGATTCACTCCCCTCACAGTGTTCTTAATCCTAGGTGGGAATAACTTATAACATTAAATATATATCAATTAAAGAAAATTGAAACAAAAATATCTTACCGATTTGGTATCATTTGAAAAATAAAAAACAAGTTAGAGATAAAAACAGATGGATATTAAAATCTACATAATTATCAGGATATGAATCAAAAAATACATTCATGGCTAGATTATACCCCCACATAAATAAAACACATGGTTAATATGGCATGTTTCTCACATAAAATAAAAGTGATACAGGATTCCATTAACATAAGTCTTGACTTACATCGTACACATTTTACACTCTGGAATAATAAGTTTATGTTTATTATAAATCTATTAAGAAAATATTTTTTTTATATTACCCCATATATGATTTATTTGTGACCTTTTATTACCTGATTTTTAACATTTCCATGTAAAAGTCATGTTTCAGGCAATAACTGATTTGTTTTTTGTGTATGATTTGATTTGGTATTTTTGGTCCTATTAAATTTATTATGGTTATATATCATAAAAAATTATAATAATAACATTAATATCATATATATTAATTTCATATGTTTTTTTATAATATTCCATAAATGATAGAGATGGAAAATGAAATACACTGTTCATCGAGATGGTAGGTCGTATGTATGTAGAAACACCATTTCCATTTTCAAGAAGGATGAAATCAAAGAAAGATAAATAATATATTAAAATTATAGAATAATTTTAGGTTATATATATCAAATATATTAATTAAACTCATCCTTACCACCTTCCATGTAAATCATGAACTAATCAAATCAGTTTTCAAGGTTGTAGTCCACCGTACACATGAATGAATTTATCATGTTACCAATGAATGGAAGGTATGAATGTATATGTGATATTATAATTAAATAAGTATAGTAACATTATAAATACCAAATATAAAAATTTAATTGATCAAAATATATTGTTGTGAGGGGTTGTAATGAATAACTAATAACATTGGTTCACAAGGCAGTAGTTCGCCGTACATGTGAATGATGATTTTTAACCCATTTGATGGAAGAGGAGATCATTGATGTTCGTGCAATTAAAATAAAAACATCCATGTTTTCAAATTATATGGTGGTTATTATGTCATAATTTGTAAAAAATAATTTAATGAAGTGGTGGAAGGAAAAAAATTAAACTCTTGGTTAGGGACATTATCTCTTAATCAGAAAAAATGTATTTATTTTTATCAATTGAATTATTAGGATAGATTTATGACCAAAATAGGGCTTATTATTTGAAATTAGGGAATTAATTAAGCTATTTTCTATGGTATTTTATGATCCAATGAGTTTTGGAAGTGTTAATAAAAGATAATAAGGTGTGTCCTTTTATTGGTGAGGTGAGTGACTCAATAAAATTTTTTGAAAAGGAAATGTCACTTGAAAAAAAGGATCCAAAATTTAACATTATTGAGAATATAATATATATGTTTGTAATATTTCAATCCAATGGGTTTGGAAACTGTTTTTGGTTAGTTGTAACCCTCATCCTCTTAGTTTAACCTGTGGTAAACCGTTTTTTACTTAAACTAAAAATAATAATTTTTAATGTTTTTACAATTCATTATGGTAAACAATTAAGCTAAACTTTTTAGAAAATATAAATAAGGATAATTTCAAATATGGATTCCCTTTTTTCAAATTACATTCATATATGTGGGAAATTATAATTTAATATGAAACTCACAGACGCGATGAGAATAAGGGTTTTTAAAGAGAATAATGTTTAAAAGAATAAAAATATTTTATATAAAAATTCAATATGAAAATGATTCATTTGAAATAAATTTCATAATTTGGTATATAATTGAATTAATTTTACTTGTAAACCCATTTTGAAATAAAAATATACATTATAATTTTTTTAATGGAATGCCAGTTTTCAATAAAATCTAATAATTTTTACTATTAATAAAAAATTAATTTTCTCATGAAAATACACAAAATATTCCCAATGATTATTTTAGTACTTAGACATAAAATATTTTGTTTATATTTTTAATTTTCTTCTAAAATAGTTGAAAAATACTTTTACAATAGGCATGTAAATGATGACCAAATGGATTTTTATTGAAAAAAATAATATTTTAAGCGTAAAATTGTATTTATTATTTTCTCTATTCCCTAAAAAATATGATTAGTGTTAAAATTTTTATTTATTTTATAATCTATAGTGTTAATAAATATAATTATATTAAATTTATTTTTCTAATTTATTATGGTGAAATTAATTTCTGTGCATAAAAATATATTTTCAGAAAATGATTTCTTTTATTTTCAAATATTTTTTTATTTTAATTTATAATTATTTGAGAATCAAATAATTAATTTCATATAAATGTAACGACTATATATTTTCATTTTATGGTTAATAATATTCATAATCATTAATAAATATGCGATAACTAACAGTTTAAATAATAACATTTTTAAAAATACAGGACATTTTGTTTAAAGAGAGTGTTGTGTATAACAAAATCTAAACTCAGTTTTTATTACAAACGATGATAAATTATATCTTCTGTGTAGTAAAAATTATAAAAATTATTAAATATATTTCACAAATACTTTTAGTGCTACATTATACACCACTTAAAAGGAATTACTTATTTTAAATTATTTACTTTGGTACTAATAAATGAAGGAAACTTTGACCTCATTACATATACAGGTTCACATATCGGTTCCTAAAGTTTGTTGTTTCCCCACAAAACATTGGTCAGGAAGTGGTATTTTTCATATAACATTCTATATTTGATCTAGAATCTCTACTAGGTGTTCCAAATAAGAAATATCATGATACAACAATATGTTATATGAGTTTATTATGGGAGATCGATTAGGTATATTCTTCCCCAAGAGAGATATATAGAACACATATTAAACCTAAAATATGATCAGGGGAATTAACAATTGATTGGATACCATCACAATATAGTCAATAATTTAAAATTACCAATATACATAGTGATTAGAATTAATTTATATCGAAATAAAAATTTCATCCTTTTTTTGTGATTTAATCAACTAATACATCATCTCTTACACTATAAAATAAATTTGAGTTTTTTTCTAGAAGATCTAATAGATAACAAGATCCATAAAATAATTACAATTGAGTATTATTGTCACTAGTTATAGTAAATTAGTTATAACTGGTTATCCAATATAGATTAATGATATTATGGTGAAATAATACATTAATCTCTAAAACCTCATGCAAAGTTCAACATAAACCATTTCATAAATGGGTAACCTTAGGGACCGTCGAAAATATTAAAATCCAAATATCTATAAAGAATAAAAATTAATTTCCATAATTAAACTATCATTAATCATCCCAAAAACATGAAGTAGCTCTTAATTTACACATTCCAAACATGTGAATACTATCATCATGCTATCTATTGAAACTTGGTAATAACATAAATTACCTTAAATTTTTATTAATAACATACATTCTTCCTCATTCCTTACATAAAACACAGATTATTGGATATATTCCTTAAACCAAAAAATGATGTAAACTCCATAAATGATTGATTAAATCAATTCATCATCAAATCATTAATCAGTTTCATGGTAATTGGTATTATCCAAATTACATTATCCACATCCATCATCTCTTTTTCCAAAATAAAAACCATTTTTTCAACATCAGGAATTTAGTATGGGTTATCTTTCCTTATTCAGGGTTTTTCCATAAAATATCACTTTGTTGTTAAATTAATTTTCTAGGTCATTAGTAGTGCTCAAAATATTATATAAAGTCATTAGTGAATAACATATCAAAAAATACACATATATATATATTCTAATTAATATAACAAAATTCTATAATTACAATACAAAAACACTTCAATTATTCCACCAAATCCTTAATAAATTAACTATAATTCATCATCTCATTCCTTAATACTACCATCCATTCATATTTCATTCATAGTATATTCATTATCAATGAAAAAACCAGTACTGATACAGTGCTACTGATTATATTCCAAATCATACCCTTAGAACATTTATTTTAATAGTTCCCATACATTCAAAATTTAATACATTCAACCATTGATATCGAAATGTTCATTTTATTACTTTATAATTACTATCTTAGTGTCCGTATTCTCAAAACCCAATGAATATTCTCATCGATTTGATACATTACCTTAAAGGATTCCTCCTATATTTTTAACATATAAAAAACGAAATATTCTATCATCCATGGTTTCCACTATACAAAATCTTTGAAAACTATATCCTCTCTACTTTGGTTAGTCTGAGAGATAGTTATGGTACACGTTGTTAATCATGTTCCATGATAATGGATTAGGAATAATCTCAATATCATTCTCTCCTGTAATCAACCAGTTTTTCTTCTCATCAACATAGATCATATCACATTCAATGTTATTCCAGTTAATTATTGTTCCCAATATTTAAAAAAAATCCAAAAGTGATCAATAATAATCATTTTTGGGAACTAAATAATCATGAAAAATCACTTATAGTATTTCAAAAACATGAAACATTCTTTTTAAAGTTTGACACATTAGGACTATCAAAGAAAAATCATAGTCATCGTCTATTTTATAAATTCATGATGTTTTTTTAATGATTTTGTAAATATCCAAAGAATAAACTATCTGTGTAAAAAGACCTGTTATCATGTTCCAGTTAACTATCAAGTCTATCTCAATGCACCAATATGGAGTTATTTCCCATAGATACCGATGTTCTAGAACCAAATCCACTTTTAGTAACTATACATGGATAAAATTTCATGGAAATAATTATATCTATCCTACACCAAAATTAATGCCCAATTTTCTATACTTTAACTCATCTTTATACTTATCCTAATACATTTTCATATTGATCAGACTAAATTTTTATCATCCTAATTTCCAAATAATAACAAAACATTTCCTCTCATACCAAATATATCCACCCAATATTTCTATAAAAGGACCTTACATCCTTTATATAAATATTCATTACATTACACAAACACCTTCCTAATAATGATAATATTTTAGTATATTTGGTAAATATATACAAAATCATCTAATTTGATGAAATATATTCAGAATATCCCATAAATTTGATACCCTTTATTTCTATTCACAAACATAACCTACATAAAACTATATTTCAAAAGATAGTGGAAAGAAATATAATAAAGGGTGAGATCAGATAATTAGTAAAGGCAATAAAGTGAGATATCAATGATCAATAATGCATAAAATGATTATAATGGTATAAAAACATGATCATATAAAATAAAAACCATATTTTGAATATAAATGGTCAAAGACTGGAGTCATGGAATAAATATTTTCACTTTATAATACATCTATCATAAAGAAATAAAATAAGATGATCCATGAGATCATATTTTTGGCATAAGTCATAGAATTGCGGAATATACCCATGCATATAAAATAACATAAATAGTATTAAAAACTTACTTAGAAGACTATCATCGAGGAAATGGTCCACTATCCAAAACATCATAATAGTAAAGGTTCACTCCCAAGACCATAATATAGGACGAATTCCCATACTAAACTGAGTTCACTCCCAATTCATATCTTATATATATCAAGAGATATAAATCATTACCAAATTAATTGTAGGGAGATGTAGGTACCACCCATCACATAATGAAAATTATATGTATTTTTTCCACAAGATCGTAAAACATTTATCATATTATATCCCATGAAATGGAATGGGATTGATAAATAGTTCTTCATATTATAACCTTTTGAAAGGATAATGTTTTCACAATCCTTTTATCATTTCATCATTACATAAAAAATAAACATAATTATGTTTAAAAATAATTTTATCATGGTATTGACCTTGTAAGAAACATAGGTTTCATAAACATCTTTTCATAAAACAATAAACTATTCAAAGAAAGAATAATAATGCTACCATCAAATTATATCCTCAGTAAATCATATGTATGTGTAAAGGATTTCATATTAGATGGAAAAACAATTGTCAAATATAACATGGTACATTACTTATTGAAAACACATATTTAGAAATCAATATTAAACCTAAAAATTTATAAAATATTTTGGAAATTAGTTTCTTTGAAAATAAAATTTAAAACCAATAAAATATTCATCAAAAATAATTTCAAATTTTCATGAGTAAAATATCCATTCCTATTTGAGGAAAAAATTGTAAAATATAATCATTTTAAAAATAATTTTTTTGAAAATAACCATGTGAAAATTTAAATTAATATTCTAATCTAATAATTGTAATTATTATAAAAAATCCACACATTCCATTCCCATTAAGAAAAGGATTCCTTTCGTATTTTTAGTAAAATCTAAATAGGCATTTCTTGAAAAATGACATTAAGATCCTATTCAATTTTTTAAAAAAAATTCAACCATTGGTAAAAATTTATTTAATAAATCATTATATTAATTTTGAAAACATTTTTTAACCCATGTTCAGGAAACATAATTTTGGATGAAATAAGATTTTTGATCGAAGAGGGAAATGACATCAATTTATCATAAAACATATTTTAGAATATTATGTACATATTGAGAGAAAAATTAATTGAAAACATATATTATCAAAAATTAACATAAGTATATATAAATTCATGCATTCCTTGACAGTTGTATCGTAATATTTTCTCATTAGACGTATAAACATATACAATTTTGATAAATGATGAGACTGTATCCTATGAAGCATACCACTTTAGTAAAATTGAATTGAAAGCCCCATGAATATATAACATTAAATGAAAGATAAAATATCATGAGAATAAATAAATTCATGAAATTACATGTCAAAGTGGATGTATAAATACCTCATAAATGATGATTGGTACATATTATTAAATATTCAACAATGAAGGAAACTGAGACAAAAATCTCTTACCTCTTTGGTAACATTTGAACTATAAAATCAATGAAAGTGAGATCCTAAAATGGATGTGTTAATACCTATAATATTCAGTATAAGAATCATAAAATAAATGTAAGGTATGCATATACACCACATAAACGAAAATGAGATACACTGTTCATGGGGATGGTAGGCCGTACATATGCATAAAAATTGTCTCCATTTTATCAAAAGATGAAATTAAAGAAAGGTAAATATTAAATTACATTCTGAAAATAATTTTAATTTCATATATACCACGTATTATCATTAAATCCATCCCTAGTACTATACATTTAATGTTTGAATGCATCACATTTTTTTTACGAGGTTTTAGTCCACCATACACACAGGAGACGTTATCGTATTCCCACAGAATGGAAAGTATAGATGTATATGTGTTATAATAATAACATAAGTATATTAATATAAAAAATATAATATACAAACAATTAACTCATAATTATTTCCATGCATGAGAGATGTTGATAGAAAAATCATTTCATCAGTTTGAGAGGTGGTAGTCCCCCATACACACGAATGATTATTTTTTAACTCATATAGTTGAAGAGGAGATAGTTATAGGTAATTCCGTAACATAAAAATGTATCATTATTTTACATAATATTTATTTTATTATATAATACAGGTTTAATAATAATTTAAGGATGTAGAGGAATAATTAAAACAAAAGGTTTGGTTAGGGACATTACATCTTCTTCAGAAAACAACTTTTGGTTTTCACCAAAACACTTCTTAGGTTGCCTTATGAAAACAATAAGGCATATATGATGGGAGGAGGTATGTAAATACATTATTTCGGAATTTATTGTCTAAATAAAATAGTGTTTTTGTTTTATAATGATTGGATAATGGGTTTCTTTTTATTAGTGAGGTGAGCGACACAGTTGTAATTTTTTAAAAGAAAAAGTTGAACCCGTGTTGTTTACCATCCAAAAGGCACCAAAATGGACCATTTTCAATACCAGAAGATATAATTTTTAAATATGATCAATAAATGGGTTTTATACCTGTTTAATTTTATTTTAACCATGATCATTTTACTTTAACCCCTAGTAAACCAATTTTTACCTTAACCACGATATCAAATTTTCATTGTTTTTACTATCAATTTTGGTAAAAAAATAAAACAACCTATCAGATAATACAAAGTATGAATATTCTAAATATAAAATCCATTTTTAAAAATAAAAATAAAAAATTTAGAAAACATATGATTAAAATTAATCCAGAATATGCGATGAGAGAACATGTTTTCAAATAAAAAAATGATCAATTGTTAAAAAAAGGCATTAAATCAATATGAAATATGTAAATGATTCCGATGAAATATGTTTGATTAAATTATATATAAGTAAATTAATTTTACATTTAAAATCATTGTTAAATAAAACTTAACCATATAAATTCCTTAAAGAAAAAACAAAGATTCAATAAAAACTTTTATTTTTCATTATTTATCAAAAATTAATGTTTTTAGAAAAATAAAAAAAACCGTAGTCTAATTTTTATATGATGAATTAAAAAATGAATATTATTTTTTTATTTTTTCATAGACATGGGAAAAATTAATTTTAACATATGTGTGAAAAAATATCTTCTTATAAAAAAAATTCATCTTTATACAAAAAATCATATTTATATTTACCTATTTTATTGAAATCACATAAGATGATTTTTTCAAAATTTTATTAAATATTTAATATATAAATTTCATCCAAATAACTCCCCAAAAGTTATAATTTTAATATATTGATGAAAATTATTTTTTTTAATTTAAATAGATTTTTTTGAGGAATTTGTTTCATTTATTTTCAAATAGTTTTTATTTTCATTTTTAATTAATTTTTCAGAAAATAATTAATTTTATAAACATGTGTAACCCATTTATTTTCGTAATTTATTTATACCTCTTCATACAAACCATTAAATTATCTAGGTGATAACTATCATTTCAAATAATAATATTTTAATATCATTTCATATTTCATTTAAACTCATTGTTTCATATAACACAAGCCTAAATAATTATTATGTGTAAAGTAAGATAAAATCAGTGATTCCTATAATGGAAAATATTGAAAGGTTTTAATTTATTTTAAAAAAATATTTCACCAAACTTTGGGGTGTTACTCACATATTATATGAAAATATATATGATGTTAGACCATACAATCTATAAGAATACTAATATCCTTGAAATATTATTGTATTTGATAAATTTTGATCTCATTTATTGTTTTTTCTTTTCCCATTTTCATATTTTTTTTATGAATTTCACAAAAAAACATCAAGTGTGGTCGTTATATATATTCTAGAGGCCGGTATGGATATTTTATAAGATTGTTTTTTTTTCTAGATACAATAATATTTTAATTTTCTTCATGTTCTATAATGATGAAATATTCTTTTCTCTCTCTCATATCTAGATAAAATATGAATTTCTTCTCAAATAAGCTATAAGAAGATCCCATCATCTCATATCTAAAATATAGAACACTAGTAATGATATATTTTTTTATTGGATAATTAAACACAACCTCTAACGACCATTTTTTAGTTTTATTTATTTTTCTATTCTTGTTCATGAAACTCAAAAGTTTTGTAATCAATGTTATCTACCTCTTTATAGATAATTATTACAGTATAAGTTGTATCATAATTTTTTATCAACCTCTCTAAAATTCATGTTTCATATTCTTACTTCCTTACTAATGTTTTTTCTGAGTAAACCTGATTGAGTTATTTATAATTTTTCTTTATCTATGAATTATTATTTAATATTTTTCATATTTTTTTTCTGGAATATCATGATCTCCATCCTCATCGTATATTCTTTTATCGACTTTTGTTCTTATATATATGACACATAATCTCCATTATTTTCATAAGTATCAAAAACTGATTCTCTAACATTTAATATGTTCCTTCTAAAAATATTTATGGCAACTCTCATTTGTTACTTTCATATATTATTGGATTATCTACTATCATATTCATTTATTAGAT
Source organism: Viscum album (assembly GCA_963277665.1). Classification (NCBI taxonomy): domain Eukaryota; kingdom Viridiplantae; phylum Streptophyta; class Magnoliopsida; order Santalales; family Viscaceae; genus Viscum; species Viscum album. The sequence continues at coordinate 521,472,048 of OY728144.1, forward strand.
GATTCTTTATCAGTTTCTTCATTTCATCTTGATTTGGGAATCTCATGTGTCAATTGGAAGAGAAATTTACCACCAATCGACAACTGATGTATTGAAATATAATTCTCAATTTTTTGTACTTACCTCTTCTTCCTCTTGTGAAATTTCATGAAATCAGATAATTTTTATCCACATAGTCCTCTATATATTCAACTCCTATTGAATATATTTTTTCATCTTTAATTATATTCACATTGTTATCTTTAAATATTATTTCACTCTACTTATATTCTTTTCATTTTTAACATCAAGTCCTATTATTATTTCATAATTCATTAAAGTGTTATGAAATTCATCCATAGTGAGTTCATTAAGATTTCATTCATTCAATAATAATACTTTTACATAAAATTTTACAAGAAGTATTATCATTAGAATTTTTAACCTTGTATATTCATTAATATTTTATAAAAAACCACTGATAGATCATACTAAAACATTGAATCTTGTGAAAAATTCATCCAAAAGATACATCCTTCAGTATAATTATATATTTAAATTATTGTCTAATTTTTTAATTTTTTCTTCCTTTCTCATTTGGTTTCCTTCCTAGATTTTATTGTTTTCCCCTAGATTGTAATAAAAAAATTGAAACAAAACCCTCATTTAAGAGTTTCTCAGATATTAAATAGATATTCTTTTAGTATTTTCATTTATTTTAATCATTATTATTGTTAGTTTAAGACAATACATTAATATTTATTTTCATAGAGAAAACATTGAAGGTAGCATCAAGAAAAATCCATCTTTTTTGTGTGATATATGTCATCATACTCTCTATCCTCAGGTGAAATTTTTTTTCAGAAAAAGCTGAAACTCCATTCTAATTAAATTAATTATGGCGTTATATGTAAGAAAAAAATGGTTATTTAAATACATTATTAACTCAAAAACCAAATAAAATGATTCAAATTGGAATTTTATAGTTTATAGGGAGGTGGGGGTGAATTAATGGTTATAATTCATTATAAAACCCTAGAATATCTTATAGTTATCCAATAGAGATATCATTAAATAAAAACATAATGATTAAGTAGACTTATACATTTTTAATGTAATTCTTTTATAAAAGCATGAATACATCCCTTGTAAATGGTGTGTTTTATCCCACTTAATGGAAACATTTATTTTTTATCATCATGGATAGAAACATGAATGTGTATGACCTTGAACATACTACAAGTCACTATTACTAATGAGTGATGTATAAAAAATTTATATTTGAATAGAAACCGAATTAGTTATTGGAAGATAAATCCTCAATAAAAATATAATATTCGAGTAAACATGATATTATAATATATTATTCATATTCTCATAGTAGGATTCATTGGATACCCTAAATCCTTAAAATATCATCCTATATAGACACAAAAAAAATTGAACGAATTATCATTCTTTATTTTCATCCACAAATATCCACATGTCATGTTCATATTATTTCATCATTTTATATAAATTTAAAACTTCTAGATAATCAATCATAATAAAATCTCCCACTTTTTTGGTATTAAAATTAATATCATTTAAATATTAGTTATTATATTATAAATTATCCAAGATATTTACTCTATTTATTATTATCTTCAATAAGCATAAAAAATAATTAAATAATTGTATAATCATGGAATAATTTAGTGAAATAAATGTCATTGTGTGAAATGTGTCATAACCTAGTGCTCCCTCATATAATTGAGTCAAGATGGACACTGAACATCTTGCAAATATCCCTATACTCCAAGGGTTTTTCAATAGTTGTGTAGGGGTAAGAAATTGAGTGGGGAGACTATATCATCTGTAAAGGAGTCAAAATAATAGCAAAAATCATATAAATTGAAGAGCAGAGATCATAGACATTAAATAAGAAAAAATATATTAGTAAAATAATAATAAATTCCATGTAATGATATGATGAAAGTAACTAAATGATGTTATAGATTCAATGAAAGTAAAGTACTAAAAAATATTCAAATAAATACTCAAATAACCTTGGTCTTGAATTCCATATTGTTCCTATATCTATCCTTCAAACCATCCATCAAAAAATAAATCCATATATAGACCCTTTCCCTGAACCAAACATACATTCATAAAATATTCCCTTATACAAATCAGAAGCACGAATTGGGTGTGATTACAAGTCACTAGGATGATACCCATGATGTCCAAAAACTCAAGTTTGAATATATAATGAATGAATTAATATGATAATAAAGGGTATTGATTCATAAATTAATACAAAGAAACACATAAACATGTAAACCACTAGGTTCTCGGTTGACACCTTGGGCAGTCATACTTGCATCAAATCTATGTTGATTATATCTATCAATTGGGTTAACCTCTTGTATATGGATAGAGTATCCATGAAATTTTGGGATTCTCCCACATCTGGAGGGATTGTTGATGACATGTCTCACATAAAAAAGTATCATTAAGTTTCATGTGAATGTCCCATGATGGATTCACTTACATATTTATATGAAGTAATTCAATTCAAGATGTAATGTAACCATATGATTTTCCTCCATGTAAATATCATATACTAGAGTATCTTAATAATTAACATGGTGAAATACTATACCAATGGTTAAGTAACCATATTTAGTGGTGGATTCTCCGTCATTAGGATGAATTATTTGTACCACATATAATGAGATAGTGGATTGGGCCCTCATGCATAATGTCAGTAATCAAATTCACATGTAATCCATGAACATGTAATATTCAATTGGTTGAATATCTAGTGTAAGGATAAATAAATAAGGTATTTATCATGTAATGACACAATAATATATTAGTAGGTTATCAAAAGGCAGGGTGGTAAATTATTTTAGTCAATAATTTATAATCCATTTATTTTGATCTTTTAGATAATCTTACATCACAAAGAATCTTAAATATCACAATATCTCAATTTTCCTTTTATCAAAATTCACATGTTATCCGAAATTCAAAATTTTGAGGATAACTAGTTCATTATGAATTATATAGTATGCTTACACCTCACTAGTGATACGTATTATCTCAATACCAATTGAACCAACAACATCCATTGGTAGATCCATACATGTTGAATATATTAGGTGGTGAATTATCTAATTAATTTGATTATGTGATCTATTTATAGCAGATCACACAATGATATAACAAAATTTTCTACACTTAAACTTGTGTATTACATTGTTTATGGTTTTGAAAATTCCATTATTAATGAATTTTTCACTAAATATTTGTTTTGAATTTATTTGTTGAAACATTCTTAAAAGATGTAATTTCACAATTGACTAATTTGACAGTAGTTCATTGTTTCTATCATATCATTGACTACAATAATCCAAATGTTGAAAGTAATTTTTTTATTCTACGTTCAGAGGGATTAAATTAATTAACTAGGCCAAAGGATGAATGTGAGTAGAAGGAGCCCATATGTGTCCAACAAGTGAAGACATTATCGGCGGGCCAAATTGAACCACACTTTTTTATTTGGACCATAACTCAGTATTTAAAGTTTCATTTTGAATGATTTAACCTCCATTCGACAGGTTACTTGAATACTAAATCTCTACAAATTTTCATGACGATTTTACACATTTTAATTAGTAAACTATATGGATAAAAGTGGAGTAAAAAGTTTTCCATGAATAGTGATCTAGCCCCTTAGATACTTGACAACTTTTTGGGGAAGGATTGATGTAATTGTCTATAAAATCACCTATCCCCTTCATTTTATCATCTTTAATGATGTGTGGTGAAGGGGGGTTGAATTAGAGATCTTTATTTGTCCATTTTATTCCCCTTCTCCATCATGCACTTATGAATTTCATAGTGAACAATTTGTGAGGTGTTCGTTGTTGTAATCCTAGGCTCCATGCTTGTAATATTTGTATGGTAGTTAAATTTATAGGTTTTTTTCAATTATTCTTCATTTATACCTTCTTAATTTTTTTATTATAGTAAGATCTAATACCAATCAAAGGAATAGTAATCCCCATGCATCCATGCATAACCTGGATGTTGTGATGATTTGAGTGTGGTTACCTCTTTTCCCACCACTTACCTTTCATGAGTGTGCATATTGATTATGTAGGATGATAAATACTAGGATAGTAAACCCATGAATATGAATATTCTTGTCTTTTGGAATACTTTATCATTAAAAAACTCTGTTTATCTCCTTGCATTGTTGATGTGATTTCTTGATGGAGTTCTTTTTTTACCTCGATTCATGTTTAATGATTTTGAGATGTCTCTGATAATCAATATCTTTGATTGATAAAATCATAGTTGTCAACCAATTATGTACACAAATAAAAAAATTTCTCAGTGTCTACAAATCATGGAATTAATTATGCTTCACATTCCCTTGAGAGTGATGATGGATTGAGTATCAAGGGACACTTACCTGGATTGAACATAATTTCTCCATCCAATTTCTCTCACATAGTAATATAAATAGAATTTCTATTTCTAAATAATTTTTTTTATAAAACCCCATTCCCTTTTTAATTTCAAAATAAGAACCCTCTACATAAATTAATGATCTAAGGCTCCGTCGAGAAACGATATAGGGTTATTTCTATACTGCATAATTTCTAGTTAAAAATAAAAATCTAATTTGATGTGCTCGATAATGAGATCAAATTTTAGCATCGTTCCCAGGGGTACAATATCATTTTTTCCCTTTTACTATTTTATTTTAGTTTTTTTCTTTTTTAAATACCCCCTTCCCATTTGATTGTTTTTATTTTGATTTTTTTATTCTTCCTCCCTCTTTCTCTTTATCCTCTCTCTCTATAATTATATAATATAAAATTATATTTTATTTTTTCCTTTAATTAATCTTAAATAAATTTATTTACCCCATTATCCATAAAAAAACTAAAACATTACACAAGTTATTTTCATGCCCTAATCCAAAAGAAGAATTATTTTTAAAATAGACCATATTATTGAAAGAAAACATCACACAAAAATTAGAACATCCAAATTATAAAAATAAGGTAATATAGAGGAAATAATTTATGAATCTCAAGTTTTCCTAAACCAATAATAATTTATGCCAAATCAAAACTACGAAATCATTGATTCAAATAATTAAACATTCAAAGAACTGACCACCCCTGATGTGGAGTACCAACCTGTGTACATCCAATATCATAAGGAAGAAGCCTACTTTGAGCTAAGATCAGGCCTCATCCACTTCCTTCCCAAAATTTATGGTCTTCCAAGTGAGGACCCTCACAAGAATCTCAACGTGTTTTATATAGTGTGATCCACCATAAAACATTAAAATATGTTTGAGGACCTCATTATGTTTAGGGCCTTCCCTTTCTCATTTGATGGTGTAGTCAAAGTCTGTCTATAATACCTACCTAGAGTAATTGGGGGATGAAATGACATAAAAAGTGTCTTTTTGGATATGTTCTTCCCTACCTCCTGAACTGCATCAATTAAGAAATAAATCTATGGTATTAGGCATCACAAAGTGATACGCTTCATGAATACATGGATATATTCAAGAGACTTTTCTCATGACACCCCCACTACTAGATTAAAAAAACTATTAATCAAATAATTCTTATGAGGGACTAATCCCCATGGATCATGGAATGATTTATGCTGCAACTGGTGGTTCCCTTGTTGATTAAACTCATTTCACTTCTCGTGACTTAATCACCATCATGGATAAAAAAATGCACAACAATTTGTTACACAAGAAATTATACCCACTCAAGGAGTTCATGAGGTAAGCAATTAATACCTAGGAACAAAATTTAGATAATAAATTTATTTACAAGAATTTCCTTTTAATTAAATTAGCTCAAGCACAAGGTTACTCACACTCTTCTTCAACTCCATTACATTGTGGTATTTTTTTCTGATAATACTATTTTTTCTGACCAGTTCCCACTACTTCAAGATTCACCTAAGTCTTGTACAATAGTGTTCCCATGGTGTCCATTCTAATAAGAACCTCCCTTAAATCAAGAACAATTACAGCCAAATCCATACCCCTAGTGGAATGAACAACCATAGTATTGGCAAGGAGAAAAATCAAGATACCCCAAGAAGAATTGGTATTGACATGGACAAGGTATTAAAATATATTTTCCTTCACCTTCTCAAAATAATCCTCATCCCCTTGCTATAAAATCTGAGTTAGGCCTCAAGGATATAGTGAAGAAAATTGAAACCTAGAACCTCTAGTTTATACAGTCCATGAAATAGGCTATTCAAGACCTACAAAATCATGTTGGAAAATTAAAAAACACTTTCGGTGAGATTATGATTCATAGTTCTTGAAAAATACCATCCCATCTTATTTCTCATCCAAAATAAAAATGTAATGTTTGTGAAACCACACATCATAGTGCTAAATAAGTTTATTTTTCTCTTGATTCAACCCAATAGGTATGTCCCCCTCTTGAAAAATCTCTTTACTATTCCTCTAATGATTCAAGTAATGAAAAAATAAACAAAAAGGGTAATCAAAATATCATTGAGGATTCAAAAAGGACAATTCATTACTATTAATTTCCCTTAAGGACTCTCTAAATATAAGAAGAATTTTGATAATGAAATTAATAAATAAACATGGTATAAATTTAACAAAGTTCAAGTTAATATTCCTTTATTGGATGTAGTTAAACAGATTCCTCATTATTCCAAATTTCTTAATGAAATTTCCCCAATAGATGGAGGCTCAAGGGGAATGAGATAGTCAACCTGGGGAGGTGTCACAACCCATCCCATGGGGCCCGTGCTATGACTATCCTAATACCGCCTTCTATAGGCCATGAAATTTTTACTATAATCACAAAGGCATATCCCAAAAAGGGAATACATTGCCTTTTAACATGCACACACACACACAACCCATACTGCGGAAAGTATGTTGAAACTAGAACCAAAAAGTACATGTATCACAAAGAGTAAAATTGGATGCAATAAAATCCAAACTGAAATAAAAGTACAAAAAAGGAATTATAAGCTCTAGAGGTTGTCTGCCAAGGATCCTACCTAAAGGGTAGGTACATATCATAATCATATGTCACTAAAACACACCACATCTATCGATCTACCTCCAAGCACTGTCTATCCCTGGATCCCCAAAGTCCCAATCCAAGATGTTCTTCTTCTGCAAGATACACAATAGGTGTGGGAGAATCCCATTCATGGGTGAGTATAACAATACTCATTAGGGACACTAAGACTAGCTTAGGTTTCACAGACATCCACAAAGGGAAAATACCACAAAGAAAGATCTCAAAGAAAATCACAAAGTAAAAGACAGAGCTCACACAGGTATAACTTATGTATAGAAGTAAATATTATTAGTCGTAAATCTAGATAATCTTATTCTGTTAAAAGGATCTACTGCTAATCCATGATGGGTCGATCTACTGGGGATCAATGAAGGGTCACTCTGCTGTTGATCCATGATGGGTCTCTCTACAACCGATCCATGATGGGTCATGCTACTACTGATCCACAAAGGGTCGCTTTCATGAGAATCCCTGAATGGTCACTCTTATGATGATTCATGAAGGGTCGTTTTTATACCGATTCATGAAGGGTATCTCTTATGTCGATCCATGATGGTTCACTCTTCATTCTTCACGTCACAACCAACCAATGGATTCCCATAATTAACATGCTTGATTTCCATAAGATCGTCTCTTTAAGCCATCAGTTGTACCTCAACTTCCACGAAGACCCTGATAGAGTAACCTTGAGAACCATATCATCATAAAGGTCCCAATGTAATAGACAGTGCATCGAACGGATTCCCGGTATGTAAGATATGGGTGATTTGTAAAAATGGACCAGTTGGATTCGATTCTGATTCAACCTGTCTGTATGCCATCCTCTACCAAAACATACCTAGATTATTTCATAAATACAGCCTCATCGCAAGAGTCTTAATTTGGTAGACAACATGTCAATCGGATGCTTGGTATGTTAGTTGTTCATGTTTTCCCAAAAAGGGTTTGGTGGAGTCCGGGTCCAGTGCAAACTGGTAGGACTGACCTAACCCTACCTTGGTTTACCGACATGACCAGGACCTGGCCCATCCTGGGCCCAGTCTGTTGGGTTGTGGCCTATTGGGCTGCAGGTCTGGCCCACTGGCGTGGGTCCAAAAATCTGGGCATGGTTGGCCCGCTGGAGCGGGTCCGACGCGTGGCTTTGCATGGTCTCCCATAAGTGGACCGACCATCGACCTAGCTGAGACGATGATGGATGTAGCGTCTGGCTCCCCTGCTTGCCCCATGGTTTTTTGCGGGTCCATTTCTCTACTGTGGTCAAGTGACCTCCCCGGCGTGTCAGACCTTCATGGTTCGGCTGAGTTTCTCTTGTGGCCCGTTTCTTGAACCGTCTATGCCTACAGGATCATAGGGTTTCCACCTTCACTGTGATAGCTTCAAACTTTCCTATCCCCTATTTTAAGAATTCATCGATGATGAACGCATGAGGTGGAGGGGCTCAGGCCTTGTTCGTTTTGGCCTGTTCCCTCTGCTTTAGAAGATTAAAACAGTGGAGGCTTGGGCATGATGTTTCTACAACAAAAGTTTAATCCCGAATAGAAACCTCGGAAATATCACCCTACAGAAAGAACGCACAATCATCGAATTAACCTATTAATGGGTTAATTTTCATTCATCATTTTAAATAATAATGGGAAAACATTAACAAAATTAAACCCCCTATGTCGTTTTACATTTGTTGTCATAGCGTTTCTCCCTGGAGGGTTCAAGAGGTAGACTTCATTCGTCATTTACCATATTCTTTCTTCAGAGTACGTCAAAGTTGATGATGTTCCACTATCATTCTTAATTATTAATTGGAGAGGAAACTCACCGAATTTTCGATAGAGAATTGACCATGGTTTAATTCCCAACATTCTTCAACGTGCTAGATTAAGAAAAAGAAACATGTTGTGACGTTTTTGTTACGTTGTGACATTGTTTCATTACAAAGTTTCATTTATAAAACAATTTAGCAGTTATTCTTGCACAACGTGCCATTAAGGTTCCCTATTTAATATGCCTCTTCATCGACTCATCTCCACATCATAGAACCACAGTCCTCCACTCAACGGTTGATAAAAGAAATAAAAAATTTTATAGTTATTTTATTATTTTATGAAATGTCTGAAAAAATTACATTTCTGCCTAACCCTTTCCAGTCGACGATAAGTCCTTTCTAAAAGGATCTCATCATTCTGAGTTCAGTAGTCCCATTGAATTTTCGATCTAAGCACCAATTCAAAAGTTCAGAAGAACCCAATCACACAATTACTGAACATACTTCAAAATAATTCAAAATTACATTCCAAGAACCCTGGGCCTCAGAATCATGTTCCGTCTCTGCAGTTGGTGTCAAAATAATTCATATAATTTGAAAAATAATAATTAAATAGAACTTTTAGGACATTAAATTATCCCCACCTTGGGGATTTATGTCCCCAAAATCCAAAACAAGGGACAATCAAATAAATGGAGGTACTAATCAAAAATATGAACCTCCCTCTCCCATGTTCCCTCTTGGAGGTTCCCTTGCTACCACATAACACACATAAGAGAAATCGAACATCCATGAAGGAAAAGATCATGTTGATCCTCTATCTCCATTGAGAACTCTGCAAACATCTCCCCATCATCAATGTCTAGCTCTCCCAATCAATGACATGATATGGATAATGCAAATTCTTCCTCAGCAGTGACATGTGAAAATCATTGTACACTCGGTGCATCCGTGGGGGAATATCATGGCAGTATGCCACCTCACCAAGTCTGATGAGAATCAGGAAAGGTCTGATGAACCTTGGAGATAACTTGCCACCCCATAAAAATCTCCAAAATCCCTATCAGGGTGAGACCTAAAAAACATAGTCTCCCTCCTAAAACTTCAATGGTCTCCATCTCATGTTGGGATAAAACTTATATCTTTTATGTGAAGTCCTCATCCACTTCTAGATGATCTCCACCTTCTCAGTGGTAGCTTGTACCAACTCTAGATCCAAGAGTGCTGACTCCCTTGGGTCTGTCCAGCATAGATGTGATCTGAATGGATACTCATAAAAGGTCTCAAATGCTTCCATTCCAATGGTGGAATGTCAGCTATTTTTGTATGCAAACTCAACCAGTGGTAGGTGATCCTCACAACTGCGACCAAAATCATAGATGCAAGTACAAATCATTTCCTACATGGTATATATGGTCTGCTCCGTCTGACCATCTATCTGAGGGTGAGAAGTTGTGCTCAAGCACAATTGAGTCTCGAAAGTCTCTTGCAACCTCTTCTACAACTGGGATGTAAAGTGTGCATCACAGTCTGAGACAATCATTGTAGGAACCCCATGAAGACTTACTATCTTTTAGACGTAGAGGAACCCCGAAAACTCTACTGATCCCTTATCATGGATGGGTAGGGAGTGAGCCGACTTGGTGAGTCGGTCAACGATCACCCAGATAGTGTTGTGGCCCCGAGACTTGTGTGGTATCCCAATCACGAAGTCCATAGAGATACCATCCCACTTACACTCTGGTACCTCATGTGGTTGTGTCAAGCCTGTTGGGACCTGATGCCCGACCTTCACTTTATGACAAGTGAGGCATCGAGAAATGAACTCTTCCACCTATTTCTTCCTCACTAACCACTAGTACTGACATCAGTGGTCCTCGTACATCTTCAACACACCAGTATGTACTGAAAAAGGGAATGTATGGAACTCCTTCAACACATCCACTTGTAAAGTCACTGGTACTATGGTGCTTTTTCTGAAAAGGATGATGTGCTCTCCACCTATCAAAAATCCACCAGGAGCCTTTCTTGAGGATATTTGAGCATGTCGGGCCTCATAGTCAACATACACAAGATGTGACTCCCTAAAATTCTAATGGTTTGGGTGAGTGACAGTCATAGACTAGAGGTAATTTTCACTATCATCATCCACAATAGATATCTGCATCGTGGCAAGCTGCTCTATCACCTCACTCAGCAGCTGCAAACCAAACCTCCTGCTGAATGCGCCAGCCACCCCGTTACCCTTACAATGAGTATATACTATATCAAAGCTATATTCCTAGAGAAACTCTAGACATTTCCATTTCCTCATGTTCAGGTCCTTCTGTGAGAATATATACCTACTAATATTTTGGTCGTTGTTTCCGGTAAACTGTTCACTAATCAAGCAGTGCTGCCACATCTTCAAGACAAAGATTACTACAGCTAACTCTAGGTCATGGGTCGCATAGTTCTGCTCATGCTTCCTCAAATTACATGAGCCATAGGTGATAAATGATCACTACTGCAATAAGACACAACCCAACCTGGTCCCTGATGCATAACAGAATACTACATACCCAACACCACGCTCTAGTAATCTCAAGATGGTGGCAGTAGTCTGTATCTGCCTCAAATCTTGGAAACATTGATAGCACCTCTAATACCATAGAAAGAGTTTTCCCTTCTTTTTCAATGATGAAAAGGGTAATGCTTCTCTGGAAAATTCAGGTACAAACCTCTGGTAGTACCCATCCAACCCTAGGAAACTATGCACCTCAGTCACTCTCTTGGGTGTCTCCCAAGCAACCAGTGCCTCTATCTTCACCAAATCCACCACAACACCAGCCTCTGAGATGATGTGTCCAAGAAAATGGAACTCCCAAATCTAGAACAGGAACTTCTAGAGATTCCCTTAAAGCTGGATCTCTTGGATTGTATTCAGAACAATATTCAGGTCTGTAGCGTGCTCCTCCTCCAACGTTGAGTACACCGAGATTCCATCAATGAAGACTACCACAAAATGATCAAGGTAAGGATGGAAGATCATATTCACGAGTCCCATGAACACATCTGGGGAATTGGTTACCATAAAGGGAATCACCGAAAACTCATAGTGGTTATAATGAAATCTAAATTTTGTCTTCGATATGTCCTCATCCCATACATGAAGCTGATGATAGTCTGATCTGAGGTCAATCTTCGAGAACCACATCACTCCCTTTAGATGATCGAAGAGATAATCAATTCTTGACAGTGGATAATTTTTCTTCATGGTCACTTGGTTCAGCTGCCAGAAGTCCACACATAGCCTCAAGATCCCTTCTTCCTTCTTGGAAAACAAAACTGGGGCTGCCCATGGAGAAACACTAGGTCTTATGAAACCCTTCGTCTAAAAGTCCTCCAATTGTATAATCAGTTCCCAGAGATCTTTAGGAGCCATACAATATGTAATAGTAGCTATCAGTGTCATCCTTGGGTTCATGTAAATGTAGAAGTAAAGCTCTCTATGAATTGGTAGTCTTGGGATATCTTTTGGATAAACATCCTCATAATCATCCACCTAAACCAGAAATCTCAGACTCATCTCATCCACCGCACCAAGGGTGAGGCTAACCAACTAGTGATTGATCGGCTGCACCCTCATCGGATAAAGTCCATCATATACTACAAAGGTTCTCTTCTCACCTGTGAAATAAAAACCTAGTCCCATCCTTGCAGACACACCACACATTGCGCCTAAAACAATCGATCTGAGCGTGTAATGTAGATAACTAGTTCATACCAATGATGGCGTTGTAAGGCCTTCACGCTAATATTAGGAGATCCCAGCCTAAGATTTAACATCCTAGAGTAAGCTTGTATTGTCTATGTTAGTGTGTAATCATCAAATACTCTCTCATAAATGTCTCTAATCGTGGATACTGAGCCAACGACTCCAAAAAAAACTATGAGCCTCAAACGTGGTCTGTGGAAAAGAAAGTGTGACATGTTCATTTGTCTATAAGAACTGCAGATAAGGTGGAGTAGACACAGATCATACGTCTAATCATCTCTGGAGTGCTGTGGTCATATGCCTCCATTTCCTGAAGTTGGCCTCACCCCTATTTGCTGGCTCCCTAAGCCTATGGTGGACCACCTGGGGGTGGTGGTGGTAGTTCCACAAATTGTCTTCCACCACCCATTGTTCGGATGACTCCCCTAGCATGACTTCCACCCTAAAGACCTCATATTTAGAACCTCTATCACTATCTTGGTGGTCCCTCGACAGTCTAGTGATCATCTGTGTGGGGTGTTAGACAGTCGTGAGCTATGTTACCATGTCCATTGTTGGAGTAACAATAACTAACCCTCAGTTGACATCCTCAATCTCATGAGATATGAACCTTTTACCCTATAACATGGGGTCATCCACTCGAATGTATGTCCAATTTGCGCCTCTAATTCATCTGCCTGCTACATGTTGTAGATGAATCATCCACCTATCATCTGGTGGTGGCTCTCACTGTCGGTGCCTGCTCGACCAGGAATCTATCCACTAGTAGATATCACTATAGTATTCCAACCTATGTCAGGATTCTTAGAAAAATCATTGAAATCAAGATCTCCAGTCAGAGTCCCTGCTCAATGGATTGGGCCCTGAAGAAAGGGTCTTGTACCATGTTAGTGGGGTAGCGGGAGTGGTCGGAAAACCTCTTCAAGTACTGGCCCATAGTCAAATTCCATGATGTAGGTGCAGTAGCTTCTAAATACACACAGAGCGTAGTGTCGCTGGTACAAACTACGCCCTAAAAAAGCTCTCAATGTACAACTAGGCAAGGGTCACCACTTCATGTGTCTGGAGTGTCAAACTCCACCATGTCCCTACCATGCCCTGAAAAAGGATAGTAGATAGAATCACTATCTAGTTTGTAGGTGTCTCTACCAGGTAAAAACCCAGGTTAACTGCGTCCAGCCAATCTTGAGCAACCTAAGGATCTATATCACCTCAAAAACTTGGAGGCCTCTATCTCTGGAACTTATGGAGCACGCTCAGTCAACGTGCACTGTCTACTTACAGGGATGGTAGAAACTGTTTCTCTATGGGTGGTGGTGTTACTGGTACACCACCCGAAGGTGATATCGCTGTAAGTGGTCCCTGTACTGACACCTCATCGTTCAGTTGGCCATTTTTGTGATCCCTTATAGGAATCTTGGCTAGCTGTCTTCGTGGAGGAATCCTGTAGGGAAACAGATGTTCCACGGTCAATAATTTATACTTGGTGAGCTGACTCAGAAGAGATCAAGAGATTTTTTTTGAAAACACGTGCAACCAATGTTTTCATGTACCGAGTCATAAAACATCTTTCATGGTCCTAGTGTATGGATACGTTGGTTATTGTACCAACACTGGAATCCCCAGACTAAAATATCAAATCAATACACTTAAAATTATTTCCCCCATTGAAAATACAGACCCTTAGTTCTTCTTGTGGAACTGTCCGTCCTTTGATACCACTTTGTCATGACCCATCCCCTGGGGATCATGGAATGAAAACCCCAATCTTACCTTCCATAGGCCAGGGGATGTTGACTAGAATTGAAATTTCACATCCCCAAAAGGGAAGGAATTGACTTTCAACCTATACACACACACACATACATCCGATACTATGAAAAGTAAGCTGAAACTTAATCCGAAAACATGTACAAGTACAAGATAAATTAAAAGGGTGTGGAATACAAGCCCAAATAAATAGAAAGCATAGTAAAGTAAGTACAATCTTTAGAGGCCGTCTGCCAAGGATCCGGCTAGAATGGTAGGTACAGATCACTATCGTATTTCACAACAGAACACCACGTCTATCGATCCATATCTAAGCACCGTCTAGCCTTGGATCATCAATATCCCGGTCAAAGTCGTTCTTCATCAACACGAGACACAATATTTGTGGGAAAATCCCTTATAGGGTTGAGTATAAAAATACTCATTAGGGACCCCAAGACCAAATCAGGTCTCAAAGAAATCCATAAAGGAGAATACCATAAACAAGATCTCAAAGTAAAGAAGAAAGCAAAAGACACAGATCACACAAGTTTAACATAAGTACATAAGTTAAGATGATTATTCATAAATGAAAATCATCTAATTATATTAAGAGGCTCTGCTCTTAATCCACGAAGGGTTGCAGTGCTACTAATCCATGAAGGGTTGCTCTGCGGCTGATCCATGACAAGTCGCTCTATGGATGATCCACGATGGGTTGTGCTGCTGTTCGTTCATGAAGGGTTGCTCCCATGCTGATCCATGAAGGGTAACTCTTATGTTGATCTAAAGATGGTCACTCTTATATTGATACACAAAGGGTCACTATGATGCTGATCCATGAAGGTCCACTCTTCATTATTCACGTCACAGCTGGCCACTGGATTCCCACACCTAGCAAACTTTAATTCTAGAGGATCTTATCACGACTCATCCCCCGGGGCCTGTGTCGTGACTACCTTATTCCAGCCTCCAATAGGCCAGGGGTTGGCGACTAGCACCAGAAATACATATCCCTGAAAGTGGGACAACATTGCCTTTAAACAACAAAACACACATACGAATAACACAACAAGATGAAAACCACGTAGTAAACCTAGATTAATAAAGTGTGTACTGAATGTAAAGGGTCGAAATACATGCCTAAATAAAATATAAAACTAAAATAGAAAACAACTCATGAGATTTCCCACCATGGATCCTACCTAACTGGTAGGTACAAATCGTCACCACAACTCTCCATGTGAATAGGTCTCCTCCATGTACCACCTGATCTTGGCTCCCTAATGTCTCATCCAAGCTTATTATCGTCTGCACAAGACACAACAAGGTGCAGGTGAATCCTGTGTAGGGGTGAGTATAAAAATACCCATTAGGGACCCTGATACCACCGAAGGTCTCTCTGAATTCCAAAAAGGAAAACCACAAAGCTTGATCTCTAATCACAAAGCATAAATAAAAAGAATCAACTCAAATCAGGTATACAACTGAAAGATCTGGAATAAATGTGATTATTCTTAAGATATTTCACTTTATTCTGTTAGGGAGTTACACAACTAAACCATGATGAATTTGTTTTATTGTCGGTCCACTCATGATCGTATATCGCTAATCTATGATAGGCTACACAAAATTTGTTACTCATCGGTTCGTGCACTGCTGATCTACACATGGTCTCTAGAATACTGATCAATATAGGGTTGCTGTGATGCTGATCCACACATGGTCTCTATGATTCTTATCCACACATGGTTGCTAAAATGTTGATCCACATAGGGTCTCTATGATGCTAAACCACACAGGGTCTACATGATGCCTATCCACATAGAGTCACTATGATGCTGATCCACATAGGGTCTCTATTATTTATATACAAACAAGGTCGTTATGATACTGATCCACACAGGGTATATATTCAATTGACATCTTGATACAGGATTCCCCGCACCCGGTGCGCTTGATTTACATAGTATCTATTCCCCAAGATATCAGTCATGTATCAACTTCCATGAAGTTCAACAAAGAACTAACCCAAAGGACGTCATTGTCGTAAGGTTCCCAATGCAATAGACGACACATCAATCAGATGCTCGGTCTGTGAGTTATAGGCTTTTTAGTGCCGAGGGCCAGGATGGATTCCAGTTCAATCCAACCTGGTTGTACTCCAACAGTATACCTAACTCATGTGTAGTATCTCAAAATTACCATCTTTTTCAAAGGATTCCAACTCCGCAAATGGTTCATCAAACAGACATATGATTTGTGAGATACGGCCTGTTAAGCATATAGGCCGAAAAGGGTCTAGGTCCAGTCCGACCCGGTAAGACCGACCTAACCCAGCCCATCCTAGGCCGACCCTACCGTGTATGGGTCTGAACTAGGTACAACCCAACCCAACCCAAAACTACCAGGATATAGACCTCCCTGGCCCACCTCGACTTGGCGTAGCCCACTAGGTGACCCAACCTAGGTGGTTGGCACGGTCTGCCAGCCTGGTGGCAGACCCCCTCCCCGAATAGCTTTGTTGTTCGTGTATTTCCACCAGCGGTGCCATGTGGTGCCACCCACCTGTTAATGGGGCCCATACGGAATGAGTACCTTTAGACTCTACCATGTCTTCGATGCCGCGACCTCCTCAACGCGACGTCCAATGGTGTAACGCCTTCCACCAACACGGTCGATAGAGGGTCAGCCGCCCCTACTGGCCAACACAACACATATGGGAGTCGCCTCCATCCATGAACAGTGATAGTTAGAAGTATCTGTTGTCCCCAAGGGCCGGTCTCCGATGCCGCCACGCTGGTTCCATGCCAAAGAAACTTCCACGAGCCTCCAGGTGAGCTCTGGTGGTCCGTTTTGCCTTCCGAACACGCCTACATGCCTCTCGGGTTGCTGCTATCACTATGTGGCTTTCATATTCAAGATTCCACTGAGTTAGAACTTCTCCCATGAAGAATTCTACATTAACAAATTGGTGAAAGGTTCGTGCCTTGTTCATTTGGCCCGCGTAATCCTTGTTAGTGTCATATCAAGCGGGTATTAAATAAATACATTACATAGATAAATATTAAACTGTTCCAGCTCATGAAGCAACCCCCTGCAAATTCAGACGAATCACAGATCAAATATTTTTGGTTGATCTGCATTTTTCATTCTTTTCAAGATAAGGGAAATGAATCGTGAGAATTTATTGAATTTAATAACAACCCCTACCTCATAATTGGAGGAGACATCGCAGTTGTGGATGAAGAATCCACACTCAAGGAATCCATCAGATTTTGTCGACCCCAGATCGATTCCTCCAATATTGCCGACCGAGCCTCCGTTCTTCTTTGGTGGACGATGTCATGACACTTCATGAGAGGTTCCTTAATTTTTGTCAAAAAACCAAGCATGCGACTCAATTAAATTGATGGAATAGGTGATTAATGCAACAATATATAAACGAGGTTCATTAATCAATGAACCCCTTAATCTCAACGATGTGGTTACAAAACCGAAGAGTTAAGCAATTAAATAGCTTGAAAACTCAGCGGCCCATCCACCAACACTGAACCGTTGGTAGAAAAATAAAATAATAGTTTAATGTTATTTTATTTTTCATTAAAAATTCGACAAAAATATATTTTTTACCTGTCCTACTACGGTCGATGTTTAGCCTCCCTTATGCAAATATTGGCGCTACAGATTCGACGGTGCCATCAGATTTTTGAATTTGAGCATCATTTCAAATGATAGAAATCACCGCATGCATGTTTACTGAACACAATTTTAAAAAGATCAAAATTCCTTTCTAGACACACCGGGCCTCAGAATCAAGAGTCGTCACATTTCACAGACTTGTAATAATCCCAAATAAATTAAAGAATTATATGGAATTTTTGGGTCTTTTGAATTCTCCCCACCTTAGGGAGTTTTTTCCCTGAAATCTACATAAAAACTAGGGAAAAAATGGGGATACTGAGCACATATCTGAGCATCCCTCTCCGAAGCGCTTTCTTGGAGGTTCACAGGCCTCCAATGAACTCCCACCATAAGAATTGACCGCCAATGAAGGACCCGCTCTTGTCGATCCTCTATCTCCACAAGGAACTTTGCAAATGTCACCCCATTGTTGATGTCCAACTCTCCCCAGTTGATAACGTGTGATGGATCATGGACATACCTACTCAGCTGTGACACATGAATAACAATATGAACCTGGTGTATCTGTGGGGGATGAGCTAGATGGTACGCCACCTCGCCTACTCTGCTCAGGATCTAGAAAGGTCTGATGAACCTCCGAGATATATTGTCACCCCAACTAAACCTCTTGCAATCCTTATCAGTGTTAGACCCGTAAGAAGAAATGTTCTCCTTCCTAAAAATCCAAGGGTCTCTATATCTTGTCGACCTAAGGCTTCTGCTAGCTCTGTGTAGTCTTCATCCTCTCCTGGATGATTTGCACCTTCTTTGCGGTAGCCTCTACCAACGCTGGACCCAGATTAGCTGACTCCCCTAGGTCTGTCCAGCATAGTGGTGATATGCAAGGTCGCCCATACAGGGCCTCAAACAAATCCATTCCAATGGTGAAATGGTAAATATTGTGGTAATAAAAATCCAACAGTGGAATGTGGTCCTCCCAACTCTGGCCAAAATCAAGGACACTAGCACAAAGCATGTCCTCAAGTGTCTGCATGGTCTGCTCTATCTAACCATCTATCTGAGGATGGAAGGAGGTACTAAAATTTAGCCATGTCCTGAACAACTCTGGTAATTCATTCTATAAGTAGGATGTAAAAAAAGTGTTGTTATTTGAGACAATCATCATTGACACCCCGTGAATCCTCACAATATTCTTTACGTAGATAGATCCCATGCTCTCTATTGATCCCTGCTTTTGTATGGGTAGAAAGTGGTCCAACATGGTGTGTTAGTCAATGATCACCCAGATGGTATTGTGGCCCCTAGATATACATGGTAGCCCCGTCACCAAGTCCATGGAGTTACCATCCCACTTCCACTCAAGTACCTTAAGTGGCTGAGCCAATTCTACAGGTACCTGATGCTCGACCTTCACATCCCGACAAGTGAGGTATCGTGATACGAACTCCTTCACTGCTTTCTTCATCCCTAGACACCAGTATTGACACTGGAGGTCTTCGTACATATTTCCACTGTAAGATGTACCGTCAAAGGGGATGTATGAAACCCACTCAACACCTCCTCATGTAGCATCACTAGTACCATAGTGAGTCCCCTAAAGAATATTAAGTGATCCCTACCTTAAAAAAAATCCATCAGGAGCTTGTCTTGATGATATCTGAGCACGTCGGGCCCTCAAGTCTATGTCCCCAAGTTGTGCCTCCCTAACTCACTAAAAAAGTAGGGGATTAACTATCATAGAAAAGAGGTAATCTACTCCATCACTATCCAAGAAGGATAACCGCAACACGGCTAGCTGCTCTGTCACCTCACTCAGCAACTATACACCAGACGTCCTTCTATGTGCGTCTGCTAATATGTTTCCCTTCCCAGGAGTGTAAAATATCTCAAAGTCATAGTACAAGATGAAATCTTGCCATCATCTATGTTTTAGGTTTAGTTCCTTCTGTGAAAAGATACACTTGAGAATCTTGTGATCATATTATACTGTAAAACGTTCGCCCATCAAGTAGTGCTGCCATATCTTCAGAGCAAAGACCACTGCTGCTAACTCTAGGACTTGGGTAGCATAGTTCTAGTCATTCTGTCTCAACTGTCATGAGCTGTAGTCAATCACTGCTCGCTTTGGGATCTTAAACAAACCTAGTCTGGTCATTGATGTGTCACTGTAGACTATATAATCAACACCCTCTTCTGGTAGCCTCAAGATGGGGGAACTCGTCAATCTATGCCTCAACTCTTTAAAACTCTGATGGAATCTCTCCATACACACAAAGGATTATCCCTTCATTGTCAATGATAACAAGGGTGTTGAAACTCTGGAAATTTCATGTACAAATCTCTTGTAGTATCCAACCAGACCTAAGAAACTTCGAACCTCGGTCCCACTCTTAGGTGGCTCCCATGAAAGAACCGCCTCTATCTTTTTTGTATTCACTGCATCTCCACAATATAAGAGAACATACTCCAATATGTGAACCTATTGTATCAAGAGATTTCACTTAGAGAGATTTATATAAAGTTGGTGATCTTAGAGTGTATCCAAAACTATATATAGGTGCATGGAATGCTCCTCCTATGATTCTGATTATATCAAGATATTGTCAATGATGTCTACAATGAAGAGATCAAGGTATGGATGAAAGATTCTGTTCATGAGAACCATTAACACTGTTAGAGCATTGGTCATGTTGAAGGGAATCACCAAGAACTTATAATTCCCATACAAACATCTAATGTTAGTGTTCGGTACATCCTCAACCCATACCCTGAGTTAATGATAGCCTGATCTGAGTTCAATCTTTGAAATCCACCGTGATCCCTTCAACTGGTCGAAGAGATCATTGATCCTCGACAGAGGATGCTTTTTCTTCACAGTAACCTAGTTTAGGCGTCGATTTTCCACACAAAGCCTTAGACTCTCATATGCCTTCTTGGCAAACAAAATCGGGGATGCCCATTAAAAACACTGGGCCTTATGAACCCATTCTTCTGCATGTCCTCTAAGTGTACCCGCAACTCATGAAGCTCCACAAGAGACATCTGATATGATAGTGTAGATATCAGTATTGTCTTGGGGTAAAATATGACATATATTCTACCTCTATATGATAAGGTAGTCCTAGAACATCATGAGGAAAGACATCAACATACTGGTCCACCACTACAGGATAACTCGGACTCCTCACGTCAACTGCCCTGAAGGTAAGGCAAGAAAAATTGATGAGTGATTCGATACACCCTCCCCAGAGTAAGTAAATACTATGATAAAAAGGATTCCTTCTCTCTGGTGAAGTAAAACCTGATCCCGTCATTGTGGACGCACCAGAAATTGCGCCTAAAACAGTTAATCTGAGCATGGATTGTGGATAACCTGTCTATACCCAAGATGACATTGTAAGGCCTCGACGCTGCTACTAGGAGATCACAGCCAAAACACTCACCTCCTAGAGTAAGCTAACACTACTGGTACTAGTGTGTAAACATTTAATCCTCTCCCATTGGATTATCTAATCGTAAGGATCGAGCCAATGGCTTCACCAGAATCTCTGATCTCTAAATGAGAGCCCTGAAAATAAAAGAGTGACTGGAACCTATGTCTAAAAGTACTGCATCTAGGGTAGAGTATATCTCTATCATACCTCATATAATCTCTGGAGCACCATGTTAATAGGCCTCAGCTTCCTAAAACTGACTTCGTCTCTGTCCTCCTATCCTTGAGGTCGGGGTGGACCACCTGGAGGTGGTGGAGGTAGAACCAAAAATCATTACCCACCGCCTGCTGCACGACCTGCTCCTCTCCCACATCTGCAACCCTGTCAAAATCCTTGCGTAAATATATTCCTATGCCTATGAAGTCCCTCTACTGTCTTCTAATCATCAATACAACTGGTCAGGAAGTCGCGATCCATGTGGCCATGTCCACCACACGTGAAACACATTTTGCTCCTCTTTTGGAATGCTCTACCTGGTGAGCTTCTCACCTCAGACCCTATGTCTTGGGGTTGTCCTTTAGAAGATATAGCCTACTTGGACCTCTTCATCATCTTCCTACTTCCTTCTATAGAGGAATTGGCTACCTGTCATCCGGTGTTGGGTATCACTGTTGGTGCCTGCTTTGCTAAGAATATCTCAACCAATAACACTCTCCTGATTACTCTATCCTACGTCGAGATATTGAGAGATATCATCAATGCTATGATCTCCCACTAGAGACCCTAATCAAATGTATGAGCACTAAAAAAAGGTCTCATACCATGTTAGTGGAGTAGCGTGAGAGGTCAATGAATATTACCGAGTACTAGGCTACTTTCAGGCTTCCCAGGGAACTGTCTCACCTCGAAACCTCGAAGGCCTCTCCTGCTGGAACTTGGAAAACACGCTCAGTCAGTGTGCACCAACGGCCAATGGGGTTGGTGGAAACTTCATCCCAATGCGTGGTGGTGCTACTAGTGTACCACCCGAAGGTATTATCACTGTAAGAGGGCCCTGTACCGAAGCCTCATCACTCGGTGGGCTGTCACCTAGAACTCTCTCTAGAATCCTGGATGACTATCTATGTGGTGGCATACTGGAAAGAAACTAGTGTTCCATGGTCAATAAGTTTTACCTAGTGAGATAACTAAAAATATATAAAAAGTAAAAACATTTCCAATACACACACAATTAGTTTTTTCATGCATCGAGTCGGAAATCAGAATTCATGGTCCTGGTGTATGGATACGTCGGCCACCGCACCAACACTCGACTCCCAGAACTGAAAACCACAATCAAAACACTTAACAATATTCCTCCATTAGAGAGATCAAGGTCCTAGTTCACTGGTAGAACTGGCTACTCTGATACCACTTTTTCACGACCCGTCCCTTGGGGCACATTCCATGACTACCCCAAGCCCGCCTTCCATAGGTCATGGGTTGGCTACTAGCACCGGAAAGGCATATACCTAAAAGTGGGAATACATTTCCTTTAAACCTACAAATACTCATACCAAGAACAAAACAAGATGAAAACCATGTAGTAAAACTTTAGTAGTTAATTGTGTACTGAATGTAAAGGGGACAGAATACAAGCCCAACTAAAAGATATAACTACTATAGAAAAAAACTCCTCATATTTTCCACCGTGGATCCTGCCAGAAAGGTAGGTACAACTCATCTCCACAGCTCTCCACATCAACTAGTCTCCTCCATATACCGCCTGGTCCTAGCTCCCTAAAGTCTCATCCAAGCTACTCGTTTTCTACACAATACACAACAAGGTGCGGGCGAAGCTGATGCATGGGTGAGTATAACAATACCCAGTAAGGACCCTGATACCCCCAGAGGTCTATCAAAATTCCACAAAGGAAAATCACAATGCATGATTTCAATAACAAAACACAAAGAAAAAGACTTAGCTCAAACCAGGAATACAACTCATAGATCATGAATAAAGATGATTAGTCTTAAGATTTATCATTTTATTTCTGAACTAGAAAGAAGTTTTCCAATTTCGATCCACACATGATTTTATGTCGATAATCCATTATGGGCCGCTCTAAGGATGATACTCATTAAGTCATGCCCTGTTTATATACACATGGGTTTCTAGAGTACTGATCCACATGGGGTCACTTTGATGCTGATCCACAGAGGGTCGCTATGATGCTAATCCACAGAGGGTCTCAATGATGCTGATCGACACAGGGTCACTATGATGTTGATCCACACAGGGTCCCTATGATGTTGATCCACATAGGGTCTCCATGATGTTTATCCACATAGAGTTGCTATGATGGTAATCCACACAAGGTCTCTATGATGTTGATCCACATAGGGTTTCTATGATGCTTATCCACACAGGTTTGTTGTGATGTCGATCAACATAGTGTCACTCAGATGCTGATCCACACATGGTCTCAATTCAATTGAAAACTAGCCACAGGATTCCCTGTACCTGGTGAAATTGAGTTCTATAGTATTTTATCCTCATGATATCTTTCATTCCTCAAATACCATGATCTTCAACAAAAGAGTAACCTAAAAGACTTCCATGTCGTAAGGGTCCCAACACAATAGATGACACATCAATCAAACGTTCAGTCTGTGAGTTGTAGGATTTTTAGTGCTGAGGGTCTGGTTGGATTTGGGTTCGATCCATCCTAGCTATAATCCAACATTCAAAAAAAAATAGGTGTAGTATCTCAAAAGGAACATCTCATTCTAGGGATTACAGTGCCATAGACGATTCATCAAATGGATGTCTGGATTGTGAGATACATCCTTTTAAGCGTATCTGGGCAGAAAAGGGTCTAGGTCCGGTCCGACCCAAGGAAACCCATCCTAGGCCGCCCCAACCAGATCTGAGTCTAACCCGACCCGGCCCGAGTGGCCTAGGTTGTAGGCTCTTCCCATTGGGCTGTGGACTAACCTAGCCCACCTCAACTGGGTGGATCCTGCCGGGTGACATGACGTAGGTTATTGGCGTGGTCTGCCAGCTAGGTAGCAGACCACCTCCCCGGACTTCTTTTCTTTTTGGGTTCTTCAACCAGCAGCACCATGTGGCGCCACCCTTCTATCAGCAGGACCCATGGGGTGTGGTTCCCCTTCATCTCCACCGCGGCTTCAATTCCGTGACCTCCTTACTGTGATGTGAAATGGTGTGCCTCCTTCTACCAATGTGTCTAGCCAAGGTTCGGCTACCCCTACTGACCAGCATGACACCTACGGGTGCTGTCACGCCAGTTCCGCGCCGATGGCACTTCTGCAGGCCACCGAGTGATCTCCGGTGGTCCGTTTTCCCTTCCAAATGCTTCTACGGGCCTCTGGGGTTGCTTCCATCATTGTGTGGATTCTGGATTCAAGATTTCATTGAGTTCAAACTTCCCCCACAAAGAACACAATAAAAATAATGTGGTGAAATATCCAATCCTTGTTCATTTGGCCCACACCCTCCACATTAGCGTCATATAAATCATGTATTAAGTAAATACATCACATAGATAAATCTAAACCCATTCAATCTCCCACAAAACCACCTGAAAATTCATGTGAATCATGGATAAACTCATTTTGTTCGATCCATGTTGGTCATGATTTTCATGAACAAGTAAATGAATGGTGATAATTTATTGAATTTAATAACAACCCCTACCGTAGAATTAGAGGAGACGTTGAGGTTGTGGATGAAGAATCCATGCTCAATGAAGCTGTCGGTATTCGTCGATCCCAAATCAATTCCTCCAATGTTGTCATCCGAGCCTCCATTCTTCATTGGGGGAAGATTCCATAGAACCTCATAAGAGGTACCTCAATTTCATGTCAAAAACCCAAGCTCGAGCATCAATTAAATATAAGGAACATGTGATTAACACAACAAGAGATTAATGAAGTTAATTAATGAATGAACCTATTAATCTCAATGGTGTGGTTACAAAACTAAAGATTCAGACCATTAAATGGTTCAAAAACTCAGCAGTCCTGACACCACTGTTCAACCATTGGTAGAAAAATAAAATAACAATTTTATGTTATTTTATTATTCATTAAAAGGTCTATAAAACTAACTTTTTCACCTGACCTACCATGGTTTAAGTTAAGCCACCCTTAAGCGAATATCAGTGCTTTAGATTCATCAGTGACATTAGATTTTTAATCTGAGGACTGATTCAAAATCTAGAAAACACTGCTGAAATGTTTACAGAATGTACCTTAAAAATAGTTCAAAATTCAATTCTGAGCACAACAGGCCATGGAATCAAGTGCCATAAATTTTCAAAGACGTTTAATAATCTCAAATAATCTGAAAAAAACTATATAGAATTATGGGGTCTTTAAAGATCTGATCATTTAGACATGCATCGTACCTCAACCATCATGAAGTCCCACATAGAGTAACCAAAAGGACAGTCTCATTGTAAGGGTCCCAATGTAATATTTTTCACATCGAATGGACACACGGTCTGTAAGATATGGGATTTTTTAAAAAAAATGAATGGTTGGATTCGAGTGCAATCTATCCCTTCTTGGGTCTGTTCCGTTGGGTCACGACCTATTGGGTCACTGGTCCGGCCCACTGGGGCTTGTCCAGCATGCTTGGCAAGTCTGGACCGTGCTCCGCCCAGTCCACCAGAGGGAGATCGACCTTCTCCCTGGCCGGGACGTGGCTGGATGCCACGCTCGGCACCCCATCTCACCTTGCATTTCATCGCGGGGCCATTTATTCTCTATTTTCATGTGACCATAGCCTGGCAGCAACGCGTCCAGCCAATATGGTCGGTCGGGACATCCGCACGTAGTCTTCGACCGTGTGATTCCGGCTCGCCTGAGCTGCCCTAACACAGGCCACCACTCCATGTGGCGTCGTTCAAAACCTCAATTTCATTCCACTAAGGCCATCTTTTCATAACTACCGACTACCTCGGCACACCGACTGGCACGCCGCTTCCCTCCACCCGCGACCACTAGCGCTGGCATGCCAATGGCTCTTCATTGGGCCACCTGGGTTTCTCTAGTGGTCCATTTCTTGAACATTCTATTCCTATGGGATCATAGGGCTACCACCTTTATTGAAATGACTTTGAACTCACCTTGCTTCCATTTTTAAAATTTATCCATGAAGAACGCACGAGACATAGGGGCTCAGGCCTTGTTCTTGTTGGCTCACACCATTCACATTAGAAGTTTAAAACCAGGGAGGCTTGGGCATGATGTATCTACAAAAAATGTTTAATACAGAATAAAAACCCCAGAAATATCACCCTCCTATAAGAATGCACGATCCACAGATTAATATTTCTGTTGGTTAATTCGTGTCTTTTTTTAGAATAAGTTAATGGAAACTATAACAAAATTAAATTCCCTATATCATTTTATGTTCATTGCCGTAGCCTTCCACCCTTGATGGTTCAATAATTCAATGTTGTTCTTCACTTCCCATCTTCTTTTTATTGCGGTACGTCGAAGTCGATGACATTATGCGAGAATTAATCTTTCTTATTTAGAGAGGAAACTCGCTAGAGGATTGTCAAAGAATTTCCCATGGTTTAGTTCCCAACTCTCTCCAAGGTAACAGTTTAATAAAAATAAGCACGTCATAACATTTCTATTACTATATGACATTGCATCATTATACTATTTCATTTATTAAACAGCGTATCAGTTATGGGTTCACAACATTCCATTAATGATCCCCATTTAATTTGCCTTGCCACTGCCTCATCACTACAATGCAGCGCCGTCATCCGATGCTCAATGGTTGAAAAGAGAAATAAAATAAATTTTTAATGTTATTTTACTATTTTCCAAAATTTACAAAAAATATATTTTCTATCCGACCCTTTCTGGTCGAAGTTAAGTCCTTTATAGGAGAATCCTGGCATTCCGAGTTCAATGGGTCCCAAATATTTTAGATCCGAGCACCAGTTCAAACGTAAGAAAAACACTCTCGCACGATTACTAGACATACTTTAAAATAAGTTAAAAATTAATTTCTAGGCACCCCTGGCCTCAGAATCATGTGTTTTCTCATCTCCTGGTCTCGAAATAATTCTATTTAATTTAAAAAAAATTACACAGAAATTCCAGGACATTTCAAGAGGAATATCTCAACCTTGATTCAACCATAAATTCCAGCCAAATGCAAGGATCACAACACATTCATGATACCTTATACCATATTGGAGAATTTTTTTTCAAATTCTATTTTTCATTTAGGTTCTTCCATTAATGTAATTCTTCATTCCATGTCTACTTTTCTATAGGTGGGAGAGATTCAACCGACAAGAATTGTTATGAAACTTGCTGACCGGAGAACTATGCACCCAATGACAGTAATTGAGGACATCATTTTAAGAATGAAGAATATTATATTCCTCACTTATTTCTACATTCTTGAGATGGAAGATACCCGAACCAAAGGGCGTGATCATCTCGTTCATGGGAGGAACCTCTTAAAATAGTAAATATTATCATTAATGTTCACAATGGAACACTTTCCATGGAGTTTAGTGGGGAAAAGGTAGGTTTTAACATCCATGATGAAAGAAACAACCCGTCGATGAGAAATCCACTCTTATTTTCTATTCAATGGAATTTCTCTCTAACAACACACACATACAAAATTCTATCCACAAACCATACTCTAACTCATTTTCCACTTCTTCACCCATGGAATAATTGAGTTTTGATTCATGTTTTGTGTGTTGTGTGGTTTATGAAAAATGTAAATTTTGTGATTTATTGATGAGTTTGTTCATTATGAGGTACCTATGACCATCGATGATTTTGTAAATCTCATTTCCATATTTTTTATTTCCTTCCGAGAATAAACATGAGTAGATAGACAGTTTAATGGACCTCACTCCCCCAAAATCCCCTCACCCAATCCAAAAACCACTAGTGTTGGAATTAAAACCACTCCCTTCTAATTTAAAATATGCATATCTTGAGGTTATTGGGAAATTTCCCATCAATATTCCAATAACCTCTATCCACAGTAAGAATCAAAACTACTTGACCTTTTGAGGGAGTGAAAAAAAATATAGGACAAAAATTGGAAGATATTACATGGATTATCCCATTTTTTTAAATGCACCATATACTTTTGGATGACGAGGCTAAGCCTGCAAAATATCTCATCCCCGATTGAATCCCACATTCCATGAAGTGGTAATATTGGAAGTCATAGATTACTTACTATTGGGATCATTTATCCTATATCTGATAGAAAATAGGTTTGGTCAGTTCACATTGTACCTAAAACAACATGAATAATATTTGTGTTAAATGAAAAAAATTTATTGGTCCCAACACGTGTGAAAAATAGTTGTTGAGTTTTTATTGACTACTGTTGACTGAATCAAGCCAAGGAGAAGGACCACTTTCTTCTACCTTTCATTGACCAAATGTTAAAATATTATCTAGTAAGCCCCATTATTATTTCCCAAATGGCTATTCAGGATATTTACAAATCCATATATACCCTGTGGATTATGAAAATATGAGATTTACCTATTCATTCAGCACATTTTCATATAT
This sequence comes from Viscum album, assembly GCA_963277665.1. Lineage (NCBI taxonomy): Eukaryota > Viridiplantae > Streptophyta > Magnoliopsida > Santalales > Viscaceae > Viscum > Viscum album. The sequence goes on from OY728144.1 coordinate 521,501,064, forward strand.
AAGGATGCTTTTTGGTCTATGTAAGGCTTTTCACACATTTCAAAAATGTATATTGAGTTTTTATTACTACCTTGAGAATTATATGAAATTATTTATGGATTATTCCAAATTATATGGATCTGATTTAGATGACTATTTGGTGCACCAAGGTTTCCTCCTCCGCCGCTGCTTTGAAAATGTTCTTGTATTAATTTATGAGAAATTCCATTTCTTGGTTGAGTGGGGGATAAGAATTGTGAATTCTATTTAAAATGATGGAATTCAAGTTGATAAATCAAAAATTGAATTAATATCAACCCTCCTATATCCAAAATGTTTTCATGAGGTGTGAACTTTCTTGGGTCATGCTAGATTTTACCCTCGATTCATCAAAGACATTAATAGGATCAGACATCCCTTATTTCTATTGTTGAAAACATAATCTGAATTTTTTTTAAATAAAAATTGTGAGAATCCTTGAAATTAACTAAAAAAGAGTCTCACATCACCTATGATCATCTAACCACCAAGGTGGGGTCTCTCCTTTGAACTTCTGTGTGATGCCTCTGACTTTATAGTTGGGGTAGTTTGATCAGAAAGAGTTGATAAGGATCCTCATTTCATTGTGTATGACTCACTTAAACTTGACCCTACCCAAGTAAAATACATAACCACAAAAACTAACTTCATTATATTGTGTTTACCATGAAAAAAGTTCATTCATATCTTCTTGGGCCAAAAGTAATTGTGTTTTCTAACCATTTTCCATCTGTTTTCAATTAATGAAACCTGAAGCTAAGCCTCACATCATATGGTGGTTTCTCATCCTATTTGAGTTTGGACTTGAGATTAGAGATAAGATGGGAGTGTGAAATTTTGTATCAGACCACATTAGTAGGATTTCCCAACCACTAGAAAACTAGGTGGACTCATCTCTCCCCATTGGATAATTCTTCCCTCATGAGAACCTTCTTGATTTTGTGTACCATACCCCATTGTATGAGAACACTGTGAATTTTCTAGAAACATCTAGGGTCCCACATGATTTCATCACTTTACAATCCCATTGTTTTAAGCAATATTCTTAGTGGTAAATTTGGTATGACCCATGTTTTCATAGAATTTGCAGTGACCAAGTGGTCGATGGTGTGTCTCTAACGATGAGTTCACCTCTGTTTTGACCTTGTACCACACTTTGTCTGGGGGGAAAGTTTGGATCTCAACATAAATATAGAAAGGTACTTGACATAGAAAATTATTAGAAAACATTTTATTGGGATGACCATTGATTTTTCAAGTCATGCAGTCATTTCAATTAACAGGGAATATCTCCAAGAGGAATGAAATGACCCAACATCCTGTGTTATTATGAGAAATATTCAATTCATGGGGAATAGGCTTCATGGGGAATTTTTCAAATTCATTTGGATTTTTTTAAATCTTATTAGTTGTGGAATACATTTCTTATTGGGTGGAACCAATTTCTACTAAGACCGATGACTCTCGTGTGGTTGTTGATTTTGTGATATACCAAATTTTTATTTAGTTTGGTTGGATGTGATTCGTCATTATTGACCAGGGTTCACATTTTTGCAATATCAACATGAAAGATTTTCTTTGTATATATGGGGTTGTTAAAAAAGTATCCACTTCATATCACCCATAATCTACCAGACAATAAGAAATATCAAATTAGAATGTTAAGATAATCGTGGTAAAAATGGTGCAACCCAATAGGAATGATTGGTGTTTGTTTTTGGATGATTCACTTTTGTCATATCGTGAAGATTTTAAAACCCCAATTTGATTGTCACCATACAATATATGTTCGGAAAGTCTTTTCAATTCCCGGGGGAGGTAGAAAACCATGCATATTGGATTGATAAACAATGTAATATGAATCTTTTAGATACAGTTGAGGCTAAGAATATACAGATTAAAGAGTTGGATGAAATTAGAATTGATGCATATGATAACTCTTGGATCTATAAAGAGAAGACAAAGGATATTCATGATAACATGACTCATCAGCAAAAGATCCATATTGGTGAGAAGGTCCTCAGGTTCAATTATAGGCTAAAGCTCCACCCAAGTAATCTTTGTTCCCTACTTCTCCATCTTTATACTATTAATGATGTTTAACCTTTTGATATTATACATGTTTTTCCTGAGAATAGTAGAAAGAGGATTACTGTGAAAGGTTAGAGCCTCAAAAACTTCTATAAGGATTTTCCAAATCATCTTGTGGAGAAATTCTAATTGATGGGTGCCACATATGAAACCACATAGTAGGTTGTCCATTATACCTACCTTTATCTAATTATCTGTTTATTTAAAATACTTTCATTGAGGACAATGTAATTTTAGGTGAGGGAGAGGGTAACATTTTATAATTAGGATTAAAAAAACAAAAAAAATGTGTTTTTATTTTTTATTACTTTTTCTTTATTTTTTATTTTTAAATATAACATTATCTTAACAATAATATCCAAAATCAATTTTAATGCTTGAGTTGATTATGCAGAAACCTTCACTATTTTTGGAAAAATGATTTTAAAATTAATTTTACATGTAATAGTTTTATAAAATTTATATTTTCATATCATTATTAAGTTTTTATGTATTCTTGAAACCCATGTCTCATTAGCACTGGATAATATTGTAATCAATTACCCAAGATACATTCTAAACCCTTTATTACATATTCTTCCTTTTAATCACATTCTTTAGAGTTTTGAGTCATGTAGATAAACCAGAACATTATTTGATTATGTTTGAATCCATAAGATTAAAAGTGTACTAAAATCATGATAGATGCCATCATTTATTGAAAATAACTTTTTAAAATTAACCTCTATATTTTACACCTTGACATTTTACCCATATTAATCCTTAGAGATCATGAAATGCCCTTTAGGTAGCCACATTACAAGACAATTTATCCCTATATACCAATATCTTATGTAATTTTTTTTTTATTTTCAACAAGTTTGGGGGATATGCTATTTCTTTGGAGAAAACAAAGATTCAGAAGTAGTATTCCAACCCCTTTTGGCATTATAACCTGGCCTCTGAGTGGAAATTGGCCACTACGGAGGAAGAAACTTATGGTGGGTGTAGTGATGTGTATGCCTATTATGATATGTAGTTGTCCATTCACTCTTTGGTTTCTCACTTTTTCTTCAAAAGTGTCGTGAAAACATAAAAAAAATTAATTACCAACAGTGGGTCCACAAACCATATTATATCATTGTGTTATGCATGCTCCCCTCTTTATCTTTAAAAAAATTGTACATAAAAAATATAGTTGTTTATATAATAAAATAAAAAAAATGGAAAAAATGGAGGAAACAGGATGTTTACTCATTATTATTCACTACTTGGTTGTGACCCACACAAAATGAACCAAGGGGAGAGTGAGTTGTAAGTGATAAATTCATTGGGAACAGTTTCTGAATTTTTATATGCTTTGTACTTAAGATATTAAGAACTTCCCTTCTATTGTAACCTTTTTAACATAAAATACTACCAACTCTTGAACCTCAAAACAACCTATTTTATGTCTTCTTGAGTAGAGTACTAGTTTCTCGGGGTATATAACTTAGAATCATGGAAATTATATGGAAATATCACATGAACTCTAGGAAAAAACCATAACTCAAATTTAATATATTTCTCGAATAAAGAGGGAAAATTTATAGATGAGGTAGGTTTTGACAAGTTTCATGGGTGAGGAAATGAATATAAAAACATTCAAATGTGAGAAAAGAAAAATGATAGGAATATTTATTCCATAAAAGAGACTTGACCAATTTAATTTCAAAATAATCAAGGATTTTTTTACACATTTAATTTAGGAATGGGATTTGATTATGATTTTAGACTTTTCCCTAGAGTACAAAGGTTTATGTGTGGGGGTTTCATTGCACAGTGATATAACATATTTTATTACCTTTATAATTTTATATTAAATTTTTTATGGATTTGATAATCCCATTATTAAATCCTTTTTCACCCAATATATGTTTTGAATTAATTTATTGAAAACATGCTTAAAAGATGTAATTTCACAATGGCCTAATTTGAAATCAGTTCCCATTGTCTATCATATCATTAACTACGCTGATCCAAATGTTAAAATTTCCTTTTTTAGGATCTTATGGTCATGGGTATTCAATTAATCTAAATATGAAAAATATTAAATGTAATAATAAGGGGCCCAAATGTGGACAACAAGTAAAGACATTCTAGGTGGGCCAGATTGCACCACCTTTGTTTATTTGGGACATAACTCGATATTCAGGCATTAATTTGGGATGATTACACCTCCATTGGACATCTAACTCAAACGCACACATCTCCACTAATGTCCATGACAATGAAACTCATTTGTTTCAGTCAACAAGTCATATAAATATGGAGAAAAAATTATATCATGAATCGTGACCTAGCCCCTTAGATATTTGACCACTTTTTGTGGAATGTTTGATGTAATTGTCCATAAAATCACTCCCCTCATCTTTTATCATGTTTCAAAACCATGGGTGGAGGTGTTTCAAATTTGAGATATCTATTAATCTATTTTATTCATCCCCTCCATCATGTTCTTCTAAATTTCATAATGATCAATTAGGGGGGGTCTTTCTTAAAATCCCAAGTTCCATGGTTGTAATCATTGTATGGTAATTGAATTTATGGGTTTTTTTCAATTGTTATTTATTTATACCATATTAATTTGTATTATTATGGTATGTTCAAATAAAAGTCAATAGAACAAGAATCCTAATGCTTCAAATAATAACCTAGATCTTGTGATGAGTTTAGTGTGGTTGCCTCTTTTCTCAACCCTTCCCGATCATGAGTGTGTGAATGGATTATGTTGGTTGATAAAATTCAAGATATTTAACCCATGAATATGAATGATCTTTTCTTGTTGAATATTTTATCATTAACACAAATCTGGTCATCTCATCATGTTTTTGATGTGATTCCTTGATTGAGTTTCATTTTTACATTGATTCAAGTATGTTAATTTTTAGCAGTTGTCGATAATCAATATCATTGATCAGTCATATCCTATGTGGTAACCTAGTAAATAATAACATAACATAATGGTTTAAATATATATAAATCATGGAATCAATGATCCTTCACTTTCCCTTGAGAGTGATGGTGGAATGAGCATTAAGGTATACTTACCCGGGTAGATCGTGATTTCTCCATCCAATTTATCTCACTTAGTAAAATAGTTTCAATTTCTAATTCTAAATAAAAAAACCGAAGTTTTACAAAACCCCATACCCCTTTTAAATTCAAAATAAAAACCCTATTTTTAAAATAATGATATATTTTTCTATAGAATTTTGACCTGGGGTTGCTGCTATATTGCATAAATTCTAGTTAAAAATAAGCATCTAATTTGATGCGCCTGACAAAGAAATCAATAACATAATCTCACTGATTTCAAATACAATGTAAAAAATATTTGGGAGTTTTTTATACCACTAACCTAAAATTCTACGTTTATATACACAATTCATCAATGTCCAAGGTAACACATGGTCACTCCTTCCTTCCCTCTGTTTTTTATGTCGAAAACACTATGATCAAATAGGGCATTCCTTCTAGTTTGAATAATATTCTCATGAGCTTCCCAAGGAAGGTATTAAAATAAGAGAAATGGTTTTCATGTTATCATTAAAAAAGACCATTGGATTTTAAAACACTGGGCATGTCAAATTAATGATGTGAATATGGGATTTATGTTGTGAGTGGATAATTAACACTTATGCCAAAACATTACAATGCATTGTCTTAGAAACCAAGAAGAACTAATTTCAAATCATGAATCCGTATTATGACATGAATTTATATTTGATGAATTTTAAATGAAAAATTCATTGTTTGAATGTATTTCATGGGTTCTACCTAAAACATTTATTACCTATAAACATTTCAAGGAGTTTACACTAAACAATTGACATTTTGAATTTGGAATTCATAGCATGGATTAATTAAGAACCAATAACACATCTTTTATTACTATTTTATACCAATTAAAACCCATCTCACATCATGATTTTATTTCTAATTTCTTAAAAAAACTACTAGCTCAAAGCGAATAAAAAAAATATTAATAAGTAAATACCAATAAAAATATTCGATCTTACAACCCCCATAACGTATAATAGATCATCCTTGATCTATTCTCTAATGTGTATTTGGGGGAATCAGTATAAAAGTCTATCCACAATGTTCATATATCTTATTACCTCTCCCATATCTCCTCTAATACTCACCCATGTTGACACAACACCCATACTAGAGGTATTTTATTCCCTTTATGGTTCTACTCACTATGGTCTATGATAAAAATTGGATTCTCCCTATAGGAAACATCAATATATATCTTGAAATCATCAATGTATATTAATTGATAATGATAAGGATAATATCTCCAATGTTTTGATACTTGAATCATGTCAGGCATGGAACAATAGAATTTTGGATGTGACAAAAAATATGCCTATGAATCGAGCATTTTCACTATCGCAAATGGCCTAAAAAACATATGGAAAAGCTTCCAACGATTTATAATATAGTTTTCTCTATCCAATGTGGCACCATAAGGAAAAAAATGAACAACATCAAACTTTAGAGGCCATATATAATATTCACTATATTTTTTCTACTGGATACACATGAGCACCATCCACATTCTGATTAATGGATCCTTCTTAGATGTATCTTACAAGATACTAGGTCCAATGAACACTATATCTCCAACCACTAACCAATGAGGAGTAGATTTATTTCAAGACACTTCCCCCGGGGCTAGTGTCATGGATACTCCAAGCCCGCCTTCCATAGCCCAGTGGTGGGAGACTAGTACCGAAAGGCATTTTCCATAAAACTGGGAAGTCATTGACTTTATATCCTGTAACCACACACAAACAAGAACACAAAAAGATATGAACACGAGAAAACATAATAGTAAAAGCGTCATTATAGTAAGAAAAAGGGGCCATAATACAGGCCCAACTGGAACATATAGGAAAACTGAAAAGTAAAAGTAAAATGGTACATCTCTTGTGAACACCCGCCAAGGATCCTGCCTTAAGGGCAGGTACAACTCTTGAATGGTCATACCTGCAATAAAACTCATTTAATATCCACCTCCGAGCTACCTACAGTCTTGGTACCCTCGTCCTCAGTCAGCACTGTTCATCGTCTACACCAAACACGACAAGGTGCGGGCATAGCCCGTGCATGGGTGAGTATAACGATACTCAGTAGGGACCTTGAGACCCTCAAGGGCTCACAAAATCCACATAAGATAAAACACAAAGCATGAAATCAACCAAAAACCCTACTTAGTTATATTACCATACATATACCTAAGTTATCAGGTATACCCATCTCAATCATGTGGAAACACAGAGTCCAACTCAAAATCCCAAAAATCAACTATTCCACAAAAAAAAGGAGTACCAAGAAGGTATATACCACAAAGGTACGCCACACAAAAGAATACCACCAAGGTATTACCACAAAGTAAAGTACCACACGTGTATGGAATCATCTCACACCTGGTATAACTTTGGTACAATAGTAGAGATGATTAGATGTAACTACTAATTTATCTTACTCTATTAAGAGGCATACCGACAAATAATCATAAATCATCGTCATACCCACATAGGATCGTAGTACATCGTCAGACCCACACAAGATCCTAGTACCTTGTCAGACCCACACAGGATCCTAGTACATCGTCAGACCCATAGAGGATCCCAGTACACCATCAGTACATCGTCAGACCCACATAGGATCCTAGTACACCGTCAGTACATCACCATACCCACACAGGATATTAGTACAACGTCAGTACGTCGTCAAACCCACAAAAGATCCTAGTATATGGTTAGTACATCATCACACCCACACAGGATCCTAGTACACTGTCAGTACATTGTTAGACCCACACATGATCCTAGTACACTATCAGTACATCATCAGACACACACAAGATCCTTGTACACCGTCAGTACGTCGTGATACCCAGAAAATTTTGTAGTACACCGTCAGTACGTCGTTAAACCCACACACGATCCTAGTACATCATCATTACATCGTCAGACCCACACAGGATCCAAGTACACCTTCAATACGTCGTCAGACCCACAAAGGATCTTAGTACACTGTCAGTACATCATAATACACACACAAGATCCTATTACACCATTAGTACATCTTCAATCCCACATAGGATCCTTGTAAACCATACAACGGGGTGGCCGCGGTGCGGCGGTCTACTATGGCTGGCCGGATGGCGAGCCGTCCTCTCCACACGACACGGTAGTGTGCCCTGCCGTCTCCAGCGGCTGGCTCGGTTGCCATATTCCTCCATCATAATGATTTCATCAAAAAGCACAAGGGATTGCAGAGAGGTTGGGCCTTGTTCGTTTGGTCTGCACCCTCCGCGTTAAAGCGGTAGAAAGCGGTTCACAACTTTTGAATTATGAAGAACATCAATAATGGGTAAGGGAGAAATGTTTAAAAACCAAACCCTACCTCAAAAGTTCATTTATGTGTTGTGAGAAGAAAATAGTGAAGGTGAAGTGGCTTCCAATGATTGTCACTGTCGCAAAAAACTTCCGAAGTTGGGCTCGTGTGTCGTCCTCTTTCTCAGCTCTAAAGAACGTTATTTGATGGAGATGGAATTCTTCATTTGGAGGAGTTTTTCTTCATTGGATATGAGTTTCTCCATGCTTTCCCAAGATTCTCCCTTTTCCAACAATTTCCAACCCTGAAAAAAGAAGAGGTGTACTAACTTATTAAATTAAGTCTATCAATTTAATTTACGTTGGCACAATTAATTGTTGGCACAATTAATTGAACCACATTGGCCTAATAAATTTGGAATAAGTCCATGGGTTAAAAATTAATTAATGAGGAAGTTCAAGGGGTTTCTCCCATTAAGAGGTTTCGGGAGGTCCGCAGCTTTAATTTCAAAATTGGGGTTTTTAGGCTTGGTGGTCCCCACCTACATTACATTCACATGGGAGGTTCCAACAAAAATAAAATAGAAATTTATTTTATTTTATTTTTTATTTCTATGAAAAAGTGAAAAACTATCTTTCACCCTCGACCTACTATGGTCGAGGTAAAGGTATCCTGAAGGGAATACCTATACTGCGAGTTCAAAGGTGTCCTCAGATTTCAATTCCGAGCACTGGATTAAATGTTACAAAATCCTGCTTGCACGTTTACTGAACGTACCCTAAAAAAAGTTCAGAATATCATTTCGAGCACACAAGGCCTCAGAATCACGTACCGTGGATTTTCACAGACTCATAAAATTACCATATAATAAAACAAACATTGAATTTCTGAGTCTTTACATTTTCCCCACATCAGGGCTTTATGTCCCCATAAACCACAACTCAAAACTTGCAAAAAAAGTCGGGGTACTGAGCACATATCTGAGCCTCCTGCTCCTATTTGCTCTCCTGGAGGTTCCTGTGCTGCCAGCAAACATGCACCATAGGTATCGACCTCCCATGAAGTAACCGCTTCTATTGATCATCAACCTCTACTGGAACCTCTATAAACATCACCCCATCATCAATGTCCAGCTCGCCATGGTCGATGACGTGTGATGGGTCATGCACGTATCTCCTCAGCTGGGATACGTGGAAGATGTTGTGCACTTGATGCAGCTGAGGTGGAAGAGGTATGCAGTAATCCACCTTCCCAACTCTGCTAAATACTAGAAAGGGGTTGATGAACCTTGGAGATAACTTTCCACCCCGGTCAAACCTACGCAATCCTCATCGAGGTGAGGCTCGTAGAAAGACATGGTCACAATCCTTAAACTCTAGAGGTCTCCATCTCTTGTCGACATAAGAATTATGCCTTCTCTGTACATTCTTCATCCGCCCCTAGATGATCTGCACTTTTTCTGTGGTAGCCCGTACCATCCCGGGTCCCATGAGTACTAACTCCCCTAGGTCAGTCCTATAGAAAGGTGATCTGCAAGGTCAACCGTACAATGAATATAAAGGTTCTATCCCAATGGTGGATTGATAGCTATTTTTGTATGAAAACTCCAAAAAAGGCAGGTGATCCTCCAAGCTATGACTGAAGTCGAGGACGCAAGCACGTAGCATGTCCTCGAGGGTCTAAATGAGCCGCTCAGTCTGGTCATCTATCTGAGGATAGAAGGCGGTGCTCAAATGAAGTTGCATCCTAAAAGCCTCCCGCAACCCCTTCCATAGTCCGGAAGTGTAACATGAATCATGATCAAAGACAATCGTCACGGGTAATCCATGTAGCTACACAGTCTCCTATATATAGAGGTGTCCCAAGATCTCTACTGAACCCTACTTTCTGATCGGTAGGAAATGGGCCAACTTGGTGAGTTAGTCGACGATCACCCTGATAGAATCCTGACCTCTGGATGTACATGGGAGTACTGTCATGAAGTCCATGGGTATCCCATCCCACATCTACTCTGGGACCTCTAAAGTCTGAAAAAATCCTAATGGTACCTGATACTCTTCCTTCATTTGCTAAAAAGTGACGCACCGAGAAACAAACTCTGCTAATGGTTTCTTCATTTCCATCCACCATTGCTATCATCGGAGATTTTGGTACATCTTCTGCACTCCTAGATGTACCGCTGGAGGGGATGTGTGGAACTCTCTCAACACTTCCTCCCGAAGCAACACTGGTACTATGGTACGTCCTCTGAAGAGGATGATGTGCTCCCCACCTTTAATAAATCCATCAGGTGCCTGTCTGGTGGATATTTGAGAACGTCGAGCCTCACAGTTTGTGTCCCCATGCTATGCCTCCTTGACACGCTGATGAAGTGAGGGAGTGACTGTATGAGACTGAAGAAAATATTCTCCATCCCGATCCACAATGGATATCTACAAAGTGACCAGCTTCTCCATCACCTCACCAAGCAGCTGTATACCAGATATCGTATTGAGTGAATCTGCTACAACATTCCCCTTCCTAGGAGTATATACTATCACGTAGTCATAGTCCTGGAGGAACTCAAGCCAACGTCGATGTCTTATGATCAGGTCCTTTTGAGATAAGATATACCCGAGACTCTTGTGATCTGAGTAGACTGTAAAATGACCGCCCATCAAGTAATGTCACCACATATTCAAGGTGAATACCCCTACTACTAATTCTAGGTCATGGGTATCATAGATCTACTCATGATGTCTCAGCTGTCTAGAACTATATGCTATCACTACTCGCTCCTGCATCAGAACACATTCGAGCCTGGTCCCTGATGCATCACAGTAGACTACGTACCCTATGCCCTCCTTTGGAAGCCTTAAGATGGGGGCACTAGTCAACTTTTTCCACAACTCCTGATAACTCCGTTGGTATCTCTCTGACCACATGAAGGGTTTCCCCTTCTTCATCAATGGCGATAAAGGTGCTGCAACTCTAGATAAATTTGGCACAAATCTGTGATAGTATCTATCCAAATCCAGGAAACTACGTACCACTATCACACTCCTGGGTGGATCCAAAGAATCTACGCCTCAAAAATTACTGGATCAAATACAAATCCAGCCTCTGATATGGCATGTCCCAGAAATTGAACTTCTTGGATCCGTAACTGGAACATCGAGAGCATAACATAAAGCTGGTGCTCTAGGAGTGGGTCCAGTACTACCTGCAAATGATAAACATGATTCTCCTCGGTAGCCGAGAAGTGCAGATTGTCATCAATTAAGACCACCACAAAGTGATCAAGGTATGGATGAAATATCCTGTTCATGATTCCCATGAATACTGCTAGGGCATTGGTCATGCCAAAAGGAATAAACAATAAATCATAATCGCCATACCGACATCTAAAAGATGTCTTCTGCACATCCTCATCTCACACTCTGAGCTGGTGATAGCCTGATCTGAGGTCAATCTCAGAGAAACACCATGCTCCCTTAAACTGATCACAATGGTTGTCAATAAACGAGAGTGGATACTTGTTCTTCACAGTCACCAGGTTCAGACACCAATAGTGAACAAAAATCCTCAAACTCCCATTTTCCTTCTTGGAAAATAAAATATGGGATACCCAAAGAGAAACAATGGGCTGAATGAATACCTTCTCCTTTAAGTCCTCCAGTTGTACCCACATCTCACGAAGTTCCGCAGGATCCATCCGATATGATGGTCTAGATATCGGTGCCATCTCAGGATACAAGTCAATGTAAAAGTCCACCTATATGCAAGGAGGTATACCCAGAACATTATCAGGGAAGACATCTGCCTACTAGTCCACCACTATAAGATAACTCAGACTCTCCACATCAACTTCTCTGAGGGTAAGGCTAGCCATCTGATGAGTGATCAGTTGCACTCTCCTCCCAGTAAGTCCATACTGTGCTGCAAAGGCGCCCTTCTTGCTGTTGAAGGTAAACCTAGTCCCATCCAGGCCGACACACTGCACTTTGCGCCTAATACAGTCTATCTGAGCATGTACTGTAGATAAACATTCCATACCTATGATGTCATCATAAGGCCTCGACGCCGCTACTAGGAGATCCCAGCCAAAGATCTCACCTCCTAGAGTAAGCACACACAGCCGACAATAGTGATTAATTGTCAAATCCTCTCCCGTAGGAGTCTCTAGCTGTAAGGATTGAGCCAATGGCTCCGTCAGAATCTCCGAGCTCCGAACGAGGGTAGTGAAAATAAAAGAAAGACTGGAACATGTGTCTATAAGTACTACAGCTAAGGGGAGTAGATATAGATCATACCTCATATCATATCCGGAGTTCAATGGTCGTAGGGCTCAGCTTCTGGGAGCTGAGATCGTCCCTGTCCACATGCTCCCTCTGGTCGGGGTGGACCACCTGGTGGTGGTGGTGGTAACATCTCGAATCGTTGCCCACCACCAGCAGCATGGATAACTCCTCTACCACGTCCTCTTGCTCCCTACGGACCTCCTCGGTCGAACCTCTATCTCTGCCTAGGTGGTCCCTTGACCATCTGCTGATCATCTGTATGGTGGGTCGGGTAGTCCCAATCTTTGTGACCCTGCCCCACGTATAGCGACCCGACTTTTTCTTACATTATTATTACATCATTTCAAAGATAGACAACATAATAATATTACACAAAGAGGATCCATAGTCTTAGTTTCTTGGGAAACTAGGACCAAACATAACAAGTACAACATCTAGCATAAACATTTATTTAATTTCTTCTTCTCTATCTTCTTATTGGCACTTGTCCTCTCCTTTGTACATGTAGCCACCTAAGGATATACATAAAAAGGGGTGATATAGAAGCCCCAAAAGAGGATAGATAAGAACAATATAGAATGGGGTGAGCATATTCATAAAATAGGAAAAGAATCATGAACATGAGAGGAAGCATTAATAAGAGACTTGAAATGTGGCAATGCATAAAAATGAAACATCATGTCTTAGTGGTTAACTACCACACATGCTTTTGAACCAAGATAGCATCTTGTTCTCACATAATTTCACATTTACTCATGAGATTCATCACTTTACCTAATGCATTGGAGCGCTGTATAAATTTGGGTGCACCCGTCACATTTAAAAATTCATATTGCGCTATATAATTCCGGGTGCACCCGTCACATCAAAACATTATCATTTATCATGCATGCCACATATAACATTAATGAATATAATGAACCCATGAAAAGGAATTGGTTTCATCTCATAATATCACATTAAAAAACATTGGGTTCCCAAAAGAATGATGGAATAACATACATGTTACAAGAACTGTCAATCTTGAATGAGAAGTAAAAGGTGTGTTCTTGAAAGAAGAGTTCTTTTGGAAAACATTTTATTTTTCATAAATATGAGTGACAAACATGTATATTACAGAAAATGAAATGCAATGATGAACAAAATATTTTTAAGGAGTAACCATATAAAAAATAAGTGAAAGAGGGAGAACCTGAAGGATGAATGTTGGGTTCAAGAATTTCCCCTTACCTTGTACCTGAATGCTTCCTTCTCTTTAATGTCCTCTAGAATCCTCCTCTTGAGAACCTTTTTAAGGGCCTAAGCATGGTCTTTTGATGAGACCAGAAGCTATTGGATGTGGGGGACGGGCTAGGTAAGGTGTTAGGGAAAAGTTTAGAGATGTTTTGGAGCTTGAGTGGTGTGAGGAAAAGAGGGAGTGAAGGGTGGCATTTATAGTGGAGGGGAGAGGGGTTTCCTTAATATAAAATTCAGTTGTTTATTAATTTCCCCTAATACAAGGAATAGTGAGTCTTGAACAACCAGGAATAGTAATTTTATAATATAATCCCTAACCAAGTGGGCTTACATCAGCAGAACATCACACATGACCCTATAATTAGTTTATTTAGCTTATTTTGTAAATTACGGTATTTCACTATTCATCAAAATTTCAAGTATCTTAGAAAAATCCCAAAATTTACCCCAACCATTTTTCGATGTGTAGAATCAAACAATGAAGTCAATTTTTCAAAAATAATTTTTAAATATTATTAATTTAATATTTAATTAAAATCATAATTTACTTAAAAAACAGTTTTTAAGATTGAAATTGATTGTATAGTGCTTTCAAAAATTACGTAGGGTCTTATAAAATTATCTAAAAACTGTAATACATTGATTCAATAATTTATGAATACATTTTAGTGAAATAAATTTTATTTTAAATTAATTAATTAATTATAATTAATTATTTATGACTTACAAAATACCAAAATGTTTACTAAGGTCAAATTGTCACTTTATAAGATGTCTAAATTTTATTTTTTTATTCATTGGTAATGTTAATCTTATGTTGGATGATTTACTACTCATAAAGGTCATATTAATATTCATAAGGGTAGGTTACTATTCATAAGGGTAGGTCACTATTCACCAAAAATTATTTTTGTTTCATTAGACTCCAAAAATCATCTTGAACACAACCGTGTATGTCGTATTTTAAAAATTCCAAACATAGGAGTGACAAACTTATGTTTAAATGTCACTTTTCACATAGTATTTAATTATTTTGTGTTGTCATGTAATTTTATGGCATAAATATAAGATGGGAATTTCCATTGAAAAACATTGGGTCGTTACATTCTTCCCCACTTAAGAAATTTCACCCCTGAAATTTCACTTTACACAAACAGGTGAGGGTACTTCTCCTTAATTTCCTCTTCTGGTTCCCAAGTTTCTTCCTCAAACTTATGGTTCCTCCATAACACTTTGACAAGATGGGTTGTCTTGTTGCGTATAACCTTATCTCTCTGATCCAGAATCTTTACCGGCTTCTCCTCATAGGAGAGATCATCTTCTAGCTATACCACCTCTGAGTTTAGTACATGTGAGGGGTCTAGTATGTACTTCCTCAGTAATGATACATGAAACAAATCATGAACTTGAGCCATATTCGGTGGAAGTGCATGCAGATAGGCCACAACTCCTATACGGTCACGGATCTCAAAGGGGTCAATATACCTTGGGCTTAGCTTCCCTTTATTCTCTAATAAAATGACTCTCTTCCATGGAGATATTCGAAGGAAGACTTTATCTCTAATGTCAAACTAAAAATACCTTCGACAGTTGTCAGCATAACTCTTTTGTTGACATTGAACATATTTGATGTGTTTCTGGATGACTTGAACCTTCTCTGTCATCTCTTGCAAAAGATCAAGTACACGGATCTTTCTTTCTCCAACTTCATCCCAACAGGATGGAGTTCTACATCGCTTTCCATACAGAGCTTCATATAGAGCCATCTGAATACTTGAGGGGAAGCTATTGTTGTATGAGAACTCAACCAATGGGAGATATTGATCCCATCCACCTTTGAATTCTAGAGAGAAGGATCTTAGTATATCTTCAAGCATTTGAACAGTCATTTCAGACTAGCTATTAGTTTGGGGCTGATAGGCCGTGCTAAAATTTAATTCAGTACTCAAAGCATGTTGAAGGCTCCTCTAGAATTTAGATGTGATCCTTGGATCATGATCAGAGAAAATTAAGAGTGAAACACCATGCAGTCTCACCACTTCCTTCACATATATCTTTGCAAGTTTTTCAAGATAGAGATCTTCCAGAATAGTAATAAAATGGGCAGTTTTGGTGAGTCAGTCAACCACAACCCATATCGCATTATTTCCCATTGATGTATTCGAGAGACCCTTGACAAAGTCCATAGTAACATTTTCCCATTTTCACATGGGTATAGGCAATGGCTGCATCATACCTTTGGAATTTTTTTTCTCATCTTTAACATGATGACATACTAAGAACCTTTATATATATTCCGCAATCTCCTTCTTCATGTTATCCAACCAGAAGTGTTCGTGGAGATCATGGTACATTTTGGTACTCCCAGGATGGATAGAGAAAGTTGAGCTATGTGCATTATCCAATAGCTCTTTATTTATCCCGGGTGATGAAGGCACACAAATCCGTGTTCCAAACCGAATCACACCATCATCGTCGATATGGAACTCTTGAAGTTTACCTTCCTTTACTTCATTCACCCTCTTTTGTATCTCCACATCATCACTTTGTGCTTCCTTAATCTTCTCCTAGAGAGATGGTTGCACAATCATTTGGGCAAGGTAGGATGTATCCCCTGCCCTTATGATTTCCAAATCCATTCTTTGCATATCCAAGAAGACATGGTCTTTCTCAATCCGCAACATGGATAGAGTAGCACGTTCTTTTCTACTTAGAGCATCATCTACCTTGTTCTCATTTCCAGGATGATAGTGAATAGAGCAATTGTAATCCTTGATTAGATCTAACCATCTCCTTTGATGCATGTTGAGCTTTTTTTGTGGGAATATATACTTTAGGCTCTTGTGGTCGGTGTATATGTCACACTTCTAGCCATAAAGGTAGTGCCTCCAGATTTTCAAGGAAAAAGTCATGGTTTCCAGCTCTAGATCATGAGTTAGGTAGTTCTGCTCATGGATCTTCAACTATCATGAGATGTAGGCTATCACATTGTCATTTTTCATGAGTACACAACCCAAGCCTTTCTTTGAAGCATCATTGTATATCACAAAACTTTCTCCACTTTTCGGTAGTGTGAGTACATGTGCAGTGATCAGCCTTTTCTTTATCTCCTTGAAGCTTCCCTCACATTCTTCCGTCCAGACATACTTTACCCCTTTACTTGTTAACTTAGTTAGCGGGCTTGAAAATCACAAGAAGTTTCTCAAAAAATGTCGGTAGTACCCAGCTAATCCAAGAAAACTACGGATTTCTCTGACACTAGAGGGCCTGGGCCATTCCTCAATCGCCTTTGTCTTTGAAGGATCCACAGAAATTCCCTCACTTGTGATCACATGTCCCAAGAACGTGACTTGATTCATCCAAAAGTCACACTTGCTGAACTTGGTGTACAACTTCTCCATTCTCAATGTCTGCAACACAAGTCTTAGATGTTCTTCATGTTCCTCCTTACTCATAGAGTAGATGAGAATATCATCAATAAATACTACCACAAATTTTTCAAGGTAATGTCTAAAGATTCTATTCATCAAATCCATGATGATTGTAGGGGAATTAGTAAGTCCGAAGGGCATCACCAAAAACTCATAGTGCCGATACCTTGTTCGGAATTCAGTCTTCTGAATATCTTCCTTCTTCACCTTTACCTGATGATATCTAAAACAAAGATCCACCTTTGAGAAGTATTGAGATCCTCTTAACTGGTTGAACAACTCATCAATCCTTAGGAGAGGATACTTTTTCTTTATGGTGATCTTGTTGAGTTCCCAATAATCGAGACACAACCACATGGTTCAATCCATCTTCTTCACAAAGAGCACTGGCGCACCCCAAGGTGATTCACTAGGGCGTATGAACCCTTTTTCCAGATGCTCTTACATCTGCTTCTTTAACTTCTCCAGTTCGACAAAAGCCATCCTATAGGTACACTTCGAGATAGGAGTAGCTCCAGGTATGAGTTCAATTGAGAACTCTACCTCACGATCTGGGGGAAGTCTGGGTAACTCTTTAGGAAATACATCACCGTATTCCCTCATGATGGGAATTTCCTCAAGGTTGGAACTTTCCTTCGACTCAATCATTTTGGTGAGGTATGATTCTTCATAGGGAATCAACACCCACACCGTGGAATGATTTTTCAAAGGAGATTCATGATCTTCCTTGCATTTGTAGAGGATTATGGGATGGTTTGGAATATGAAAAGATATTTCCTTTTCCCAACAGTTGATAAGTGCTCTATATTACAAGAGCCAATCCATTTCCATTATAGCGTCGAATTCCACCAAGGGAAGTATTACAAGATTTTCTAGAAGAATCATCCCACATACGCCAATAGGAGAAGCGTCAAACACTTGGGTTGCAATGATTTCCCCACTTGGTGTTTTTACAGATATCTCTACTTCAAGGTTTCATGGCTTCTATTCTATAATTATAGCAAACTTGCAAGATATAATGGAATGCGTAGAAACAAAATCAAATAAGAGTTTTCCATTCATGAATGAATAGGATGTGTACCTTGTACGACTTGATTATCATGCTCCACCTCCATAGTAGTGATGGAAAAAGTCTTCCCTTGTTCTTTTGGCTTCGGTGGCTGCTGATGCTGATTACCCTCGAGAGCTCGAGGTTTAGTGCACTGGTTTGCATAGTTCCCTAGCTCCCTACAGTTGTAGCTTTGAACCATGAGTGGTTATCTCCTTTCTTTAGCTACATTATCCTTTCTTTTCGTGTCTTTTCAACACTCTTGAGCATGGTGTACTACTTTCCCACACATGAAGCGCTTCCCCGTCCCTTTGAAGCAGTTCCCATGGCGAAACTTCCCACATTTATGGCATGTGGGGAGTTGATTTTTCTTCCCACCTTTATCATTAGATCCACCGGCATGAAACTCCATCTTTCATTTCTTATCCCCATTTCCATGGGAGCATTCTCCAAACTCCATCTCCACTTTGAGAGCACATCGAACAACTTATTCATAACTCCCAAAGTCTCAAATTTCAAGAGCCTTTCAAAAGTGTGGTTTTAATCCACTAAAGAATCTATCAATTTTTATATCATTGTTGATAAAAAAACCAGAAGCGTACCTTGCAAGCCTTCTAAAATTTTCTTCATAGGTTGTGACATATTCTCCTTCTTTTTTCTTAAGCTCTATGAATTCTCTCTCCATCATCGTACGAAGAGTTTGTGGGAATTAGTTATTAAGAAACATTATCTTAAATTTTTCCCATTCCATCTCTTCAATTTCCTCCCTTGGATTGGTGTTCTTAAGGAAATCCCACCATTGATCGGCTTCTCCATCTCGACGATAAATAGGTAGAGTCACCTTCTCTGTCTTAGAATAGTGAAGCACAGAAAAGATCTTCTCCATGGAGTTGACCCACTATTCCAAAACTAGTGGATCAGAAGATCCACAACACGTCGGTGGTCGTTGCCGCATAAAACATTCAATAGCCAGTTGCTCCTTCCTTGGTGAAGGAGGACGTTCCCCATTATTATGGTTCTTTTTTATAACATGAGATAATTGGGTAAGCATTTCCATGAATTTTTGAACTCCACCTCCCAAATCATTGGGGATGTCGTTTGGGGAATCGTTGCATCGACCCTCGCATGAGTTGTTGGCCTGATTTCTCCGGGTTCCCACCATTTTCTAAAATTGAAAAGGTTAGAACAAAACATAAGTAAACAATTCATGAATAAATTATTCATTTAAATAATTTATACCAAAAACATAACATGTGAGATTCCTATGTATATATTCTTGTGTGCATTTTTGTACTTAGTCTCATGCTGGAGGTTTTCTTTAGGGATCACTAATCCTAATTCCCAATTTAACTAAACCTTTCCTCTGAAACCAACTATAGTGACCCAGATTTTTCTTACATTACTATTACATATTTTCAAAAATAAACAACATAATAGTTTTACACAAATAGGATCCAAAGGCTTAGTTTCATGGGAAAACTAGGACCACACATAACAAATACAACTTCTAGCATAAACATTTATTTAATTTCTTCTTCTCTAGCTTCTTATTGGCACTTGTCCTCTCCTTAGTACATGTAACCACCTAAGGATATAAATCAAAAGGGGTGAGCTATAAGTCCAGTAAGAGGATAGATACGAACAATATAGCATGGGGTGAGCATATTCATAACGTAGGAAAATAATCATGAACATGAGAGGAAGCATTAATAAGAGACTTGAAATGTGGAAATGCATAAAAATGAAACATCATGTCTTAGTGGTTAACTACCACACATTATTTTGAAAAAAGACAGAATCTTGTTCACACATCATTTCACATTTACTAATGAGATTCATCACTTTACCCAATGCATTGGAGCGTTGTATAATTCCGGGCACACCCGTCACATCATAACATTATCATTTATCATGCATGACACATATAACATTAATGAACATAATGAATCCATGAAAAGGAATGGGTTTCATCTCATAATAACACATTAATAAACATTGGGTTCCCAAAAGAATGAGGGAATAACATAGATGTTAAAAGAACGATCAATCTTGAATGAGAAGTAAAAGGCGTGTTCTTGAAAGAAGAGTCCTTTTGGAAAACATTTGATTTTTCATAAATACGAGTGAAAAACATGTATATCCTAGAAAATGAAATAAAATGATGAAAAAAATATTTTTAAAGAGTAACCATATCAAAAATAAGTGAAATAGGGAGAAACCAAAGGATGAATGTTGGGTTTGAGAATTTCCCCTTACCTTGTACCCGAATGCTTCCTTCTCTTTAATGTCCTCTAGAATCCTCCTCTTGAGAACATTCTTAAGGGCCTAAGATTGGTATTTTGATGAGACCATCAGCTATTGGACGTAGGGGAGGGGCTATGTAAGGTGTTTGGGAAGAGTTTATATAAGGCTTGGAGCTTGAGAGGTGTGAGGAAAATAGGGAGTGAAGGGTGGCTTTTATAGTGGAGGGGAGAGGGGTTTCCTTAATATAAAATTAATTTGTTTATTAATTTCCCCTAAGACAAAGAATAGTGAGTCTTGAATGACCAATAATATTAATTATATAATGTAATCCCGAACCAAGTGGGATTACATCAGTAGAACATCACACATGACCATATAATTAGCTTATTTAGCTTATTTTGTAAATTACGGTATTTCACTATTCATCAAAAATTCATGTATCTCAGAAAAATCCCAAAAATTTACCCCAACCATTTTTTTACATGTAGAATCTAAAAATGAATTCCATTTTTCAAAAATAATTTTCTAAATATTATTAATTTAATATTTAATTAAAATCATAATTTACTTAAAAAACAGTTTTTAAGATTAAAACTGATTGTATAGTGCTTTCAAAAATTACGTAGGGTATTATAAAATTATCTAAGAACTATAATAAATTGATTCAATAATTTTTGAATACATTTTGGGGAAATAAATTTTTGTTTAAATTAATTAATTAATTATAATTAATAATTTATGACTTACAAAATACCAAAACATTTACTAAGGTCAAATTGTCACTTTCTAAGATGTCTTAATTTTATTTTATTATTCATTGGTAAAGTTACTCTTATGTTGGATGATTTACTATTCATAAGGGTCATATTACTATTCATAAGGGTAGGTTACTATTCATAAGGGTAGGTCACTATTCACCAAATTTGTTTTTTGTTTCATTAGACTCTGAAAACCATCTTAAACACAATCGTGTATGTCGGATTTTCAAAATTCCAAACATAAGACTGAAAAACTTATGTTTAAAGGTCACTTGTCACTTAGTAGTTCATTATTTTTTGTTTTCATGTTATTTTATGACATAAATATAATAAGGGAATTTCCATTGAAAAACATTGGGTTGTTACACCCCGCATGTGAAACACTGCTTGTTCCTAACATGGCTAACTAAGTCTCCTATGCCCTGCACAACTGACCTTGAATCATGCGGTCGCCCACCTATAGGTCTGGTCCTCTTGGACCTCTGTGACATCTTTTTGCTGCAAGCTGTAGAAGACTCTGCTACGTGATGTCTAGTGGTGGGTCTCACTGCGGGTGACTGCTCAGCAGGAAAAGTCTCCACTAAGAGGGAATGATCTAACAACCCCACCTACATCAGGATGCTGAGAGAAATAATCGAAGCCCTGATCTTCCTCCTGAGTCCCTGCTCAAAGGTCGAGGCCCTAAATAATGGGTCCCTCACCATATCAATGGATTAGTTTGAGAGGTCAATGAACCTTCTGAATACTGAGCCACAATCATGCTACCCTACTGCAGATGAAGAAGCTCATGTATGTGCACTGCGCGAAGAGTCGCTGGGAAAAACTTTTCCCAAAACAGGCTCTTGAAGTCTGCCCAGAGAAGCGTCACTTTTTCGTGAACTTGGAGCATCAAGATCGACCATCTGCCTTTCGATTCCTGTAGAAGAATGGTGGTAAAGATCACCATGAGATCAGATGGTGTCCCTACCATTTAGAAGACTCTCACCACGACATCCAGCCAATCCTCAGCCTCCTGTGGGTCTGTCTCTCCCTTGAACCAAGGTGGCCTAGGGCGTTGGAAATCATGCAACGTGCTAAAGAGGTGTGCACCCTCTACTTCTGGGGCTGGTGGTATCGGTGGCCCAATGGGTAATGGTACCGCTGGTTCCTCCACTGGTGCCTCTACTGGAAGAGGGCCCTACACCAAGGCCTTGACGCTCGGTGGGCTACCAATGCGTAGTATACTTGGAACCCTAGCTGGCTGTCTGCGTGGAGGCATCCTGAAAAGAAATAGGTGCACCATGTTCAATATGTTATACCTGGTGATTTGAATAAAATAGATCACAAATAAAACTCTTAAAACACACACACTATTAGTGTTTTCGTGCACTGATTCAGAAATCAGAAGTTAGGGTCCCGGTGTATGGATTCATCGGCTGCCGCACCAACACTGGATTCCATAAAAAGATAACCACACTCACTACACTAAACACTATTTACATTAAAAAGATCAGAGTCCAATATTTTATGGTAGAAACAACTCCTCTAATATAAATATTTTGCGACTCGTCCCCCGGGGCCTATGTCGTGACTACCCCAAGCCCACCTTCCATAGGCCAGGGGCCGGCGACTAGCACCAAAAGGCGTATTACCTAAATTCGGGAAGGAATTTTCGTTATATCCTATAACCACACACAACCATGCACACAACATGATATGAATACAAGTAAACTGAATAGTAAAAGTGTGAGTACAATAAGAAAAAGCATCCAGAATACAAGGAAAATTGGAAAGTACAAGAAAACTGAAAAGTACAAGTAAACTGGGACAGCTCATATGAACACTCACCAAGGATCCTACCTAAAGGTTAGGTAAAGGTCTTGAACGGTCATCTCTATAGCAAGCCTCATCTAATGTGCACCTCTGAGCTTCCTCCAATCTTAGTACCCTCTTCCTCAGTCAGCGCTGTCCATCGTCTGCACCAAACATGACAAGGGGCTAGAATAGCACGTGTAGGGGTGAGTATAATGATACTTAGTAGGGACCCTGAGACCCTCAAGGTCTCACAAAATCCACGAACGATAAACCACAAAGCAAGGAATCAACTGAAAACCCTACTTAGGTATATTAATATACATATACCTAAGTTATCAATTATGACCATCTCAATCATGAGGAAACAAGGAGACCAACTAAAAAGCCCAAGCTCAACTCTTCCACAAAGGAAGGAGTACTAGGAAGGTAAGTACCACACAGGTACACCACACAGAAGAATACCACCAAGGTATTACCACAAAAGAATGTACAACACAGGTACATACTCATCTCACACTAGGTATAACTTAGGTACATTAGTATAGATGATTCGATATAGCTACTAATTTATCTTACTATTTTAAGAGGCAGACCCAAAAAGGATCCTAAATCATCATCAGACCCATAGAGGATCGTAGTACGTCGTCAGACCCACATAGGATCATAGTACCTTGTCATACCCACACATGATCATAGTACACTGTCAGTACATCGGCAGACCCACACAAGATCCTAGTACATCGTCAGTACGTTGTCAGACCCACACAAGATCCTAGTACACCATCAGTATCTCGTCAGACCCACACATGATCCTAGTACAACGTCACAACCAGCTACAGGGTACCCGAACTAAGCTTGATTGTCTCCGGGAGGGTCCACTCCTCATGCCACTGGTCAATACATAAACTATCATGAATTCCCATGAAGAATTATCCCAAAGGACCACTATGTCATAGGGGTCTCAATGCAACAAATGATGCGTCAGTCAGACTCCCGATCTGTAAGTTATTAGCCTTTTAGACCCAAGGGCCCGGTTGGATTCATGCTCGATCCAACCAGACCATACCCCAACATTTTCCAAATCTCAAGTGGGGTATAGTAAAAGGAACATCTCACCCTAAGTTTTCCAGCGCCATAGATGGTTCGTCAAATGGGCGCCTGGTGCTGATGTTACGGGTAAAAGAACATATAGGGTTGAAACTGGTCCGGGTCTGATCCGACCTGGTCCAACCAACCCGACCCGACCCGGCCTGGGCTGACCCAGTTTGGTTCGACCTGGCCCGACCCACTGGGTCTGGCCCAGCCCACCTTGGATGGTCCGGCCTGTGTTGTGCGGCATGTCCTGGGCGGCCTGCAGTGCGGGGCGGCCGCAGTGTAGCAGTCCGCAGCGGCTGACCGGATGGCAAGCCGTTCTCTCTGCGCAGTGCGGTCGTGTGTCGCGCCTTCACCGGCGACCATCTTAGTTTTTGTCTTCCTCCATCGCAATGATTTCATCAAAACCCACAAGGGATTGTGGAGAGGTCAGGCCATATTCGTTTGGCCCGCAGCCTCCGCGTTAGAGCCGTAGCAAGTGGTTAACAACTTTTGAATCATGAAGAACATCAAATATAGGTAAGGGGGAAATATTTAAACAACCAAACAGACCTCAAAGGATTGTTTATGTGTCGTGTGATGAAAATGGTGAAGGAGAAGAGGGTGCCAATGATCATCACCTTCACAACACGCTTCCGAAGTTGGGATCATGCGTCATCCTCTTTATTAGCTCCAAAGAACGTTATTTTATAGAGATAATGTTCTTCATTTAGAGGAGAAGTTCTTCATTGGAGATGAGTTTTTCAAATCTCTCCCAAGATTCTCCCTTTTCCAACAATTTTCAACCCTAAAAAAAAGAGATGTTCCAACTTATTAAATTCAGTATATCAATTTAATTTACATTGGCACAATTAATTGTTAGTACAATTAATTGTACCACATTGGCATAATAAATTTGGAGGAATTCATTGGGTTAACTCTTCATTAAAGAGGTTGTTCAAGGGGTTTCTCCAATTAAGAGAGTTCAGGTGGTCCCTGCCTTTTATTTTTAGATTGCGGGTTTTAGGCTCGGTGGTCCCCACCTCCACAACATTAACATGGAAGGTTGCAAAAAAAATAAAATAGAAGTTTTTTATTATTATTTAATTTCCAGGAAAAAGTGAAAAACTATATTTTACCCTTGACCTAATGAAGTCGAGGTAAAGGTTTCCATAAGCGAATACCATCACTCTGAGTTCAACAGTATCCTTAGATTTCAATTCTGAGCACCGGTTTAAATGTTACAAAAACAAGATCTCACATTTATTGAACGTACTAGAATAAAACATAAGAAATTCATTCCGGGAACACAGGGCCTTGGAATCAGGAGACGTTAATTTTTGCGGACTCATAAAATTCCCATATAATAAAAAAATTACATGGAATTTTCAGATCTTTACAATTGAAACAACTTTACATATAAATCCTCAATAGGACCAATTTATATTGATTCATAAAATTTATTATTATAATAAAACTATATATGTTCCATATACTTCTCTCATGATCCAATGAAATCCAAAATAAAGGCTTGTAACATAACCTACATAATATGAACAATCCATTCAGATTGGCCATCAGAGTGAGGATGGTTGGTTGTACTTAGAAGAACCAAAAATCATAAAGCTTTTGGAATACATTGCAAGAAACAATATATAAAATATAGATCTCAGGAAAAAATGAAACTCATCAAAACACAATTCATAAAAAATAGTTCATATATGTCTTGACTTCCACGATCATTGAGAGTGAATGGATCCTCAATGGGCATGAAGTGGGATTCCTTTGTCATTTTGTCAATTATTAACCATAGTGAATCTTTCTTAATAGGTGTCATGTGAAATAATATTACAAAATATATATTTGCATCATAAAAATTCCATTCTATAATGGTTAGATGCTACAATAACCCTGGTGGCCTCTGTTTCCCGACCTCCACAGAGTGATAGGAGAAAAATCAATCAAAAAATACTATGGTATCCTTATTTATCCAATGAAACTAGTGCTATATAAATATGAATAATACATTATTGTCAAATAATGTTTCACCTCCTAGGTATGGGAAGGAAACTCCTTTATAAACTCATCTTGTAAACTAGTAGGAACCTATAGACATACGTAGACAATAAGAACATTGCCACTCCCAGGTGTCCATCCTGATAGTGCCACTGCACAATATTAGTTATCCCTTAGAGATAATACAATTGGATCTAATCTATTCTCAATCCTAAAATGGACCAAAATAATTGGAATAACCAATTTCGATGTTCAAGATACTCATTCCTAATATCCTAACCATCTAGATGCATATCAGGAAATAGTTTTTTAAAATATTCACTAATAGTAAGAATCCTATAATTCCTATATCTATGTATTTTGACACAATTTATCAAAAAAATAATTTCCTTTTTATAGTTGTTATTCCATCTTGAAGTCAAAACTATTCAGATACTTGAACTATCAAATCTTCCAATATTTAAGGTCTCATTGAAAATAGATGTACATGGGGTTATTATAATTCATGTATATCAAAACCCTGTCACCTAGAAGACAACATATCTAGCTTCTTAAAGAATGTTCCATCACTGCTAACTATATATAATGTTTATTGAAATTCCCCTCATCGGAATCAGTTCTATGGATCATTAGGAAACAAATAAATCCTTCAATATCACAACAGATCTGATTCTGATTACATAAGAATAATTATACATGGTATATTCCTTACATGGGATTAGAAAGTTGTGGATTAGTTGTGAGGCCATCCAACAATTCATATCCTAAAATTACCTCTCACAATAATCCAACCAAATAAATTTCACCCCTTTCTTGGTCATCCCAAGCATCGATATTTCCAAATGGGAGAATTCATAGATGAAATACTGGTGGTGGCATTATAGATACAGAAATATCTAATTCTCAAACAAATTATAGGGATGGTCTTATGATTTCACAACTGTAGACATAGTTGGGTCTATTGATTCTATAGACCCAAAGATAACATAACCAAGTATGTCCACTCTATCGATCCGAAAATTCCATTTGGATAGCATGTCATAATGAAAATTACATAAAATATTACTCGAGATGATATAAATAAGTTGATCATGATCATATATAGACTAGGATTACTCCAATATTTCATTGACAAAAATCCAACACAAACTGTTCTAGGAATGGAAGAAATATCCTAATCATCAAGGACATGAATTCTATAGGTGCATTTGTTTGAAAAAAAAACATCCCCATGAATTCGTACATGACATATCTGCTTATAAATGACGTATGGGGTATGCCATATGGACTGAATCTCATCTGATGGTACCAATCAAATAAATGATTTAGAAAGTTGAGACACCTCTCAGCTAAATAATGAGATTATTTTTGTATGTATGGGGATAATAATTTCTTATGATCATGTGGTTTATTCATTGATAATACACACATAATAGAATTTTTCTATAATATTTCTTAGATAAAACAATGGTAGAATCCCATGAAAATGTAGAATATTCTTCTCCTAATGCTATTCTAGGGTAATTCAATAGGAGGGATTAAAAATACCCCAACACCAAGTACTAACTCGAACACAAACTCAATGTCCTTCATGGAAGTAATTTATAGAACACTTAAGTAAATAAATCCTAAAAATAATTCAACACTAAAGGAAATGTAGAATATTTAAGTTCACTATAATCTATAAAAATAATCACCAACTTGTCCATGAGACAATTCTATATGCACAGAATTAGTCCCTGGTGAACATACTGAAGATCCCACTCACCTTAGTGATTATAGATCCCCCCTTATAGAGATATAATGGAAACACTCCACCGGTTAAATTTGATATGAGATTGATATATAACCATAAAATCAATTCCAATAATCAAATAAAATTTTATTGTATATTGAAAAAATAGATTGTGAATGAAATTGTATCCCCTAATTTAAAGAGAACACTCCTTTTAGTGTTTGATATACTCATCTCAATCTATAAAAGGTGTATCAAAAGTCCAGAAAACTAACAAAATTTCCAAAAACAAACCAATCCCATTTTTAAATTGAAAATATATAATGGAATGTGAATCTCATATATCAATCAAAACATAGGAAAGAGTACATAATACAAGAATCATGCCTCCAATGGTATGAGGTCATGCATCTATACTATTTAGAGTAGATATCATATCATGTAACACACTAATCCCTCTACCCTAGGATTCATTATAATTCCAAAATGATGCTCCCTCCAACTGGTACTGTCACACCTTTGTTTGGGTACCATGTTGATTTACTCGGCCTGTATTCCTTATGGAACTCAAGATTATTGTTTTGATAGAGGTATATATGTCCTTCCCAAACACTGGTGCCTTTCTTGATTTCCTAATATTATTATGCTATAGAGGCTTCATACCTTACCTTTTTAGATGACCCATCCTACAACTAAAATGTCACTCTATTGTGGGGGAATTATTTTAGCAGCACATGTGGCCAAACTTTCCACACTAAAACTACTCTACTGGCTTGTGATCCTAAAATGGATACCTACAACCATGGCTACTATGTCCACTACTAATCTAAAAAGAACTTATTTAGTAAAATTAATAGATACCGAAATAGGATCTTTGTAATGTCCCTGTCATTAATTTCTATCCAACACTTGAGGCCTCCTTGAGGTTCCCTTCTATGATGAGCGCCTGACTCATCATTCCTGAAAAGCTTCCCAAGAGAAAGCCACAAAATTGCGACCTTATCATATAGCGATACCCATCTGAGAAAGTTTTTTCCATGGAAATATCATATTATATGAAATATGGAGAATAATTTTTTATATTGGTAAAATGTTCAACATAGTCCATCAATTGCATTCTCTACTATGTCTAATAAAAAACTCATGTTTCCTCTAATCCATTAAAATTATTAGATAGAAGTGTACCAATAACTTCACATAGATATACTTCTTTGTTAGCTCCCATTGCTAATTAGATTTCTTCAAAATGTCCCATTAACACTTGGATACTATTAATATCATGTAAGAAGAAATTTTCACCCTCCCATATTCCTAGAATCCACATTCCCAAAATAAAAATGTGGTTTTTGTGACTAGAAATCTTTGTTCAGATAAAACATTAAAGGGATAAAGTAGACATTATGATTATCCACTAATTTCCTGATTATCAGGAAACAACCATGATGGTTCTTATAAATCTGACACTATTGAGATGTGATAGGTTTTTTCATATTTTCATTGGGAGTTTGATGATTAATACTATGAATATTATAAGGATGAAGATGATGATGAAGTATTCTCAATTCAATGTCTAATACACTCCATGAAACAGATGTTACATGACAGGAGCAACCTCAACATGTAAAAACAACCAGGAACCATTGGATTAATGTTCCTATATACACAATAATATAGTAAAACTGAAAAAGTAATATTTTTTCATTAATTTATTTTCATTAGATATATTTAGGGATTTCATTTATCATTTTACAATGGTTGATATGTCACATGCGATAAATATACCACTAGTATATATAGTTTATGTCATCATATATCCCTATATGGCTACCAAGATGCATGTATAAAAATTTAGAGTTGAATAATACCATGAGTAATAATATCATGAAATAGTAACAACACATAGAAAATGACTCACCCGTGGTGAAATAACATAAAAACAATAATAGGTAAAAAAATGAACAATATTCCCTTCCCTGGGAACTTGGGTGTTCCTAATATATGGGTTAGATACCCCCATAAAGGAGCTCATTTCTAGGGCCTGAAACATCTTAGTATCATTTTTATGATTCCAAAATAGTAATTTTATATAAAATAAACTACCTATGATACCACTTTGTAAAATTAATTGAACCAGTGCATCCTTACATGACTAAGTTAGTTTTTCTGCTGAACCTTAGCTGCAATTCCCTATAGGCTAGAGGATTTCGACTAGAAGTGGGGTTTTAAATAATAATGTGAGGTGTCTATACCTTATGGATTAGTGTAAAAATAATTCTATAAATCATATTAATATTTAATCATGTAGATAATAATGAAAATAAAAAAATTGGAAATTTTAATGATAATAAAAACCTTTTTACGACAGGATGAATGTTACTAAACAGTGTGATGGTTTGAATATAATTATATTTGTAAAATATATTAAAATAAAGGCTCCAAAACCCTAGTCTTGAACCCTTGTATTTCATATCTCCATGATTCAACCCATCCATAATGAAATCAATCAACATATGGCCTCTTTCCCTTTTCTATAATTGCATCTATGAATTATTCCTAACTACCAAAAGGGAATCCTGAATAGGGTGTGAGTGAAACTCCATAGTCCGACTCCCGTAGTATCCAAAAAACATATTATAAATTCGTATTTAATGAAATAATATTATGAGAAAAGGTATTTATTCATAAATTAATAAAAATGACACAAAAACATATCACCCTCAGGCTTAGGGTTGACAAAAAATGCATGCCAAACCTACATTACATCCATGTCAGATGTCTCTATCAAGAGGTGAATCTTCTGGAATTGGGATAGATCACCCATAATACTGGAGTATTCTCCTAGAATAGGATAAATCTCCCTTGATTTGCCTTAGGCAACCTCATATCACTGAACCCATGTGAATGTACAATAATGGAGTCACATACATCTTCCCACGGAAACATACCATATAATGGGTAAAGTAACAATCTCATGATGTTCCATGAAAATGTTACAAGTTGGAGTCTCTTATGCCTTCCCCTAGCTCAATTATATAGTATGGTATGTGTAACCATCTCTAGTGGTGGATTCTTCTTTATTAGGATGAATCACTAGTACCAGATCTCATGATATAGTGGATCAGACACTCAAGAATAATATAATCATACATAACCACAATCAATCACAAAGCACATAATAGCCAGTTGGTGGATTCATCAATATCTAGATGAATCAACAAAGGAATTCTTTATATATGAAAACATATACATGTTAATTGGTTATAAAAATATAGTTTTGTCAATTCCACCAACCAAAAATGTTTAATCCATTTTTAATTGTGGATTCTACTATATCATAATGAATTGCCAAGATGATAATATTCTGTGTTAAATTTTACTACATTTCATTGTTATGTAAAATTTGTAATAATAAAAAGAACCAGTACATCATGAATAAATTTTTAGTTCCACCCCTCAATGACCACAAGTCCAATATCAACACCAGTTTACCTCATAAGGTCCAAATATAGGTATAAGCATGTGGGACTCATTATGTTGTGAATTATCAAATTCATTTGGACTTACACACAACATGATGGTGAAATCAAACTCATTTCACTTGGAAGTAAAAACCGATGTGACGTTAGTGAGTTATTCTATACCAACCTTACCGAATTTAGAGATGATGCATACATTTTTTCAACGTCCAAGGTAGAAATTGGGTCCCACTTACCTTCCATTTGATCAATTTGTCTACAACACCGAGATCCTACATGCACTTGATTATATTTCTAAGGGGATTATCTAGAGTCACATGAAGAAGGTCTATAAATGAGAGAAATGGTTTAAATGTTATCAAAATTAATTCCCCTATAGTTTAAAACACTAGATGTGAAGCATTCGTGATGTGACTAGGGGATTCATGTTGGGAATGTACTGGAGTCTAGTTACACAATAAAACCCGATTCCTCATAATATAAAAAATCCTATTTCACATCATTAATCCATATTATATAATTAATTTATATTTCATGGTTGACCGGTGAAACTTTCGTTTAATGAATGAAATTTATGAGGCATACCTAAACCAATCACTTTGTATAAATATTTTATGTGTATTCTCTAAATTATTAACATTTTTAATTGGGATTTATAGTGTGATTTCATTCTATATGCAGAACTCACCACCTCTTTATAATTCATCTGATAGAAAAACTAACCATCACCAAACCATGATTTCCATGATCTAAAAAAATGGCTCAAATATTTTAACAAAAAATAATATAATGATGTAATTAGAAAAATACTGGATATCACATTGTGTCTCCATCATTATTGGTGATTTACTTTCCCAAATTCATATATATTCATCATAAAGCGGTTCATGGAAATTTTATTCATTATCATTTGATATATTCATGAAAATAAAACTATCAAATTTGTATAATTGATATCACAACTCACTTTCTTTATTATATTTTATTTGTTATCCTGTCATTGTGATGTGAAGATGTCAACTAGACATCCAACTTCCTTCTCATTCAGTGATCACATTTGATATCAGTATGATTCATAATAATATAAATATTGTTATGATATTTTAATCCAATAATTATCATGTCTATAATTATCTTTTTTAGTCACCATTAATTTAGAATAAATAATTTGAGGTCTGATTTTTCTCACTTATCATAAAACATTTAAAATAGAATAATATCACTCATTGAATTCATAATTGTACAAAGCAATTCTATCTCATTGTCAATAGAAACATATTTTAAAGGTTATATTTTAACAATTTCATTTGATATTCCTCATCAATGTCATATGAGATGACTTAAAGTCTTACGATATCACTATAAGAGTCTTACAAGCATAAATCAAAATTTCCCTCACTTACTATTAATGTTATATGAGTCCTGATGGAATCTATACATAGATCCCTTAGTGAATGTTCTACATGGTCTCATTTCGAAGTTATATGATTTATCTCTCCAAGTCATATACATTCATGATTAAATAAAACATGACCAAACATTAATGGATTCAAATCATATTACCCTCATTAATTTTGGTACCTTCATAGAAAGCTAAAACTCATATAAAACCTTAAAAACAATATTGAATGAACATACATAAACACATGCATTAGTGGATAGATCTCCTTTGAATCTAGCTTATTTTTTGAATAAATGGTTTATTTTTTCATTTAGTGTATTCATGTTAGTCACATTAGGATATAATAGAATTTCCCAGCTGATGCGTTAGCTAGAAAAGGGAGATCATGTGAAAATAAAATCTTATACATTGTGTTGGGATCTATACCTAATGATTATAAGATCATTTTATGGATTGATTCCCTTTTACTTCATCATTTCCTACCTCATTGAATGGAAAACAACCATGAATTTTTTATTTTAAAATAATAAAAAATTAATTTTCAATAAATAAGTTAAAATATAAATCAGTTGGTATGATTGGTGATCCATGTATGGAACTTCTTGTCCTCTAACTCCTATATAATATGTCATATAACAGTTTCACAACATCAACACTTATCATTGATCATGGAAAATTACTCAAGCAATCATTATTTTGATGAATCCATTAACTTATGTATGAGTCATGAAATAAGGAAAAAAATATAAATGATGGAATAAAATTAATGGTCATAGTCACGATAAAATCATGGGTATACACGTGAAAAATTAGAATCAAAACATTGACAACAAATATGAAATCCTCCCCAAGAGTTTGCAAAAGTAATACTAGTAATTTATCTATTCTAATCTATAAAAATTATTTTCCATGAATCGTTAACTCTAAAACCATGGTCTAGAACAAAAGCGATTTGTATGGTCCCCGTAAAATATTACTTTAATTTTGTAATTAAAATGGTAAAAATAATTCTTATTATTGAAGGAATACTAAACCCAAGGTAAATTATTATCCAGTGATGGTCTAAAAAATAGGATGAAATGTACGAAATATATCCTATAGTATATGGATGATTTAATCATTTTGATCAACTATTTTATAATGAAAATATGATCAAAATAAATATTTATATCAAAATTAATGTTAAAATCATCTCTAAATATTGATGGTAATGTGAGGATATTAATCAAAAGTGATATTCTATAGAACCCCATGAGGCCTCACCACCTCATCCAAAAGAATAAACACAAAGTCGTGCACTATTCCTAACTCTTTAATCACTAGGAAGTGATAATGATTTTTTATTTGATACCTATTTATTAAAATAAAAGTATATCAATCAATAAATTTAGGGACACAAGTCATGAAAGTTATTTAATTATTCCCCATCTTACACTAACATCCATTTTACAGCTATAACAGACATGTTGCATCCCAAGCCTTGAATTTCTATTACTGGGATGAAAAACAACTACGAATCTAACTTAAATGCCAAAATATTTACAGATATCCATAAAACATCTCATTTGATAAATGATACATCTTGGAAATAGTTTTATGGAAAACCAGTGTTTTTATATAATGTTTAGGAAGAATTTCTTCTTTAATAACTTTTACAAAAAAGATCTTCCATAAAAAAATACCTCATATTGATTATCTTTATAACACCCTTTGAGAGTTACATTATGAATGATGTAATCTATCCACATATCCCAATCATGAAATCTCAACTGATATATATAAACAATTTATAATGAGGAATAATTCATAGAATCTGATAGAAGTTTAATCTACATAATACTTTCTTTATATAAAGATACAATAACATAAGATCCAACCTCATCCTCTATACATCCCTTACCCCTAAATTAATATCACCTAGTGAATTACTACTTAGTTTATAACTTAATAATGTTTATTTCCTCATATTATAATAGAAAATGAAATCCTTTTCATACATTGAATAAAACCATATTTGATAATAAAAATTCATATAATATTAAGAGAAGTTGTAATAAAAGAATTTTTAATCTGTGATGACCCCAATGAACCCACCAATAAGATAATAATTACATATAATCAGAGGATGAAATGATAACATAAGATATAGATTATGATTAATATAATTACATTCATGGGGATATAATTTTTGAAATTCATACGATATCACCACTAGACCTGAAATTAATAATAACCCAATCCAAGATGTAACGAACCACAATAGATATTGGAAAACATAATATCTTTAGGAAAATGAAAATAAGATCAATGATCTTATTATACATTAAATACTAAAAGTTCACATAACAATATTTAGTATACATAAAATCATTTTACTTTAATTTAAAATATATAAATGGTTAAATAATTTGATAAAAATTAAACACAAACAACTTATAATAGTTTTTGAGGCTAGTGGAAATCAACTAACACATTTCACACATTGATATTACCTCCTAACAGACAACCATTAATTACATTACATAATAATCCACACAAGAATAATTTAGGTCTAATTCCTTAAGAAACATGGAAAAATGAAAAACTAGTCCACAAGAGAGCTATATAATTTCCCAATATGTTCTTCATAATTAACACCATTTTTATACACTTTATATATAATAAATTTTTTATAACTTGTGAAAATGAAACATATGGAAGGGTGATCTTAGTTTCTTAATAAAAGTAGAAAAGGGAGATATGTAAACATAATATGAGAATATGGGTATGAGAACATTACTATACATTTGGAATCCATACTCTTCATGTCAATGATCATAATATTATGGCATGGAATAGTGATTGCAAATTTTTAAGACATTAATCATTAGGGAATCAAAGTACAACAACCTTGAAATAATAACATTAGTACAATACATGGAATTATTCCATAAAAATAGGGATAGAAAAATAATTTCCTTAGTTTTCATAGAATATTTTAGTGTCTATAATAGTGTAATGGGTTCAATCCCCAAAGAATCATAATATTCAAGGTTAAATCCCATGACTATTATAGTGAAAAAAGTACCTCATTAAACTAGGTTCACTCCCCATTATAGTCATATTTATCTCAAGACATATCAATCTTTACCGAATGAATTAGAGGGATATATATGTACCATACATCACAATATGAAAATAATACATATGTGTTCCATAAGACCATAAAAATTCATCATATCATAATAAAAAAATGTTCTTCATAAATAATTCATCACATCCGAAAGGATGATATGAGATGGGATTCAAAAAACATGTTACTATAGCATAACTCATGAAACAGAAATGGGTTTAAAAAATATAATTTCATCATAAATAAGAACCATCCCAGTAAATAATAAATATGACATAATTGTATCATATCAATATTAATTACTGTGTAACATCAACACATTTCATCTTATATGGAAAATAATTTTGAATAAAATTCACTTATTACATTTCTTGAGGAAAATTACCATTATTTATAAATATTTTTCTTAAAATTATAAATACATGAACATTTTAAAAATTTTATTTTGTTAATATAACCTAAATACCTTAAAAATGATTCATAAATTAACATAAATTTTAGGGCAATGGGAAATTCTTTTTATTCCGTACATGTTAAAACAAATATTTATTTCACATTCTCAGAAAAAGAAAAAAGTTCTTTTTTTAGAAAATGATATAAAGATGAATTATTAAATCAAATGGTAAAAATACAAACATGGTTGAAAATTTAATTATTAAATCCTTCTAATAATTTTGATTCTTTTTGATTTTTTAGAATTCGTGGATATGGAAGAAAAATGGTTTTCAACCAAAAATATTAATAAAGATGATTTTTCATAAAAACATTCATTTGGTCAGAATAATGCACACATATAGTAAAATTAAATGAAAACATTTATTCTGAAAAATATTTATATTTTAATATATAAAATGATTTTCTTGATAGATATATGATAATATTTCATTATCTGATACTAAATCATAATAAATTCTGATAAACAATGATATTGTAACATTAAACCTTTACCATTGTGGTATCATAGAACTAATAATCCCCATTAAAGAATAAAAAAAATAATTGTAAATATCATGAAATTAAAGAACTATACATATATTTATCATAATATATATGATTTACTTATGATAAATTATTACCTATTTATAGACAATTCCTTTTTAAAATCACATTCTGTGTAATAAGAGTATTATTTTTTGAGTATGTTTTAATTTTTTATTTTTAGTTTTCACCAATTTATCATGGTTCAATAATCTCACAAAATTTAACCTTGATATAAATATATGATATATTTATTTATATATTTATTTATATTAATCCATTAAAGTTAGAGCAATAAAATGAAATTCACAATTCATAGAGACAGTAGACTAAACGTACACAAGAACACAATTTTCATTTTCAGATAGATGGAATGAACTAAATAAATACAATTTATCAATATTAAGAAGTAATTATTATTCCATATATATATCATATATTTATTAAGTTTATCCTTATTACCTTCAATTTAAATTGTACGTAAAAAATGAATGACATTGTTTCACGAGGAGATAGGCTTCCACACACACAAGCACTCATATCATAATATAAATGATTACAATGTATGAAGGTAATTGTGAAATTATTTTTCTAAGAGTATAACAATATCACAAATATAATTTATAAACTTTAAATTCATATCCATCCATGATAGGTGGTTTTGGAAAATGAATAACGTTGGTTCGAGATGTGGTAGTCCACCACACACACAATCAATAGCATTGTTTCCCATTTGATAGATAATGAGATGGATATAGGTTATAATACTAACCTAATAAAATATAAATATATTGTAGATATTGGTTTTTTATATAATCATAGTTTTATATTATTAAAAAGAGGTGGAGGAAGAAATAAAACAAAACACACTATTAAGAATATTACCTCTTTTTTAGAGAATTTCTTTAGGATTATACCTAAATCTCTCATATGATGGTTTACTAATAAACCCAAGGCCTATATAATGAGGATCAATAATTATGTAATATATTTCAGTATGTCTTGGATGAAACAAAGATATTTTGAGGACTGAATAGGAGAGTCGAGGGTGTTTCCTTCTATATGTGGGGGAAAATATACACATGGTATTTTTGAAAATAATAATTTAGAACAAAATTTTTTTATTTCAAAAATCTCTCATAATTGGTAATTATCAAATCCTAGTGGTGATAATTTCAAAATATTATTATGAAATGTTATTTGATCAAGTTTCTAAGTCATTATTCCCATTATATTTTATGTTTAACCCCTAGTAAACTAGATTTAACATTGACCATTATAATTAATTTTTAGTGTTTTTACAATTCATTTGACCGAAACACAAGTTGAACATATTATATAGTAAAACAATTCTTATTAAATACATTAGAGAAAATTTTATAAACACCATTCATAGAATTAGAAAAATGTATTTTAAAAATAAACCTCCAGACCCAATCAAGATGCAGTTTTCCAAAGAGAAAATGTTTAAATATATAAATAATTTTTATTTAAAAATTAATCAAAAAATTTATTCAAATAACCTAAATTTGATTAATTATAATATAATTCGTGTACTTTTATTTTTAAAATATTTTTAATAAATATTTTTATTTTTCAATTTTTTTTAATATAAATTGATTTTTTCAAAAAAAAATAAGTATTTTTTACTAATTAACAAAAAATTAATCCTTACATAAAAATAACGAAACATCACTCACTTATGTTTTTGAAATATAGATCCTGAAAATTAATTTTATTTTGTTACATAATTTTTATAAAATTAGAAAAATTACTTTTATTATTTTCTCATGAATTGAAATAAAAACAATTCATTTCCTAAAAATAGTATTTTTAAAATATATATAAAATTTACTAAAAACAATATATTTTTTATCAAATTTGTTTTGTTATATAAAACCATTATACATAATATCTAAAAATTCATTTTTCTTATTTATATTCAAACTTTTAAAATATTAATTTTAATAGTCTTGTTTGAATTAAAATATTAATTGTATATTAAAATTTGTTAAAACTCACTGTTTCTTGTAACACATGTTATCAAGGAAATTAATTTTGTTTGAAAAAAAATTTAACAATATATCAGGATGATAAATTATATCTCATAAAATGAATTTCACCACAAAAAAATTCATGACTTTTATATAACAAATGGATGATACTTATACCACATTACATTCATTAGATCCCTTGTAGCCACCTTAAGCTAGTGACATAACCATAGAACATTTACTATGTGTGTGGTACTATTTGGTAGAACTTTCTCGGTATTATATAGAATATACCTTTGTTGTTCCTCATATTAAATATCATTATCTTCTAGTATGAACTCTATGTTCAGTACATGTTAAGGTCTAGGTATGTACTACCTTAGGAAAGATATATAGTACACATTGTGGACATGAGAGTGGTTTTATGGAAGATCCAATAGATAGTCCACCATCCCAATATGATCAATAATTAGGAGACCGATTTAACTAGGATAATGTTTTCCCTTCTTTCCAATTTTAAATAACTTATTCCATGGGGAAATTTTTTATAAATACCTTATCCCGAACATCAAATTATAAATCACATAATGATTACCAACAAAATATTCTATCGACTTTGTTCCACCCTTATGGATTGTTGAATGAATCTATCCTTATCGTCCACTTATTCAGTAATATTAGGTCCCAATAGATTTTTTTTCTCCAACATCATTCCATCACATTTTATGTATAAAATTATTTTTAGAAAGGGATTCATAAGTATCCATATGAATACTTGAGTGAAAGTTATTATTGTATAAAATTTAAACTAGAAGAAGATGTTGATCCCAACCACGTTTGAAAACAGGAGAAAAAGTTCTCAATATATCATCAAGGGTTTATACAGTTCTCTTAGAGTGAACATCTATTTGAGGAAGATATATAGTGATGAAAATGAACTCTATATCATGATTGTGCTGAAGACTTCATCACATCATCAAGGTAATCCTCAGATCCCAATTAGAAAAAATGGAATGTGCTACTCTATGTAACCTTACCACATTCATATTTTATATCATGGAAATATATTCTATAGAGAATTATGCTATCTTTTTAAATTTATCAACTATAACCCATATAACATTATTCCCTTTATATGTTTTGTGAAATCAAATAAAAAAATTTATGGGATGTTTTTCTATTTCCATTATTCTATGGTTAATGATTGTAACATCGCTTCATAATTTTTATTCTTAGAGTTAACTTGATGATATAATAATAAGAAATACACAAAGTATGTGATATTTCTATTCATTACATCCCACTATAAATACACTGTCAATTATCTATAATTCAATTTTTTTCTAGGATGAATAGAAAATGAAGAACTAGGATCCACTTCTAATAACACATTCTTCAAATTAGGTATGGATGGAACACATATTTTGTTATTTATCCTTATCATTTCATAATAGTAAAGGTTAAACTTGTGAATATTTCTCACCATATTTTATATGTTTTTTAAAAGGTTGAGGCGGAAGAAAACTCACCATATTTTATATCTCTACATATTCCTTCAGGTATTCTTTAAACATCACCAGGAAGATAATTTTACATTTAACTAGGAAAGATAATAATTCTACCCTTCATTAAAGAATTTAGTATCCATATATTCCAAATCCATAAAAATTGGATCTTTTGTGATCCTTATCATGTATGGGCATGTATGATCCTTTTGAATCAGTTTATCTTCAACCATGCTCTCTTTCCCATGACGGTAACATATGAAAATTTCTTAATCATTAATCATCTCTAACCCTCTTCCTTAGATCATTTTAAACTCCTTATGTGATAATATATAATTTAAATTTTTTTTATCAATGTATAGATCACAATTTTATCCATAAATATAATTCCTTTATATTGTTAGTGAAACAATTATTACCAAAGACTCCAGATCTATAGTTGTTTATATTTTCTCATAGACTATAAATTATCATGAATCATAAGATATAATGATTTCATTATTCTTGAGAACACATCATACTTCCTTCTTAGATAAATCACTATAAATTAAAAACCCTTCTTCATTATAGGGTCATGTATATATTGTTTAAATAAATAATATTATCTTCAGATTCATGAAATTTTCCTCACATAAATCTATATGATGAAACATGGATCCCCCATACAGTAACATGGTGAGTGGATTAGATAGTAATGATAAATTATCCACAAAAAATTGATAGTATCTAACCATACTGAGAAAACCTGATATCTCATTCACTATTAGTTTTATAGGATAACATTCAATAGCCTTTAAATTTAATGGATTCTGTTATATACCAACTCATGAGATTATTTAACCCATAAAATGAAATTTTTTTATAATAAAAACCAAACATTTTAAGTTTTTCATAAAACTTATCCATTCTCAATGTGTTATATAATATTATAAAGTGATTGTAATTCAATTCCTTTAAAATGTACTAGATTAATATTTCAACTATAAAGAATACATAAAATGGATCAAGGAAATATATTAAGATTATAGTCATTAAATCAATGAAGATAACAGGGGAATTAGTTAGAAAAAATAACATCACAATATATTCATAGTTTCTATACAATGTACAAAATTTTGAATTGGAAATTTCCCCAACTTGAGCCTTAATTAAAGATATCTAAACTGAAGGTAAATCCTGTGAAAGTATTTAGCTCCACCGAGTTAATTAGAAAAGTCATCAATATGGGGTTGAGGGTAATTGTTCATAATTTTGATCTTGATAAGATTCTGATAGTCAATTTAGAGTCACATAAATCCCCCATTTATTCCTAATAAAAAGAATAGTTACACCCTAAGGTGACATAGTGGACCAAATAAATCAATTTTCAATAATATATAGGATTTGATTATTCAATTATTTCAACTCAAT
Organism: Viscum album; assembly: GCA_963277665.1. Taxonomy (NCBI): domain Eukaryota; kingdom Viridiplantae; phylum Streptophyta; class Magnoliopsida; order Santalales; family Viscaceae; genus Viscum; species Viscum album. The sequence goes on from OY728144.1 coordinate 521,543,038, forward strand.
CGAGGCCATTATATAGGAATTTTAATAAATAGGTGTGTCACTTGGTATGATTTATTTTTATAAAATAAACTTCACAATTTAGAATAATGTTGGTTAAGTCTTCTAAAAAGATATCATGAAAATCCAAACCAAATAGGAATATAATCAACGTCATGTTTCTTCCCAAACTTCTAAGATAAAAACACATTTTGAAAAAAAATAAAGACCCAAAAAATGGATTTTCGTTCCATAAAATGTTCACATTTATCAAAAAAATGATGGAAGATCATCAGTTGGTTTAGAATATAAAATGTGACATACCTTCCTATGAAATTTATGTGGTATTTATGCATAGAAACCCAATCTATGCTTAAGATGACATAAAATTCAGCTAGTGGAATAATAATAATATTTATAAGAAACACATTCCCATAAACCACAACTAGAGTAGAATTATATACATGAGATGTGATAAACATGTCAATGGGGTTTTTCAATACAAATTTTATATCATGTCATTTGGGTTGAATCATGAGACACTTTCAAAATTACTTATATATAAATGAGTGGTTAGATCCAGCATAAAATAAGATAATAACATTTCTAGAGTGGATGGTAAGCATTCCATTAACTAAATCATTATCACACACCTCATCCAAAATAATGATCACATGAGATAATATTATTTTTTTCTTTTCCTTAATAGGTTTATGAACTTTACCATAATTATTAACCTTAAGATTTAGAAATTAGTTATAATAATGACCATACTAATGGATTCAAAACACTCGAGTGTGTGTAGTGTATTCTATAGAGATTTTTCTCAATCTTTATCATTATCTAACTAATTCAAATATGATTGAAAATTGATTTCCTAATAACCATCATCTCCAAATAAAAAATATTTACTAGTCCCCTAAATTAAATTTTCTCCACATTCCCTTCTTCATAATAATCATAAGGGAAATAGCTTTTTATTATGTTCATGTTTTAATAGTTTCCATTGAATTTGATCTTTATTTACATATCCAAACCATGATTTTAATGGGTAAATCCAATATCCATTTCTAATTTGATAACACAATGAATGATTTATTCCTAACTACTGAAGTCACATACTCTCATGACCTGACCCACCGAGGTTCTACTCGTGACGACTTGAACCCCTCTAATAGTAGTCCAGGGGCTATGACTAGCACCGAGTAAGAATATCCCACAATTGGTAGGAATTATTCTAAAGTACTTATAGACATGAAAAAATATCCAACACAAAGAATGAAGAAATGAAAATAAAAAGAATGATTTCATGCATACAACTATGATCCAACAAAAAGTGTGTGATAGGAAGTAAAAGAAAATTATAAATAGGAAAATACTAGCCCACTAAAAAGAGTCTATAACACATGTCTAACTAAAACTATAGAAGTATAACCTAATTTAAGGGAGAGGACTAAGAAAAAGGTATGATCCTTGTAAATACCTTGGTTTTCCTAGCTCCAGCTATGCTCCACCCACTCCCTTGTGACAACCGGGTCCCGGTGACAGCACAACCACCCCGCCTTAACATGGTCGTCGGGTCCTGGCCCACCAGGTACCCCCAGTTGCCCCACAGACACGTGGGGCCCACCCCAAGGTCCACCCAGATGCCTGAAGGTGTCATCTGACTAATGATAGTCCCCACATGCCAACACATGTCTTTTCCAGTGTGCTTTGTCCTCACTCACACACACCTTGAGAAACTTCCCAGAGGGTCAACAATCCTGATCACTACTCCGAGCCAAGCACGCTGAACTATGGAGTTCTAATCAGGTAGGCTCCCGAAAAGGAAGGTGCACCTTGTTGACATGAGTCATATCATTTAGCCATTTAACCCTTTATCATTTGGGGATGTTACAATCACCCACCCTTTAGAGCACAACGACCTCGTTGTGGGCCCTACATCTCAACCCAGGCAGTGCACCACACTTAAGGCCGGGTTCCTCCTCTGATACCAAATGTGACAACAGAGTCCCAATGACAGCACAGCCACCCCGCCTTAACATGGTCGTCGGGTCCTGGACCACCAGGTACCCCCAGTTGCCCCGCAGACACGTGGGGCCCACCCCATGGTCCACCCACATGCCTGAACGGGTCATCTGACTAATGATAGTCCCCACAAGACAACACATGTCCTTTCCAGTGTTCTTTGTCCTCACTCACACACACCCTGGGAATCTTCCAAGAGGGTCACCCATCCTGATCACTACTCCAGGCCAAGCACGCTTAACTATGGAGTTCTAATCAGGTAGGCTCCCGAAAAGGAAGGTGCACCTTGTTGACATGAGTCATATCATTTATCCATTTAACCCTTTATCACCGGGTTCCTCCTATGATACCAAATGTGACAACCGGGTCCTGGTGACAGCACAACCACCCTGCCTTAACATGTTCGTTGGGTCCTGGCCCACCAGGTACCCCCAGTTGCCCCGCAGACACGTGGGGCCCACCCCAGGGTCCACCCACATGCCTGAACGGGTCATCTGACTAATGATAGTCCCCACAGGCCAAGACATGTCCTTTCCAGTGTGCTTTGTCCTCACTCACACACACCCTGGGAAACTTCCCAGAGGGTCACCCATCCTAATCCCTACTCTAGGCCAAGCACGCTTAACTATGGAGTTCTAATCAGGTAGGCTCCCGAAAAGGAAGGTGCACCATGTTGACATGAGTCATATCATTTATCCATTTAACCCTTTATCATTTGGGGATGTTACAATCACCCACCCTTTAGAGCACAAAGCCCTCGTTGTGGGCCCTACATCTCAACCCAGGCAGTGCACCACACTTAAGGCCGGGTTCCTCCTCTGATACCAAATGTGACAACCGGGTCCCGGTGACAGCACATCCACCCCGCCTTAACATGGTCGTCGGGTCTTGGCCCACCATGTACCCCCAGTTGCCCCGCAGACACGTGGGGCCCACCCCATGGTCCACCCACATGCCTGAACGGGTCATCTGACTAATGATAGTCCCCACAAGCCAACACATGTCCTTTCCAGTGTGCTTTGTCCTCACTCACACACACCCTGGGAAACTTTCCAGTGGGTCACCCATCCTGATCACTACTCCAGGCCAAGCACGCTTAACTATGGAGTTTTAATCAGGTAGGCTCCCGAAAAGGATGATGCACCTTATTGACATGAGTCATATCATTTAGCCATTTAACCCTTTATCATTTGGGGATGTTACAGTATCATAGTCATCTATGATAAATGTATTCTCTTTGGGCATATCACAAATGAGGTAGAACTATTCATTGAGTGTCTCTAATGATAGATAGAGTGGGACCTCCCGAAATGAGTGTCTCTTCAAACAGAATTTTGTGTTTGGTAACTGGTTATTATTTCCTGATGGAATGGTGTCTTTCCTGAGTATATCTGGGTTGTTCTTATTATATCTTTTATAAATTATTACATCTTGTATTGAGACAACTATACTTGCAGCCTCATTTTTTATGTTTTCAATTTATCCTACTGAATATTATTATACTCACCCTTCCACAGGATTTTCCCAAACGTGTCATGTCTTGTGCAGATGACATCCTTTTTAATGCTATACTATGAGGACAGGGATGTCACAACCTGTCCTCGGGGCCCGCGCCGTGACTACCCCAAGCCCGCCTTCCATAGGCTAGGGGATGGCGACTAGCGCCAAGGCGTAATTCCCGATAAAAAGGGAAGGAATTGCCTCTGTAAAGTAAACAAACACCACAGTGCAAGCAAGCAGTAGAAGTAAACACTAAGTAAAAACTGATACAAAAGTAAGTGCGGAAAAGTATGTGGGCCAGAATACAAACCCAAACTGAAAGTAAAGTACAACTGGAAAGGGAAAACAACAACTAAAAGAAAAGTCGCCGCTTCGAACCGTCCACTAGAAGTCCCACCTGAAGGGTGGGTACAGATATCCTCCACAGTTCTTCCGGTCCAGCCGTCCGCTCCGAGTACGTCCTGCCTTGTGGTCCACCTCTAGGTACTGTCCTGCTCCGCATGCATCAACCGTAATCCATGCTGTCTGTCATCTGCAACTAACACAACGTAGTGAGGGCATAGCCCGTGCAGGGGTGAGTATAAGCTACTCAGTAGGGACCCCGAGACCCCCGAAGGTCTCCCAGAATCCACAAAAGATAATCCACAAAGGAAAGATGCAACCAGGAAGTAACATCCGACACTACTTAGGTATATGCCCATACATATACCTAAGTCATCGATTCACGTTCGGATCCAACATCTGAGCCCAATAAAACCTAGTCCACACAGGAAAATACAACCAAATCCACACAGGAAAGCATAACGTAATCCACACAAGATATCAGGTCAAACTAATCGAAGATGATGATTGAAAGTCAAGACTCAGCTCACACAGGTATACTTCTTCGTATGACGATAGAGATGATCAGATATAGCCACTGATTCATCTAAGCTGTTGGACCCAAAAAGGATTGATAGGTACTAACCCTCGAAATGACCCACAAAGGATCTGACCCACACATGATCGATAGGTAACTAACCCCCGCAATGACCCACAAAGGATCGATAGTCAACTAACCCCAACAATGACCCACACAGGATCGGACACACACAGGATCTGTAGGCGCTGGCCCACACAGGACTGCTGAGCGCTGACCCACATAGGATCTGACCCACACAGGATCGGTAGCACTAATCCACGTAGGATCGCTGAGTGCTGTAGTCATCACCTTCGAATCCACAGAGGATTTCTTCATAGTCGTCATCGCCGTCGCAGTCGCAGCCAGCTCTAGGGTTCCTGCACACAGCAAGCTCGTTTGGGTGGGTCCGCTCCATGAGCCGAGGGGCTGATACATCAACTGACACCTAGTCCGGAGTTTATGTATCCAAAAGTTCTGTATCGTCCACAAGAACTCAATGTCACAGACGACACGTCAATCAGACGCCCGGTCTGAGAGTTATTGGCATTTTCGTCCCAGGGGCCCAGTTGGTTTTTAAGTCAAAACCTACCTGACCATACTCCAACTGCGTCCAACCCTCGAGTGGAGTAAGCCAAAAGGTCTTTCTCACTTAGTGGAATCCAACAAAGTCGACGGAACGTCAATCAGACGTCCGGATCTCAAGTTATAAGCGTTTCTGCTCCGAGGGCCCGGTTGGTTTCATGTACGAACCAACCCGGCAAAACTCAAAGCACTCAGAAACCTTGAGTGTAAGATACCGAAAGGACCGTCTCGATCCAAGAATCGCATCGCCTCTAACGTTGTGTCGATTAGAGGTCCAAAACTCATGTTATGGGCAACAGACCGAAAGAGGTTTGGTATTAGGGGGTTCAGGCCCGGTCCGACCTAGCCCGATACCCTCTAGGTCGGCTCGAACAGGGTCGACCCGAACCGGGTCCGGGTCTGGCCCATTTGGGCGCGACCCGGCCCGGCGGCTCACCCCGGCGAGCTGGCGCTGGCCGGGTGGCCAGGCGGCCAGCTCGGACGTTACGACCGAGAAAAGGGTTGGGGGGCTCACTGCTCCCGCGTGGGGAAACCGCGGCCCCCATGCGGGGGGCCGCTCCTGCTGGCCAGTCGTGTGTTACGACCCGCAGCGCTTTCCCCTGACCGGGCAGCCCGCTTTGGCCGGCCGGCTTCTGCAGCCCCTGGACCGGCGACGGCCGATCCCCCTTGCTCCGACGCTGGTGGCCCGGAACCAGCCGCTGGTCTCCCTGCTCCGCCGCGCCCCTCCACCGCGGACCCCCACTCCGGCCGCGGTACTTCTATGGTTCTCTGGTGTGGCTCGACGGTTCCACGTCTTTGGTTCGTCTTCAACGGCGAGGCGGGACGGCGCTGCGCTTCTTCCCCTTTCCTTAATAAAGTTCCGCACAGTGCTTCGTCACCGCATTTCTTTGTTCGTGCCGCATCAATATCAAACACCGAAAAAGGAGAGGAGAGTCGGTCATGTTCGTGTGGTCTGACCTCCTCCCGTTATTGCGATAACAGGTGGCCCCAAATAGATGATAAACAAACGATGAAGTAATCAGGAACAAACGAAATAATAATTAAACCCCTACCTCCATCATGCTCTTAGGTGGCTCCCAAGCTAGCACTGCCTCAATCTTCGCAGGATCCACTGTAACTCCCGCCTCAGAGATGACATGTCCCAATAAGTGGACCTCATGTATCCAGAACTGACACTTCGAGAGATTTCCATAATTCTGGTGCTCTCAGAGTGTGTCTAGTACAACCCGCAAGTGGTAGGCGTGCTCCTCCTCAGTCGTCGAGTATATCAAAATGTCGTCGATGAAGACCATGACAAATCGACCGAGGTATGGCTGAAAAATCCTGATCATGAGGCCCATGAACACTGCTGGAGCATTAGTCATGCTGAAATTCATAACCAAGAACTCATAGTGGCCATACCGACATCTGAAGGTCGTCTTCTGCACGTCCTCATCCCGAACTCTGAGCTGATGATAGCCTGACCTGTGGTCTATCTTCGAGAACCACCGTGATCCCTTGAGATGATCGAAGAGGTCATCAATCCTCGGTAGTGGATACTAGTTCTTCACTGTCACCTGGTTCAAGTGAAGATAGTCGACACAAATTTGCAAGCATCCGTCCACCTTCTTGGCGAACAATATCGGGGAAGCCCAGGGTAAAACACTGGTTCAGATGAATACCTTGCCCTAAAAGTCCTCCAACTGTACCCGTAGCTCTCAAAGCTCGGCGGGAGCCATCCGATATGCTGGGGTCAATATCGGGGCTGTCCTGGGGTACATGTCAATATAAAAGTCTACCTCTCTGCGAGGAGGTACTCCTGGAACGTCGTCGGGGAAAACATCTGCATACAGATCCACCACTACAGGAAAACTAGGACTCCTCACGTCAACTGCTCCTAGGATGAGGCTAGCCAACTGATGAGTGATGGGCTGTCCTCTCCTCTGCGGGAGTCCATCCTATGCTACGAAGGCTCCCTTCTCGCCGGTGAAGGTGAACCTGCTCCCGTCGGTGCGTATACATCACACCATGCGCCTAATACAGTCAATTTGAGCATGGATTGTAGATAACCAATCCATGCCTAAGATGACATCGTAAGGCCTCGACGCCGCTACAAGAAGATCCCAGCTGAAGATATCGCCTCCTAGAGTAAGCTTACACTACAGACACCAGTGCGTAATCGTCGAGTCTTCTCCCGTAGGAGTCTCTATCCGTAAGGATCGAGCCAACGGCTCCGTCGGAATCTCTGAGCTCCGAACAAGCGTAGTAGCTATGAAAGAATGAATCGCTCCTGTGTCTATAAGAACTGGAAAAAGGGTAGAATAGACACATATAGTACCTCGAATCATCTCGGGCGCACCGTGGTCGTAGGCCTCTGCTGCCTGGAGATGTTCCGGTCTCTGCCCGCCAGCTCCCTGTGGTCGGGGTGGAACTCCTGGTGGTGGTGGTGGTGGTAGAGCCTCAAAGCGTCGCCCACCACCTACAGCTCCGGCAGCTCCTCTGCCTCATCTGCCTGCTCCCTGCGGACCGCCACGGTCGACCCTCTGCCTCTGCCTGGGTAGCCCCTCAACCGTCTGCTGTTCCTCGGCGTGGCGGGTCGGGCAGTCATGAGCCATGTGGCCCTTCCCGCCGCATGCGTAGCACTGTCTGCCTCTCGAATGACTGGCTCTGCACTGTGTGCCCCGCACTGCTGAGCTAGTGTCCTGAGGTCGTCTGCCTAAGGGTCTGGTCTGACTGGACCCATGAGTCATCCGTCGACTGCCTACTGTAGAAGACTCTGCTACGTGCCGCCCCATGGTAGGTCTCGCTGCTAACGAAGGCTCCGCAAGGAAGCTCTCAATCAAAAGGGCTCACTCCAGTAATCCTTCCTGAGTCGGAATGCTGAGGGAGATCATCGATGACCTGATCTCATGCCTCAATCCCTGCTCAAAGGTCTGGGACTAGAAGAATGGGTCCCGTACCATGTCTGTCGAGTAGCGCAAGAGATAGGTAAATCTCGCCAAGTACTGGGCGAGCGTCAAGCTTCCCTGCCGCAGTTGAAGAAGCTCCTGGATACGCACCGCACAGAGTGTGGATGGGACGAACTCTGAGCGAATGAGGCTCTCAAAGTCCGTCCAGAGAAGAGATGCCTCGTCGTGCACCTGGAGCAACAATCTCCACCATCTTCCTGCAACCGCGTGCAGGAGGCTTGCTGTGGGAATCACCATGAGGTCTGCTGGTGTCCTTACTAACCTAAAAACTCGTACAACTGCCTCTAGACAATCCTTAGCTTCCTGGGGGTCCGTCTCCCCGTGGTACCTAGGCGGTCACTGGCGCTGAAACTTGTGAAGTGCACTAAAGCGACATGCATCATCAGCGGCTTGGGATGGTAGCATCGGTGGCTCGGTGAGTAGAGGTACCGCCGGTGCCTCTACTGTAAAAGGGCCCTGTACCGAGGCCTCGTCGCTTGGTGGGCTATCTTCACGCACAACTCTCGGAACCCTAGCTGGCTGCTATCGTGGGGCCATCCTGAAAAGGAAACAGGTGTGCGACTATCAAACAGTATACCTGGTGAGATAACACAAAGTAATCACAAAGAAAACTTGAAACGCACATGCAATCAATGTTTTCGTGCATTATGTCAGAAATCAGAAGTTAGGGTCCTGGTGTACGGATATGTCGGCCGCCACACCAACAATGGACTCCCTGGACCGATAACCACACTGAATACTCTTAACACTATTTCTTCACATAGAAAAAGATCAGAGTCTTGAGTTCTGCGGTAGAACCGAACTCCTCTGATACCAATTTGTCAAGACCCATCCTTGGGGCCCGCGCTGTGACTACCCCAAGCCCACCTTCCATAGGCTAGTGGCTGGTGACTAGCGCCATGGTGTAATTCCCGATAAAATGGGAAGGCATTTCCTTTGTAAAGTAAAAAAACACCACAGAGCAAGCAAGAAGTAGAAGTAAAAACTAAGTAAAAACTGATACAAAAGTGTGTGCGGAAAAGTAAGTGGGCCAGAATAGAAACCTAAACTGAAAGTAATGTACAACTAGAAAGGGAAAACAACAACTGAAAGAAAAGTCACCACATCGAGCCGTCCACTGGAAGTCCCACCTGAAGGGTGGGCACAGATAGCCTCCACAACTCCTCGGGTCCAGCCGTCCGCTCCGAGTACTTCCCGCACAATGGTCCACCTCTAGGTACCGTCCTGCTCCGCAAGCCTCAACCACGATCAACGTTGTCCATCGTCTGCAACCAACACAACGTAGTGCAGGCATAGCCCATGCAGAGGTGAGTATATGCTACTCAGTAGGGACCCCGAGACCCACAAAGGTCTCCCATAATCCACAAAGGATAATCCAAAAAGGAATGATGCAATCACGAAGTAACATCAGACAATACTTAGTTATATGCCCATACATATACCTAAGTCATCGATTCTCGTTCGGATCCAACATCCGAGCCCAAGTACAACCTAGTCCACACAAGAAAACATAACCAAATCCACACAAGAAATCCTAACATAATCCACACAGGATATCAAGTCAAACTAATCGAAGATGAGGATTGAAAGTCAAGACTCAGCTCAGATAGGTATACTTCTTCGTATGACGATAGAGATGATCAGATATAGCCACTGATTCATCTAAGCCATCGGACCCACAAAGGATCGATAGGTACTAACCCCCACAATGACCCACAAAGGATCTGACCCACACATGATCGATAGGTAACTATCCCCCGCAATGACCCACAAAGGATCGATAGGTATCTAACCCCCGCAATGACCCACATAGGATCAGACCCACACAGGATCTGACCCACACATGATTGGTAGAACTGATCCATGTAGGATCACTGTGTGTTGTAGTCGTCGCCATCGAATCCATGGAGGATTTCTGCACAGTCGTCATCTTCGTCGCAGTCGCAGCCATCTCTATGGTTCCCGCACACAGCAAGCTCGGTCGGGAGGGTCCGCTCCATGAGCCGGGGGGATGATATATCAAATGACACCTAGTCCGGAGTTGATGTATCCAAAAGTTCCGTATCATCAACAGGAACTCAACGTCATAGACGGCACGTCAATCAGACACCCGGTCTGAGAGTTATTGGCTTTTTCGTCCCAGGGCCCCGGTTGGTTTTTAAGTCAAAACCAACCCGACCGTACTCCAACTGCATCCAAAACTCAAGCGGAGTAATCCAAAAGGTCCTTCTCACTTAGAGGAATCCAACAAAGTCGACAGAATATAAATCGGACGTCCGGAGCTCAAGTTATAAGCGTTTCCGCTTCGAGGGACCGGTTGGTTTCGTGTACGAACCAACCTGGCCAAACTCAAAGTACTCCAAAAAATTGAGTTTAATATACCGAAATGACCCTCTCGATCCAAGGATCGCATTGCCGCTGAAGGTGCATCGATCGAAGGTCCAAAACTCATGTTATGGGCAACAGACCGAAAGAGGTTCGGTATTAGGGGGTTCGGGCCCGGTCCGACCAGGCCCGATACTCTCTGGGTCGGCTCGAACCGGGACCGGGTCCGGACCTCTTGGGCGCGGCTCGGCCCGGCTGGCGTGGCTCGGCCCGGCCTGGGCGCAGCACGACCCGGCCCGACGGCTCGGCCGAGCTCGCTGGTGCTGGCCGGGTGGCCAGGCGGCCGGCTCGGCCATTACGGCCTAGCGAAGGGGCGGGGGACGCGCTGCCCCCACGTAGAGAAACCATGGCCCCCATGCGGGGGGCCGCTCCTGCTGGCCACGGGACTGGCGACGGCCGGTCCACTTCGGCTGGCCGACTTCTGCCGCCACGGGACTTGCGACGGCCGGTCCCCCCTGTTCCGATGCCGGTGGCCCGGAACCGGCCGCCGGTCTTCCTGCTCCGCCGCGGCCCGGAACCGACCGCGACCTTGGTCCATCCGGCACGACACGACGGCGCCGCGCTCCTCTGCCGCGGCCCCCCGCTCCGGCCGCTGTACTTCTGTGGTTCTCAAGCACGGCACGACAGCGCCACATCTTTGGTTCGTCTTCAACGGCGCGGCGCAACGGCGCTGTGCTTCTTCCCCTTTTCATTAATAAATTTCCGCGCGGTGCTTCGTCACTGCATTACTTTGTTCATGCCACATCAATATCAAACAACCAAAAAGGGGAGGAGATTCATCCGTGTTCGTGCGGTCCGACCTCCTCCCTATATTGTGATAACAGGCGGCCCCAAATAGACGATAAACCAACAATGAAGTAATCAATAACAAATGAAATAATAATTAAACCCCTACCTCATCGAATCGTTGAGCGAGGGTTCGTCGCGAAAAAAGGCGCCGCAGAGGGAGGATCGTCGCGTCGCGGAGAAGCGTCGTGGAAGATGCGTCGTAGAAGAATCTTCGCGGAAGAAGCGGTACACGATGTCGCGTAGTCGATCTCCGAGGGTTTGGTGTTCTTCATCGGAGGTCGACGTGTTCTTCGGGTTCTTCGCATTCTTCGTGTTCTTCGCGTTCTTCATCGAAGAAGAAAGATTTTCTCTCAATCCTCTCCATGCAACAAGTTCCAACAGAAATAAAATAAGAGTTGTCTTATTTTATTAACGCACAAGCCAACGTTTGAATTTCAAAAGAAACAAAACGAACAATTAATTGAGGAGTTTAAAACCACCCAATTAATAAGGCATTTCTTAACCAGAATAAATGTTGAAGTTGAATTTATTAATAGGGGGTGCAGGTGTGTTACTTAGAAGAAAAGAAATGGTGGGGCTCATGTGGGCCCCACCTCACAAATATCCTACCAAGTGGGTAGGATATTGTGGGTCCCACATCACCCACTTAACATAGGTTAAGTGACTTAAAATAAAATGGTCGCACAATTTTATTTTATTCATTTACTTAACCCGAAAATTTAAAAACCACAATCGGGAAAACGCAACTCTGGAAAAGGTATTTATAAGTAATTATCGGCATTGCGATTCCATCGGTGCCCTCAGAATTCGATTCCGAGCACTGGTTAAAAAGTTAGAAAAACCCGCTCATTTGTTCACTGAACGTACCCGAACTAAACTTTGGAAAATAATTCCAGGCACACCGGGCCTCGGAATTAGGTGCTGTCAGAAACTTCGTTCTTGTATAAATCCAAAGAAAATTAAGAAAAAAAATTTCCTTGAATTTTTCAGGTCTTTACAGATACACATAGATGGGGCCGTGCCTAGAATGTCTTTAGTACACCACAAACCCAATCTAGATGAACCCTCAAAATAGGGGATCATATGCCAGCAATTCCAGAAACCACACTGAAGCAGGTCTCTAGATGGAGGATCAACTCCATACTCAGGGAGGTCATGTCAATTCCACTAACTCCAATTAGAGATGATAGAGGAGAACACACAAATATCCTGGAGGGATACCAAAACACTATCCAAGAATCATCCTCTATAGGGGATTACAATATAGTGATGTGGACGTAATTCCACACATTACCATCAAGGAAAGGACCAAGGTAATGAACTCAACCAATATTGGTTCAAACTAGGAAAGAGAAGAGCCAAAATCACTCTTGATGGGAGTACATAGGGTATCTCAAGGGGTACACGAGGTATCCATCTATCCCATGATTTTCCCATGTGTAAGATCCTCAAAAAAAAACATGTCATCTATATACACAAGACATTCATTATGAGAAAAAGGTGTGTAGGGACACACAGTTCTATACCCGGGTTCTCTGGTTGTGTTTGGGTACCGAAGCTGTGTCCATATACCGGTCCTTTTATGATAAGTCGTGTCCTTATGGGAGTACATGGAGTGTCTGTGTCCTTCTAATCCAACCCATTTCTGTGTACTTATGAAGTACACTCCTAGTATAATGGGAAGGGACACACATCTTGTGATAGGTTCGTATGTATTTTGATCATCATCCCCTTATCATCACTCTAGCAACCACTGAGGGCACCCTACACAGTGTGTAGTACCAAGTTACAAACTGTGTGTTACAGTATTTTCTATAATCCATGGTTCTTCCTCCCACTCATTCCCAAGTTATCACCACTTTTGAATCTTCCTTCAATAAAGCCAAAAAATGGTGATTTGCTCTACTGAGCCTCACTTCCATTTCCTGACACACTCTGTCAGTCGATTATGGTTAGAAACTGAAGGTGTTTACCCAATTTGTCTTCCGTGTTTGAAGCATGAAAATTGTGGGTTCCCAAACCTATTTGATCAATCTACATCCATCGCCTTCACACCTTCGTTGCATCACATAGAGTCTAGATCTATCATCTTGTATGTTTTCACTAATAATCGCACATGTAATGATTGATTTGTCAATAGTTTGTCAAACCAAAGACCAAGGGGTCACCTGTGACGAATGAGAAAAACGGGTGGAAAATAAAAATAAAGGAACTTGAAGAATGATCTTCAAATGTTCTTTATGATGGCCTCAATCTATTTTTATAAGAATTTTGAATAAAGCGCAATAACTAAAAAACAAAAATAATCAATACTATCAAATTGAAATCTACTGATGATACACTAGTTAATCCTTACTCAATGAATTGATCCACATTCATCCGAGATTGATATTAGGATGAAATTCAAAAAAAAATCCCACCTCGATTTGGATCATGCACTAACAAATATCTATTTTAATGTCATTGTATTTAGTGAGATCCACTATGATTCATGTGCGTCGATCACCGATCTGAGGTTTCCCCATAGTTTGTCACATGCTCAAGAGAATTCCTTAGATCTATGTTCATTCAATGTCCCTATAGGATTATAGGGTTAGGATTCCAACCCCCAGTCACTGATATAGGAATATTTTTAAACAGAAAAGTTCATGTTACTGTGCCACTGCATCAAAAACTAAAATAAAATAAATTTTCTTAATTTATTTTATTCATTTAAGAATCTTTGATAAAGTTTCACAATGGAAATGTGATGAGATATGTATGTTCGTTCCTAGGGTAAAATCACCATTATGGATCCAACAGTAAACAATTTTTTTCTCAGTAAATGTTTTGGAGTTATTCCATTTTTTTAGTAAAACCACATGTGTGTGGTATTAAATAATTTAATATTTTATAAAAATTTATTCTAAGAACACTGGGGCTCAATGTATCATGCTATCTCAGTGACTAGTCTTGAAAATAATCCATACAATATCTAAAAATAATACATGGAAAATTTGGGATATTAAATTCTCCCCTCCTTGGGGATTTGCATCTTCGAAAATCCAAAATAAGGGAAACTCATGATTCTGAGCCTCAGACTCCCATGTGCCCCCCTTGAGATTCCAGTGCTACCACCAGACACGCACCAAAGAATTGATCACCCATGAAGGATCAAACCCTACTGATCCTTGATCTATACCATGTAATTAGAAACTGTAACTACATCTTAAATGTCTATCTCACCCTAGTCGATGTCGTGCGATGGGTACTGCACGTACCTCATCATCTGAGACACATGGAAAAAGACATGTACTTGGTCTATCTATAATGGTAGATATATTTGGTACATGACCTCACCTACTCTATACAGTATCTGGAAAGGGATGATTAACCATAAAGTTAGATTTCCTCCCTGAGCAAATCTTTGTAATCCCTGTAAATGTGAAACCTGAAGGAACACAGGGTCTCACTCCTTGAACACCAAAGGCCTATAGTCTCTTATCAGCATAATAATTTTGATGTCACTCTGCAGCATTCATCTACTCCTGGATTATCTTCACCTTCTCTATCATAGCTTGCCCCATCTCTGGTCCCCTGAGTTCCGACTCTCCAGGGTCATTCCAGCAATGTGGTGACATGCATGGTCGTCTGTACAAGGCATCAAATGTTTCCATACCAATGGTGGAATGATATCAATTATTATAAGAAAAATCCATCAGTGGTAGATGACCCCCACAACTAAAGAAAATGTATAACATGAATGCTCATAGCATGTCCTCCCCAACCTAAATGGTCCATTCAGTCTGGCTATCTGACTATGGGTGAAACATTGTGGTCAAGCATAACTAGGTCCCAAATTCCTTTTGTAATCCATTCCACACTTGATATTTAAAGTGATCATCACGATCAGAAATTAACAACATATGAAACTCCCTCAAAACCACCTCGCAAAATGACACTGGTATTAATATGCATCCTTTTAAAACAACAACATGCTCCCCACAGTTTGAATATCCATCGGATGCATACCTTGTGGATATCATAGCACATAGGGTCTTGCTGTCGGTATCCCCAAGGTGTGCCTTTGTGACTTACTATAATAGTGGAGGGGTGATAACCATCTACTGGAGGGAAGTTGGAACATCCCCGTCCACAAAGCATAACTATAATGGGGCCAACTTCACTAACACCACATTCAGAAATAGTGAACATTATCTCATACTGAGTGCATATTCCAACAATTCCACTTACCAGGAATATATAAAATCTCAAAGTCATATTCCTGGAGGAACTCTAGCCATCTCCTATATGTCAATTTTAGATCTTTCCGAGAGAGTATATACTTTATACTATTAACGTTAGAGTAGATGACAAACCGCTGACCCATCAGGGAGTGTCATAACATCTTCAATGTGAATACTAGTGATGCTAAATCATGATCATGGGTTATGTAATATTTCTCATGCAGTCTCTACTGATGAGAAAAATAGGAAACCACCTCTTTCCTATGCATTAGAAAACAACCAATCCTAGTTCCGTATGTAGCATAGAATACCATATACTCAACAACTTCTTTCGGTTACCTCAATATGGGATCACTCCTCAACCTATTCCTTAACGCTTAAAAAAACTGCTGGATCTTTTTCATCCACACGAAAGGCTTCCCATTTTTTGTAAAATTTGTCAAGGGTGATACCACTCATGAGAAGTTATGTACAAACCTATGATATTACCATACAAATGTAAGTAAATTATGCACCTTGGTAACACTCTTGGATGGCTCCCAAGAAATCAATTCCTTAACATTCACTGGATCCACTCAAACTCCATCCTCTGAGATGACGTGCCCCAAAAAATGACATCTTGAATATAAAAATGGAAATATAGAGCATCCCATTAAGTTTCTGATCTAAAATTTTTCCCAAGACAATCTTCAAGTGCCTTGTGTGATCCTCCTCATACTCTAAATATTCTAGGATGTCATCGATGAAGGCTACAACAAACTGGTCTACGAATGGTTGAAGGATCTGGTTCTTGAGTCCCATGAACACTACTGGGAGATTCTTCATGCCGAAAATCATCTGTAAGAACTCATAGTGTTTATAACGACATTTAAAGACCTAGTTTGGTTTATCCCCATCCTGTACTAGTAGTTGGGGATAGCCTGATCTAAGGTCATTCATTGAGAACCATCATGACCCTTTCAAAATATCAAAGTGGTTATAGATCCTCAGTAGATGATACTTGTTCTTCAAAATGAACTTGTTTTAGCAATGTTAATCCAAAATTAACCTCAATATCCCATATTCCTTCTTGGAAAAGAAAAATGGGGCTGCCTTGGATCAAACATTGGGCCTCATGAAGCCCTTCCTCAATAAGTTCACCAACTGTAACCTCAACTCAAAAAGTTCTACATGATCTATCTAATATGAAGGTGTCGATATCAATGTTCTACAAGGGTTTTGGTCAATACAGACATCTAACTATCTATGGGTATGTACACCTAGAACATATACATAAAAGACATCCCCATTCTCAGTGACCATAACAGAAAACTGCGGAATCATAAAACCTAGTTCACCAAGGTTCATGCTAGCAAACTGATGAGTAATTGGATGCAGCCTCCTATACATGAGCCCATCCTTTTCTACCTATATTTCCATTTTACAAAAAAGGAAAAAATGGTCCCATTAATATGGAAAGAGCACCCTCATGGCCTAAAACACTCAATCTGAGCATGAACTGTGGATAACCAATCCATACCAAGAATTATGTCATAAGAAATCAACACCGCTATAATGACATCCCAACTTAAAATCTCATGTAAATATTAAATTTAATCCTTTTTCCCCAGCGTGAGATCATGGATACTACTCTAGTAGGATTATTCAAGTGTAAGGGCCGAGTAAACGGTTCAACTGGAATCTCCAAGACTCGAAAAATATTTTTGGAAAGAAAATAATGACTAGAATAAATGTCTATAAGAAATAAAAAAAATGTGGAAAATACCTAGATCATACCTCACATAAGCCATGGAGACTTGGTGTCATAGACTACCATATCCCGTACCAGGCCTCATCCCTACTCACCAGCTCCCTAATACTAGAGAGGACCACCTGGGGGTGGTGGTGGTAATGGGTCGAAACTTTGACCACCTCTTGCTATTCTTCTTACACCTCTTCCACATACACAACCCTATGGACCACCCTAATCTTGTATTTATCACTTTCTAGGTGGTCCCTTGACTGTCTCCCAATTAGCTGTGCGATGGGTTCAGAAATATCGTGCAACATGCTCCCGAACATCACAAGAATAACACTACCTATCCCTTGTCTCATTCGAGCCAAACTAAGAGCCATGCACTACTGACCCTAAGTCTTGGGATCAAATTCTGAAGTTCCTATACCACTTGGAACCATATTACTTCAGTAAACTACCTTCTATCAAGGTCTCAGCTACCAGGTGCCCACTACTTGCTCCCACGACTAGTGTTTGCTCTGCCAAAAAAAATTTCTATTAACATGGTTGGATTATGTACCCCAACATAGGTAGAAATTATTATGGATACAAATGATGCCCTGATGTACTGGTGAAATACTTTCTCAATGATCTAAGACCTAAATAAATTGTCCCGTACTATATCAATAGAGTATAAAAAGAGATCTGTAAACTTCAAGGAATACTATTCCATGGTCAAACCACCTTAATGTAGATACAGAAGATCTAGTATGTGTACTGAAAGCAACATGGATCGATAGAGCTCCTTTCGGAAGAGACTCTCAAAGACTATCAAGGATAGAGTTGTCTCATCATGTGACTAAGTAACCAAGCTCCACCATTTCCTTGAATATCCTCAAAGAAGACTCGCAGCAAGGGTTTCCTTCTAATCGACAAGTGTCCTCACAAGATAGAAAACATGGGTGACTACCTCTTGGTAATTCGTAGCCATCTAGCATTCTATATCACCCCAAAAACTAGGAGTTAACTACCTATGAATCACATGAAAAACACTCATCCCACATGCATCCTCAACTGGTTGTGTTGGTAGTAGTTGCTACTAGACGGGTGGTGGTATAGATGGTAAACCATCAGGAGGTTATATATATGGTAAAAGTCCTTGTATTGATGCCTCATCATTGGTTGTATCATCCTCACATCATGCAGTGGAATCCTAGATCATTGTCTACAAGGATAAATCTAGAAATAAAACAATATATACCACACTCAGAATAATATATCTGGGGCGTTGACCGAAGGACATGGAAAACACAACCATTACTCTATGATTGATGTACCAATGTTTTTTCCTATAACTAGTGTACTCATGTACCGAGTAGAAAAGAAGGTGATTAGGGTCATGATGTATATATAGATAATTCAATAAACCAACACTTGAGTCCATATCCTAAAATCCAAACTCAAAACACTTAACACTGTTTCCCCAAACAAACCGCAGAGACTCCCAATCCTAATGTATATATGACCTCTCTGATACCACTCAATCATGAAAAAACCCATTAGGGTCCAAGATGTGACCACCAGAATCCCACCTCGAATAGGCCCAGGGATGGTGACTAGAATTGAGTAAAAATATACCACAAATGGGAGGCATTAGCAAAATGTACTAGTACGCACACACATCTCCAGGCCACACAATGATAAAGTGTAAATGAACTGAAAGAATTCATGAAAACAATTATGATCCAAAAAATAGAGTATGATAGGAAGTAAATAAATTTAATAGGACCAAATACAACCCCACCCCAAAGAGTTTTTAATACAAGCCTAACTAAAATTGTATAATTCCATCAAATTCCAAGGTCAAGGACTATGTTAAAGGTACGCTCCCAGTAAAAACCTCGATCTGCACAGCTCGATCTATCTTATACCATCCCCTATCATCCTAGGGCACCGTCAAAAGAGACGTCATCTGCATAAGACATGACACATGTAAGAAAAACATATATAGGGGTGAATATAAAAATAATAAATAGGATACACCAAAAACAATAAACAGAAAGCACCCTGTATAGTCAGATAAATAAAATATGTAGCAATGCATATGAGGTACATGAATAACAACATAGATATCCTCAAGAGAGACATCACATCATCAAGAAGTCTTATCCAAATTACATCCACAAGATTTTGTTCGAAGTAAAAGTCATTCTCGCTGATCCCACTCCACGAGCCATGCTATCATTTAAGACACTCAATGAAGAGGTTGAGCTCATTTGATCCCCACTAAAAGAGATCACATTGGTCAACAAAGAAAAATACAATGAGAGGGGTGATAAAGAAATATTTTCAATAATTTTTAATTAATTTCAATGTTTTAATCCCACTATAGTGTCATTTTAATATAAAATTCCACATTTTATGATTTTAGTGGTATTTTGAGATTAATATCTAAAATTTCCTATTTTAGATTTTTAATAGTATTAAAGTATTCCTATATTTTATCCATATCCTTTCTATACTGATTCAAATCTGGAATTTATTTCATTTAATTATTTTAAATTTACAGGGCTTCATTTCATCCTTCTAGACATAAAGATGAATCTACTATATAGAATCTCAAAACAAGCTCACAATTCAGGCCTTGAAAACTGTTTACAAATTTTGTTATTTTTGGTTTTGGGTCATTCTCACATGATTGGAGGGCCATATACTCCAAATTGTTTTGGGTGGATACAAAATATGTTTCTGAACAAATTTAATAAATGATCTCAAAATGTAAATCAGACCTTGGAATAGTCATTAATGCATGATAATATGGATAAGTGAAATGTAGAGAGTATTCTTGGGAAAAATAATATCTCAGAGTAACACGAACATAAATATCAAAAACATGGCCAAATATGTTAACACTTTGTAGAGAGATGACCAATACATTTATGAATTTTTTTGATGAATTATTCAAACCATGAATCATTCAGTTATTAAGGATTAAACATAAAAACTTTATTGGCATATATTCTATCCAAAAAAGGAGAAGAGATCCTCCTTCCCAAATCATCCCATTCAATCCCATTCATTCCAAGGAACCATGGAGGAGAAATTTTCTGTTTCTCTTATTTATTTCTAATCGTTTCCATAGATTTTTAATGACTAATTCTTCCCTATTCATCTTGATTACCCTTACGATGGTGGGGTAACAATTCTAGTGATTGGAGGAAGAGTTTGTTTTATATTTTTTAATGCTTTAGTTCTTGGACATAATTGAATGATATTTCATTCTCTCTTCTTCAAAGTTTTTATTCAATTTCATATATGCGTTTTTATTATCATTTTTTATCATACTAGATCTTTTATTCCCTTAAGTATTTTTTATTAAATGATCATTATCCCTCTCCACTAGGTTTCAGTTTATTTATGAGGGAATAGACCAAGTTTTTGTGGGGAATTACTTGATGATTTTATACACATGTGAGAGGGGAAATGAATGTTATTAATTTTTTATAATAAATAAGACCTGATCGTGTATTTCCCATATCAGTTGAGGATATTCAATGTAACTTTCTCACATATAGAATGAGAGTAGTCAAAACTGAGATCATGGTAAGGCTTCTCTCACCATCCCAATTTCATAAAGGAAGTGTGAAGAAACGATTATGTAATCCCGATTTAATCAACTTAGAAGACGTGGATTGTATAAAATTGAACACGAATAACACTAAAATTGTATTATTGACCCCGAACTAATCAATATTATCATATCATAGTATTCACTAACTTGAATTTATAATTTCATTGTAATAATTTGCTTCTTGATTTCTTCTAAGAACACTACATTTAATACCATAATTAAACTATTTTTTGTTCTCTCATATTCCAGAAATATCCTAGGGTTATTTAAAGGGCTATACTTATGAAATATTAAAAATTATTTTTCCACACCCTTCGATAGTGGTGTTTCAATCTTAGTGAAATTTCTGGGGAGGCAGTACCGTAATTTAATTGTAAATATTTGATTTTTTTAAATCTATTTAAAAAAATTAATTAATTTTTTCCTTTTTTCCATGATGTATCTAAACTGGATTTACTCTACATTAAATATCAACCCACATGTGTAACGATAATAAGAAGAAGATTTTTTAGAGTACAATAGAGCTCAAGTGAAGAAATGTAAAGAGGTCATAGAAGGTATAAAGGGTAAAATATGAAGGCTAACAGAATATATCTATGCTACCTAAGAGAAACCAAAGCTTGAGATACATGTGGGGGAAAATATATGGAATACTTATGGAATGATTATGAAAAACAACATGATCTCCAAAAATAATAATATCTATAACCATGAATAGAATAAACCCATAAAGTAATGGAATTTGATACACATATAGAGGGGCCTAACTATAACACCTCGAGCCTGGTCTTCTAAACACGGTGCTTGAAAACTGCTGTGTAGTTTTTTTATAAAAGTGAATAAAAAATTACAAAACACTTAACACAAAAGAGGACCTTTTACTGGTCTAGGTTTTGGTTGATTAGAAAAAACCTTACATTTATTAGAGTTGAATAAAAAACAAAACAAATATCCACTAAGCTTCTACGTGCACTAACTCCAAAAGAGATGGCATATGTAAATAATCTCCTAATATACATGTGAAAAATAATTTTAAAAAAAAGTATGAGCATTAAATAGAAAATTATGGGGTTTTGAAAAACATTGATAAATCCCATTAAAAATATCCCTTATATAATACATCTGAAAAATACATTTGTAAAACAATTTTTTTCACACTATTATAATTCTTTGAAAAATATTTATTCTTTGAAGACACTTTAAAACTAATACAGTGATTCAATTGAAAATATTAAGCAAGATCTTAAAAGAAAAACAACTGAGGTCACTCGAAACATTGAAGGCTATCTTGGGCCTACCAACTTGAGGGATGGATTAAATATAAAATTCCCTATAATATTTACAATGTTCAAGTACTAGTTTCTTTATAAAACATTTTTTAGCTTTCCATTATTACATATAATTTTCATTGTAGTTTTTAATTTTGGAAACATGTTACCCCATTAAAATACATGTTTCCACTTTTATCTATATATAAGTGTATATATATATATGTGTGATTTTTTATTGAAAAACACATGAGATTTTTGATTCCCCCAAACTCACATCACTTGGCCTGTATATAAATACCCACAAACTAAATCTTCCATTGATAAAAATATCAATGAATTTTTTTCATGATTTAATGGCTTAAACCATTCATATAATTCAAAATCATAAAATAACCATGATAATACAAATAATATTAAGAATGACTTATTTATTAAAATCAAAATTTCATTCATGAGTAAAATTATAAATATAAACATGTATATGCCAACTTAAAATTATACCATGTCTATAAACATATCATTTAATTCCATTAAATATCCATTTCTTTGTAATGTTTTTCCAATGTTCATGAGTATGGGTATATACCTATATATGCATATTCATGCATGATGTTCCATGAACAATCATCGATATATAGCCAAAATCATGATATGAGTATGACATGCATGTAGATCAGTCAATTAAACTGATATAATTCTAGGAATAACAAATTTTTATATATTATTGAATAATAAATTATTATAATTCAAATGAACATATAAATATTGTATCCTTCTATTATATGTAAATAAAATACCTTATTAATTTTATAATTGAGAATCTTAAAATGAATAAAACAATATATATATCTTTTACATGTAAATATTTAAAATGATCTTCATTAAATAACTTTTAAAATAAATAATAAATATATACCCAAAAAAAAAATTCAAATGATTTTTGGAATAATTAAACAAACTATACACAAAAATTAGTTTAAAAAATGAAGATTCATAAGTGTTTATAAATAATAATAATTTATTCGCTTGCACAAAATTAAATAAATTCGGGAAAACATGATGACCAATGGAGAAAAAATCTATCAAAATCAATAATTAAATGAAAGATATTTTAAGAAATAAGTAATCCCTTATAGAAATGAGATATTAAATTAAATATATATTTGAAATATTAATCCCTTACCTTATATATTTGAAAAAATATAGTCATATATATATGTATATGAAAATCATTAAACAAATATATATATTTTAAAATTAAACACTTTTCATGAGAAAGTTAAAATACAATTTAAAAAATTGAAATACTTTAACCAAATATAATTTTTGATAAATTATACATATATGATATTTTTCAATTAAACTCACTTGAAATATGAATTTATAACAAAATTGAAATTCCAACAAAACAAAATTATTTGAAATAAAATTTTATTATAAAAATAAAATAACATACAAAAATAATATTTAAAAATAAGTAACTAAATATTTCTCCCTTACACATAATCCCATAAAATTATAATCATAATAAAAAAACTGTTTTTTAAATAAATCAAATAATAAAAAAATCCCTTACCTCTAATGGAACCTTATGAGACAATTTATGGAGCTATGTAAGGAATTTATAAGTGATTTATTTACCTTAAATATTTCATAGAGAGCAGTAGTACCCAAAAAAGTATCTACAGAATGTGCATCACTCAAAGAAGGAGTGCAACATCTCATAATACATACCCATAAAGAAGAAATAAAATTATCTATTTATAGACTTCAAAAATAGTAGTGGTATTATATTATATAACAAATTCGGTTTATATTGTTTAAGATGATGGAGTGATTGATAACTAAATCCAAACAAAAAATATATCCAAAACAGTAGATTCATTGGATTTTGAAAAAAACTAAAGTACTATACTAAATTTGATGATAATATTCTATATTTTTTTATAAACAATGAAAATTTACAGATAGAATCAATCAAGAAAATATCAATTGAAAAATTAGAAATTATTTTCATTCCAGACATATACACAAAGAAATAATCTAGATCCACATAAAAAACAATGAAAATTGCTGAAAAATGATGCACACGTCATTTTCAGATTTTAATATCTGTAATGAAAACAAACAATTGATAATGATTAAATACAAAAACAGGAAATCCCATATTAATTCACACTAAAATTAAGTTAAAGAAAATCAATACACATTAGAACTAGAAAAAATATCACAAAAAAGAAATTTTTATACTAATTGGCCTACATATAATATTCAGATAAACAAATCCAATTTACAGATATAAGAAATCTGAAATAGGGGGACATCCATATCACAAAAGGAAAAAAATGAACGAAAATGACTATTTTGTTTTTAATAATCGAAAAACCAAATCCAAAACAAAGATCTGAAAAATCAGAACACAGAGACATGAACCCTAAACTGAGATCATACTCACCACTCAACCGAATCTTACTCACCTTGGTCATGACCGCGACGTCGCCATGCACATCAGCTTCACACAACTCAACTCAGAGAGAACCGTCGCAACACATTAGCTAGGTTCAACGCTTCGCCTACACTCATATTTGACCCCATTGTCTATGACTTCCACATCCCTTGACCATAACTCAATTCAACCTCACCATATTCTCTTGCGGTGAGTTCTTCGGAGCTTGGTCTTAATAACACAAAACCATAACCCAATTCCACCTTTAACATTTCATTTTTTTATTTAAATAAAACAATTATATTAATATACATATCATTTTGATATATATATATATAAATATTTATATTCATTTATTTTTTAAATTTAAATGTTTTTATTATAGTTATTTATTTAACGCATCATTATCATAATTTCAAATAATTATTTTATAGTTTTTTATATTTAAATTATATATATGATTTTATATGTTAAAATTCCATTATTAATCATTTTAAATTTCAAAAATGATTTATTATTTCTGTTGTTTTTAAAGTAGAAATATTATTTATATAAACTTTAACATTACGAGTCAGAAATTATAATATATATGTATATATTATAGCATCCAAATAAATTGGTCTCAAATAAGTTCATCTATTTGTTGAAAACATTATATTTACTTACGTATTTAAGAATAATGATTTCTGAAATAAATTATTCTAATTTAATTTTTTTATAAAAATTTAATTTATAATATTCTAAAAATAATTTACAATTATAAAACTAATTAATAAATATATACTATAATGAAAATAATATTATGTTTGTTTTAAACAAAATATGTTATGTTTAATATTAAATTTGATTATCTTTATTTGTTAAAATTAAATATAAGAAAATATATTGTCATGATACTAAATTTCATAAAATTACAATTAATTTGTATTATTTAATATGTATTTAAGAAGTGACATGATGAAAACTAATATAAATAAAAGTTAATTTTTTTTATTAAATGAAATTTCATAGTTGTATAAAAATATTTTATACCATTATTTATTTTAAATTATAATTAATTAATTAATTAATTAATATTTTTGTGTTGTTATATTCTCCCCCCCCCAAAATAAATTTATCCCTCATAATTCTTTCATAAGACATACGAAAATTCTGAATTTCATCTCCAGAATTAAAGAAACACCAAGAGGACTTAACTAATTAAAGAAAAGTCTAAACTGTAGATTTGTTTTTCATCAAGAGACAACATCTAATATCCAATGATGTCTAGACCGTTTTGCTGATTCCTATTATTACACCCCAAGATTTCTCTTATGGTCACATTTCTTGAAAAATTCTTTGTAATTATTTTTATAAAAGTGAATATACAATTACACAACACTTATCAAAAAAGAGGAAATTTTACCAGTCTCGGTTTTGGAGGATTTGACCAAATCATACATTTATATGAGTTGACACAAAAATAAAAAAACTGTCCACTATGATTCCATGTAAACTAACTCCAAAAGAGATGACATCTATAAATAATTTCATAAGATACCTGTGAAAAATAATTTTAAAATAAGATGGTGAGCATTCAATTTCCCAGTAAGGAGTTTTGAAGACCATTAATAAATCCCATTAAAAATATCCCATAGATAAGACATCTAAAAAATACATTTATAAAACAATTTTTTAAATAATCTAATTATTTGAAAAATAATTATACATCAGAAATGATTTTTAACTACTCTATTGATTCAGTTTAAAATATTAAGCATGCTCTTAAAAAAACAATCGAGGCCACTCAAAACATTGAAGGCTATCCCGGGCCTGCCCACTTGAGGGATAGTTTCAATCTCCAATTCTTTATCATGTTTACAAAGTTCAAGTGTTAGTTTATTTATAAAACATTTTTTACCCTACCTTACTTACATATAATCTTCACTATAGTTTTTAATTTGGGAAACATGTTACTACATTAAAATAGTCATTTCCACTTATATCTATATATAAGTATATATATACACACAAATGTAATTTTTTTATTGAAAAACACTTTCAAGTGTTGATTCCCAAAAACTCACATCACTTGGCTTATACATAAACACCCACACACCCAATATCTCATTGATAAAAGTATCAATGACTTGTTTTCATGATTAAATGAATTAAACCATTCATATAATTCAAAATGAAAAAATAATAATGAGCAAGCACATAATATTATAAATGATACATTTTTTTAAATCAACTTTTCATTCATGAGTAAAATAATAAATACAAACATGTACAAGAAAACTTAAAATTATAACATGTTTTTGAACATTTCATCCAATTCTATTAAAAATTCATATATTTATAAAGTTTATCCAATGTTCACGAGTTTGTGAATAAACAAATATATTCATATACATATATGGAGTTCCATGAAAAATCATCGATATACGTCCAAAATCATTATATGTGTATGACATGCATGCAGACGAGTCAATTATATTGATATAAGTCCATGAATATCAATTTGAAATATATTTTTGAATAATAAATTATTATAATTCAAATGGACATATAATTTTTTATCCCTTTTTTATATGTAAATAAAATCCCTTATTAATTTTATAATTTAGAATCTTAAAATGGATAAAAAAATATATATAATGTACATGTAAATATATTAAATGATCCTTATTAAAAAAATTAAAATAAAGAATAAATATATACCCAAAAACAAAAAAATAAAAATAATATGTTTTTAAAAATAAATAAAAAACTATACCACAAAATTAGTTTCATAAAAATGAATACTCATTAGTGATTATAAATATTAATATTTGATTCCCTTGCAAAAAATTAAATAATTTTGAAAGAACTTGATGTCCAATAGAGAAAACCTCCATCAAAATAAACTATTAAATTAAGGGTCATTGAAGAAATAAGTAGTCACTTATAAAAATACGATATTAAATTAAATAACTATTTGAAATATTTATCCCTTACCTTATATATTCGTAAAACTAAAGTCATATATATGTATATGAAAATTTTAAACAAAATATAATTTTTTTAAAAACATATAAACCCATAGCATGAGAAGGGTATAATATAATTTAAATAAATGAAATCCTTTACCCACATTGAATTTTAGATCAAATTACACATCTGTTGTATTTTTCAATTAGACTCACTTGGCTGAAGAATTTTAACACAATTGATATTCTAAAAAAAATAATTATTTGAGATAAAAATTTCTTATAAAACTTAAATACCTTACATAAATAATATTTCAATATAAGAATCTAAATGTTTCTCCCTTACACATAAACCCATAAAAATAAAATCATAATAAACAAATTGTATCTCAAATAAATCAAATAATAATAAAAAGCCCTTACCTCTAATGGAACCTTATCAAACCATTCATGGATCTAAGAACGGAATTAACATGTGATTTGTTTCTGTTAAATTTCTCACAGAGAGTGGTAGTAGCCAAACAAGTATGTATAGAATGTGCATCACTCAAAGAAGGAGCACAAAATCTCATAATACATACCCCAGAAGATGAACTAAAATTATCTATTTATAGACTTCAGAAACTATAGTGTTATTATATTATATGAAAATTTTGGTTTATATAATTTAAGAGGAGGGCCTGATTGATAACTGAATACCAATAAAAAAATCCAAATCTGTAGATTCAATGAATTTTGGAACAAACCAAAGTACTATCATAAATTTGATGTTAATAATCTGTATTTTTTTTATAAACAACATATAGTTACCGATAGAATAAATTAAGAAAATTTAAATTCTAAAATAAGATATCATTTGTATTCAAGAGTTCTGCAAAAAGAAATATTCTAGAGACACATAATATATAATCATAATTGTTGAAAAATGATTTACACGCCGTTTTTTAGATTTCAATATTGATAATGTAATCAAACAATTGATGATGATTGAATCCAAAAATAGGACAACACATATTAATTCATGCTGAAATTATGTTCAACAATTTCAAAACTCAATTGTACCAGAATATAAATGAAAAACAAGAAATTGTTATACTAATCGACCTACAAATAATATCCAGATAAACAAATCTTATTAGCAGATATATGAAATCTGAAATAAGGGGATGCCCATATATGAGATTTTATTAACAAAAATCACTATTGTGTATTTAAAAACTGAAAAACCTAATCCAAAACAGGATCTGAAAAACTAGAACAAAGTGATCAGAATCCTAAACTAAGCTCATACTCATCACTCAACAGAATCTTACTAGCCCATCTCGTGACCTCGACGTCGCCTTGTGCATTGGCTTCACACAGGTCAGCTTAGAGAGAACCATTGAAACACATTATGTAGGTTTGATGCTTTGCCTTCCCTCGACCTTGACCCCAGCGCCGAATACTTCAACATTTGTTGACCAAAACATGATTCGGCCTGACCATCTTCTCTCATGGGGAGTTCTCCTGAGTTTTCTCCTAAACACGCGAATCCCTAAACCGATTTCACCATTAACATTTCATTTTTTTATTTAAATAAAACAATTATATTAATATATATATCATTTATATATATATATATAATGATCTATATACATTTGTTTTCAATTTCAATGTTTTTATTATAATTTTTTATTTAACCCATAATTATCATAATTTCAAAACAAAATTTTTTATTTTTTTATATTTGAAACATATAAATGATTTTATATGTTTAAAAAACATTATTAATTATTTTAAATTTAAAAAATGATTTATTATTTCTATTATTTTTAAAGTGAAAACGAGTATTTATATAAACGTTAATATTATGAATCATAAATTGTAATATATATGTATATATAATCACTTCCAAATAAATTGGTCTTAAAAAATATTATCTGTTTGTTTAAAACATTATATTTACATAAATATTTAAAAATATTATTTCTCAAATACATCATTATAATTTAATTTATTTTAAGGAAAAAATTATATAACATTATAAAAATAATTTTCAATTATAAAAATAATTCATAAATATATACTATAATGAAAATAATATTATGTTTCTTTTTAAAAAATATGTTACTTTTAATATTAAATTTGATTATCATTAATTATTAAAATAATATATTAGAAAATATCTTGTCATGATACTAAATTTCATAAAATTATAATTAATTTATATTATTTCAATAAGTTTTGAAAAAGTGACATGATGAAAAATAATACAAATAAATGTTTACAAATTTCATTTTTATTAAATATAATTTTGTAGTTGTATAAACATATTTTATGCCATTTTTTATTTAATATTATAATTCATTAATTAATTGATTAAAATATCTGTTTTGTTACATTCTCCCCCCTAAATGAATTGTGCCCTTGAAATTCTTTCGTCAGACTTACGAATATTTTGAATTGAATATTCAGAATTAATGAAACTTTAAGGGTACTTAACTAACTAAAAATAATTCTAAAGTGTAGATTTGTTTTTCCTCAAGAGAAAACATCTAATCTCTAAAGTTTTGTAGATCGTTCCTCTTATACCAATTATAACGCACCACGCCCGCTCTTCCTGACTCACTACTTAAAAAATGCTGTGATTTTTTTCAAAAAAGTGAATAAATAATTTCACAACACTTAACACAAAAGCGGACCTTTTTTCGGTCAGGGTTATGGAGGATTAGAAAAAATCTAATATTTATCAAATTTGAAACAAAAATAAAACAACTATACACTATGCTTTTATGTGCGCTTTCTCCAAAAGTGATGAATTCTATAAATAATCTCTTAAGATACCCAGGGAAAATCCTCTTAAAATAAAAATTTGAGCATTCAATTTGCCATTAATGTGTTTTGAAAACCGTTGAGAAACCTAATTAAAAATATACCATAGATAATAAATCTGAAAAATACATTTTTATTTTTGTTTTTAAAAATACTACAATGCTTTGAAAAATAATTATACATCAAAAATTCTTTTAAACTAATCCAATGATTCGATTGAAAATATTAAGCAATCTCTTAAAAAACTACTAAGGCCAATCGAAACTTTGAAGGTTATCTTGGGCCTACCCACATAGGGGATGGATTCACTCTCCAATTCCCTATCATGTTTACAAAGTTCATGTATTAGTTTCTTTATAAAATATTTTTTTAGATTTCCTTACATATAATTTTCACTGTAGTTTTTAATTTTGAAAAAATGTTACCGCATTAACATAATCATTTCCAATTATATATATATAAAGTGAATTTTTTATTGAATAACCCTTGCGAGTATTGATTCCCCAAAACTCACTTCACTTGGCCAATACATAAACACCCACAGACCCTATCTTCCATTGATAAAAATATCAATGACCTGTTTTAATGATTTAATGACATAAACCAATCATATAATTCAAAATCGAAAAATAATCATGATAACGTACATTAGATTATAAATGATACATTTTTTAAAATCAACTTTTCATTCATGAGTAAAATTATAAATACAAACATGTACAAGATAATTTAAAATTATAAAATATCTATAAACATTTCTTCCAATTAAATTAAAAATCCATTTCATTATAAATTTTATCCATTGTTAATTATTATGTGTATATACCTATATATGCATATACCCGTATGACGTTCCATGAACAACCATCGATATGTAGCCAAAATCATTATATGAGTATAAAATTCTTGCAGATCAGTCAATTAATTGGATATAATACTATGAATAACCATTTTCTATATATTTTTTGAATAAAAAATTATTATAATTCAAATGAATATTTAATTTTTTTAACCTTATATTATATTTAAGTAAAATGATTTATTAATTTTCGAATTAAGAATCTTAAAATGGATAAAAAAATATATCCTTTAGATGTAAAAATATTAAATGACCCTTATTAAATATCATTTAAATAAATAATAAATCTATACCCAAAACCAAAAAAATAAAAATCAATTGTTTTTTTAAATAATTAAAGAAACTATACCACAAAATTAGTTTCAAAAAAGTGACGAATCATAATTTTTTTAAATAATAATAATTGATTCCCTTGCACAAAATTAATTATATTCGGACGAACTTGATGACCAATGGAGAAAAACTCCTTCAAAATTAACAATAAAATTAAGGTTCATTTAGGAAATAAGTAGTCACTTATAAAAATAAGATATGAAATTAAATAAATATTTTAAATATTTATTCCTTACCTTATATATTCATAAAACAAAAGTCATATATTTGTATATGAAAATTTTAAACAAAATATAATTTTTCTAAAAGACATATAAACCCTTAGTATGAGAAAGTTATAATATAATTTAAGTAAATGAAATCTTTTACCCACATTGAATTTTAGATCAAATTTCACATATATTGTACTTTTCAATTAAACTCACTTGGCCGAAGAATTTTAAAATAATTGAAATTCTAACTAAACATAATTATTTGAAATAAAATTTTCTTATAAAACATAAATACCTTACAAAAATAATATTTTAAAATATGAAACTAAATATTTCTCCCTTACACATAAACACATAAAAATAAAATCATAATAAAAAAATTTTATTTCAAATAAATCAAATAATAATAAAAATCCCTTACCTCTAATTGAACCTTATAAAACCATTCATGGATCTAAGAAAGGAATTGACATGTGATTTGTTTCTCCTAAATTTCTCACAGAGAGTGGTAGTTCCCAAACAAGTATGTACAGAATGTGCATCACTCAAAGAATGATTACAACATCTCATAATACATACCCTTGAAGAAGAAATAAAATTATCTATTTATAAACTTCAAAAATTGTAGTGGTATTATATTATATGAAAATTTTTGTTTATATCATTTCATAGGAGGGAATTATTGATAACTGAATCCCAATAAAATATATATCCAAATAAGTAGATTCATTGAAATTTGAAACAAACCAAAGTACTATAAACAATTTGATGTTAATATTCTGTATTTCTTACAAAAAAATAGATACTTACAGATAAAACAAAATCAAGAGAATTTCAATTGAAAAATAAGATATCATTTGCAGTTGAGAATTTTTTCCAATGTAATAATTTAGAGCAACATAATAAACAATCAAAATTGTTGAAAAATGATGCACACGTCATTTTCAAATTTTAATATCGGCATGGAAAAGAAAAAATTGATGATGATTGAATCCAAAAATAGGACAACCCATATTAATTAATATTGAAATTAAGTTAATGAATTTAAAAACTCAATAGGACAAGAAAATAGATGACAAAGGAGAAATTGTTACACTAATCAGCCTACAAATAATATTAGGATAAACAAATCCTATTTGTAGATATAAGAAATCTGAAATAGGGGGACTTCCATATCGGTGAAGAAAATAAATGAATAAAAATTACTATTGTGTATGTAATAACTGAAAAACCAAATCCAAAACAAGATATGAAAAACTAGAGCAATGAGATTGGATCCCTAAACAGAGCTTGTACTCACCACTCAACCGAAACTTACTCTCCCAGCTCATAACCTCGACGTCGCCCTATGCATCTGATTTGCACAGATTAACTCAGAGATAACTATCACAACACCTTATCTAGGTTCGATGCTTTGCCTTCACTCGACCATGAACCCAATGCCTAATAATTTTACATTCCTCAACAAAAACATGATTCGGCCTCCCGATATTCTCTCACGGTGAGTTCTCATGAACTTGGTCCTAAACACGTGAAACCCTTATTTGATTTCACCTTAAACATTTCATTTTTTATTTAAATAAAAAAATTATATTAATATATATATATTTATATCATTTTGTTATATATATATAACGATTTATATTAATTTTTTCAATTTCAATGTTTTTATTATAATTATTTATTTAACACATAATTAACTTAATTTTGAAACATAATTTTATAGTTTTTTTATATATGAACCATATATATGACTTTATATGTATAAATAACATTATTAATTATTTTAAATTTAAAAAATTATTTATTATTTCTTATATATCTAATGTAAAAAGTGTATTTATATAAACATTAACATTATGAATCATAAATTATAATATATATGTATATTTAATAACTTCCAAATAAATTGGTCTTAAATAAGTTTATCTATTTGTTTAAAATGTTATATTTACAAACATATTTAGAAATAATTATATCTCAAATACATCATTATAATTTAATTTATTTTATAATAATTTGATATATAACATTCTAAAAATAATTTTCAATTACAAAACTAATTCATAAATATATACTAAAATGAAAATAATATTATGATTATTTTAAAAAAAATATCTTACGTTTAATATATAATTTGATTATCTTTATTTATTAAAAAAATATAAAAAAAATATCTTGTCATGATACTAAATTTCATAAATGTATAATTAATTTAGATTATTTCAATATGTAATTAGAAAGTGACATATTGCAAAATAATATAAATAAAATTTAACAAATTTAATTTTTATTAAATGAAATATCATAGTAGTATAAAAATATTTTATACCATTATTTATTTTAAATTATAATTAATTAATTAATTAAATAAAATATCTGGGTTGTTACACTAACTACCTTCCACCATCTACTATAACTTAACTCCAAGAGGTGATTTCCAATGAAGAAGATATTGAAGCTGAACAAACTTAGGGAGAATATATTTTGATTAACATGTTATCTTCTAATTTTGATAAAATATAATTGAGTATCACCTCTGATTTTTTTAAATTACCAGATTCTTCCTAAAATTCAATTTTCTTGGAAGAGTTATATGATGAAAAAGAAGATTCACCCAAATGATAAACAAATAGAGATCGCTGAACTTGTTGAACAATTATTGGAGGGAATTCTTGAGTACATACAAGTAGATATTACTAATGAAACCAAGACAATAAAATATTATATTAATGGGGAATAATGTGATATTGAAACATCATGATTTAATTTTATTCAAATGTAATTACACTTGAACATTCAATTTGACTATAATTTTGATGCAACATTCCATGAACAATAATTGAAAAATGAAGAAGTGGTTGTGAAAGTGGTAATGCTGAAAGAGGAGAACCCATTATATATCCTACCCCCACCATGCATGTTTTATCTCCATACCATGGGGGTGTATTTGGAGTAATATATCCATGTATTACTCACCAAAAAATAATAATTCATATTGGAAATAAGAATTTTTGTTGGTTCATAAGCAAGAAACTTCACCCACCCAATTATTGGGGATAACCGATTTGAACATCCCATATAGAGGTAGTAGAAACCTAGGGCCCACTTAGTGAATTAAACCATGGTATATCTATATTTTCTAATTATATATCTATTTTATTTTATTTTAATAAATTTATTACGTTATTTTTATGACTTTTTCTTTTAGTAATTCTCAGAGAAACACTTAGAAGTTTATCTCAATCCTGCACTTCTAATAAGGTAGGTTGCTCCTCTCCTTTATAGTTTATTTATTATTGTGGTTTATTTTCAAATATAATTACTTCTTAAATACATTTCAATTGGTTATATACACATAAAAATGTATATGTAAGGGAGGGAAACAATGTTTTTT
Organism: Viscum album; assembly: GCA_963277665.1. Taxonomy (NCBI): domain Eukaryota; kingdom Viridiplantae; phylum Streptophyta; class Magnoliopsida; order Santalales; family Viscaceae; genus Viscum; species Viscum album. Next base: position 521,577,998 of record OY728144.1, read on the forward strand.
GTGAATTTTATTTGTTTTTTGATTTACTGTTTTTTAAAGAAATTATGTGTTTTTAAGATTTTTTTTGTGTTTCTTTCTAAAATTTAGTATTTTTAAAAAATAATTGAGCTAAAATGATTAAAATTACCATTTTTAAACCCATTTCAATGAGTGAAACAATATATTACATTAAAATATGATTAAATTAATATTGAAAATTACTTTGTTTCATATTCAAATATTTGGGGAATTTAATGAAAAATCCTCAAATTTTTTATTCCAATGGAACATTTCACAATCTTTATTTTTTAAATCTCTTTAATATAATGATTTTTAAATATTATTTGCATATTATTTCATTCAACCTACTTCATGGGAGAACCATAACATGATTGATTTACCAGAATTTGATTTATTATTGTGAAAACCTGAGGGTTTTAGGTTATTGTATTTTAAATAATTGAGGAATTTATTTGGTTTTAAATCCAACTTTTTCCAGAAATAAATTTTTATTTTGGATTACCTTGTAAATTTAATCCTTTTATACCCAATAATCCATAAAAACATTTTTTTAGCCATATTACAAGCCAATTGTGCCTATAAAAACTGATTTTAAAGTGAAATTGCTTGATTTAGTTTAACTTATGTATGAGGGAAGCTCTCTTGTATTGTGATACCTTATTTTTTAAAATTTAGGTGGAAATAAAATTTTTAGGAGCTGAGGTTTCTGCTGAATAATTCCTTATGTTCAATATTGTTCCTTTCTAGATTTTTCATGATAAACGAAGTTGTGATTTTCTAGAGCTTCCAAAGGAGAAATAAAGTTATGTATATATGGAGATTTCAAGAAAAACTATGTTTGAGAATATTGAATTTTTTTGTGGTGAAATTATGGATGGCATAAACTTTCATTGATCTTTATTGATGATGGACATTATTTTCTACAATGGGGGTGAGTATGAGACCATACCTAAGGTAAAATTAGAATCTTTCTATTTTTCTTCAAAAAGAGCCCTGCTATCCTCATTCGGCCTCAAAATGTTTGACATAAAAATCCTACTAATCAAAATCCATAGAGAAACCTTAAAAAGTCCTTATGATAATAACATGTTCATGACTCACATCAGATGAATATTTGAAAATTTATCAAGCCTATGGTGACTGTTTCATGGTTTGGATGATAAATGTATTGCAAAAAAAATGAAATTTGTGAGATTAGAGAAAATTAAGGAGAGGTAGATTTTTTGTGTGAATGGGATGAGAGATAATGTGTAATTGTATTGAATGAAGAACATGAAAAAATTGTTTTTTAAAGGGTGGGGCCAAAGCCTCATTAATTATTTAAATCAAAGCCAAGACCAATTTTAACTAGGTAGAGGGAGACCCATTACATAGTTCGATGGCCTAAAGTTTATTTATCCCATTACATGGCCCATATGCCCAATGTTTTGGCTCTAGGCCCATTCTAGGAATAGTAATCCTACATTACTCAGCGTACTACAATACTACATAGAATCCTCCACTGCTACAGTACCCTTCCGCCGCTATAGTGACCTGCCACTGCTATAGTGCTCACCATTGCCACAGTGCCGCCACTGCTATAGTACACTACAAATATTACTATATTACCTTGCGGCCAATGGGTTTTGTAATGATGAGTGATATATTTCTTTCTATATGTTATAGATTTGGTGGATCTAATGGGTATGGGATTTGAATCTTATTTTATTTGATTTTTATGTTCACTTGTCCATGAGTTCAAGTAATAGGTGTAGGGGATTTGATAGAAAAAATATGTTCAATATATTTTATTTAATTTCAGTATTCTAAATCCCACAAATGTATTATTTTACTATAAATTTCCACATTTTATGGTTTTAGTGGTATTTTGAATATAGTCATCAAAATGGCCTATTATGGATTTCTAATAGTTTTATATTATTTAAATATTTTTTCCATAACATTTCTATTCTAATATAAATCATGAAATTATTTTTTAGCATTCTACACATCCATGGATTCATTTCTTCATTCTGGACAAAAAGCTGAATCTACCATATAAAAACTCAAAACAAGTTCATAATTCAACCCTTGAAAACTGTTTAAAGATATGGAGAGTTTTGGTATTGGGACCTTAACTCATTATTGGATGTCCCAAATACTCCAAAGTTTGGTTGTGGATGTGAAATACGTCTTGTAAATACTTTTAGTGTGGCATTCATGTTTTAATTAGTCATCAGAATGGTCGTTAATGCATGATAATCTGGATATTTGTACGGTGGAGAGTCTTCCTGGTAAGAATAACTTCTCATAGAAAAACATCCATAGGTCTCACTAAAAATAAAAAATATGCTGAAATTTAGAGGGAAGACATTCAAAATATTTATGAATATAGTTGATGAATGATAGAATGCATGAAATAGTATTTTATTGTGGATTCAATGCGCAAAGGTACTTGGGGACCGATTCTTGCTTATAAATGGAAGAGAGATCATTCTCCCCAAATCATTACATTCCATCCCATTCCATCAAAGGCACCAATGATGAGAACTTTTTGGCTTTCTCTCATTTATTTCTTTTTTTAAAATGATTTTTAATGCATTTTTCCCCATTCACCTCGATTACCCTTACCTTGTTGGGGTAAACATTTGAGTAATTGGATAATGGTCAGTTTTCAATTTTTTAATTCGTAACAATTGTGGAATATCACTTTAGTAAACATATAAGAAGTGTTTTGAAAAAAAATTGAACAAGGGTATAATTGAAATTGGAAAACTAAACAGGACACAATCACCCTTCTCATATCATAGTATTCAATAAATTTAATTTTATTTTTTTTTTCAATCTGTTTCTAATTGATTTCATCCAAAAACACTGCATTTTTACCCTAATTAAAAAGTGAAAAACTATTTTTTATCCACTCCTCTTCATGATAATTCCTAGGGTTAAAAACTAGACTAAACTAAGGAAATATAAAAAATGTTTTTCCACACCCTATGACAAGAATTCATCAAGGGGTCGTGACCAAAAATGATGGGGGACAGAACGAACCCAATCTGGATCGACCCTTCTTATAGGGGATCATATTCCAATGATTCCACCAACCTCAATTATGCATCCCTGTAGATGGAAAATAAACTACCTACTTAGGGAGAGCACATCGATTCCTCAAACCCTAACTATGGATGATAGAGGATCACACTCTAGTCTCCTAGAGGTAGACGACAAATCTATCTGTTACTCATCCTCTAGAGGGGTTTAAAATACAGTGATGTTGATTTAATTCCTCATAGTACCATGAGGAAAGGACTAAGGGATCACAATCAAGACATACTGGTCCAGACTAGGAAAACTATAAGCCTCAATCACTCTTTATTGAACTTCATGGTGTGTCCTAGGGGGTATAGAACATGTCTAGCTATCCCAAGTCTTTCCCGTGTAGAATATACCAGAATGAAGCCTTCAACTATGCATTCCATTTTGACTTTTAAGATGAGAGGGTATAGCTACACCATCGGTTTCAAGCCTTTCTTTGCACTGGACAACTAGCTGAGGGGTCAGGCATTAGTGGGATTTATTGTCACAAGGTTAATGCTGGGGGAGGCAGATCCAGTCGGATCTTAGATGTTTTCTATTTTTTCTTGCTGGTTGTATGATTGACTTTATGGTTCTAACATTTTCTTTAAAGTGTTTGGATAAAAAAAATTAATTTTCAGTCAGTAGAATTATTACACAGCATGTAGATACACATAGTTCTTGACCCTTGTAACCTGGACATGTCCATGTACCGAATCCGTGTTTGTGTACTAGTGCATGTATGCCCAGTAGTATTCTTGTGGGAGTAAATGGCATGTTCGTGTCCATATACTCCAACTCGTGTCTATGTACATCCGAAGTACGCACAAATTCAACTGGGGAGGGTCACATACCATGTGAAAGGGGTCACAAGTTGTAGGATTATCATATCATTCTTGAAACCCTATCCACCAATGAAGGGGACCAACATGGTGTGTAGTACCGAGTTACAGGACACGTGTTATGGGATTTTCCATAATCTGTGGTTCTTCCTCTCGCTCACACCAATATCACCCCCTTATTCAGATCTAGCTTCAATCATGAAAAAAATGTAGTTATATTCTGGTTGAACATCACCTTCTACCAAAAACACACTCAGTCCTCCAAATATGGTTGGAAACTGAGTGTATTCATCAGGTTTTTTTCCACATAAAACTATAGAAAATTGGGGGTTTCCAAACCACATAATTTCATCCTCCACCATCATCGTCACACATCCATTTCATCACACTAAGTTTAGATATAAAATCTCATATCATTATGATATGAATCAGGTGTGCATCAATCGATCTATCCAAATGGTGTATAACTCAGAACCAAGGTGTTTCCCATTATGAACGAGAAAAGAGGGAGGAAAAGAACAAACAAAAAACTTCTATCAAATTCAAATATACTAACGATGTGTGGGTCAATCAATGTTCATTAAATTTGTCTAAGTTCATCTGAGATTGAGAATAGGATTGAAATCACAAAAAACACCCTACCTAGATTCAAATCATTCACTGATGAAGATCAGTTAACACATCATTATCGTTGGTGAGATCATCCATGATTTGTGTGCTCCGATCACTGATCCTAGGTTTCTACGTAGGTATCCCCTTTCTTTAGAGAAGTATGCATGTCTCTCTCCATAAAATGTCCCTAGAGTATTCCAGGGTTATAAGGCTAACAATGAGTCTCTGACATAAGGATACATTTAAATAGTAAAAGGAAAGTTGTTGTGTTTCTATGTCAACAACTAAAATAAAATAAATTTTCTTAATTTATTATATTCATTTAAGCATATGTGACAACTTTCCATAATCAACCCACATTGACCAAGGTTATTTCGAACCAAGGGTAAAAACTACAGTCTAAATATAATGGTTGCCTCAAATTTCTGATCTTGGAATAAATTTAGGGGTTATTATATGTTTTTAGGAAACCACATGCACACACTTTGAAATATTTTAATATTTTTCCAATATTTATTATGGTAAAATCATGCCTCAGAATCACACACCCTCTCTGCAACTAGTCTCAAAAAAATTTATATAACATACAAACATATTACATGTAATATCTGATATATTACACATATGGTCAATTATCTTTGGAGACTTCATTTTAATTCACTCAGGAATCGATAAACCTTACTTTCTGGTTGGATGATGATACTTGAACATACCTTGCATGTGTTATAAAATTATTCTCATAAATAACTATGACATACTTACACTGTAACTCATGGAATTCCATATACATATTCATAAAACTAATAATATTAATGTACTTACAAAAAAATTAATATCTTAAAATCATCCCATCCATGTAGCGAATTTTATCTTGTTGACATGTATTTCTTATAAGATTCTACCATTGATCAGATTTTTTTTTTCAAAATGATAAAAAATAATAATGAATTTTTAATGATCTAGAGACTATAAATTTAAAAATTAAATATCAATTGTTCTGATCCATTACTAAAAAATTAATGGATTAACCGAACCACTAATATAAGTTTTATGTTTCCTCATAGAGGAATCAACATTTCATTTTCCCTCCTTTATTCATTTCAAAGTGGAGTACGATTAATTGCCTAACGAAGTTGTGTGTGGATAGAAATGAGATTTTTCATTTCATCTCCCATAAAATTTAGTGTCTCCTATGTAAAATCATTGAATTTTATATCATAATTACTATTAATATATCTCTATAAAGTTACAAACAATTACTAAAACTAAAATTCAATGTTTATGTAACAATAATCATACTGGGAACTACATACTCAAGAAAAATAACTTATTAGATGAATAAATCCGGACACCATATTTTTATCTATGAAAACATAGTCTTATCCTTGGATATCCATGGTCATTATTCAAATCCATCATGATGGATCATTTAGAGAATGTTAATTAACCAAAGCATATCCCTTGGGTGTATCAAACCATGTATGCAGTTTAGCTCATTGTTGTGTTCGAAGTAACTCTCAAGGCAATCTCGATGCACCATTTTCTAATTATTAACCCTAGGAATATATGTTTTAGAACCAATACATATTCTAGAATCGAGAAAAGGATATATTGCATGGAAAAGTTTTTATTTTTTTAACATAACTTATGTTGTTCTCTTATTCATATGATTATCCTAAGTGTTATCAATAATGTTTTATCATCCTAGTTTTAAAATGATTAAATAAAAAGTTATATGATATTATAAATATAAACCAATATATTCCATAAATATATATTATATCTAAATAAATGAATATTCATTACATAACATAATGATCCATGCCAGAAATGTTTAGGTATAGTGCATTTAAAAAATTTGGAACATAAAAATTAGGTCTATTAGTGAGCTACATAATCTAAGAATAAGTTCTTCATAAAAATACATTTTATCTATAAATATCATACATAATAAATTTCTTCATAACTTGGGTAATTGAAACATATGAAAGGGTGATATTAGGTTCTTAGTAAGGGTAAAAATGGGAGATATGTAAAAATAACTTGAGAAAAAGAGTATGAAAACATGACTGTACCATTTCAAAACGAAACCCTACATATCACAGATCATAATATTGATCCATGTAATATGAATTGTAGTTCATAAGACACAAATAACTATGTAATTAAATAACATGATCTATGAGAGCATAATATTTCATAATAACACCCTAAAATTATAATGTTTAAACATTGTATTTCATATCACTTATGACCTTAAACACCAAGAATATAAATGAATATAACAACTCAAGTTTTTGTTGAAAAATTTACATCTTTAAATAAATCTATATCTATTAATTAATGCAATACTGTGTTATCTTGATATCCATGCAACAATGGATTTCTTCAATGGCTTGCATTACAAGAAAGAAAATGTTTTACCAAACAACATTATATTATTAAAATATTATAATAACATATAACAGAATCATTAAAGTGGATGTCATTAATATGATTAACTAAATTATAAAAATATATAGTCAAATTAATTTGTGAAAAATTAATTATAAATGAATATAAAACCAATTTAATATAATGGAATTGTATTAATGAAAACAAGTCTTCTTATATAGAAAGACATTTTGAATTAATAAATTAAATTATTGATATTATTTAATGATATTAATGAAATTTATATATTATATATTCATTAAATTACTTTTTACATTCATCCAATTGGTTTATAAACATAAGATTAAAACAAAGAAAATTTTATGTATAAAAAGTTATATTTTTTGAAGGTAGTTTCTTCAACTTTTAATGGAATTCCCATTTTAAAACTCAATTTTTACACTTTTATAAGTTTAATATTAAAAAATAAACTTAATTTTTGAATTATTAATTTAAAAAATAAATTAGTGGGAAATTTTAGTATTTTTCTCGTTGTTTCAATTTTTTGACTAACAGTGGAAACTACTGAATTTGAATTTGAAAACTAACATTTCATCTAAATAATTTATATTATTAAATTATATTTTTAATTGGATTTAAAGTATTATTAGATAAATTTTAATTCTATTCATATAATTAAGGAAATTTTAATATTTTTTATTTTAAATTTATAAATAAAAACATAGTGAACATTTTAACATTTATATTTTCATACCCCACTTTCCCATCCCATATACGAGATTATTTTTAAATTATATTTTGTAAAAAATGTGATTGTAATATTGAAAAATGGATTCCATATTTAAAATAATAATATTTTATAATTTCTAGTATGATAAAATTATTTTTTACCAAAAATATTTGTGAAAGAAATTAACATTTATTATACTGATTAAGAGAAAACAAGCATAACAAGGGACTAAACTATAAAAATAGCAGACAAAAATGATATAGAAACAGGTAGAAATAGAATTGGATGTTCATATTTTGACCATATAACATCATTTTCAAAACTTTATTCATTATTGGAGATGCATTTTTAATTGATACCTCCAAATAGTGTTTATATATTTATATTTACAAGAATGTCACCTCTCCTCACTTATAAAAAGAAACTCACACCCCTATCACTTATTCACAACTCTCCATATAATTGAATCATCCATAAAAATACCAAATAAGCTCCAAAAATCCCTCCCATAATTATATAGGACTAAATTTGATTTGAAATCCATTCAATGAAATCATTTTTTATAAACCAAAAGGAGTTTCATGAAAAAGAGGTAATGTTCTTCAATGAGCAGTTGCGATTTATTTCAATATAAACCCATTTAATTTATCATATATCATTCTTATATAAAAACATAATATTAATTAATATTCATATATTTTATTATCTAAATAGTAATACCTACAAATATACACACTTCCATAAAATGGGATACACAATCATCGTTCGTGTGGATGCCAGACTACCATCTCTTGACCCGATGTCATTAATTGTTCCATTTCCACCTTTAATGGTTGGGAATATTGATGTATTTATAGTTTTTATATTATATATATTCTATTTATAATTTAATTATTCTTATGTAACTCTTGTATAACACATACCATCATTTATTCAATTTTTTTGGGAATACGATAACATCGTTTGTGGATGTGTGGACTATCACCTCCTCAAAGTAATGTGATTCATTCACGCGATACATAAAATGTATTAAGGACATGTTTTAAAAAATATATGTGAAATATATGAAATATTTATGATACTAGGATTATAATTTATATATATATTATATAATATTATTCTTTGAATATGAAAATAAAATTGAAACGACGATCATGCATACACACAACCTACCATCTCAATAAATAGTGTATTTCATTTCATATCTCCATGTATTATGAATTAAAATAAATACTTATATTATAAAGGTATATATATATATAATATTTACATCATGGTTTTCATTTGGGATATGATTAAATCATGGTCCAATTAATAGGGACAAAAATACCAAGTGAAAACATACTCGGAAAACAATGCAATTAACTCCCAAAATAATGAAAATGATGAATGATTATTACTGAATAAGTTATAATATTTTATAAAATGAATATATATATATATAATATAATTAATATTAATATGGTTATGTTATATATTAATTACATTGATAAAACCAAAATACTGGATACTAAATTGTGTTCAACCAAAATAAAGAGTAAACGAAAGGGGATTTCTAGTGTCACTTTTATTTACGTGAAAATTATGCCATTTTCACCACTCATCACATTTAGGTGGTTTATATTATTATCCTTTGACATGTAATATAACTATTCATTCATCATTTATTATATTTTATGTTTCACATTAAATTATCTCATCCATGAGGATTTTACTTGATAACTACCATGTTGTAAAATTCATCGTATTTCTCAATTAATTTTTTTAATTATTAATTTTATATTTTTAAAATTAACTTTATTATTGTAATTTTCCTTTCTAAATAATATTTATTTACTATATGTATTCTTGTATTATGGATTTGATTATTTCCCAAATCAGATTTCATTTTTATATACTGTGTTTACTTTGAAAATTATTTTATTAATAGGTAATATATTGATGAATTTGTGTTAATTATTTAGAATAGATATTTAATGATAGGAGTATTTATTATTTAAATATATTTTTATTTATATGTGGAATTCATTGGATTTAATATGGTATGGGTGTGTCCCTCCATAGTCCTTTAATGTGTTTGTAGGCTTCATGAGACAAAGTATATATAGTTTTGGCCGAGGTATTAATCATTGATTAGATTCATGGCATGAAGCCTTGATAATATTATGTTCTTGGCATGAATCCTCAATAATATTAAATTTATGGGCTTAAGCATCAACATTATTAGATTCTACAGTGATATTCTATGATTCTAAATTAGTTTATGCGATAAAGGCCCCTATAAATTAGTAGGAATGCCAATCCAATTGAAACTGAGAACTGAATTAAGTAATTAGAGAAGATATATATGGAATTCAGATGTGGAAAAAAGGAAAAGTATGGAATTTAAATGTATTACATCAATGGTGATAATTATTTGTGGTGGTCATTGATTCATAATATTGGGGCAGAAGAGGAAACAAAACTAACGGATTGAAAATATTTTAAGGAGGCATTCCTCGAAAAATATTTCCCTCATGACCAACAAACTGAGATGAAAATAAAGTTCCTGGTTTGAGGAAAACATAAGAAGATAGTTCCATCGATTATTTCACTACCATTAAAAGAATATTTATGTATGCTATAGATTAAAAAAGAAACATTAGGTCTAATATTTACATTTTCATTGAATGATATAAGTGAATCCTCTTAAGGGCACTTATCTCGAAAAAATTATAATAAAACAAGGATATAGTATCATTTGATGTTAATATAGAGAAATAATTTCCCTTGTTTTATGGTATTGATGTCATAAAATAGAATAAGAGGATAGAAAAGAATAATTTTTATGATGGGAATCCGGAAAGGAATGATTTTCTATCATGTGATAATTTTGGAAGGAAACACAAGTGTGTTGGAAAAGGAGTTTTCATTATGTGTGGAGAAAAAGGTTTCCATGCCTAGGATTACAAGGGAAAGAAATAATTTTCCTGGTTAAATGATTTTATGATAAGGATATGAGGATATAGGGGAATAAATTCTCTAAGAATCAAAGGAATATATCTTAAAATAATCCAATAGATAAAGGTCACGCTTATGCGATTGACACAATAGAAGTTGAATGATTAATATACTTCTGTAATTGGATGTAATATATGATGATGTAAAATTATTTTATTTATGATGTTATCTTAATATAGATTATGAAATTTATAATTATTGTATTGTAGTACTATTTAATTAATTATTTATGATCATTTGTTGAATGGTTCCAAAAAAAGGATATAGTAGAAAGTTGATTTTTTTTTTAAAAACACAAGGTTGAGGGAAATATTACCCTTATTATATTCCTGATGTTGAGACGATGATGTTTGGATGAAGATATGACTAATATGTATAAAGTAAATTGGATACAATAAAATTCCTTGGATATAATTCTAATGTTTTCGATCATAATATTTGGAATGTTCATAAGATTAAGCATTTATGAAGTAGTTTATATTGAACATTGAATGAGGTTTTCAAGATAATTGTATTATTTTAGCACACAATTTAACCTATTATAAGGAAATAATTGAAAGAGTTCCAAGAATCACCAAAGGATAATATTTTTCTCAAAGAAATACATCAAGTATGTATATTACCATACATTAATAGAGAATAAAATAAATCCACAACAATAGAAAAATTGTATTGAAACATAAATAGTCTAATATTATCATCATTGTAGAGAATATACACAACCATTTTAATAACTCTAGTTTATTTCAATATGGTTATAACAATTCATCTAAACATGTTTCCTATCACATACTCTCAGTATGTTATTTTTATTTGTCTCTAATATGTCTATGTTTTTATTTCCCACCTATGTATTTCATTTTTGGAAACATAATTATATGATTATTTTAAATAACTTTTATAATTACCATTAACTGTAATTAATGGATAATTTATGAACCATTTTCATGATGTGGGGTTTTATAAAATATTATATATAAATATCAAACCCTTGGTTACAATGATAAATTTAAAATTGTGAGAACACAATTTAATTATGGTGGGGATAATTTGACACCACAAAATTCTAATGTAAAAACATTGTATTCGATAGAGTGTATGACACTTAACACCATTCATAAGAAGGAATATATGGAAAAAATATTTTATGAAAGATTTAATATATTAAATATATATATTTATATTAAAACATGAAATTTTGAATTAGATTGAGATACACGTAATATGGATTTCTTGATTGGATTGTGTTGCATGCAAGAATAACTTTTACCAAACAAAATTGTCATATTAATATGTTATAAAAAGATATAACCTAGATATTAAATTTGTAACACCCCAGGTAAATAAAGAATATGACATTTTCATATTTAACAATATTTGTGAATAAAATATTAATATGACTTTAATGTGGATGCAATGCTCGATGGCGTACCCAACACGCAATAACGAGTCTCTTGGGAATCTTACGTTGCACTCTAATAATAAAATAATATTATTTTAAATGGTAGTTAACATGTAGCAGTTTTAATGGCAGGAATGGATAGAAATAACTAAAATATGATTATATATGTTTTTAAATGTTTTTTCATTTATCCAATAAAAGATAAAGGCTTAAAATACGGAAAGAATTCAATTTTAGGCGTATATGCCCTAGTTTTCAGTAAAGGTTCACTTATCACCTTTTGATGTTGAACATTCATTAAATATGGTTTTGTTCACTATTAAACATTCTTTTGGACCAAATAAAACTCTTATTAAGAATAGGGACATCAAATTTTACTTTGTGTAATTTTTTTGTATTTTTCCGATAAAGTTCATTTTTTAATGAATAGTGTAAAATGTTGTGTTTTAATTCAAAACCTCTTTTTAATATAATTTATTTATATGATTAGATAATATTTTGAATTGGTTTTAAATTGAAATTAGAAAATATTTTTACCATTAAATCCAATATTGGTCGTTGGAATTAATTTCACTTTGAAATCGGACTTAAACTAGTGTCAATCTTTTGATACTTATTGTTTCATAAAAACACTCTATTTGTCATGAAAGTGCGAATTAATTATTAAATTAATTAATGTGACTTATATATTTTGAATTTTTTAAAACAGACTTCATTTTTGAATTCAGAATATCAAATATAGCTTAGGGTGAATTTTTGGGATTTTTCTGAAAAACTTCAATTTTTGATGAATAGTGAAACCACTAAGTGGTACTTATAAAAACTGATTTTCCGTTTAAATGAAATTTTTCCTCCATTTTGTTTTGATTTCCAAAAATCCGATATAAATGGTTTTCATTAAGATGTAAAATTTGGTTCAATGGGATAAAAATAATTTTTTGGTGAATAATAACTTATTATGTTTTTAATCGTGATTAGTGGTAATTAGTGTAGTTTAAGGTAAAAATGATATTATAAGAATGTGAAAACACCCTGAAACTTATCCTACACCTATTGGGTGAGTCATGGCCGACCAAGACAAGCCATGGGCCAACTTGGGGACCCCATGGAGCCACTTTAGTTGGAAAATGACAATAATATATTTTTATTTAATGTTAAAATTAAATTGACACAAACAAGAGTTGTTTTACTAAAACAGTTTTTAAGTGGGGTTACAGAAGTCCAAATTTTGATTATAAATAGTAATTGGAAAGCTAAAACGATTTCCTACAACATAGTAATTGTTTTATTATTTTTAGACATTAAATAAAATAAATTATTTATGACATAATAATGATGCAGCGATGACATCATTATTTGAGGATTTAAATAAAATGGAAAGATAATGTAAAATCAATGAACGAAACATGTCCAAAACTTATTGGATGAGTGGATTTCGAAGCCTTATCACCTTATCCATTAATTATATCAATTTGGGACCTTTTAAAACCGAAAAACATTTTCAAATAAAGTAATATTTCTTACTTTCCAAAAGTGCCCCTCCTCTCCTCTTATAAAAGTCCCCCACCTCTACCACCTTACACACACTCATAAAGCCTTTGGATCGGCCAACCCTGCCCATTTACTCTCTTCACATCCCTATACTCATCCTAGAGGTTTCCTTTTGGGTAGAATCCTTTCAAAGGATGGCTTTAGGCTCAAATCAAAAGGAGTTACACTATTAAAGGTAATTCATTCTCTCATGTTCATTTGTTTTATTTTGCTTCTCCAACCCCCAAAACTCTCTTTATTTACTTCTTTTGTAACAACACCAGTATCTTCAATATACTAGGATGTTTTTATAATATTTATTCGAGCTACACTCTCACAAAACTACATCAAATGGTTAAATAACATACGGTTTCCGTGGATGGCGAAATTCTGCCTCCCGAAACGATGATTGTTCAATACTCATCTAACACCTTCAAAGGTGGCCATTATGATGTCACTATTTTTTATATAAGATATATAATATGTTTATTCTTTACTTAATCTTCTGTATTTTTTATTTGTGGCTTACCTTTATGGTTTCCACTATGGGTAAACGCGATATCTTCATTTAAGGAAGTGCGGACTACCGCCCCCTCAAAGTGATTTGATTCATTAAATACCATATGTGGGACGTATAAAGGATAAAACGATGATATTATATATGATATTATACTGGAATTATAATATACCTTTATATAATTATTATTACATTCTATAAAATAAGAAATAGAAATGAAAGTAGCGTTCATGTGTACGTACGGCTTACCGTCTCCATGAACGGTGCATTTCATTTCTTATCCCCAAATGTAGTGTACTATTATAAATACATGTATATTCTGGATATATATGACATATATTATATCTAAATCATGAATACAATTCTGGATATAATAAAAATTTGGCCACACGAACAACATGTAATTGTAAGAAGTCCACTTTTGACTTAAGAACCAAAATATCGGCAAAGCAAATATTATTAACTTAAATGATGACATAATGTCTATGACTTGGTAATAAGTGATATAAAAAGGAATAATGAACTTGAAATAGGATCTTAAGGAAGTATAAATTAACTCAAGTTTATTATTCAGGACGTTAAAGAACGATCGAGTCAAGTCGGACCTGAGGTAAGGGATCCTACTCCTCTCTTTCTTTTTAAGTACACACTTTTATGTCATTCCTTTTAAAGCTCATATTTCTTATTATTGGAATGATATTTAATATTAAAATTACTGTAATTTTTATGTTCATGTGATGAGAGACCCTATTCTCTCTCATCAATCCATTTTGGATGTTTTGAGTGGCGCCGTTAGGCTGCCGAACTTTCGTAAGAGATCTAACCTCTGTCTTTCTTTTTAAGTACTCTCCTTTATGTCACTTCTTTTAAAATCCTCTTTTTAATGTTGGGGGATGTTCTTTTATATTCCTATTTCTTTAAATTTTATTGTAATGTGATTAGATACCCTATTTGATCTCATCAATCCATATTCATGTGGCGTCGTTAGGCTACCGAGTTTTCGTAAGGGATTTTTCATCTCACTTTTATTCCCGTGAGATTTATGCTACATTTGCCACAAATTCCATTGAGTGGTATATGTAATGCCCATTATTCTACTATTTGTGTAATATACTTTCATTTATGAGTATTTACATCAATGATCTATTGTCCTTCTTTCATGGGGTGTATGTTTTGAAAGATACCCAAGTCAGTAAGGGAACCTTTCACCCTCCTCTTTTTAAAAGACTTCTTTTGTTGGGTCTTTTAATTTACATATTGTTATGCTGGGATATGTTCTAATATATCCTTATTGATTCAAACTTTATGTACAAGTGATGAGATACACTTTTTATCTCTCATCAACTCATTTTGATGTGATGCCTTTAGGCTGTCAAGGGAACTTTTTAACCCAATTTCGATTTCTTTGGGTTCAACATGTAGTCATTGAATATGTCATCTATTGAATATGTGTGAATGACCATTTATTGTTTTACACTTAATATCCACTTATATTGGGTGTATTTATATTTTTCACACATATTTTTGAGATTGATTTGTCCTTAATTCAAGGATACCTTCTTTATAAGGGATTTCATCATATTTGCTATTTCTATTGAAAGTTCATTGTTGTTATGCACCAATTCACTCTTATATGTGGTTTATACTGTCCGTTGACATATTATATCATGAATCCCTTTATTCTCATGATATTATAAAGTTCGGATTAAATGTTATTCCGCAATTATTTGTATTCAAGATTCTCTCATTTTGTTAAAAAACTCTTTAACAAAAATATCGTTTTAAATGTTTTAAAGATTTATTATCTTTATATTTAATGTCCATGTTTTCAAAATGGTTTTCAGTATTTATTTATATGGACATTAATGTCTTAAAACTATAATTCCATTAAAAGCTTCAAAGTGGTATGGGACACTTTGATTCAAAAATATATTTTAAATGGTTATTGAAAATGTATTGATTAATTCAATATCTGGGAATTATTTATTGTGATTGCAAATGAAATATTGTTATTGAAGTGGTTATATTTTCAATATTTTATGTGTAATAATGGTACTTGGACATTATGACGGGTGGTGCCGTGAATACCAGGATGGGTGGTTACGTTATAACCTCCAATGCATTGGGTATGGAAGTCGGCCGTATGGCTATTCCATTAAGTATGTATGGAAATTGGCCGTATGGCTATTCCATTAAGTGATATGTGTGGGAGTAGACCATATGGTTATTCCACTTAAGTATGTTTATGTCCCAAGTTACCTTTATATATGTTATTTGTTCTTTATATGGGTTTTATGGTAATCCTTTGGTTACAAAAAGGTAAGTAATGATACTTTTTTTTTCTGTGAAGAGTTTTTACTACTTCATAAAGGTGAAAAGCATTACCTTGTTAAAGTATACATGGTTTACTTTTGTTTTGATAAACTAACAGTTTTTATTCTTTGTGTATCCCTTACTGAGTTTTTATGCTCATCCCAAGTTTTTGAAATGTTTTTCACAGGACTTAGCGTGGAATAGGGTCAAGGATGGGATCAAGGGAAAGTCATGCTACCTAAAACATGAAACTAGACGTGTTTCTTTTTTAAGAGTTTTCATTTTATGGAAATATAGTAGAAGAGACTACTTCGTAATCTTTTGAGATGTAATAGTTATGTCCTAATTCTCTAAAACTCTAAACCTGAAAAGATCCTCAACGTATAATATTGTAATAACTCAAGATTAAGTAAGGTTTAAGGCTGGGGCCTTATAGTTGGTATCAGAGGTCGGTTTAGATAACTTTAGAGGTTAGGGTATTCTCTAAGCGTAAGTGATAGTACAATAATGGTTAGGATTTTAGAAAGAGTCCTAGTTTTAGATAAATTGAATGAGTAAGTATATCTTAGTGTTTATCTTCCTCATTAGTACATGATGGTTATGTTGATATACTCACACTGACCTTTTTGGTTTTAGTAAATGGCTAGATCTAGAAGGAACCAAAGTGACAATGGGTTTGAAGGAAACTGTGGTGGTTCTCTGATTAAGATACTGGATGAGATGGGGGATTCAATGAGGAATCTCATAGTTATTCCAAACAAACTATCAAGGAGTCATGATCAACATCTTCAAACTTGGTGAGTTCCCTAATGCATCATGCACGTGATGGCCAACTCGATGTGGAAATTCAAGTAATAATTATTAAGGTAACCATTAGGGTTTATATGATCCTTACTTTTAGGTAATTATGGGTTACTCTATGACATGATGGAAAATGAAAGGAATGAGATAAACTTGAGGTTAAAATATGTTATGATCATCATTGAAGATTTTATCTCATTTTGGGGAATGTTTTAATAATTATATTGTTTTGGAAGAAGGACAACACGTAGACCGTGTGACAACCTGTCGCGTCGGAAAAAGCTGCGGGAATCGAACCCACAACCAAAGTGCGACTGGTATTTATCGCCTACCGCTGGACTACGTGAAGTACCTGGTTAGTTTGACCGATTCTTTTTAGTTATATGATTTTATGAATTAAGAGTAATTTGATTTTGGGTCATTTATGAAAATGATTAACCTATCATGGAGGATATGTGACTAGGTTAATTACTTTTCAATACGAGACTTTAGGAGAAACTGATGTTGTTTGGAGATAAATATTACGATTTGACTTGGGAAGACTATGTGACTAAATCCTTCAAATATTTGGGTTTCAATCTTATATTGGTTTACTTTGAAGAATTTTATGGACAAATTGTTTATCGGATGGTCCTCATTGAACTTTGGGTTTTGTTGGACAAATTTTGGAGATTAGGAATAGATTTTCTTTTTTATAAGGGGTTATCCTTTTCTGGATTATCTGATCTTGTACTAGCCTTTTTGGTTTTGGTTTTGGTTAAATTCTAAAGACAAGGGATGTATATATTTCTCTTTTGTGGATTAGGTGATTCTCTAGAAGTTGATTATAGTACTCTTAATGTGAACAAGTCTTCCTAAATACTAGTCTTTTGGAGAAAATATGAGTTTGTGTAAGGAATCTAATAAAAGTTGAAAGTCAATATGATAAGTGATTATGTTTCCTTATGAATAAATTCCTAAATAAATGGTAACTTAAAACAAAAATGTTTTCTATTAACTTTTCCTTCTGGGGAATCGAATACTGTTTAACCCATCACAAGTTTGTGATTTTCTCGTGGTTAACTTTCTCCTAAACATGTTTTCTATCACTCTCCATCAGAACATGACCCTTTGTTTTTTCCTCCATGTCCATATTTTCATACTTGGAATCCTAGTATGGGTTAACTCGGGTGACCTCTGTACTTATCTTTCTTTGTTTTAAAGTGATTGTTTTACCGACTCTTGTTCCGATGTGGGACGTTCAAGGATGTTTCCAAGCTCAATTTTAAAAATTGCGAGGACGCAATTCTCAAAAAGGGGGAAGGATGTAACACCCCAGGTAAATAAAGAATATGACATTTTCATATTTATCCATATTTGTGAATAAAATATTAATATGACTTTAAAGTGGATGCAATGCTCGATGGCGTACCCAACACGCAACAACGAGTCTCTTGGGAATCTTACGTTGCACTCTAATAATAAAATAATATTATTTTAAATGGTAGTTAACATGTAGCCGTTGTAATGGCAGGAATGGATAGAAATAACTAATATATGATTATATATGTTTTTAAATGTTTTTTCATTTATCCAATAAAAGATAAAGGCTTAAAATACGGAAAGAATTCAATTTTAGGCGTATATGCCCTAGTTTTTAGTAAAGGTTCACTTATCACCATTTGATGTTGAACATTCATTAAATATGGTTTTGTTCACTCTTAAACATTCTTTTGGACCAAATAAAACTCTTATTAAGAATCGGGACATCAAATTTTACTTTGTGTAATTTTTTGGTATTTTTTCGATAAAGTTCATTTTTTAATGAATAGTGTAAAATGTTGTGTTTTAATTCAAAACCTCTTTTTAATCTAATTTATTTATATGATTAGATAATATTTTGAATTGTTTTTAAATATAAATTATAAAATATTTTTACCATTAAATCCAATATTGGTCGTTGGAATTAATTTCACTTTGAAATCGGACTTAAACTAGTGTCAATCTTTTGATACTTATTGTTTCATAAAAACACGCTATTTGTCATGAAAACGGGAATTAATTATTAAATTAATTAATGTGACTTATATGTTTTGAATTTTTTAAAACGGACTTAATTTTTGAATTCAGAATATCAAATATAGCTTAGGGTGAATTTTTGGGATTTTTCTGAAAAACTTCAATTTTTGATGAATAGTGAAACCACTAAGTGGTACTTATAAAAACTGATTTTCCGTTTAAATGAAATTTTGCCATCATCGTGTTTTGATTTTCAAAAATCCGATATACATGGTTGTCATTAAGAAGTAAAATGTGGTTCAATGGGATAAAAATATTTTTTTGGTGAATAGTAACTTATTAAGTTTTTAATCGTGATTAGTGGTAATTAGTGTAGTTTAAGGTAAAAATGATATTATAAGAATGTGAAAACACCATGACACTTGTCCTACACCTATTTGGTGAGTCATGGCCGAACAAGACAAGCCATGGGACAACTTGGGGACCCCATGGAGCCACTTTAGTTGGAAAATGACAATAATATATTTTTATTTAATGTTAAAATTAAATTGACACAAACAAGAGTTGTTTTACTAAAACAGTTTTTAAGTGGGGTTACACAAGTCCAAATTTTGATTATAAATAGTAATTGGAAAGATAAAAAGATTTTCTACAACATAGTAATTGTTTTATAATTTTTAGACATTAAATAAAATAAATTATTTATGACATAATAATGATGCAGCGATGACATCATTATTTGACGATTTAAATAAAATGGAAAGATAATGTAAAATAAATGAACTAAACATGTCCAAAACTTATTGGATGAGTGGAGTTCGAAGACTTATCACATTATCCATGAATTATATCAATGTTGGACCTTTTAAAACCGAAAAACATTTTCAAATAAAGTAATATTTCTTACTTTCCAAAAGTGCCCCTCCTCTCCTCTTATAAAAGGCCCCCACCTCTACCACCTTACACACACTCATAAAGCCTTTGGCTCGGCCAAACCCTGCCCATTTACTCTCTCCACATCCCTCTCCTCATCCTAGAGGATTCCCATTGGCCAGAATCCTTTCAAAGGAAGGCTTTAGGCTCAAATCAAAAGGAGTTACACTATTAAAGGTAATTCATTCTCTCATGTTCATTTGTTTTATTTTGCTTCTCCAACCCCCCAAACTCTCTTTATTTACTTCTTTTGTAACAAAAACAGTATCTTCAATATACTAGGATGTTGTTATAATATTTATTCGATCTACACTCTCACACAACTACATCAAATGGTTAAAGAACATACGGTTTCCGTGGATGGCGAAATTCTGCCTCCCGAAACGATGATTGTTCAATACTCATCTAACACCTTCAAAGGTGGCCATTATGATGTCACTATTTTTTATATATGATATATAATATGTTTATTCTTTACTTAAGCTTCTGTATTTTTTATTTGTGGCTTACCTTTATGGTTTCCACTATGGGTAAACGCGATATCTTCATTTAAGGAAGTGCGGACTACCGCCCCCTCAAAGTGATTTGATTCGTTAAATACCATATGTGGGACGTATAAAGGATAAAACGATGATATTATATATGATATTATACTGGAATTATAATATACCTTTATATCATTATTATTACATTCTATAAAATAAGAAATAGAAATGAAAGTAGCGTTCATGCGTACGTACGGCTTACCGTCTCCATGAACGGTGCATTTCATTTCTTATCCCCAAATGTAGTGTACTATTATAAATACATGTATATGCTGGATATACATGACATATATTGTATCTACATAATGAATAAAATTATGGATATAATAAACATTTGGCCACACGAACAACATGTAATTGTAAGAAGTCCACTTTCGACTTAAGAACCAAAATATCGGCAAAGAAAATATTATTAACTTAAATGATTACATAATGTCTATGACTTGGTAATAAGTGATATAAAAAGGAATAATGAACTTGAAAAAGGATCTTAAGGAAGTAGAAATTAACTGAAGTTTATTATTCAGGACGTTAAAGAACGATCGAGTCAAGTCGGACCCGAGGTAAGGGATCCTACTCCTCTCTTTCTTTTTAAGTACACACTTTTATGTCATTCCTTTTAAAGCTCATATTTCTTGTTATTGGGATGATATTTAATATTACACTTACTGTAATTTTTATGTTCATGTGATGAGAGACCCTATTCTCTCTCATCAATCCATTTTGGATGTTTTGAGTGGCGCCGTTAGGCTGCCGAACTTTCGTAAGAGATCTAACCTCTGTCTTTCTTTTTAAGTACTCTCCTTTGTGTCACTTATTTTAAAATCCTCTTTGTAATGTTGGGGGATGTTCTCTTATATTCCTATTTCTGTAAATTTTATTGTAATGTGATTATATACCCTATTTGATCTCATCAATCCATATTCATGTGGCGTCGTTAGGCTGCCGAGTTTTCGTAAGGGATTTTTCATCTCACTTTTATTCCCGTGAGATTTATGCTACATTTGCCACAAATTCCGTTGAGTGGTATATGTACTGCCAATTATTCTACTCTTTGTGTAATATACTTTCATTTATGATTATTTACATCAATGATATATTATCCTTCTTTCATGGGGTGTATGTTTTGAAAGATACCCAAGTCGGTAAGGGAAACTTTCACCCTCCTCTTTTTAAAAGACTTATTTTGTTGGGTCTTTTAATTTACATATTGTTATTCTGGGATATGTTCTAATATATCCTTATTGATTCAAATTTTATGTACAAGTGATGAGATACACTTTTTATCTCTCATCAACTCATTTTGATGTGATGCCGTTAGGCTGTCAAGGGCACTTTTTAACCCAATTTCGATTTCTTTGGGTTCAACATGTAGTCATTGAATATGTCATCTATTGAATATGTGTGAATGACCTTTTATTGTTTTACACTTAATATCCACTTATATTGGGTGTATTTATATTTGTCACACATATTTTTGAGATTGATTTGTCCTTAATTCAAGGATACCTTCTTTATAAGGGATTTCATCATATTTGCTATTTCTATTGAAAGTTCATTGTTGTTATGCACCAATTCACTCTTATATGTGGTGTATACTGTCCGTTGACATATTATATCATGAATCCCTTTATTCTCATGATATTATAAAGTTCGGATTAAATGTTATTCCGCAATTATTTGTATTCAAGAGTCTCTCATTTTGTTAAAAAACTCTTTAACAAAAATATCGTTTTAAATGATTTAAAGATTTATTATCTTTATATTTAATGTCCATGTTTTCAAAATGGTTTTCAGTATTTATTTATATGGACATTAATGTCTTAAAACTATAATTCCATTAAAATCTTCAAAGTGGTATGGGACACTTTGATTCAAAAATCTATTTTAAATGGTTATTGAAAATGTATTGATTAATTCAATATCTGGGAATTATTTATTGTGATTGCAAATGAAATATTGTTATTGAAGTGGTTATATTTTCAATATTTTATGTGTAATAATGGTACTTGGACATTATGATGGGTGGTGCCTTGAATACCAGGACGGGTGGTTTCGTTATAACCTCCAATGCATTGGGTATGGAAGTCGGCCGTATGGCTATTCCATTAAGTATGTATGGAAATTGGCCGTATGGATATTCCATTAAGTGATATGTGTGGGAGTAGACCGTATGGTTATTCCACTTAAGTATGTTTATGTCCCAAGTTACCTTTATATATGTTATTTGTTCTTTATATGGGTTTTATGGTAATCCTTTGGTTACAAAAAGGTAAGTAATGATACTTTTTTTTCAGTGAAGAGTTTTTACTACTTCATAAAGGTGAAAAGCATTACCTTGTTAAAGTACACATGGTTTACTTTTGTTTTGATAAACTAACAGTTTTTATTCTTTGTGTATCCCTTACTGAGTTTTTATGCTCATCCCAAGTTTTTGAAATGTTTTTCACAGGACTTAGCGTGGAATAGGGTCAAGGATGGGATCAAGGGAAAGTCATGCTACCTAAAACATGAAACTAGACGTGTTTATTTTTTAAGAGTTTTCATTTTATGGAAATTTAGTAGAAGATACTACTTTGTAATCTTTTGAGATGTAATAGTTATGTCCTAATTCTCTAAAACTCTAAACCTGAAAAGATCCTCAATGTGGAATCTTGTAATAACTCATGATTAAGTAAGGTTTAAGGCTGGGGCCTTATAAAATTAATGGATTTTAATAATATTAACTAATAATCATATTTTTTAAAATTCATTGGTTAGTAATGAATTATAAATTAATATAAAAAACAATTAAATATAATGTAAATATTTTCAAAAAAATATTTATATTAACTGATAGGAATTTTGAGTTAATGAATTAAATTAATTTCTATTAGGGAATGGTATTAATTATATATATATATATATATATATATTATGTTAAATTAATTATTTCTTACATTAGTCCAACTGTTTTAATAGGCATACGATAAGAACCAATCTAATTTTATGTATAAAAAGCTATATTTTCCTAAAGGGAGTTTTTCCGCCATTAAATGGTACCCCTATTTTAAAATTATAATTTGAAAGTTTTATAAAATATTTATGTCAAATTGAACTTCATTTTTTATGTTTAATGTAATAATATACTTAATGTTATCTTTTAGTATTTTTCTGTGACATTTTATATTTGATGAATATTGAAAAATACTAAAATTTAATTGAAAAACTATATTTTTTCTCAATAATATGGATGAATTATATTTATAATTTATTTTAATATATTATTAGATAACCTGTATATTTATTAAAATTATTTATTTTGTTTGAATCATTTTTATATTGAATTTAGATATATAAACATGGTGAAATTTTTAACATTTTCACATTAAAACCCCAATTTCCCATCCCATCTAGGAGACTAATTTTTAATTAATTTCAGACACTTCAATAAGTGGAATTTATAAAATTGATTCCATATTTTGAATTAACATAATTTATAATTTCTATTTATGTCATATTAATTTTATACCAATAATATTTGTGAATGAAATTAAAATTAATTACAACGATTTAGAGAAAAACTAGCTTAACAAGGGACAAAACCATAAACTAAATGAAAAAATGATCTAGAAACATGTAAACCAATTGGATGACAAAATATCTATAATATACCTCATTTATCTTATTTCTTTCATTATTTGAGTCCCCTGATGTAGGGAAGGCCTCTCAATAGTGTTTACCATTTTAAATCTACATTAATGCCACTCCTTCTCTACCATAAAAGGAACTCAATCCATCACTTATTCCTAGATATCATGACTTTTGGATCATCCATAACCCACCAATATAATATCCCAAATCCCATCCTCTAATCCTTGAAGAGTAGAATTGATATTAAATACCAAAATTGAAGTCTTTTGTTATAAATCAAAAGTATTTACCAGAAAAAAATGTAACACCATTCAATGATAACATAATTTATTTATTTATCCACAAATTACATTATTATTATATCGATATTATATAATTAAGTAATTATCCTAAATATACTGATATGTTTTTATCTTAAGGTTATAACCTACATTTATAGACACACCCATCAAATGGGATACACAATGATCGTTTGTCTATAGGGAGGACTACCACCTTGCAAACCGATGTAATTCATTCTTCTATTATAACCTTTCAAGGTTGGGAATAATGAAATATTTATAGTTTTAATATTACGTATATGATATTTATAATTTCTTTATGCTTAATTAATTCTCTTATAACACACACCATCACGCATTCCATTTTTTTGGAATACTATAACATCGTTTGTGGTAAATAACATTTTTTTTGAAAATCATTCTATTAAAATTAAAAATTCATAAAATATTGTTTAAATCATTTTCTATTAGAATAATATTGAACAAATATAAAGTAATATTCAATGAAAATAATTTTAATGTTGGTGGGAAATTATGTTTATATGATACACATTAAACCAAACATTCTTTCCAAATTTTTCATGAAAGGCAAAAAATTACTAGATTCTAAAATGATATGAAGACATATTTTTATATTATTTTTAGAATGTAATTTTTTAAAAAAAATTAATTAAAGAATTTAATATTTATATTTAAAATTATTTTATATATTTTTAAGAATCATATATGGAAGAACCAGTGTTTTCAAATGGAGAGGTAATAAGGATAATTTTTCTTAAAAACATTATAGCGACCTTTAAGTCAATAAACTGAGTTAGAATTATCTTAGAGTAGTAATCTAGTGGGAGACATAAGTATTATTAGGTACGAAGGGTGTTATCCCTAAAACCATGTAAGGGATGTAAACCTGGTACAATGTGATTATATTAAAACTATGGTATTCCATATCCAAAAATGAATAGTGGATGTAGGTATGACCGAAAAACATTAGGAATATGCTCCTTGGACTCTCCCTTAGTGGTGTAATATGTAATATTATTGTTATGTATCTTTCTTCATGTGAAATTGTTTTCTGATCAAATCCATACAACATATTTAATTAGTTCTGACCAACATGGGAACATGATCCATCACTTTAAAAGAAACAGTTGACACCCAGATTCTCCTCGCCCCTCATAGGGTACACTGAGGTCCTACAAGTGTTATTAGAGGGACATTAAACTATTTTGGTTTCTCTATAGTAATGTTGTTCACATTTGATGATTTTAGGTTCTTTCCTGAGTCAACAATGAAGTGCAGTCTTGATAAATATTCCAAGCAGTAGTATGAATCTAGAATGACCATGATGAATATGAAAAATAAATAGAAGAGACGGTTGAAAAAGTACATATTATATAAAGAAGGGGTGGTATGTGGTTCTACATTCTATTAAGAAAATGAATATATTTTGGCCCTAGAAGAGAAAGAGTAGGATTCTCAGGTGCCCACCAATGATAAGGATAAACTTTTAACCTCAAGTAAATAAAAATATTCGAGTGACTAAGAGTTATGTGTAAGAACCTTTAAAAGCATTCCTCCTAATAAGTATTCTAACAAAATTGGTGATGATGATCAATCTACAACCTCACAATAATTATTAGTTAAAATATTAATAAATTTTCTATATGGAATTCTTAAAGAAAGAGAAAAATTTTTGGGATTATTTCAATATACGCAGGTAGAAATCAACCATACGAGGAAAGAAGCAGATTCTATTGAGGAAGGCTTGAAAAGAAAAGTTCTATAATGTTATAATATCACCAAATAGGGTGGAACATTTGATGAACCGATGAGGGAACATGAAATATAATCTTGAAACTACATCCAATAATTTGAATAGAAATATGGAGTCAAAAAAACTCTTAATGAAAATATCCATGCTCTTGAAGAGAAATTGAAAAATATATCTAATGAAAAGGGTTTATAATTGGATGAAATATCTAAGAAGGTCTAGGAACATGACTCTTTGACTCAGAAAAACATTAATTTTCATACAGAATAAGTTTTCATAATGAATAATCCTTGTGAATAAAAGATGATTATGATTAAAGATAATAAAATCATCCTCTATATAAAATGTCTAGATTTGAATGCTAAGTTGTCTAATATAGATAATACATTTACTGATACTTCAAAAAAGAAGAAAATAATTAATATAGCTACCCAATGATAACTGAATGATTCAGAAGTCAAAATATCACCAACATGTTATAATAATTCCATGACATCATTTGATGATCTATCTCTAGCAGTTGAGAAGAAATAGGTACCATCCAAACCAACTTGTGTTAATGTCTCTAAAATTTTATCATAAATAATGTATGTTATATGAAAAATACTAAACAAGTATGGATGAATAAAGGTGACACAGGATGTACCACCATGACTAGGGTGGATAAGAAAAAGATTACAGAATTTGGTTACCCACAAAGCATACAAAAATTCATTAAGAAGATGCAACAAACTTATACAGAATGTGTAAGGAGATCAATGTTCATCATTCAATGTGGTGTTCCAAATGATTTTGGAATCATACATCTAAATTTTTGTTTAATCCACTAAATGAAGAATTATAAAAGGAAACCTATTTCAAGGGGGATCAAGCTGGAGATGAAAAAACAATATCTATAAGTCCAGAAGCATTTAATTACTAAAAAAGGATTTTAAATTCTTGATAACATATGTGATGTATACAATGGTAGTGATCACAAGGTTTGTACATGATTATATCAACATGTGACCAAATATGAATGGAAAATAAAATCCCTAAATCTTTCTTATAATAAAGATGAAACCATGGGAATAAATTAGAAGCATTTCATGAAATAAATCTTCCTAAGAATATATTAAAGAAGTATTGTGAGAATGAATTGGATTCAAAATATATGAAGTTTAAAGGTAGTGTATCCAAGAGAACTTCCAAGATAGATGTGACTCTAAAGAAACCATATGAAATATCTAATCATGCTTTGATGGTTCTTAATGAAATATATTTTATCTACATAGAAGATTTGTAATGAATGAGGAAATTTAAAGATTAATAGCCTTAGGAATGTGAAAATAGAAAACAAAAGTCCTTACCCGATGAGGAAAAATATCATGACTGTATTATATCTAAATGATAGTCTAATATTAAAGATGTTATGTGTGAGAGATGCATGAAATCTGGTCACATTGAAAAAGGATGTTTAACCTTAATACCAGAGAAATAATCCCTCCTTAAAAGGAGTAAGAAATTATCCGCCATAAATGATGTTATGAAGTAAAATTATATAAACAAAGTAGTGTAGAATGTGAAGAGATCCATGCCACCTTAATAAAGATTATACCACATGTTCAGATGTGAGATCATAAAGACAATGTAAATGGAGGAACATTGTTGAGAAAATCATCTCAACTGTGTAGATTTATTGAGGATGCAAGGAGGATCCACCATATTCCCTTAATATTTTGTGTATTTAATTTTTTTTATTAAAATGGGGGGAATTGAAGATGAGGTAAGTTCTTAGGGGGAGAACCTGAGAAGCAAATAGGGCTGCCTTTTCATGATATACAATCTGAATAAATTTTTATTTTGAATGATCCATGAATTTTTTATTGAAATACAATCAGGATGGGGGATCATTTTTTGGATGAATCTGTATATTCTCTACTCTAGATAACTAGGATAAATAAAAAACCATCTTAGCCTAAAATTATTTTTGGTATCTTGAAGAACATGTTTTCAAGAAGATTATCCATGGAGAAGTTGAGGAAGTTAACTAATGTGGATAGTCATTGGATGAAGAACCATTCAAGAGTTTTCTCTATACTAAAATTTCATAAAATCCATTCTTGATGAGATCCACAATTATGGGGATTATGAGGTGAATTTCCATTGATGAGGAGATAAATGAATAATTAAGAAGAATCCTCTAAAAGTATCATTTTAATTTTTATCCAACCTAGTTATTCTCGAATTTTCACAAAGACTGTGCCAATAAAATGGGAGTTTCAGTGATAAATGGAACAAATTAAAATGTTGAAATATATGAAGGAGTGAAAAACATTTGGAGGTCATAAAATGATGTAGGTTAATAAAAAAACCAGAAGAGGAAATTTTGGCCGAATAATATTATTGTGAATATAATACGATAAATTATATAGCATAAATTTATTAATCCAATATCATTGGGGATTGGATAGAACCAAAAAATACAAGGAGTATGAGGAAAGATGCACAATATACCTTCCTATAAATTGTGTAACCAAACTCACTTGAATAATCTGTGTAAGTAAAATGTGGGAAAAAATCCATGAATGAAGAACTCGGTTAGATTCAAAAGAACCAAAAATGGAATCATGTTACCTGAAAAGAATATCACAAGGTGTTTGGAACCAAATGGATATTAAAAATCAAATTTGATGAGAATGGAAATGTGATTAAAAATATTTCACACATAGTGCCTAAGGGATATACCTAGGTTGAAGAAATTGGTGACTAAGAAATATTTTCTCTAGTGGAGAGACTGGAGTCGACCAGGTTCTGTCCATGATATAGAAATTCAATTAAGATATAATGTTCATCAAATGGATGTTGAATACAACATTCCTGAATGGCGTTCTTGAAGAAGAAGTCTACATTGAATAATTAGAACCACGAGCATAATATTCTCATTTAGAATCTTATATAAAGAAGCTCTAATTCAATAGATGAGGTGTAAATCACAATATGTATGTTAAGAATTATCAAAAATACCAGTTCATGGTACCGGTGTACGTAGATGATATTATATTCTATGGAAGTAGCAATGATTAATTGATGAACTTTCTAACCACGTGAAATCAGAATTTGAAATGTCTATGATTGTTGAACTCACAAACATATGGGGGTATTAAGTGATTCAGAGGTAGAATCATACTTTTAGTTATAAGGAAAAGTAAGCAAGATAGTTGATAAATAATTTTAATGTGCATCATTCTGAACCTATGTATACTCCTATTTTAGTTAGTAAAAAATTAGGAAATCATGATAATGGGATATCTATAGATCCCACAATGTACATGAGAATCATTGGAAACTTATTGTATCAAAAAGAGACCTTGCTAGATATTACCTTTGGAATGTGATTAACGACTTGTTTTCAATGTAATATGAATGAAGTATATATGTTGGTTGTGAAAACATTATTAGGTACACTTAAGGTACTCAAAATTGTGTCATATAAATTGCCATATGAAAAGATAGTGAATTATCAGCATTTTCTAATACTGACTAGGCTTGAGATGATGTCGATATAATTTGCACAAGGGATGGAGAATTCTTTATAGAATGAAATGTGTGGGATGGTTGAGTAAGGTGTAGGGTGATTCACTATGATAACAAAAGTGAAGTTGATAGTATGAAGAATATTATCCAGAATTCTCATTCAAAACATAATGATATCATATATCACTCTATCATGGAAATTTTTTAACAAGGCTTGATTAAAATGTATCATGTTGGCACTGATGATCAAGTGGTTGACCTACTGACCAAGCCATTGTCATCAAATGCATTCCTGATGCATCAGTTGTACCATGGTGTTCATCCACCTCCTAATACATGAATACGATACAAAATTTCCCTCTCCTTAGTTGAATTAACAATTTTAATCTATTTTTGGAAGTGATATAGGTTATGGGGGAGATATGATCCAGGGGGAGTATGTTCTATGCTCTTCAATGTTCAAATACAAGTCTTTGGGTTTACTTCTATTGAGGGAGAATAGGTAAATTCAATGTGGAAATGTTGATAATGAAATGTTTTTCTGGTTTCAACAGATTATAGAATAGTTAAATTCCCTGAGTTGCAAAGGGGGACAATAAAAATGGAGAAAACAATTTGTGTTATGAGGAAACAATTAAGAATTCCAAAACACAAGAACCCAATTCATTATTCCCCTCTTGTTTTCTAAACCGAGCATTGCTCACATAGACTTAAATTGTTTTCTAAGATAATTCTTGCAAATGAGTTTTTTTATTACTGGTGATTCGTTGAATTTATCTTCAAATTTCTAAAAAATACTAAGGGGGAGATTATTAAAACCAAGGATTCAATTTTCTAGAAATACATTATTGTTTGTGTTTGTTGTCCATCCTCATATAGAAAATTAGGGTTCATTCAAAGAATGGGATCTTATAGATCAAGTGGAAAACCATATTGAAAGTGGAATCATTTTACAATTTTTGACAAATTTTTATGATAAAAATATTGGGGAAGGGAAAGAACCACAATATTTTGTTTTCTAGAATCAAATTTTCATAAATATGTTAAAGGCATGTGTTTCACAAAGACTGGGTTATGGTTCATGATGATATAGAGATTATCGAATAGAAAAGGTGTTTCTACGCCATTAAGAGAAGTGTATCTTCATGACTATGTGATGTAGTGATAGATATCTTTGTGGTTATGACAAGAATTGAAAATTCCATGATTGGTTTTTATGGAAGGCTTCATGGTTACAATGATCCTCATGAATGAAGAATTTCACTACTGCATAATGATGAGTGGAGCACTGCAAATGTGTTTTTGAAAGATCCAGAAATACCACTAGAGGTGGTAGAGCTATGAAAATATTTGAGCCTATAAATAATATCCACCACTCTTCGTTAATGATGAATGTATTCTTGGAAATCTGAAATCACTCTGATTTTGAGATGCAAGGTGAGCTCTGTGAAACTAACATTATATGTTACCATGAGCATTGTGAAAAGACTCATTTAGCCTTAACATATTCAAATGAATTTGATGAATAAAGGCCTCATGATTATGGGGTTTCCTTGTAGAATTAATGGTCTCTATGAAGGAGTTATCACTACGACGACATAAGGCTTCATGAAGGCAGTTGGTTCATGAAGCTAGGGAGCTTCATGAAGGTAGTGAGATTTGAGAAGGATATTCATGAAAGGTAAAATTGAATATTATGTTTATGTGGACCTGGATTTTAATGGGAATAAATTAGGCCAATGGTGCAAGAAGAGTCTCAATCTATGTCAGGGACAAAGTCTTTAATTCCATTCCATTAAAGAGACCTTCATGTTGATAAATTGTGTCAGATATCTCTCAATGTTGTGAGCTAGTGGGCATTGATGGATGTATTCCAAGGGATACAGGGAGTCATCCCCAAAACATTAAAAAAATGTGCACCTAGAACAGAGTGACAGTTTTAAAAATTATGAATTCTACATCTAGTGAAAATTAGTAGATTTAGGTATAACCAAAAAACTGTTGGCGTATGATCCTCAGACTAGCCCTTAGTGGTGAACTATATAGTATTATTTTGATTTCTCTTTCTTCATGTGAATGTTTTATTTCTAATCAAATCCATCATAAAGATTTAATTAGTTCCTACCAGTGTGGGAACAAGATCTGTCACTTTAAATGAAAAATTTGACACCCTGATTCAGCACTCCTTGTGATTGTGATAGTTAGGATTCAATGATATTTGTTAATGGTCATGCATGTTTTTATCTATTTGTAGATAATTTATATTGATATTTTTAGTGAGATAATGTTTTTTGTATTATTATTTTCTTGAATAAATGATTGTTGTGTTATATTATATAACAAAATACGAACAGAAAATATAGAAAAACCAAAAAAAATCATAGTTTCATTACTCAGCAACTAATACATAAAAATTCCAAACATTACAATTCCACAGAAATATAAAATAGAAAATCTAGAATGGGAAAATTTAGATTACCATAATATATTAGAATCATATTCATTACTTCCATCTCTATCTAGAAGAAGAAAATCAATTGTAAGATAAGAAAAATTGTGCGAAATGGATGTATAAAGCCATAAGAAGAATTTAGTTGAACATTGAGTGAAGAATGAAGTTGTATTTATAGGAGCTAATGTGACCATTGGAATAGTAACCAGACAATTAGAATAGTAAACTAACTATTGGGGATAATAATATGACCGTTGGAATAGTAATGATTACTCAAAATAACAAATTATAACTATAATAATATTTATAATTATTAATTTATGTAAATATATACTTTATAATTCTAAAAAAATATCTTGTTTAAAAATATCAAATAATATATATGCACATTTTCTAAAAACAATAACTTAAAGTATTTTTCAAAAGTCAATATTAATATATTAACAGTTCAAATTTCTTATTTTTGAAGTATAATTATAAAAATTGTATATATCAGTTCATTGAAATTTTCCAGGTGTTATTTTTTGTAATTTTTCTAAATTACTTAAAATTTTGGGTGAATAGTTAAAATATGTTTTCACATAACTGGTATATCTCATATTAAAAAATTCGTGGTTTAATAATGATATAGTATATTCTAGAACTTTTGGTTCGGTCCTGATACATATTATTTCATAAATGAGTAACTAAAATATTATAAATAAAATTTCTATATGAAAAAATAACCTTCCAAAACCTAATGTCAAAAGTGATTCCTTAAAATAACAAATGTTCATTATTTTCATTTATTTTTTAATAAATTAATGAATTAAAATAATAATGTTTTTTTAAAGTTTTAAGCTGATTATATTATATTTATATATGATTATATTATCAAAAATTCACTATTATATTTTTTTACAATGGATATAAAATTTTATTCAATATTTTATTCAATAAATACCCTTCTCCTAAAGTATAAATAAACCGTATCCCCCTAGAAAAAAATCCTCCCACAAATTAAAAACACAATTATTTTTCAAAATCATTCCTCTTAATGAACATATAATCTATAGTAACATTTTGGTGCAATCAAACTCCAAAAATTAAAAGAGTTACAGTGCCATAAAAGGGAAGCTACCCCAATGAATGAGTATTTTATTCAAATATTCACCTGTTTTCTTTTCCTCCTCCCTATTTTTCGAAATTATATAAAAATAAATCATTGTAATATTTAATTGTAAAGTGTTTCAAAATTATATTAATGATTTTAACATGTAGTATATATTCAATTTATTTATGTTTTATACATCTTTTTCATTATGTTGGGACACCGTTCTTGATAATGGTCAGCTGACAACCAAAAATGATTTTTCAAATTTCATTCATATCAGAAACCCAATGGATGGTTTAAAAGAAATATAACATATATCTGTAAAAATATAATTATTTTAAAATTATGGAATCTATTATAATTATTTAATAATTACCACAATAAAAATAGAAAAATCATTGGAAAATTGGAAAAGTTTTAAAAAAACATGTTATTAAAACACTTCAATTTGATCAACATAAATTTAGATATATAATACAATGATTATAATTTATAAATAGTTATATAAATGATTATTATTCACTTAGGAGTCATTGTTTTAATAAAAATATGTTTATTATTTAGGAGGCATAAAATTGACAAAATAACTTAGGAATAAAGGTAAGGGGATTCTCAAGCCCAACATTATTTCTTTGGGGTATACATATTTCATGCCAAATAATAGTGTTGATATTCTATTATTGTTACCTAAATATTATTTAATTTTTATTTCCTTTTGTTTTCAAGGATATAAATATTTCCATCATGGTTTTATGAAAAATATAATTATTTTCCAAAAGAAATATTCTTTCCAAAACATATCTTGACCCTTCTTGAGATTATTTCTTCTTCACTCAAGAATGATAATTATTATACAAAATATGTTTATCCTTTTCCCGTCTAAAAACCCCAATTTTTTTCAAGAATTTATGATTTATTGAATATTTATGAAATTCATTCAATTCCATGGGTTATTTCATGATTATTATTGTAAAATGTTCTACATGTCATGCTTGATTATTTAAATGTTAATTTGTGATAGGTGGGTTCAGAATTATATAACCATTTAATGCATTGGGTAATGAGATTTATCTCATGATATAATGTAAAATATTAGTTAACAAGATATTATATTTGTTCACAATGATGCTGTTATGATTATGATGATATGTTATGTGTAAACAAGAATCTAGCTTTGTTCACAAATATACGTGGTATTTTACAAATAATACGAGGTGTTTCATTTTTATACATTTCCACATTCATTCCCATTATCCCATGTTTCCTTCAATATGTTGATATTTATCCTATTCTTATGATAAAATGAAGATAATTATTCTCACCCATTCTATATTAATTCATATTATATATTCATCCTTTTATTGGGATTTTATTTCACACCTTTCATTGATGTATATCCTTAGGTGATTACTTGTACTCTGGAGAATTTAGTGGTCACTAAGAAGATAAAGAAGAAAAAATAAAATAATGTTTACGTTTTATTATGTAAGTGTTATGTATAAGACTAAATTTTTGAAGACACATAACCTTTTGATCATGTTTTTGTAATGTTATTATGTATTTTATCATTATAATGATGTAATAGTTATGAAATAAAAATTAGTGTCCCTATAGTTGGAATCAGAGAATAATTTAGTTAATTTGGTAGTTAAGATAGCAAAACAATAGTAAAAACCATTTGGATAAGACTATATATATTTTAACATATAAGAGTATTTATTTTATAAAAAGTATAAACATAGGGATATCAAAAGATATTACTTTAGTGTTAATTTTGGAATATAATTTATTAATCGGTCTTTTTTACTTAAATATTGATCAAATCATTTCAATTTTAGAAAAAGGCATGAATGAGTAGAAATGAGACTAATAAACTATGGGAGGGGCAATGATATTATTTTCCAAACAACATCATAAACAAAATGGTTAGTGGTGTTAAAATATTGATGGAAAAGATTATCCAATTGTCTGAACATATGAATAATAACCTAAACCATGAGGAAAATCCACCTTCTCTCAAGAAGTATCGACTAGACATTGATTCCTTTATGATGCAATGACCAAAAAATATTATTAGAACTTCTAATCCACATGTCATGGAATAGTGGGTTAACTCAATCGAGAATATATTTTTGTGGATCCATTGTTTTGAGAATGATAAGGTGACTTTTTTAGTTTATCATTTAGATGGAGAATCCGCTCTAATGTGGTCATTGAAAAAGAAAACTGAGCTGAAGGATGAAATACAAGCGATGGATTTGGAAGAAAATAAAGAAATATTTATTACTAATTATTTCCCTCAAACTCTTCATACAATGATAGAGAGAGAGATCATATATCAAGAGAAAAAGGAAGGTGAATCTATCATAGTTTATGAGGAAAAATTCACAAGGGTTTTGAGGTATGTCTTGAGTTTCGTTATCAATATTGATACCAGAATAGATATATTATCTAGTGTTTTAAAACTACAACTTCAAAAGGATCTTGTAATCCATGATTTTTGGAGTTATAAAGAAGGATTTCAGTGTTCCCTCAATGTAGAAATGGAGCTAGGATAATGGTCTCATGGTTATAGAGATAAGAATAAAAGTATGGAGTTTCCAGCTAGTGGGTCAAATGGAAAATGAGTTAAGAAGATCCAACAACCCAGATGTCAAAAATTTGGTAATAATCATCATGGGAAATTCCTCAAAGGGATAGAGAAATTCTTCACGTTTGATATATAAGGCCACCATGATCATGAATGTTTAAGAGATGTGATTAATCCATCCAATATGATGGAGGAATAGAGGGAACCTCCTAATGCACCACCAATGGTACAATATTTAAAATGTTGGGAGCAAAGAAACAATAAAATCCAGTGCACTAATCATTGAGTCTTTGAGGGTAATCAACACCAATAGACACCAAATCTTAAAGAGAAAGAGAATGATTATGACATCACTATGGATTAAGTGGAGCAAGAAAAAAATTTCATAAAAGTTAAACATCCTATTAACTAATGAATTTAATTTTTTTCTGTTTGTTCAATCCATTTCTTTTATAACCATCAAGTTTTCTTAAAATATTGAATTGAATCCCATATACCATCAAGTAGATATATTTTTAGAAATACCTATGGGTGAAATCATTGATACCCAAGTTTTGGACACTTATACTATTTGTGTATGTCATAAGATTATTCCATTGAATCTTATATTGCTTCCCATGGTTTAATTTGATTCTATACTAGGCATGGAATAGATATCATTATATCGAGAATACATCAACTATTAGGAAATGGATATATCCTTTCATATTCTTATCTATCCATTGATCCTTTACAAATGAAATGAATATCATGAATCTCTTTTGGAAAACCCCTCAATAGTGTGGGTGTTGATAACCTATAATGAACAATACCAGTCCGAAATAGTTGTGTTGATAGAAAGAATAAAACATGAGGAAATTCATATTGATAGGGAGTATATTTATGTATTTTAGGATGATTTTCCTAGACTTCTCCTAGATAATAAGGTAGAGTTATCAATAGTACTCATACCTGAAGCAACTAATATTAAAATATTCTCCAACTAGATTACCCTAATATAACCTAAAGAGTTAGAGAAGATGTTGATATAGAATTTGGAGAAAGGGTTCATACACCCTACTGAATCACCTTAGAGTGCCCCAGTGATCTTTATCAAGATAGAAGAAAAATGTGGATGTGTTTCGATTACTGGGAGCTGAACAAGTTCACCATAAAGAATAAGTATTATCTATCAAGGATTTATGATTTCTTTCTATCATTTTTAATAAGATACATAATTATTAAAGTTGGATATTCGTTATAGATATAATCAAATGTATTTTATGAAGGAATATATTTATAAGTCTTCCTTCCCTATACGTTTTGTGCAGTATGAGTTCATAGTTATGCCATTTAGACTTACTAATCCCCTTTTAATCTTCATGGATTTGATGAATAATGTATTTAAATACTACTCCAAAAATTATTTCGGTAGTGTTTATAAAAAACATTTTAATTTACTCTCATATAAAGGACAAACACGAAGGATATATAAGGATTGTGATTTGATGTTATGGAAGGAGAAAATGTCTGCTAAGTTAAAAATTTTCTACTTTTGGATGTATGAAGACACATTATTGTGTAACAAGATAACTAGTATGTGAATGTTTTTTACACACATCAATGAAACATTCAATTTAAGAATTGACGATACCCACTAGTGTCATGGAAATGTATTGTTTTATTATTATAGATGTGTTATACTGATGTTTTTTGAGAAATTTATCATAATTGTCTATCTAGATAACCAATTTAACCATGAATGGGGTGATGTATATCAAGATGAAATCAATTTTGGAATGCATTAAGAGATTAAGATAGGGTGATAACATCATCTGTAATCACACTAATAGCATGTCGAGAGGGTTTTATGATATAAAATTATGCTTTAATGAATGTTTTAGTTTGGGTAATCATACATAATGATAAAGTGATTATCAAAACCTCCATACATTCTGATATTCACTCTAATGATTAAGTAGTACAACCTCTATGGATACGATTGATACATATATTCTGATAATCAACTTCTAAGCTAGATATTCATAGAGAAAAATATTTACATGAATAAGAAAATATGGTTAAAGCTATTTGAGGACTATGATTTATATATTAATTACCATCCAGAACGGAAAACAAGGCAGATCATTATCTTATCATAAATTATCCTACTACTCTATCCATGATGATGATTTGAAAACACACAATCTTCATGGAAATGAAAATTATGGATTTGGAAATCATAACAGTAGAAAATAAATAATAACTTTCCCAAATGATTGAACAGCTATCCATCCATCAGAATATAAAAAATCCATAAAGGCGTGACGTGGAGGAATAAAAGAAGGTGAAAAATGTATAGTAAGGGAAACTATATGATTTACATATCGATGATGATGGTGTGACTCAGTTTGGAAAGAGGCTTTGTGTTACTGCATTAACTGATATAAATAATGAGCAATTGGAATGGGCACATAGCTCATCCTTCTCAACATATTTAGGAAATAACAAGATGTTTCATGATATTTGAGAAAACTTCTGGTAGGTAAACATGAATAAGGAGATAGTATTGTTTATATCATGGATTTTGGTATGTCTATAAGTTAAGGTAGAGAAATAAATGTCCAAAGGGATGACACAAACATTTCCTAAAACCACATGGACATTGGAAAACTTTACTATGGAAATTGTCACTTGTCTCCTAAAAATAACTAAATAAAACAATTAGATATGGGTTATAGTGGATTGACTGACCAAGACAACCCAATTTATCACCGCTTGGGAATATTTCTCACTTAACCAACATGATAAGAAATATGTGAACAAAGTGGTGAGGCTACATGGGGTACCATTTTCAATTATCCCTCATCATGCTCCAAAGTTCACATATAAATTCTATAGAATTTTTCAACATGATTTGAGTACTGAATTGAATTTTAGAATGACTTATCCCCACCAAACCGATGGAATATCTAAAAAGACTATTTAGACTCTTGTGGATAGGCTAAGATCTTACTCAAGGGAATTCAAAGGTGGATTGGATTAACATCTCCCATTGGCATAGTTCTCATATAAAAATAGCTTTCACTTGAGTATTAAAATGGATCCCTATGAAGATCTATATCGGAAGCTATATAGAACTCCAATTTGTTTGGATGAAGTTGGAAAACAAAAGGTACATGGACTATAACTTGTACAATATATGAAATAGAAGTTTTAAACCATCCAAAAAACATATAAAAGCTTTTCAGAGTCGTAAAAGGAACTATGATGACAACCGTTGATCTTGGAGGCAATTTTTTCCTTCAAATATCACTAAGGCATAGATTCAGCTGGGTTGGAATGAAATAAAAGCTTAGCCGAATGTACATTGGCCTATTTATGATCCTTGATCACATAGGATCAGTGGCCTGTCTTCTTTAACTTATACTATATATTGATAATGGTCAAGAAGTGTTCCATATATAACTCTTGATGTAGTACATAGCTGAGTTATTACATGTACTAAATCTGGAGGTGATAAAACCGTAAGATGATCTCTCATACGAAGAATGACCTGGGAGGATCTTAGACCATATTGACAATGTTCTATGAAACAATATAACTCACATTGTGAAATTGTTGTGGAGGAACCGTAAGTATGAAGTGGTAACTTGGGAACTAGAGGAACAATAAAAAGGAAGTACCCTCATCTATTCTCAACCAATAACGTGAATTGAATCTTTGGGGAAGAAATTTCAAAAGGGGGTAAGGAAGTAAAAATCATGTTTTTTAGTAATATTTGGTTCTTAAATAAATATGTGTTTTGTTATATAATATATTATTATACACATAAAAAATATAGATAATCCAACTAAGTCATTTTTTCATTACTCAAAAATGAATACAACAAGAATTCCATATATTTAAACATGAAAAACCTATAAAATAAAAAGTAAAAAATGGAAAAATATGTATCACCCTAATCTATTAGAATCACCTCCCCCACTAAAAATAGTATAGGGAAGAGGAAAAATATTAGTAATCCAAGATACATTATAAAATATTTAAATATATAACCTTGAGATAAATTTACAATAATAATGAGCGAAATAATGAAGTGATATTTATAATAGGTAA
This sequence comes from Viscum album, assembly GCA_963277665.1. Lineage (NCBI taxonomy): Eukaryota > Viridiplantae > Streptophyta > Magnoliopsida > Santalales > Viscaceae > Viscum > Viscum album. Next base: position 521,618,103 of record OY728144.1, read on the forward strand.
GGCAGATGTTGGAATATTAACATGACCATTGGGATAGTAACATGACCATTGGGAATAGTAACTTGACCATTTTAATAGTCATTGTACCTCAAAATATTAAATTGTTATAAGAATAATGTTTTTATCAATAATTTATGTAAATATAAATTTTATGATGTCGGAAAATAAATATCATGGTCAAAAATGTCAAATAAAATATATGTACATTTTTAATAAAATATATTTTAAATTATTTTTTTAAAGATCATTATTTTTAAATAAAAAATTATACTTTCCTATTTTATAAACTTGTTTAGTTAAAATGAAGATAATTTTTAAAATCATCATGTAGAATTTATTTTATGGTGTTTTTTGGTAGTTTTCTATAATACTTCAAATTTCAGGTTAATCGTAAAAATACTGTTTTTTACATAAACATTTTATCTCAAATTACACCATTCATGAGGTAATAATTACATAATACATTATAAGATAAGAGAATAAAAAAGGATATATTTTAGTTTATAAAAGTTTCACTTAAATATGATAAACTTATTTTCCAAAAAAATAACAACTTTCCAAAACCTAAAGGAAAAAATGATTCGATAAAATAAAAAAATTTATTCTTTCAACATTATTTTTTAATAAATTAATAAATTCAAATTATAAAGTTTATTTAATGTCTTAAATTAATTATATTATATTTAAATATGATCTATAATGTAAGAAAATCTTTTACAGGTTTTACCTTGGTTATAATATTTTATATAATATTTTATTCAAAAAATACCCATCTCTTCAAGTATATATAACCCCTCTCCCTCCCATTCCAAAACCAGTTTGGACACCCATTCCAATGACAAATATCTAACAAAATATTCCATATTATGCCTATTATAATCCATCAAAACATTATCATCTGATATAACTTCATAAATAAAAGGAGCTATAGTTTCGTACAAGAGAAGCTATACCAAAGAAAGAGTATGTTTCTCAACTATTCAATCATTTTACTTTTCTACTCCCCTTTTACCAAATTAGTTCAAAGTGAAATATTTTATTTTTTTAATTAGGAATATTTTGAACATTATATTTATGATATTAACAATATATAATAAATATAATTTTAATGTATTTATGTTTTATACATATTTTTCTTCTTATTTGGTAAATGTTGTCGAAAGTGTTCATATAGAAAACACAACATATGGTTTAATTAAATTATTAATTATATTTAAATGTATAAATATATTAATTTGAAGATTCATTAATTTGTATTCAATTTTAATAATTACCTCAAACAAAATAGATAAATCGTAGTAAAACAGAATTTTTTATGAAAACATGATATCAAAACACTTCGATTTCATTAACATAAATTATGAAATATAATCAAATGAATATAGTTTATAATTTTTTTATAAATCAATATATTTCATTCTGGGATCAATAGTTTAACAAATTTTTTATTATTATTTTGGACTCACAAAAGTGATAAAATAAAGTGCGAATAATGTTATGGGGATTCTTGAACCCAACTCCGTTTCTTTGTGTTATAACTCTTTTTTAGTGATTCAGACCTAGATAGACTAGAGTAAGTGTATTATACTAAATAAATTGGCATGATTATAAGAAATAATTCCTTGTAGGATTGATTAGTCTGATAGTCTTGGTAAACAGGATACATAAATGAGTATTGTATTACAAATTTATAAATTTCGTACAACAAATTTTTTCATCGTACTAAATTAGTAACTATAAGGATAACTATAATCAATCTAGTAAATCGATGAATATATTTCTTCTTATTATTATTGGATTTATAGGGAATGAAATATAATAAGGGTGATCTCAAATGTTTAGTATGAGAAAAATATAGTATAAGAAATATTGAATCAATGAGAACAGTCAATATGGAAATGTGAATAACTAATCAAACATTCCAATTAATAAATAAACTAAATAAAAGTATGTGAGAAATATGGAAATGTAATAACTGGAAGCACATGCTATTTAAATAACTAGATAAGGAAATATTAATGTGGAATTTTTGGAAAAAGAAAAACATGCCATTGATTCAATGAACTAAAAATGAAATGTATCAATAGATATATAAACACATTGTCTAATAGATGAATAATAACTGAATCCTAAAAATGAAACGCATCTATAGATATGTCGATGAAAAATCTCATGGATGAAAAATATCAAAATATAATGGAATGAAATGATTAATTATTAGACACCATGTTTCCTAGGTACATAGTATCGTTATAATCAAAGACTTTCATAAGATGGTTTACAAAATGTAGGGTAAAAACCTATATATGTTGTCTAGCCAAATGAATCATCCCATGAGACTACCGATGCATCAATGGTCAATCTATAACTAGGAATCTCTTATATCCTACCAGTCCAAAACCTTCCTCACCTATCAACTATTTTATTTAAAAATGTTTCTTATCAAATACTCATATGAAGTAATAGATACATATTTATAAATATTAAATCAGATAGTTAAATAACGGTTAAAGTAGAAACCGTATCTAAAATGTTATATGGTTTAGGGAATAATAATATCCATGATAAATGGAATGGATAATTTTATGGAAATTCAATGTTCAATAATCATAAGATATTGAATATAACAAGGGGAATAATAAATAAATCATGGAAGTGTATATGAAAACTATCATAGGAAAAATAAATCATAAACCATTCAGGGAAATATTAAGGACAATATCAATACAATAATTTCCATATGGTGTAAAATTATAGTGTTATTGCCATTGATGAAATAAAATAAGGTTTTTAAAAAATATCACTGAGGAAAAATATCATTTTATTTTGAAAATTTTTTTGAAAATAATTTTCTTTAAAAATAAACCTTTTTAAAAGGTTTCATAATAGTAATTATGGTGGAGGAATCATTAAATACTGTACGAGGTAAATTAATATTCATTTTATATAGAAAAAGGATAGAAAATGAATGGTTAGGAAAGTGATAAAGAGATTCCTTTGAATCATTGGTAAATGTAAAAATTGGTAAAAGTTTCTTTACCAAATAATTTTAGAAAACGTTTTTAAAACCATTTAATAAAACTTGGTTTTTAGAATATAATATCTTCTTCGACTAAAGGGAGATATAATGTCTGGTTTTCTAAAAAACATTATTTGAAACACTTGATCACTCAAGAGTGGAAAATGGTAATAATACATAAAAATGGTGATGAATAAATAGATAACAATTAAAGGAATATATTTAAGAATGGTTATATAATTTCATCTAATGGAAATACCATTGAAATATCAGTAATGTTCTTTTTGAGGAAAATAATCTTTAAACATCCCAAAGTGTCCCATACCACGTTGAAATATTTTCAAACACAATCCCCATGGAGGAATGCCATTATATGAATGTTTAAAATATCATAATATTAAGTATATTCATGATATATCATGTAAATTTAAGTATATACACCATGTAAACGAAACTAGGTGCATAACAAAAATTAAGCCTCAATGGATTGTAAATTGAGACGAAAATCCCATAACATTATGTCGGTTCAGGAAGACATCCTTTAAATTCATGTATAATAAACTTATGTTAATTTCATAATTTTTATTGAACATTTTTTATGTTTATAATTAATGTTATTGCAATTATTACCATGTTTTTTACAACTCCTCAAATAATTACATTTACATCGGGTTTTTTGACCAAATTCAGTTTACGTGTCAAAAGAAATATTGTTGGTCAACTATGGTCATAGGGTTTATTAAATAACATATCCAAAATAAAAACCATGATATAATTGTAATATTTTAAAATAAATTATACTTTTAAAAGAAATTATTAAATGTGGTTATGAAAATGAGAATATGTTACAATCATGGAGAGGGTAGGTCGTATGTATGGACGAGTAACATTCCCAGTTTTAAGTGATCATTGTGGAAAGAAGGGAAGTAAATAAAATCTATCTAAAATAATAATTATATAACAAATAACATATTATATAATAATATATACTTATATATATAATTGTTTTGGGTAAAATTAAACACATCATATCAGGGAGGTGGTAGTCTACAAGTCTACGAATAACGTTATAACTTTTTAAGTGTGTGAAAGGGTAATAATGAAAATGATATATATATATATATATATAATATTTCAGATAAATAATTATGTCATTAATATAATATGAATGTTTCTATATCGAATATGATTAATTAAAACCATCCTTTAAATGTTCCATGTTTAGTATGAACGAATCAAATTGCTTTGAGGGGGTGGTAGTCCACACTTCCTCAAACGATGTTTCCATATTAACATAAAATGGAATGTATTAATGGTAAAATTAATGAAATTATTTAATAGGTATGAATACACAAGAAATATCATATATAATATATATAAACATAGTTTCCCCTATAATGACCACCATGAGAGGCGGTTGGGATAAATTGAACCAGTGTCGTTTTGTGAGGCAGTAGTTCACCGTACACAGAAGAAATATGTTTTTTACCCATTAGATGTTGGTGTGTATATGTTTAGGTAGAAATTACATAATAAAAAGTCCTCATATATTTATGATAATGGTTATCTTACACAATAATAGAATAAATATATTTTAGGTGTTGTAGAATTGAAATAAAACTAGAGAGATTGAGAAAATACATTAACATTTAGTTGAGTAACTTATTTTAGTTTAACCAAAATGAATATATGTAAGGTATTACTTCCAAAGGGAGTATTATAGGTCTATTGGATCGATTATGGGTGACTATTTGGGTGTATCTTGGCTGAACTTTAAATTTTGGAGATGTGTGGGGAATGGGTAGAGTTGGTGACCTTTTATAGGGTAAGAAAAGGACACATATGGTATTCTTGAAAAGAAGTTAGGTGTAAACATGTTATTACATAAAAAAGTAATAAATACAACCAAAACACATTAATGGAAGGTTAATGGACAAAATATGTCCATAAAATGGGTTTTAGACAAGTGGTTAGGTCAATTGGCCCTTAAACTAATGGTTTTAGTCCATTTTTAAGCCCAAATACTACTTAATCACTATAATTAATTTTAATCACATTCACAAACCATTTTTGTAAAAAATTAAGTTGATATTATAAGAAAAAAATATTATCTTTTTTAAAATGGTGAATGTTGGATTTTTAAGATTCAAATCATAGAATTAAAAAGATTAGGATTAATGCTGATCTAGCAGACAGACGGATTAACTAGTTTTAGTAGAAAAATATTCCAATGTTTGTTATATTTTTATAATCAATATTGAAAAGAGAAATTGATTATAATGAATTAATTTTATTAATAGATTTATAATTGATCCAATGTTTCTTTAAAAAAAATTATAAAATAATTTAACATTAATAATTATTTAAACCAAAAGACAATTTTTAACAAAAACACAAAATTTTTCATTAGTCACTAAAAAATGATGTTTCTCGGAAAAAACAAAACATTTCATCCTAAGATAATTTTTACATTACGAATTCAAAAAACAAAGTTTAATTTATCAAATTAAATTTATTATAGTGTCAAAATTAATTTCTAAAATCACTTCACCATTAAAAGACAGTAAACGTTTATTTATAAAAATATATATTTTTACAAAAATCATTGGGTTTGTTCACATCTTATGATTATCTAATAAAATGTACAAATATAAAAAATATTTCACTGAATACATAAAATATATATTTCATTAAAATATTAACTAATTTTAATTACTTTTATTTATTATGGTAAAATAGATTTATGAGCATAAAAATTATTTTCTATAAAAATATCCATTTAGTATTCAATTGGTTATTATATTCAATTTTAATTTATTTTAAACAAAAAATTTATTTTTTTAAATTATATATTAACATAGTTTAGTTAATACTATTCATAATGGCTAATTTATATCTTATAATATTTAATACTATAGCAATTGTTTTTGTCAAACTCAGTCTTGCATACAACAGAAGCTTTCCAGGAAGTCAGCTCTTACGTGCAATGGAAGCTATCGAGAAAGGTATCTATTGTGTGTAACACACGATAACTATGTGTTTCATTAATTGAATCTATTATAAATAGTAAATATATTATAATGTATCTGGATAATATATTACCTTACACACTTTCAGTCGTGTGTCAGACAATTTATCTAATAAACGGTTCTTACTTTAGTTTTTGGGGCATCACATTCACCCCACCTAATTTAAATTCCATCCTCTAAATTTAATCACAATATTGGTAATATATGTTTTGATATTTCTTACATTTAAATCCCACATCATGAGAATGGTTTATAATTAAACATCTATAAAAGATAGAAAGGAAAGTACTAAGGTTACATGGACTGCCATGTAAATAGGTTTTTAAGTAGGAGAGCATTAGTAGAAAGTAGAGATAAATACTTGGAGAAAAAGTTTAAATATTAAAAGGATTTGAATGAGGTAATCAATCAAAATCAAGTGAATGATCAATGGAATGTTAGGGTCCTAAAATCCATGAATCATTTATGATTTTGAAGGCCATCAGTTTAACATAAATTTAGGTATTAATAACAGATTTTATTTCTAAATCATTTTAATAGTGGTGGGTAATCATTTTAATATCCAAGAATATAATGAAATATTCTTACATTTTATGTTTATATCTCAAATAAACAATCCTAACATTCAGTTGTTCTTCTACCAAATTATAATTCATCCCTTTACTCCCAAAATTAATTACCAACAATGAATATTTTTTATGCCTAAAGAACTAAAACTATTTAAAGGATCATAATGCTTATAACAGAGTGAATATTCATTCTATTTGTATTTAAATATCTCAAAAAATAAATATGGTTATTAGATTAAATTATAATCATCGAAAGTTTTACAACTGGTTCATCATTAATATTAATTAATTAAAATTTTTAACTAAAAACAATGGAAAATAATTAGGACATTGTGTAGGTTAGTGGTTGCCGTGAAACCCTTATCGTCATTCGGTAATGGGTTCAAGTCCTGCGGCCTTAGACGATTTGACTGGTTGTCTCCTAGCTCACAGGTTTTCCTTTTTTAAACCATTAATATTACATCTAAATATAAATATGATGGAAATACATGAAATTAGATTAATCTATGAATATCATTTTAACTAAGGTTTTCAGTACAACCTCAATAGATAAATACCTCATCCTCTTTATTTACACATAGGTCCTTCATTGGACTATGTATTATCCACAATATCATTTATTTGATTCCTAATCATCACAACTTATCTTCAATCTAAAACCCCATAGGTTTAACCTAGGTTACATGTTTTGTATCCGAATCCTTCATAATGGTTTGTAAAGAAAAAGAAGATTATCCTATGCATATCCCTTGGGAGTGTCAAACCATGTTAATATTAAGGCCCATTATTGTGTAATAGGTAACCCCAAGTCATTCCTAGAACAACGTTATGGAGTTGTTACTCCTAGGTACATCTATAGAAGAACCAAATATACACGTAGTATCTATATTGGGATATATTGCGAATAACTCCCACATAATCTATTCTTTACCAACATTATTGGTTTTTCATTTATACTTCTTAAAAATATTCATTTGGGGTTATGATTTGTAATATTGGTTTTCCTAAATCTAGTTTCAATGTTTGCTACTAAACATCCTCTAATACCAACTGTAGTGACCCTTACCCAGATAGCCCAGAGCTAGTGTCTACTACTAAATACACTATCTTGATTACAAGGAATAAAGCCCCGAAGGACCGATAAATTTAGTAGTCTTGGTAAACCAGATACATAAATGGGTATTTTATTACAAATTAATTCATTATTTACAACATAATTTTTTCCCTTCTTTTTAAATCAATAACACTGAGGATAAATTTAATCCATCTAGTATTCCATGCATATCTTTCATAGTACGCGTCTTTGATTCATGGGGAAAGAAACATGATATGGGTGATCTCAAATGACCTGTAAGGGAAAAATATAGTGGAATTAATAATTAATCAATGAGAATAGTCAATATGGAAAGGTGAATAACTAATCACACATGCCATGTAATCAATAAACTGAAGTAAAGTACATAAGAAACATGGAAAGGTAATAACTGGAAGCACATTTTATTCAAATATGTAGATAAGGAAATTTAAATATGGAATGTCAAGAAATAGAAACACATTCTATTGATTCATTGAACTAAAAATAAAATTTATTCATAGATATTTCGGGGAATTATCTCCTATATGTATAATAATTGAATCATAAAAATTGAAACATTTATATATATATATATATATATCGAAGTAAAATCGCATGGATGAGTAATATCAAAATATAAATGAGGGAAATACTCAATTTTTAGACTCCATTTTTTTAGGTACATATTACCTTTACTGTCATGACCATTCACAAGAAAGATGATAAACTATAGGGTAAAACCCCAAATATGGTTGCTATCTATATGACTCATATCATTAGACCACTGATGCATTGAGGGGATATCTATAATCGGACTCCGCCCGTGTCACATAAGTCCAAAACATTTCTCATCTATCAAATAATGGATTTAACAATGTCCCTTAACAAATATTCGAATGGAGTAAGAGATATAGATTTATAAATATTAACCTATATAGTCAAATAACTGTCAAAGTAGATACTATACATAAAATGGAGCACATTTTAGGCAACATAATATCCATGATAAATGAAATGGATAATTTTGGTGAAATTCAATGTTCAATGATCACAAAAGATTGAATATTTCAAGGGGAACAATAAATAAATTTAGTAAGTAAACCTTAATACTATACTTTTCCAAATAAATCATAAACCATCTAAAGAATTATTAAGGACAATATCAATACAACAAGTCTAATATGAAGTAAAAAGGAGAGGTTTGTTGTCGTTGATGAAATAGAAGAATAAATTTTAAAAATATTCGTGAGGAAAATATCCTTTTATGTTGAAAAACATTTTGAATATATTTTTCTTTAAAAATAATCTTTTTGAAAAGGAATATTAAAATAAATGAAATCAAATGAATTCATACATGATGTATGAGGTAAAAAAATATTCATTTTATATAAAAAAGTTAGAAAATGTCTCATTAGGAAATATATAAAATGATTCCATTGAAACATAGGTAAATGAAAAAAGTGTAAAAACATCTTTACCAGATAATATTATAAATATTTTTGAAAACAATTTTATAAAACATAGTTTTTTGAATAAAATAGGTTCTCTGACTATAGCGAGATATAAAGTCGGATTTTATGAAAAACAATTCTAAAACACTTGCATACCAAAGTGTAGAAAAATTGTACTAATACATGAAAATGGTAATTAATAACCTGATAGGAATGAATGGTATATATTGAACAATTTTTATATAATTTCATTGAATTGATATACCATTGAAACATCATTAATGTTATTATTGAGGAAAATAATCATTAAACATCCCAAAGTGTCCCAAACCATGTTGAAATATTTTAAAAATAATTCTCTTAATGGAATAACATTATATTAATGTTTAAAATATCATGATAGTAATATTATTCACGATATATCATAAAAAGGATAGTATATACACCATGTAAAAGAAAATAGGTGCATAACAACAATTAAGCCTCAATAAAATGTAAAATGAGAAGAAAATCCCTTATATTGCATTTCCTTTCTGCTGAACATCCTTTAAATTCTTCTATAATACACTTATATTAATTTTATACATGTTTTACAAACTTTTTTATGTATATAATTAAATTTTTTCACTTCATACCATGTTTTGTACAACTACTCAAACAATTAAATTTACATTGGGTGTTTTTTTTACCAAATTCAGTTTTTGTGTCAAAAAAACTATTGTTAATCAACTGTGGTCTTAGGTTTCATTATAAAAAAATAAATTATAATAACCATGACATAATTATCATGTTTTTAAATCAATTATACTTTTATAATCAATCATTAAACATGGTTATGAAAATGACAATATGTTACACTTCTGGAGACGGTAGGTCATAGGTATGCATGAGTAACATTCCCATTTTTAAGTGATCATCGTGAAAAGAAGGTAAATAACTCAAATATTTCAAGAATGATCAATATATAATAAATATAATATTATTTAATCATATATACTTATATATATAATTGTTTTGTGTAAAATTAATCACATCATGTTGAGGAGGCGGTAGTCTATATGTCTATGAATACTGTTATCACTTTTTAAGTGTGTGAATGGGTAATAAAGAAAGTGATATTTATATATATTATTTATCTAGAGATATAATTATTTCATTAAATTTGTACAGATGTTGGTTATTTAATATATGTTTAATTGAATACAACCTTTATAAGTTCCATGTTTAGTGTGAATGAATCACAACACTTTGAGGGGGAGGTAGTCCACACTTCCTCAAACAATGTTAGTGTTGTAATGTAAAATAGAAATTATTAATGGTAGGTGTAATAAAAGTATAAAATAAGTAATAACATAGAATAAATGTAATTTAAAATATATTTAAATGTATCTTTCATCATAATGGCTACCCTGGAATGTGGTAGGGAAAAATTGAACAATCATCGTTTCATGAGTCAATAGTTAACCGTACACATAAACATTATGTTCATTACCCATTAAATGGTGGTTTGTGTCATTTAGGGTATAAATATCTTCATAAAAACATCATAGTATATTGAGTATACTATTATTTCTATATAATAATAGAATAAGGTGATTTTAGGGGTTGGAGAATGGAAATGAAACTAGAGAGATTGAGAAAAGATATTACATTTTAATCGGGTAACTTCTTTTGGTTTATCCAAAATGAATCCATGAAAGGTATTATGAAAAAAGGGAGGTTTATAGGTCAAGGTTATAGATGATAGAAGATAATTTGGGAAAATATTGGCCAAACATAATAGGTTGGAGAGGTGTGAGGAATGGGTATAGGGGGTGGCCTTTTTTAGGGAAGGAAATTGACTCACATGGTATTCTTGAAAAAGAGTTATGTGTACACATTTCCTCACCCAAAATAAGTCATAAAAAACAACCCAAAATCATTAATAAAATTTTTATGGTCTAAATATGTCCATAAAATGTGTTTTATATAACTGTATAAGTCATTTGGGCCCTTAAACATAGGGTTTTGTGCGTTTTACGCCTAAATATACCTTAATCACTGTAATTAATTTTAATCACATTCACTAACAAACTTTTTCATAAATTATGTTCCACATTTTATACAACATATTTTATCTGTATTAGAATGTTTTATGTTTTATACTAAAAATTCAAATCAAAGAAGGGGAAAAATTAGGATTAATGCTAATCTCACATACAGATGGATTAACTAGTTTTAATAAAAAAATGTTCAAATGTTTGTTATGTTTTTATATTAAATTTTGAAATGTAAATAGATTATAATGAACTAAATTATATAAGTATTTTATTATTTATCAAATTTTACTTTAATACAATGTTTTAGCAAAATTTAACATTAATAATTATTTAAACGAAATGACAGTTTTTAACTAAAATGTAGCATTTTTCACTATTCACTAAAAATGATGTTTCTCAGAAAATACCAAAAATATATAATAATATAATTTTGAAATTTTTATTTATGAATTAAAGTTTATTTTATCAAATTCAATTTATTAGAGTTTCAAAATTAATATTTAAAATCAGTTCACCATTAAAAGGCGACAAAATTGTTATTATAAAAATATATTTTTTAGGCAAAACAATGGGTTTATTCTTATCTTATATTTAACAAAAATAATGGATGAATATAAAATATATTCTATTTAATGAATAAAATATATAATACATTAAAATAAATAACTAATTCAATTAAATTTATATATTATTTTAAAATTTCTTCGTGTTAATAAAAATAGTTTTCTATAAAAATATAATTTTAATATTTAATTGGTTATTATATTCATTTATAATTTATTTGTAACCAAAATTTTAGTTTTATAAACCATATATTTTAATAATATTTTTAATACTATTCATAATGTCTCATTTATATTTTATAATATTTTAACAGTATATCATTGTTTGTTGAAACTCTATATTTAGAACAACACAAGCTTTCATGGAAGGTCACTATTTTGGGTAATGAAAGATATCGAGAAAGGATTCTCTTGTGTGTAAAAAAATTTAAATCATTGTTTAATGAATGAAATCTATTGTAAATATTTAATATATTTTAAAGTATCCAAATATTATATTACCATATGTTCTTACTATCGCGTGTTATACACACTATCGAATACAAGGTTCTTACTTTAGTTTTTTTGGGGTGTCACAATCTCCCCACCTTATTTTAATTTCATCCTCTCAATTTAAACTCAATTTTGGAAATATATTGTAAGATATTTCCAAGATTTAAATCCCACATCGTTATATGGGATCATATGTAATCCTATATAAAAGAGAGAATGGAAAGTACTAAAGTCACATGAACTACCATTTAATAGGTTTATAAGAAAGAGAACCTTAGTAGAAAGTAGAGATACACACTTGGAGTAAAATCATAGATATTAATAGGAATTTAACAAGGTCATCAATCAAAAATTATTGATTGACTTATGGAATGATTAGGGCCTCAAATATATAAATCATTGATGATTTTAAAGGCCATCAGTTCAACATAAATTTAGGTATTAGAAAAACATTTTATCTATTTGTCATTTTACTAATTGTGGGTAATCCTTTTACTAGAAATGAATATAATGAAAAAAATTTACATGATATGTTTCAATTGCATATGAAAAATCCTAAATTTTGGTTGTGCTTTGACCAAATTATAATTCATCCCTTTACACCCATAATTAATTACCATATAATGATTTTTATGCCTCAAGCATTAAAAAAAACATTTAAAGGATCCTATGTCCTATAAAAGAGTGAAAGGTCATACAATTATTCTTTAATTAACTTCCAAAATAAATATAGTTAATAGAATAATTTTTAATAATCAAAAGTGTTACTACTGGTTCATTATTAATATTTATTCATTAAATATTTTAATAATAAAAACTGAAAATTAATAATGATATTTTGTTTTTTAGTGGTTAGTGTGAAACCCTTATCCTCCTTCGGTCATGGGATATAGTCCCGCAACCTTGTAGGATTTGATTGGTTGTCCCCCAGCTTATTGGTTTTCCTTTTCTAAAACGATATTAATACAACATCTAAATATAAATAAGATGGACATAATTAAAATTCGGATAATATCTAAATAGAAGTTTAACTAAAGTTTTCAATACAACCTCAATACATAAATACCTCATCCATTTTTTTCCACATAGGTAATTCATTGGTCTAAGTATTATCAATAATATCATTTGTATGATTCCTAATCCTAACACCTAATCTTAAATCTAAAACTCCTTAGGATTAACCTAGGTTACTTCTTATGTATCCAAATCCTTCATAATGGTTTTTAAAGAAAAAATAGATTATCTTATGCATGTCCATTTTGAGTGTCAAACCAAGTGCACATTTAGGCTCTTTATCATGCACTGGGCTACCCCAAGTCATGACTGGAATACCTTTTCAGAGTTGTTACTCATAGGTACATCTATTCCAGAGTCACATCCCCTTTTAGTATCTAGATAGGGATGTATTTCTAGGATGACCCATATAATCTATACATTACTAATATGATAGGGTTTTCATCTACACTTCTCAAAATGCTACCTTAGGGTTATGTTTTTTAATCTGGGTTTTCCTTAATCCACATCCCAATGTTACTACTAAGCTTCTTCTAATACCATCTTTTTTGACCCATCCCTAGATATTCACTAATATTAAATACATTTTCATGATTACAAGGAATCAAGCCTTGAAGGACCAATCAGTGTAGTAGTCTTGGTAAACAAGATAGATAAATTAGTATTGTATTAAAAATGAATACATTAATTGCATCATATTTATTTTTTTAGTTATAAATAAGTAACTCTGAGTATAACTCCAATGCATCTAGTAAATCCATGAATATTTTTCATAAAACACTTCTTGGATTCATGGGGAGAGAAACATAATAAGGGTGACCTCAAATGCTCAGTAATAGAAAAATATAGCAGAAGAAAAAATGAATTAACAAGAATAGTTAATATAGAAAGGTGAATAGCTATCGCAAATGCCATGTAATCAAAAAACTGAATGGATATTCATAAGAAATGTGGAAAGGTAATTACTTGAAGTACGTACCTTTCAAATAACTAGATATGGAAATATGAAAGTACAATGTTAGGAAACAAAAACAAATTTCATTGATTCAATGAACTGGAAATCAAATGTATTCATAGATATGTCGACGCATTATCTCATGGATGAATAATAACAAAATCCTGAAAATGAAATTCATTCATAGATATGTTGACGCAGAATTTTGAGGATGAATAATATCAAAATATAAATTAAACCAGTAAATATTAGCCAGAGAAAAAGTCCCGGACCATTTATTAAAATAAACGAAAAGTACACAAAGAGAACCACACAATTCATGAAAACAGCTACATATAATAGAAATAATGCCCATCTCCATACCCCTGATCCATTGCTTCATATGAAATAGCCAACTCCCACTCTGAGCTATCATATTGTGCCAGGGCCTTGACATACTTCCTTCTAAGATTTAATTTTTCCAAATATAGAAGCTTGTCAGAGGACTGCATACCTTTTCCCTTGCTGGCGGAGGACCTGGTAGTCATTTGTTTCGGCATAGAGGAATAATCTTTCCTTTTATTCCCCCTTCATGGAGCAGTCCCAGCTTTCTCATTCCCTGAAACATTCTTCTTATCTCTCAGAATAGTCTCACTAAAAGAGAGTCAGTTCCTACCACTATTGTTCTCCTTTTCACTATCTGAATGATCTCCCCATTTTCCATAGGCATTCACTTATTGGCAACCATTATTTTCTCCTCACCCTTTCTCAAAAAGACTATTAGTATCAATAATTGCAAGATATTTCATGTTTTCCTCACCATAAGAGATTCTAGGATCAACAGAAGGCTCCCTCTCCTCTGTCGCTTCCACATCTCCTCTTGTATTAGTGACAACATCCTGCAAGACACCAACTTCAGCCATCTTTGGATCTTCCAGCATCAGCGAAAACTCCTCAGATTCCATATTCTCAAACCGTTTGCAGGTCACAGGGGTACCCATATTTTTAGAACCCAAATCCGAATTGGCCAAGGACTGTTGAGGAATATGAACCAGCTGCATATGGCCTGCCCCATCTACTATAGTTCGGGACTCAACACTAAGGTCACCTCTCAGTCTGTCAAAAACCTGCAGCACGGTTGGTTTCAAAGACACCTCCACTGCCTTCATACTACAACCAGGACTCAGAACAGCATCAGGAACACCTTTCCTCATATTCCTCTCCAAATTCCCATTATAAATATCCTTAACAATTTCCAAATCAGTGTAGGAAGCCTCCAAATGAACTCCCTTCCCAGAAGAACCTCCAGCATCAGAACACAGCGTAGGTTCCATAGGAGAACACAAATCCCCATTCACATTCCCAGAACCAACAGGAACCAACCCAAATCCATCCTTTACAGTCGCCTGAGGTAGACTCTCATCAACACCAAAGTCGCAGCCACCACTACACTATGTTTCCACCACCCGAGAGAATGCACCACCTTGGAATTATGAAAAATGGCTTCCAGGTGACCAAACCATCGACATCCAACACAATATTTCTTCCACGATTCAAATATAACCTCCTGCATCTAGCGAAATTCCTTCCCATCAGTAATCCAGACACAACGCAGTGGCTGCTTGGAGATGTCAACCTCAACACAAATCCACGGGCAAATTGGGTGCACTATCGACTCAGTTTGTTGACCCGATCATAAATACCTCCCAATCATATTACCAATGGCACAGATAATATATGGATTTTGAAACGAAAGTAGAAGGCCATTTAGACTAACCCAAGTAGCAACCGAAGAGGGATCCCATAGCATGTGAAAACCAAAGATCCACTGGAATAACTAGATGGAAGATTCACTACACCTCCGAGGAGCCCTAGACCATGGGAAAACCAAATCCTCCTCTGAGCTGAAGCGTACCATTATGTGTCTCCGGTCAAGCAACCTGACGACTGCTCGCTTCTTCAGCTTCCAGGAATCATAGACAAACTTGGAAAACTCTTCAACCAAGGGTCGATGAGGACGAAATCGACCCACCAAGGAAAATTTGAGCATATCCATAGTGCTATTAATCTATTTCGGATGTTGAGATAACTACAGTGCCTCCCAGAAGAGATATGGGGCTTTTGGGGAAAGAGAAATCCAAGGGAATGACATAGAGCACTCAGCCTCTTTCTCAGACATCGATTAACGTGATCCTCCCCCCTCTGATCGGGAGGGGAGAGCAAGACCCGACGACATGGATCTAGGGCATTAGAGGGCCGACGAGCGGGACGACGAGAGCATCTTCTCCTCAATCCCAAATCCAAACAATGGATAAACAAGACTAAAGAGTGTAACCAGATTTTAAATATAAATTAAAGAAATGATTAATTATTATACATCATGTTTTCTAGGTGCATTGTACCTGTATCTTCAAGGTATTTCAAAAGGAGGTTTAAAAATATAGGGTAAAAACTCATCTAAGGTGGTTAGCCAAATGTCTCGTCCCATGAGACTATAAATGCAACAAGGGGATTTCTTTTGTTATGCCCCACAAGTGACATACTAGTCCAAATAATTCCTCATCTATCAAATAATTGATTTAAAAATTTTATTTATCAAATTTATGCATGGAGAAAGAGATACGAATTTATCAATATTAACCCAATTAGTCAAATAACCATTAAAGTAGAAACCATATTTAAAATGGTATACAGTTTATGAAATAGTAATATCAATGATAAATGAAATGGATAATTTTGGGAAATTCAATGTCCAATGATCCTAGGAGATTGAATATTCCTAGGGGATAAAAAAATAAATCAAGGAAGTGAATGTGAATAATATCATTTTCCAAACAAATCATAAACCATACAAGGAAATATTAATGATAGTATCAATACAAAAAATCCCATATGCTGTAAAAATAGTGGGTAGTTATCATTAATGAAATAAAAGAATAGATTTTGAAAATATTATTGAGGAAAATAGACTTTTCTTTTGAAAAAAATTTTGAAAAATATTTTTCTTCAAAAATAAACCGTTTGAGGAATATTATTCAAATAAATGATGTCGAATGAATCTGTACATGTCATACGAGGTAAAAATAATATTTCTTTTGTACGAAAAAGGAAAGAAAATGACGTGTTATGAACGAGACATGCTTATTTGTTTGAAATGATAGTAAAAGTAATAAAGGATAAAAATTTCATTACCAATAATTTTAGAAACATTTTCAAAAACTTTTAATAAAATATAGTTTATAAAATAAAACATTTTCTCTGACTAAAGAGAGATATAAAGTCTAGTTTTATGAAAAACATTTTCTAAAACACTTGAGTACCAAAGAGTAGAAAATGGTAATAATACTTGAAAATGGTCATGAATAACCAGAGAATAACAGAATTTATATATTTAACAATGTTTATATGATTTCCTCAAATGAAAATAGCATTAAAATATCATAAAAGTTTTTATTGAGGAATATAATATTTTAATGTCCCAATGTGTCCTATACCATGTTGCAATATTTTAAAAAATAATATTCTTGAAATAATAACATTATATTAATATTTAAAATATAATGAGAGTAATTATATTCCTGATATATCATTATTATTGTATTATATACACCATGTAAAATAAACTAGGCAGATATCAACAATTAAGCCTCAATAGAATGTAAATTGAGATGAAAATCCCTCACCTTTCATTTCATTTTTGAGATAAATGAACATTAAATTCCAATATAATACACTTATATAAATTTTATAATTTCTTTATAACCTTTTTCATTTTTATAATTACTTTTATTTCACTTATTACCATGTTGTGTACAACTACTCAAAAAATTAAGTTTACATCAAGTTTTTTTTGACCAAATTCAGCTTATGTGCCAAAACAACAATTGTTGGTCAACTGTAGTCATAAGGTTTATTATAAAACATATCCAAAATAAAAACCATGACATAATTATATTATTTTTACATAAATTATACTTTTTAAATCAATCATTAAATATGGATATTAAAGTGATCATATGTTACATTTATGGAGACGGTAGGCCATACATATGCATGAGTAACATTCCCATTTTTAAGCGATCGTTGTGGAAAGAAGGTAACAAACTCAAATATTTCCAGAATCATCACTATTTAAGAAAATTACATTATTTAATAATATATAGTCATATATTGAATTATGTTCTGTAAAAGTAATCACATCATGTCGAGGATGAGGTCGTCCACAGGTCCACAAATAACTTTATCACTTTTTAAGTGTGTGAAAGGGTAATAAGTAAAATGATATATATATATATATATATATTTACATAACTATAATTTTTAAATGAATATAATATAAATGTTTTTTATGTCTCATATTCTTAATTAAAATCGTTTTTATGTGTTCTATGTTTAGTGCAAAGGAATCACAACTCTTTGAGGAGGCGGTAGCCCACACTTCCTCAAATGATGTTATTGTATTAACATAAATTGGAATTTATTAAAGGTAGGTGTAACAAAAAATTAAATTAGTATTAATATGAAATCAATATAATATATAATATATATAATTGTGTGATTATCATAGTGGCCACCATGAGAGGTGGTAGGAAAAAATTAAACAATCATTGTTACATGAGGGCGTAGTTCTCCATACATAGAAACATTATGTTACCTACCCATTAGATGGTGGTGCGTGTAAGTGTAGGTCTAAATATCAACATAAAAAATATAATGGTATATTTATGATAATTGTTTTACACAATAATTGACTAAATATATTTTAGGGTTTGGAGAATGGAAATTAAACTAGAGAGATTGAGGAAAGATATTACCTCTTAATAGGGTAACTTCTATTGGTTTAACTAAAAGGCATCAATTGAAGGTATTCCTCACAAATGGAGGATTCAAGGTTGAGGTTAGGTATGATGGGAGAATATTTTGGTAGATATTGGCTGAACATAATAGGATGGATAAGTAGAAGGAATGGGTAGAGGTGGTGGCCTTTTATAGGAATGTAAAAGGACTCACATGGTATTCCTGAAAATAAGTTAGGTGTACATATGTTATTTCCTAAACAAATACACAAAAAACCACTCAAACTCATAAATGGAACTTTAATTGCTGAAATATGTCCATAAAATTGGTTTGGGAAAAGTGGCTAGGGGTTTTACGCCATTTTAAGCCTAAATACACCTTAATCACTCTAATTTATTTTAATCACTTTCACTATAATTTTTTTATCAAAAATTAGGTCGATATTATTAGACACAAATATTAAATTTATTAAAATCGTGTATATTAGATTTCAAAACTTCAAATCACAGAAGGGAAAAAACTAGGATTAATACTAATCTCATAGACATACAGATTAACTAGTTTTAGTAGAAAAATGTTCCCAAGTTTGTTATATGTTTATATTCAATTTAGAAATATAGATTTATTATAATGAAAAAAATTATATTAGTTGTTGTTTTAATTATAAAATTTTGTTAAAAAATTTATAAAATACTTTATCATTAATAATTATTTAAACAAAAAGGCAATTTTTAACAAAAATACAGTATTTTCGACTATCCACTAAAAAATGATGTTTCTCAAAAAAAATCCAAAAAGTTCATCCTAAGATAAATTTTACTTTATCAATTAAAAAATAAAGTTAATTTTATCAAATTAAATTTATTAGAGTGTCAAAATTATTATTTAATATGGTTTCTCCATTAAAAGGTGGTAAAATTTCCTTTATAAAAATATAGGTTTTTCGGAAAAACATTAGGTTTGTTCTTTTATAATGTTTATAAAATATAATTGATGAATATAATAAAATTGATTGAATTTATAAAATATATATTCTATTTAAATAATTTAATAATTTTAATTACCATTATTTATTATGTTAAAATAGCTTCATGAGCATAAAAATAGTTTTCTATAAAAATATTCTTTTAATATTCAACAAGTTCTTATATTAATTTATAATTTATTTATAACCAACAATTTAGTTGTATAAACCAATTATTTTCATAATTTAGTTCATAATATTTATAAGATCTAGTTGATATCTTATAATATTTTAATAATATATCATTGTTTGGTGAAACTCAGTCTTGCATACAACACAAGCTTTCAAGGAAGGTCGCTCTTGCATGTAATGAAAACTATAGAGGAAGGGCGCACTTGTCTGTAACACATGATAACTCAGTGTTTCATGAATGGAATATATTTTTAATAGTAAATATATTATAAAGTATCCCAATATTATATTACCTTATGCACTTATTATCACACGTCGTTCATGCTATCAAATACAATGTTATTACTTTAGTTTTTCATGGCATCACATATTTAATTAGAAATTTCAATGTTGATATTACTTTATTATTCATAGAATATAATTTATTTATTATTTGTTTTTCATTTAAAGTATTTACTTGTTTCCAACATGGTTCTATAAAAAATATAATGATTATTCAAAATAACTCTACTCTAAAAAACCAATCTTCAGTCTTCTTTAAATTGTTTCTTCTTCAATCACAAATGGTGATTCATATAACAAATATATTTTTACCTTTTTTATGTGGAAACCATAATTTTTATTCATGAAGGTATAATTTATGAAATATTTATGAAACCCTTTACATTTTATTGGATATTTCTTGATTATGAGTGTAAAACATTCTATGTGTCATGAATGATTATTTAAATGTTAAGATGTGATGGGTGGGCCCAAAAATATATAACCCTAAAATGAATTGGGTAATGTGATATACTTAATGATATAATGTGAAATAGAATTAATAGGATGCAATATTTGTTTCACAAAAAGATATTATCATTATTCACATGTGTTATGTGTGAACATGATGTCACCTTTGTTCAAAACTATGTGTGGTATTTGACTACTAAAACTTATTGTTTAAATTTCATTCATTTATACATTCATTTCTATGATCATATGTTTCCATTATTATTTTTATTTTTATTATAATATTATAATATTATGAGGATAATTATTTTCAAAAATTATATATTGAGTCATGTTCTTTATTCATCATCTTTCTCAGCTTTTAGCTCCCCCTTTCATTTATTTATTTCCTTTGGTGATTACTTGTACTAAATATAACATGAGGTAAATTAAGAAGATTAAAAATAAATAATTAAATAATTGTTCTATTTTATTATGTAATAGATATTTTTAAGCCTAATTTTCAAAAAGCACTAAACCTTTGGATCAGGGATATGTAATATTATTATGTTGTTTATCATTAAAATGGTGTAATAGTCATGAATGAAAACAAAGGGTATCTATAATATTATACATGATCATATACTATTTTTTGAAGTATGTTGATGAATCTTATTGAATATGGGGTTCCTCTGAATATTCCCCATAGATTAATGGAAAATTTTTCAGATCTACTAATGAATGTATTGTAAAATTAGTAAACTTTTTAATAGGATAATTTATAAATATTTTTAATATATATCATGGAAAGTTATGGTTAAATTATTTGGAGTAATGGATTTGAATGGTTATATGTGAGTAGTAATACAATAATGAAAGATGATGGTGCTAATAAAAAATATCAGTTTCCTTGATAATATGTGGTATATAAGTAAAAAAATAGGATAACTATGTTGTATGAATGTGTCCAATTACCCATATTATTCATTTAAACATGTTAAATTGTTTCTAATAATCATTTATTAATTGATATAAATTTAATTATTATATAATTATAATTTATCACATAGATTGGTGTCAAATATTTATCAATTTTATCCCTTGATATCACTATAAATTATTATAGTTGGATTCAACACTCTAATTTACATGGCTACAACTTTCCACTCATCGATTGATAGATGAAGAGAGGTCATTTTTTATCCATAAATTGAATATTTGAAGGGTTAATGTGTTTAAATTATTAAGATATTTAAATAATAATTTATTTTAGAGGTAGAACGTTTTTAATTATAGTGATAATGTAATAAAAAAAGTTCCTTTTGATAACCACTTACACTATATTCAGATTTTGAATTCCAGTTGAATTTTAATTTATTTATGAGTGTATAATTTTTTAATTATATATTTTTATAGTGGAAAAGATAAAAATGATACATTTGTAAAATAGTATATGAATATATACATAGTTAAGGATTTGAAATGGTTCTTCTGACATTTGTTTTGAGAATAACCAATACTATGATGATTAACACACACTCATTTAATTTTTATTGTTTCTGTTAATAAACGTTTAGATAAATTGGTGTTGTTGTTTGGTTTTTAGTGAAACTAGTTGTTTAAAAAGAATATATTATTTGTTTAATTGTAGTGGTTTAATGATAAATTCTTTCATAATGGAATAAAAATTTTCTAAATAGGTTACCAACAAATCTATAAAATTGATTTTCATTTGGGAGATATTTTTGTTTTGATGAGTGACTATTGAGATTTTGTGTGTTATAGTGTTTTTTAAAAATATATTGAATTAACTAAAACAAATTATTTTAATAAAAAATATATCAATACCCACCTAGATTCATCCCTCCACCGGACACCAAATTCACCCCATGATAAGTCTCAAAAAGCGTTCATGATCTGTACAGTTTGGAACAAGTGCATGAACATAAAGGAAACACCACTTTGGAAAAATTTCAATCTATAATAAGATTATAATTACTATATAAAAAGTATTTATAACCCATTTAAAAGTTTAGAATTAATAAAAACACAAGTATGATAAAAGAATAAAAAAATAATCGAATATAAAAGAAATAAAAATTAAAGAAATAATCCCCCATCTCTCCCCCGATCTCCCTCAATAGTAACGCACTGATAAAAAAATACACCACCATAATCCTTTAATTTTTATAGTAGTGCATATTATTACCCTACATATATATAAATCATTAAAAGCCTTTTTGGTAGATTTTATAATTAAAATACAAGACAAATAAAACAATAAACATTCCTCTGCATGACAATATGAGTCACCATCAATTAATAACTCATCAACCCATGGGGATAATTATATTTTAAAAATATAAAATGTAAATTTTATAGATACATGTGGGATAAAAAGATAAGTAAGAGTTCCATGTAAACCATGACAAATGATGATTCATTAAATTAAAATATATTACATTCTAGTTTGAAATGAATTAATAATGGTAGAAATGATTTCTATAAATTGCATATAGACTAAAAAAAGATTCAAATTATTTTAAAGAATATTATTATTTTAATTAAAGGAGGGATATAAAATTTTAATAAACCATTATTTCTAAAAATAAAATATAAGGAAAACATGGTTTAAATGATGCATTTTAGTAAATAGAAATTAAAAAAATTTATTTACATCGAAATGTAAATCAAAATGATAAATAAAAAGAAATTGAAAAATGGTCAACTGCTATAATTATAATGTTATCTCTCATCCTAGGATGCTCATACTCTTCAAGATAAAACTATATAATGTTTTTCCAATGAATGTTTCATTGGAAGGGAAGAATTAAATGTTCCAGTGATTATGATATTAGTACAATCATATATTTTAGATATATTTGTTATGTTTCCCAATCTATGGGGAGGGAGTACCTTTTCCAACATACATGTACTAGTATACTCACATAAAAACCTAGGGTTACCTTATGAAATTACATATTCAATTAATAAAAATAACACTTTCATACAAATGATTCATGGTTAGAACAAATCAAAATACACTAATTAAACCAAAAAACACCATTTCATACAATAATATTAATTTTTTATTTATTATAACTGTG
Organism: Viscum album; assembly: GCA_963277665.1. NCBI lineage: Eukaryota > Viridiplantae > Streptophyta > Magnoliopsida > Santalales > Viscaceae > Viscum > Viscum album. The sequence continues at coordinate 521,642,059 of OY728144.1, forward strand.
GAAAAAATGTTTAATTAACCAAAACATTTGTTCCATGAAATCACCTAGTTTTAAAGTGCAAAAAAATCCCCATAATTTACATTTTATAAATCTACATCAAACATTATTTTAAAATTAATTTAAGAATCACCTTTTGAATTTTTAAAATTCATCTCTCGTTATGCTAGAACAAATTTATTAATATAAATATATATATGTTTTCCAAATATAAAATTCCCAACCACTCCTATTTGAATTCTAACACACAAACACACGCACACACACACACACACACACACACATATATATATATATGATAACCAATGATTTTTTCATATATAAATTGAGAGAAAATAGTGTCATTATATACTTCACTCTTTAATAACAAAAGGAAACTATTTCATGATCTCTATCCACACTTTCATTTCATGTACTCTATATAATTCCAAAAAAATGTAAATTGTAATCTAAGAATAAATAAACAAAACCCCTTTTCAAAATCAAATAAATAATCTATAAATCCTATAATAATTTTATTTCACATCTAGGTGTTCAATATAATTTAATGTATCATTTTCACCCAGAATCCATTTTATGAAATAACCATTGAATTGAAGTGAAAATAAAGTGAACATTTAGTTTTATTGAAATAATAATTCTAAATATTTATTATTGTCATTTCATATAAAATTTGTGAATTAAAAATATAGGCATACTAGGTTAAAAATTTAGTGATAAATGAAATAGGAAACTAACCTAAAAAAGAATGATTCATTTTACAGGGGGTCAAAATGTCCTAACCTTAATAAATTGTTCTATAACATTTTTAAAATGGAGTTGTATGAACCCTAGGAACCATGGGGTGAAGGAATATTAAGCATTAAAAATCAAGTCTCGCCTTGGATTTGGCATAGGGTGATGTGAAATAATTAGAGGGAAGATGGAATTACAAAATGAGGAAATAGAGGGAAGTTGTGATCACTTCTTGAAGATTCATACCTACTCCATGAGGAAGTAAGGACAAATAATTAAATAATATGGATCCGGGAAGAGGGGGTATAGTGTGAATGTGAGAGTGGGGAGGGGATAATGAACTATTTTGTATGGTGGAAAGTGGTAGGGATATGGGTATTTTAATTTTTCAATTTTAATTTATTTTTTAATAAAGAAAATTATTTTGGTCTAGATAAAACATATGGTTTAGTCGAATGGTTTGATTAACGAAACAAAAACTGTAAAACCTTTAAAAAGAACTTCTAGAAGATGCACTATTGGTTTGTATGGGTTGATTGGCCATGTTCCAATAATATGAAACTATTCAGCTAACAGTGTAGGTCATCATTATGGGATCCACATAGTTTGAACTAACCATGAGGGATTACTATTCAAAAATCTCAGAACCTAAAAATTCCAAAAAATAAATTGAAATGTTTCAATGTTCAATTAAAAAAGAGTAAATAAATAAATTATTAAAAAAATAAAGGACATGAAGGTCAGTGTGTGAAAAATATTCCCACCATAAATAATTTCTTCCCTTATAATGTTAAAAATATGAAAGGATGACACAATTACTAGGATATAATTATGAAACACGTCAATGAGACTCAATATATTAAAAAATGATCAAACTATTTCACAGCCTAAAAATAATAAAAACCATTGAACCAAAACTAATGAAACCACCAATATTAATGTTAGCCTTTAGTGAAAAAGACCCACTATAAAAAAATGAGGTACTAGAAAATCAATAATAGAAATTGACTTCCATGCCATTTAATGATACCACTAGTATGGTTGTTCAAGAGAAAAAAGCCCTCCAAAATTGAAAAATAAAATTCCCACTATGACCTAACAATCAATTACCCCAATAATACAAAACTTATATTCCCATGAACATCCAATTCTCTAAACTAAAATATTACCATGGGATAAAAATCACACTCACACTCTACCAATTTCAAAATTGATTTGGGGTAGTGATCCACAATGAGTCTCCCCAATATAAGAAAATGATATTAATTTGTTGGATCGCCTAAAAAACATTATAATTGATCTATATGAGGAAAATTTTAATAGTATAACGTAGGTGATCATAATGAGAAAACACAGTCAAATATGCACTAATAGTTTCTCTAAAACAATAGTTACTTCTCTAAGAACACAGAAGATATAAAAACTCATAAAAAACAATAATATATCAATGATAAAAATAATGAACAATGATTCAAATGAAAAGGATAGAATATAAGAGAATGTAATTCCTCGAAATTCCATTGACGAATTCTCAAGAAAGAAAAAAACCTAAATTTAATTTATAAATCCCTAAATCAATGATCAATGGAGTTACCATCACCATCCTTTATAAAAAGAGTGGAATGAAATGTGGGGTTTATATACCACACAATTTAATAATGAATGAAACATGGTATTCCACTATAGGATGCAGGTAGAGTAAGTGTAACCTAGGACCATGAATTTGAGTCACCAACACTAGAAATACTAACAATTTATATCATCACGGGCTAGTACATACCCTTAATAGGTGAATCTAATTTTTTCCATTCTTATAATCACAAATAAAATATATATTTTATTAAGAGAATACCACACCTAGAAAATTAAGGTGGTTTAATGTGATTAGGTCACAAAAAGTTTCACTCACAATTTTAATACAACCATTGGTATGTGACCTAGTGAAAAAATATATAATAAGGGTTTCCTCATTTGATCATAGAGAGTCCAATAATTCCATGGATCTATTTCCTGAATTACATGTATTCTTGATTTCTACACATTTACACAATAAAGTATTTCAATACTTGATCAGATAAATAACAGACTAATGAGTAGTAATCTAACATACGATGGCTCTATACTCCACATAAGATTCAATCACAATCTACAAAATAATGATTTTATAAATCTTGTATATGCGAAGGCCACATAGAAGGGCCTTTACCTTGACAAGAAATGAGGAAATGAGGCCATAAAAAGGATATAATGATATTTTCATAGATCCCCATATATTTTAAACCAAATCTTAAACTATTATAATACCCATCTCAAAAGACCATTTGGTACTATGAATCCAACAACATGTCAGCCTATTACAAAACATACAATGAATGAGTTTTTTAGAGGAATCCAGATGATACTTAGACTACTTTTTGATGAACCTTAAGATAAGGGATTTTTCATTCCATTTAAAAAGGCTAACAAGCTTTGAAATAAGGGATCCAAATCTCACCTTCTAAACTATAAAATAGAACATATGATCATCATATTTATCATTATTACAATACACCCAGATAATCAAGAACCACATTGGAAGAAACAATCATCACATGGAATATTTAACATCCTCACTAGGAATAGGAAACCATTTAAATAAAAATCTATACAGTGTGATAAAATGAATATCAATATATAATATCCAACCTAGTACGGTCCATTTTATGTTATCAAAATCAATTACAAAATAATTATTGGATATATATTCATCTTTGGAAGACTCACATAATTTACATTTAGAAGCTAACTATATTACATTATTTGACAAATCCATAGATGAGAATGGAATGATTATAGATACTCAAAAAAATTGAAATTGACAGAAATTAATTTACACCAATCCCTCCCAGTCTGATCTCCCACATTCTAAGTCCCATGAAATTTGATATGAAGGTCTACCAACATGAAAGAAATAGACTTCAAAGGAATGCAGGCACACCATTCATTCTCCTCCAAATTGAAAAACATTCCCCTAATTTATTATCACTTTTTAGTACATCTTGTATAAACAATGGAAAATATATTTCTTCTCTAGGTAAAATTTCTTGAATGAGACATCAAGGAAAAATTAAAAGGTTCATATCCCATATATCATTCTAAAAACTAACATCTCCCCAATCCTAACACTAATTCCATGCTCACACAAAACCATATTACACCAAAGAGCTCAAGTTCATCATAAAAAAATCAACAAGCTATAAATTTGATATATCAATGTAGAATCAACCAATGAAAAAGAAAAACCAAATACTAGAGGGACACTAGCCCAATGGTCTTTCTTACGAAGGAGAATTATAATAACAATCAATGAAGAAACACCATCTAAATTGTCCAACCTAATCACCAGAATATTAAATATGTGATAACCCACAACAAAATTCCCAATGAATATCCAGAAAAACTAAACAAGATCAACATTTTCTGCCTCATTAACAGATTAAAATTCTGATTTTTTTTATTTTTGAAATTTCAAGAAATTCATTAAAAATTATTTCTAATGCCTCTATTTAATAAAAACATTATAACACTATTTTGAAAAGATATAATCCAAATGTCACCACTCATTAAACATTCATTATTTTCCAAAACACCAATCCAAAAAACAATTAACATTTAATATATCAGTCAAGAAGAATTATTTTCAATCACTAATGAAACTCATGTAACTAAGATAAATAAATTTTTTATAGAACCATTTTCATTATCGTAAAATTTATTTTTAAAATATTAACATTTAACTTAAAAATAGAATATTCAACTTTATTTTGTAAAAAAAATTTATCCATTTTTAAACCCTAGAAATATTAAATTTTGTTTTAATAAAATATGTTATAAATTATCAAAAGACACATTTTTCCCTTATAATTACATTCCCTAAAATTAAAATGAGTTTCATATATTTAAATAAAATATCTTCATTTATATCATTTTAAAAAATGACCCTCTCCTTTAAAGGATTACACCGCAATTGTGAAATGTCATCAATATGATTCAAATAGAACCAATACATAGTCTAAAAGAATTTTTATCAAAGGGATATTAATAAAATATTTTAAAAAAAGGGTTGGAATCTATGAATTCCCTAGATTAACAGATTAATCAGCTAGGTTATAGTCATACCTTTGATATGGGGAATTAGGTTAAACCAAGATGTCTTTATTAGTATGATTTTCTAGGTCAAACTATCATATAGAGTACTATTAGTATAAATATTATTTCCCCCAAACATGACATGTTTTTATGTAATATATATAGTACCATTATAAATAAAAATAATTACATCAAAGACCATATCACATAAGAAAGAATCAATAGTGAGACTCAAAAATTATAATTCAAACCACAAAATTTCATTATAACAAGTGTTTTATAATGATCACAATTGTTTAGACACACACCCATGTCCCAACTCCCATGTTTCAATGATTCTTACATTTACATACCCTCACTGACTAAATAATAAAAGACCATTTGATACCATTTTTTCATGAATCAACATTAGTTGTGACTCTATTAGATACCTAAGATTTCCCATTAAATACTTTAAGTACATTCCCAATCTCCATTGGTTGCAAAATGTTCCTGGGTATCAAGGAAACTCAACTAGAGCATGATATCACCCTATATGTATAGTTTAATAGTAGTACAAAAATGGGGATGAACCCTTTGTATATCATTTTCCCATGAACAAAATTAATAAAAAAATAAATTTTTAAAAATATAAAATTGGGAATAAAATTAAATAAACAATACTTTATATTATCCCATTATCCCTCTCTTGTAATGATCAAATAAAAAAAAAGACACTCCTAAATGAATTTTCTATATCTATTAAGAAATATAACTAAACTACATCAATAGAAAGTAGTGAAATCCCTTGTGGTTGAAGTGATAAAGAAAATCTATTATATATAAAAAAACAATATACTCTAGTAACTATATATGTAACAATATAATAATACATCATTTACTCATAAGAATAAGTATATAGATAAAAATAGAAACTTAAATAACACAGAAAGGCATCAAAAAACATGAATACTAGGAATTCCTTATATACCACACCCCTTATGTAATCTATAAAATAATGATCCATTTTATGCTAGTATGAAATACAATTATACGATTAGGTTTGAGTCATATATTTTATAATGTTCAAAATATTTATTCTCATTCATTTCAAAAAATAGAAATCTTTCAAAGGGAGGAGGGCTATTCATTTTTAATAAAACATTCATTTTAAACAATAAACATAAAGAACATTTGTTTGAAAGTAATGTTTTTCAAAATATAAAAAATTGTTAATTTATATTGAAAATAAAAAAATAGGTGAATTTTTATAATAATAGTCATGGGAATCCCCTAGGATACAAAAGATTGGGTTCATCATAGGGTCCTCGAACTCTCAGGGATTAAACCATACAATTCCATTCTATTTCATTTTTCCCTGTAGATAATGAATCCCAAATGAAGGTATTAACTATATAAACATAATCATACAGTTTAGTTAGTTTTGAAATGTATACCAAAGGATTGTGATGGAAATACTTTTCCTAGTATACTTATCCTAGTATACCCCCTATGAACCCGGGGTTACCAAGTTATATTTCCCTTTCCGTAAAACCATTTTATAGTTGTATAAAAATTTGAAAAATATTTAAAACTACCAAAATCATGGATCCTTCCTCCAAAACACCATTTCATATATTAATAAAATTTTATATAGCATTTAGAAATAATGTAATGTTTAATTTACCAAAACATTTTGTGCTGTAGAAACATCTACTTTGAACATGAAAAACAATCCACATAATATCATTTTTCTAAAAAGATAATAAAATATTGTTTGAAAATATAGTTAGTAATCATCCTTTTAATACATAAAATCCCTCAATTTTATTCCCGTATACATTTATACACACACACACAGACAACGATATAAATAATTATATATATATATGTGTGTGTTTTTCACATTGAGACAATTTAAACACACACATGTCATATAGAACACACACAGATATATATTCACCTACGTATATTTTCATAATCAATTACAAAAAAAGAGTTATAAAAAACATATTATTTACATAAAAAAGAAATATTTTTTTGTACTTGACATATAGTTTTAATTTTATAAATTATTTTAAATTCTAAGTAAAAACATTAACATCTAATTGAAAAATAAAATTATTTTTCCAAAAAAGCTTATTATAATATGATAAATTATCTAAAAACTTGATCAACATATTATTAAATATCTAATTTTATGAGATCTATTTATGATTATTTTCCACGAAGTGCCCATATTTTGGAAAAATAATTTAGTTGATGGTAAAATAATGTAAAAAATTATGTTTCATTAGAATACACCTCAAAGATAATTATTATTTTCATATGATGTTGAATCTAGGGAATAAAAATTTATTAATGATGTGTTATATATTTAATGAAAAATAAAATGGGAAATATACCTAAATAAGATATAATCATATCACAATGTGTCGTAAATTTGTTTTCATCAACCAATATTTCTAGAATAAATATCAATTCGATTTGTAGGAGCCTTTGGAACAAAGATCACAGGTTATCGAAAGTGTTTGAATTAGGAACCCATATATAGATGAATCTATAGTGACACATAGTGAGGGATGAGAGAAGAAATGATGAAATGAATAAATAGAGTGATAAGAATATAACACAATAGAGATTAATATGTAGAGCATGATGAAACAAGGAGCAATCTCAAAAGAACAAGGATCCAGGATGGGGGGTGTAGAATGAATGCCAGATTGGGAAATGGGATGGTGTGAAATCAGGTATATCAGATGTGGGAGGGTGAGGAGTGTTTTATGTTTTTAATTTTTAATTGTAATTTTTTATTAATAATTTTTTTCATGCCTCGATAACTTCCATAGTTTGGCCGTAATTTTGATAAATTGTGAACCAAAAATAAACCCATCAAGAAACTCACCTAAAAGTTATATGATTGGTCTGAACAGTTTGACAAACCATACACCAACCATAAGAAACTATTTTATCAAAAACACATATCATTCACATGATCTCTATTCATTAACTTCAAATAGGGCAGGAAAACCATGTGTTTTATCCATAAACTCAAAAAATTTAAAATTTAAAATAGATTCAACATCAAATTGAAGGAAAATTTAAAATAAATTAATAAATAAGAAACATAAAAAATCCTGGTAGAAAATCAACTCTACATATTTATAGAGATATTTTCTATAATCTAAAATATTTGCTCATTTTTATTGTAGAGGAATCCATGGTGGAGGAATAGATGATCAATGATGATATTAAATTTTATTGGTTTCATCATTCAAGGTACAATCATTTGATCTTACTATATTTATAGTCAATATAATGATGAACTATTAAATATTAGTTACTATCTTTTATATATTAATTATTGACAATAAATTAAAATGTAATAAATTTTAAAAATAAATAATGTGTATGTATTGTAATAAAATAAGACACAATTACGGTTTTTGTTATTCATAGAGAGACGTTAAAAGGTCTCAAAACTCTCTCTATGTTTAAAATATCAAAAAGTAAAATTTATATTTCCGGATTCCAATATTCAATAATTCATTGCCTGGGAAATTATATAGTAATTTTTGGGATTTTTTGATGTTTTTATTGTCACATGTTAATGTGTATAGATCCTATTTGAAGAATATTGAGAAAAAAGTTGGCAAATGAAATGTCATTGTGAATAAAATACTTCATCAAGTCACGAAAAGATATAAAATCAGATCTATTTTGATAAAGACAGATGGGAATCCATTGTGATTTTGTGAATCCTTCACACTTGTTTGGTTTATTTACATCATATACAATGAAAACATTTATACTTTTATGAGTGCACAAAGAGATCACCTAATCCCTCTGTGTTCATATACTTCTTTCACATACAATTATTAAGTTTTAACCATGATGTGGGATTACTATGCTTCTTTGAATCCTTCAGTGGTTGTATTATTTCTAAAAGTTTACATATTTCACAATTATTATTACTATAAATACCTCACATTACTTTCAATAACAGTTGGAATTTTATATTTAGTGAATCATTTAGTTCACAGAGTTAACATTCCTCCATATTAGTGAACACATTGCGTGATATGATATCCCAATTTTTGTTCAGAATCTTAATCCAACGAAATATTAAAGGAACCACAAATTATCTTTATGAATCACACTATATAGATCACTAAATATGAAGATCCATTAATTTTATTACTCAACACCTTTCTATAAAACATTAAGAAAATATAAACATAAGAAATGGGAAAGCTTAGCTAATAAATATTTTTAAATATGGGAGATACCAATCAATGGCCATATTAAAGAATAAGATAAAAATAATGTCATTTGGTAATGAACATAATATAATAGTTTTATACCTACTCAGTCATATATTATAAATCACGAGTCGAGGAATGATGATTTTTTATGTCAAAATACAAGATTTATAATATTAACATATCATAATTAATCAATCATGACCCATTATAGGATAATATAAGCATTATTACATGCCATTGAAATTGTGGAGAAATAAGAATCCATATAAATCAATTCACTAGCTAATGGAAACTTCCAAGACAATCCTCAAATTCTGGAAAATTCCCCAATAATGGATAGGGATCACTCTCCAACCATTTTTCATTCATGTAATGTCTTTTCTCCCCCAGTATATTTTATATTATATCATGAGGTATATATTATTAAATATGTAATTATAGAAATATATAATTTATTTATCATCTATAAAATAATGAAAACCATTCACATATATGCCTCAAGATCGTAGAAAAATTAATTATTTCATCATACCATAACCGGTTGAAAGGAAATATATTTCATAAAATTTCATCATCACATAAGTCTATACCTTATAGTGAATGGATATGAATGGTATAAATATATATAATCCATATTAAATGTTAATAAAAATCAAAGTTATTTTCAATGGATGATAAATACCATTAAATGAACAATAAAAAAATTCTTTTAAAAATTGAGAAAATATATCCTTTTTTATAAAACTTTAAATAAATATTACCAAAATATAGAGAGAATGTGAAGGAATTATTAATGAAAAAAATTATCATGTTTGATGGAAAATATATTATTTTGGGTAATGTAAAAGTAAAATTTTCTTTCACACTTTGATAAAATTATAAAAGCACCTCATTCTAAAATGTCTTTCTGAAAAAAGGTAAATTGAAATATGAAGGTTGTCAAGATAAACATAAAACTTCATTTCCAAATAATATAATAGTATTAGAAAGTAAAAATATACAAATATAAAAAAATTTGACGTCTAAATAATGGTGGAAAGTGATAGAGAATGTGTCTAGGAAAAAGTTAATGTCCAAAAAATAAAAAAAATCAATAAGGTACTAATAAGACCGTTAAATCATTTAAAATAAAAAAATAGATAAAATTTTAATTCAAGATATATTTTGAATAATTTATTAATTTCATTACCATCTAGACTATGAACATTATAAAATATAAATATATCATTTTCTTCAAATCCAAAAACATAATTCCATCTATTTTATGTATTTTAAATCATTTTCCACCTTTATCTTCTCCTTTATTCCCAATTATGAGTATGATTATTTGATGCCTCAAGCACTATCATAAACTTCTGATTAACCATAGGGTAAAAACATGTTAACTTTATTAATATAATCATTAATAAAAATTAATCGTTATAAAATGAAAAGATAATATATGAAATGAGAAATACTTCATATAAAATATAATACATTAGTCTCCAAAATTCAGCAACAATACTGAAGGTTAAACAAAGATATTTTTATAAATAAAGAACACTATATCCCAATTATCCCAAATAACGACAACATTAAAGAAAATTTTATCCAAAAATGTTTTAACATAAAATTTATATTACATCCTCAGAAATATAATATGATTATTCATAAATAATCCATCACATTAAAATTATGGGTTGCATATACATCTACACAATAAAAAAATCCCGAAATACCATTAATGAAATTTAAATAAAATAACAAACAGAAAAACGGTGTCTATGAATCTTAAATTTTGATCAACTATAGAAATATAATCCCAAGATGGTATCCATCGTTATTAAGTTAAAATAACATGAAAACATTGTAGTCTCCAATGTATGATAAACACATTTCTGATTCAAATTTTAACAGTGCTAAACCCACACTATTGGGTTTAGTGACTAGAATATAATCTTTAAATTTATGTATTTAAAAAGAATGAACATTGGAAATATTTACATATCCAAAACATTAAGTGTAACAAAAATATTGGATCAAAAACATACACAATGACTTTCCACGTTAATAGTTTTAGAGGATTAAAAAAAGTTTCATAGTAGTATCAATGTCCTCCCTATATAACATTTACAACTATAAAAATATTTTCCTATTTAAAAAAATAACTTCAAAATATATTACAACATTCTTTAAACATGAAAAATTTCTAAATATAATTCATTTAACAACATTCCTCATAACATAGTTAAATGTAAAATGTAATAAGAGTGAGATCAAACACTCAGTAAAGTTAAATATAATAATTGATAATTGAATAGAATCAGTGAACCTAATATGAGAATAAGGCAATGATAAAATAATAAAATTTTATGAGACTAAAAAAATCATACCCATAAAAACATGGATCATTAAACATGTGAAATGGATTACATATTTAATAAATGAAAAATTCATAAGAACCATTCATCCTGATCTATGTGATTTCAATCTTGAACAAAGGAACCATTAAAATAGATTAGAAACAATAAATGAAACATGTTGGTATCCTAAAACATTTTCTTTATAAGCCATGTTCACTCCTTTAAAACAAAAATAGAACCTATTTAAATCCATATGAGAAACTCCTTATTAAGCTCCATCATTCTCGACATTAAAGGCAATGAACATTACCCAATTCATTAGAGAGATATATGAATCTCACAAATCATATATGCTTTATTTGGATCAAATGTTATATAATATGTATTTGGTATACCCATTATATATTCTTTATCAAGGTCACCCATAATAATTAACAAAAACCAACTAACCTAAATGAATATAATATATAGAATAAGTCATTTTAATTATCAATATTTAAACAACATCTTTCATTCCATTATATCTTTATTTACCCATCGAAATGAAATAGTTTTCATAGTAATCACTTTAAAAAATCATCAAAATCATCAATATAAATATTATGTATGGTCTTATAAGATCATATTCCTAGTAAAGAAGATAAATCATTTAATTATGTAGAGATATTTGAAAATAACATTAATGAAAAATTGAACCATTTAATTTTTGTTTTTAAAGTATAACTGTTTAAATATAATAATGAATATTTACGATATGTTTAATTAATATTTATTAAATATCATTAAAACAACCTATCCAAGAAAATACATATTTACGATAATTTAAAATTGAAAACAATATTAAAACAGGGAAAACATAAGGAATAATAAATAACACGAGTTTTAAAAGGTTAATCATATTATACTTTAAGATTTAGTATATACTCCAAATTAATTAATATACATCCATAAATCAAAAAAACTTAACAAATAAGGATTTTTTAGATTAGAACCCCTTCTAATAAGGGTAATGCTTCAATCAAAAATCTATGAATGATGGAAATTAACATGATTCAATAAAACCCCTAATTTAAATTAATTTATATATTAGAAACAAATTTATTTTTTAATAATGAAAAATGAAATAATAAAACATGGTTCATATAATTAACTATGTCTAAATAAATTTAAATTTATATCATTAAAATATTTGAACCTTTTATTATATTTGAATCAATGTCTCTTGAAAGATAGATCTTTAGTGAAATATTAAATATAATTATCAATGATTCTTTCAGAATAAAATATCTAAATAGGTATCATATAAATAATATAAAATAAATTATGTTCATATTAAACGAATTGTCTCTATGAAATAATATTAAGATTAATAATCCTTAAAATGATAATATCAATGAAGACAGAATTAATCAATGGTTGTATTATGTGTAAAAATTCTAAAACCCTAAAGAGTGGAAATACAACAAAATAAAAGTAGAATTAATTTCTCATTTTATATTTGAAAAAAAATCATTATAGTTTGAGTACATCCCAATGAAAGACAATTAAGTTAAGAAGCACCTTACCTCAAGTATAGACTTCCCTTACACGTCCTTTAATATATTTACAATAAAATTATATCAATTATTTACTTGTTTATGAAGATTATAAATGTTTATTAATTTATCATCAAAACATTGATCCATTTATTTCAATTACAGATTCAATTACATTATTGGTTAATCCCTCATTGTGTGTTTTGATGATTTTTGGTTCATAGTGAGAAAATTACTTCAATATATTAATTATGGTCCATGTTTTATTTCTTCCACCATCTCCATACATACACATAGTTGAAATTTTCATTTTCTAATGGATGGAATGGTAACAATATATATGAAAAATTTTCTATAAATAATTTTATTTACTTCATTAATATCATATATAAAAATTTAATTCGTCATTAAAAATTGCAAAGATATGTGGTGATGGAAAATGAAACACATCTCTTCAGGAAGGTGGTAGTCTATATGTCTACAAGAATTCAGTTTACATTCCAAATTTGATAAAACATAAGGTTAATATTTCAAAAAAAAATACACTAAACCAGTATAATAAAAAGTGTACAAACTCCATCCCATGTTATAATAGTTTCCTCAAAATGAAAATCCACCATTCAGCTCGCCATTGAGAGGAGGTGGAGGCTTAGGTGAAACTTCAAAATCATCATTGACTCCAACATGATGATACGAGTCTAAAAACATTCTTGGATGATTAGAGGATTCTATTAGGGTTCTAAAAAGGTTATTATTTACCCATGGTCAAGTCTAAAAATGGGTTACCCAAGGTTTTAATTTATAATCATAGTGGAATGTTTTTTTAGGAACCCCTATTTTGAGTAACCACTTTGCCTATAGTTTTTGGTGGGTGAAAATCCATAGCGAGCTTTAAAAAAAAATTTATTTCCAAAAATTTTATTTCTCGATATCAATTTTTGTGTCCATTAAATATTCCAAAATTTAGATACTATATTATACAAGACTAAAATTTTGAATTTTTGTGGAATTTTTTATGGGAAAGGTCTTTTCGCTTAAGCCTACTAATTGATGAATTGGGATTCAATGTCTTCATAATATCTGTATCCCATACATTGTTTGGATCAATTGAAATAATTTAAGCATAATTAAATTTAGGGATTATCATCGGTTTATGGTTAGGGTTGTTTGTTTTCTTATATGTTTTCATAGTTTGGCCCACATTTCTTGAATTTCATCTTGGGTTCTCCAAATCACCTCTACCTATAATAAAATCATCACAAAAGTGGAATTACCCTATTTAATAATGATAAACACAAAAAATTAAATCAAAATTAATTTTAAAATGAAACTTTTAATATCAGAACATGTGTATAAATGTTAAAAAAAATAGTGAATCACTGTATGGTGCCATCAGTATAGATCAAAAAAACTCTCCACTATTAGTTAGTCTTCAAATAGGGACACTGAATAATATTACATTTATTACCTTAAAATTACCTAAACATTAATCTATACGTCGTATATTGGATTACATCTATAAAAACATAATTAATGGATTTGATATCTATGAGAACATTCTCACAATGTGTCGTTAATATCCAGAAAACCTTACTAAAATATGAATTTTGATCAACATGGGTTTTCTTGTCCACTATTAAACAACATATCTCATTAAGGGATACAAATATAGAACCTAAAAGTTAAATACATGACAATAGAAAATTTATTTATGGAACCAAAATTCAAATTAATCAAATGTAGCATACATATTCTACTTTATCATGGTCTAACACAATCCACAAATGATCTTCATAATCTTCCTCATTTTTATAATATATAAGAATATCATCTATAATGACTACAAAAAATGGTTAAGGTAATCCCTAATGACTCCATCCATTATATCAATGAATATGATAAGGTATATTGTAATTCCAAATAGAATATATATTACTCCATTTTTCCATATCTTATATGGATTAATGTTATAGATATTTAATCATTTCTGACCGTAAAACAACAGTATCCCGACTAGAGGTCAATCATTTAATTCTTTTTTCATCTTCATAGTATCAGAAAAAATCATATATAGAGGTTAAAGGATACTTATTCTAGAAATTAGAATTTTTATGTTCTTTATAACCAATGAAAATATGAATTGGAATATGTTTATTATTAAGAAGAATAATTGGTTCACCCTATGGTGAGACTGTTAGAAGAATGAATCCCATATCATAGTTCTTCAATATTTTCTTCTCCATTTTTTTCACTATAATTGGGATCATTATATAAGGGTTCTTTAAAATTGGTTTTCACCTGGTATGAGTTCTATTAAAATCTTAACATCACGAATCAAGTGAACACTACAAAACTCCTCAAGAAATGAACTTTCATATTCACACATAATAGTATTTTATTCGATTTTTTGTTTTCATCTAACCATTTGAGTTAGATAGCCATCATGGATAATAATTAAGAGCCACATAATTGATGTATTTTTCATTGGATGTAGATCTTCATCATTTCACCATAAAAAATAATTGGATTATTAAGATTTTTAAATATGACTTACCTTCCTTATAAATTGATATTGGATATAGATATAGAAATTTTATTTATGAAAAAAATCAAATCATGTTAAACTAAAGATAGAATCACAATATTTGAATAAATCACTTTCACAAAAAATTCAATCGTAACATATCTTTATTGTTTAGGTGCAACCAATGTGCTATTATGAGTATTTACAGATAATTTAATATATAATAGTTTAGTTAGTGATGTGATACACATATAAAATTATATATATATAAAATAGTGTGTAGATCCATAATCAAATACAAAATTTATAGTTATGTACTGAATGATATGTGTGCCTTTCACAAATTCATTAATAGGACCCACTTTGAATATTGTAAGGACATTAGAATTCTCAAAATATTATGGATTGAGATATTTTTTAGTTAAATTTCCTTCACTAACCTTTGGATTCAAGAAATGGTAGGAATAATTCCCAAAATCATTATAATTATGGAATTAGTTTTTCGGTTGTGGATTTATATAATCTTTTTACGCATTCCTTTCATTATCATTCCTCTTTATATATCAGGATAATTTACATCATTTAATTAGTTCATTTCTATAGAGTAATAGATTAGTTTTACCTAGGAAATAATTCACCTCATTCTTCTTTACAAGCATAAGGTATAAAATAAGATTAAATTTCATTCCTCTATGGGTTTCATTATATGAATTTCGTAAATAATAAATAACTCAATTCATGGCAGAACCCTACTAATGATAAATACCCCAACTCTCTATTTTATTCATGGAATCAAATCTAATAATTTATCAATTTCTATTAAATTCCCTTATAGAATGTTACTTTTAGATACTTGATTTTAAGCGAATTAATAATTGATTAATTATTCATTCTATGTTGATGATTAAATAAGAAGTATATATCACAAGACTTGTATTTTTCCTCATAATTACCAAAATATTCATCATATTTTTACTTAATCCCAGGGAAATACCTTTCCATTTTTCCATATAGAGTATAGAGAATTTACTCAATGAAGCATTCCCCTCAAACTCAACATAAAATATAGATTCAATTTTTTTATTATGTTCAAATAATAATAATAATAATCCTCAATTAATCTAATTCATCTACAAAAAAATACACTATCTGAAAAAATATTTCATACTCAGAGAAATGTATAATGGAAGATAACATTTTAGCGGTGCTATTCAATTTCAAGGCCACTAGTTGATTAAAGGACACACCAAATGAAGTGGTATTTTAACTATTAAATCCTTGAAGTGTGTTTTGGTCTCTCATTTCATCATTTGTATTCTCAACATGATTGATGGATTGAGAGAGTTGTGTGTTCATAAAACAAGATTATCCATCTAAGATACCATAATGTTTTATTGATCAAGTTAGAAATCATTGATTTTTACACCAAAATTGTTTTTATAGTGATTAATCCAAGTTCCCCAAATTTAAAAAACACCCAAAAATATAGTGTTCACATGGAACTACAAAAATCAGAGTGAGAAATCATATTATCATTAAAATTATTACTATGATAACTTAAAAGATAACACTTTATTATCAACGTATAAAACATTTAGGATGTCCTTATATAACTATTATTTCATCAATGGTTGTATTATTTTATATCTTCATATTATACATATCTTAATATCCTTAAAAACATAACCCTATTATGATACAAAATGAGGCATCCTGATTATTAGATATATACATATTTCATATTTTTAGAAAATTAATCAATATATTTCAAAATATCTAATTTGAAATTATCATAATTTATTAGTGTCTTTTAATACTAGAATCATGATAAACATATTTAATGAATTTTATTCTATATCATTAACCAAATTCTTCTATTTTAATACCATTATTAGAGACTTTATTGTTAAAACCAATTTTCGTAACCTTTAAAAAATGAAAACATTTGAAAATGGTGAGCTCAGATGACCCATTAGGTTAAAAATGGATGATATCAATCATCCATCATATGAATACATAATATAATCATAATTATATTATATCATGATCATAAAATATGAAGATCAAACCAAATCATTCATATATATTATATTATGAGTAATAGCATTAAAAATTAGCATTTTAAAATACTTGATTCATAAGAGTTAGGAATCAGCATTAATTAGTTATGATCCACGAGATCATATATTAATCAGAATAACATTTCATGATGATTTTAGGAGAATCATAAGAATATAATATTATATAATTAGTCAAGGAACATTCCCCAGACCATCATCACATAAAGGAGGAATTACCATAACAGATTTGGTATATTCCATTACCTCTCTTGATTCCTGGAATCAGTTCAATACCTAAACACTTTAATATTATATCATGAAATATAAATCATTACCCAATTAAATAGAGGGATATATAATTTTAGTCCCACATATTTCATAATTAAAACCGTACATATTTATTCCATAGGTTCATAAAAACATTCATCATTACATCATAACATAACCCATACAAAAGAAAAAAGTTCCATAAATATTTCATTATAATGTAATAATATTCCATAAAAAGAAAAAAATATATTATACTATTATAAATTATCCCAATTTATTCATAAGAAACATCAAAGGATATTTAAATAGATGAAAAATCCATTAATATAATATTAATGCCTTTTTTTGTAAATATTTGATGAATACTATTTTATTTTGATTAATATTTAAATACAAATTCCCTAAATATTGGAAAAAAATATTTTATTTAAAAATAATAATCAAAACCTTAATGTAATCATAAAAAATAATATTCATGATGTTAAGAAAAGTTATTTATTTGGTAATTGGTAAAATAATTACTCATTTCAATATTTTGGTAAAAATAACAAATGTTCTTTCATCAAAAAAACTATAAAAATTCATTTTAAAACATGGAAAAGACGGTAAAATATTGTTGAAAATTAAATTAAATAATCATTTCATAATGAAAAAGAAAATTGTTGAAAACATTATAAATAACAGAGTGAAGGAAAAAAATGTTCATCAACCATATAAGAAATAAAGTTGAATTTTATTAAATACATATTTTCTATTATTTTATGTACCAATGGTAGGGTAATAAAATGAAACAGTAAAAAACACAATAGAAACCAGAGGATTTGAAAAGAATCTTGGTTTTAAGAGATAAATAGAATATAATTCCCCTAAAAGGGATTCAGGAATAAATTATCCCAATTAAAAATGACATTTTAATATAATCCTTAATGTTAACTCCAAAAATTCATCATACACATTATAAATAACTTTTACGATTGATAATTTTAATTATACATATAAATTGGAAACATATCCATACTTATATTATAACATATAATAAACTTATAATTTACAATTACCCATTTATCAATAAATCATTATTAAATATGAATATATGGGTGTAAACTATCCCATTTCCCATGCATGTTTTGGTTCAACCATTCAAGTCCTTAAACTATGTTTATTGTTTCATAACTGCCAAAATATTGTTAATGTTATAATGAAAATATTTATTCAATATATTAAATTTAATTAATATTCATTTTTGGTCGTGATGAAAAATTGAATTAACGCACTTCGTCGAGACGATACATCGTACATATGCACATGTGATGTTTTAACATTTTAATGGACCTAATGGAAGTATGTAAAATAATAATTCACATTTATAGAATAATAATAATATAATAAATATAATATATAATCCTTAAATACATCCATATGATCATCCATGAATGGAAGGCATGAAAAATGAATCACATCACTTCATGGAGGTAGTAGTGCACACATGTACTGAAATGGTGATTTCATTTCTCATAAGATAAGAAGGAGGTAAAAGTGGATGTAAAATATTAAAAAAACATTTAAGTATATTTATAATAATTATTCGAAAAATTTATGATTATTATATAATAGTTTTAGTGGATAAGGAAGAATGAAACTAAAACATGAATGATAAAGACAATTATATCTTCTTTGAGAAATAAATTTCATATTGCACAAGAATCATTTTAATGATGGTGTTTTTGGAAAAAATAAAACCTATTTTATGTGGTTTGGAAATTTATTAAGTTATATGGACTTGTATTGGTTAAAATTTAAGGATCTTTATGTGTTAATAAAAGATGTAGCGAGGTAACCTTTTATTTGTAAGGTGGGTGGAACTCTGGTAAATACGTAAAATATTAAACATTAATAATGTAATATTCAGGTACAAGGTCTTATATGTGGATAAATTTTGGAATTTGAGATAATTAATTTCCTAAATATTGTAAACCATTTAATGTTACATTTTTTATGTGATATTTCATAACTTATTCTTTAGTTTTACCCCCTCCTTAACTATTTTTAATTTTAACCGAGGTGATAGATTATTATAAGAGTTTATATTTATTAAAAAAATATAAGTGCCATTAATACTAAATTAATACTTTATGATTTATAATATTGATAAAATTATATAATTTTTAATTTTTAAAATTTGATGGAATCCAATTTATAATTGAAGTACCAAACAGAATAAAAACAATTTCTAGAAAAATAAAATTTTATGTATAAAACTAAATTTATTTTTAACATTTTAATAGTAAAAACAATTAAATTAATGATAAAATACTTTATAAATATGTGATAAAAAAATTTCATCAAAACCCATTATTATTATTGATTAATATAATTTATTTTTATAAAAAAAATTGTATAATGAAATGTTATTTTTAGAAAAACATCACTTTTTACATACAAACTAATTTATTTTCACATATAATAATTTGATAACTAGAGAAATCATATTAGGAATGTGAAAAAATTATTTTCTCATAATTTTGATACTATTAAATATTTTTTAAATGATACTTATATAAAAAAATTAAAATATTTTAAAATATTTCTTTAGCGTCAACTGTATGTCCTATGTGAATTTATTTTTTTACAATTATATTTATTTTATTTTCTATATAATGTGTTTCAGTTTATAATGGATAAAAAGTTTCACATAATTCTGTTTTTTGTGCCTCAAATGACTATAAATACATTTATTTTTTAAATATAAATTTATTCTAACATCAAAAGTTGTTAAAATGCTATTTCACAAAGTAAAACCACTAATCCCCTTTATAGAGTGTAGATCATGAGGATAATCCATAGAAAAGCCCGATGAGAAAAATTCAGGGAGGTCTATTCATTAGGATCCTTCATGCAGTTACTATATTAACATGGTTTATAAAGGGAAATCTGTGATTCTTCCTTATGGAGCCACCCTATGAACACAGTTCACTAATAGTCATTCATAATGAACCATCCATGATGTGGAAATCATAAATTCCATTCCTTGAATGTTAGTATAGAATATAAATTTTAATATGAATATGAGGGTTAAATAATTACATTTTACCCTCCTATTAGTGGTCTATTAGCATGAGACATCTTACACAATGATGGATAATTATTGATGAACCCCAATTGTGATAAAAAATAGTTCATTAAAATCCATTCATCCACCAAGGTCATCTACTTAGGTTTGAGTGATGAAATTTTACTTCATGAATTAATTAATTCTTGGTAAAATATCCAAAAAACTATTCTCATAAGGAATACTGTATAACCACATGAGGTACATGATTGGGATACGAAAATCACCGTATAACCCATCGATGAATTATTCCCTTGATAATGCATCTCTTAGTGGTTTTCCTCCTAGATATATAGGACCATAAGAGTAAAAATGTTCTTGTATCACATTGATAAAGAGGGTCCATATCTTTTTGATTCTAGTGATTCTACACTTTGATCACGATTTACATATTTTCTAGAAATGCTTCGAGTTAGCAGCCATGTTATACTCAATGAGACTTTCATATTTTCCCCCCCTTAAGGTATAATCACTAATCATATTACAATAAAGTAACCATCCCAATGAAAAAATAATTAAATAAAAATAAATATTAAATGAAATGAAAAATATCTACCCATATCCTTCCATATCCTCTACAAGGTTATGGACCTCTTGTTCGGTGTAATCCCCAAAATAATTCCCCATTGAGGCTTATGAATTTATCCTTAATTGTCCAGAAACATCAAAGGGGGTGGACACATCCTTCTTGGTTGTCCATGCAGAAGCCCTACTCAAGACCTTGATAGTTACCTATTTGAATGAAACCAACAATTCATATGATGTAAAAATCAATTGTACTATACTAAACAAAGATTTTATAGTAATACCAAGCTTGATTTCTTTCTCAGAACAGAACACCAAGATTTAAATTAATTTCAATATACTATTAAAATATTATATTTTTTAACTCTGGCCATTATAACATACATGTTAAATGGAAATTTATGAAAAGAAATTCCTTTATCAAATATATTTCTAATGAAATTATATAATTTAAATGTATTGATTAATTTTTAATAACTAATTATTAAACATTCAATAATGTTATTTTATGGTTCCATATTATGTTTTCATCATAAATGACTTTTCGGATTCTTTTGAGAAAATATTATAATTAATATCTACCAAAGTTTTGAATTTTTTTATAATAAGTTTATCATTTTTTAAATAATCATATCAAAATTAAATTATTGTGAAATTTTTTTCATTCATGAAAAGAATAATTTTTTAATGAATACTGAAAAATACTTATTTTTTAAAATTATCATTACTATGATTTGATTTTGATTAAAATTTATGATAACAATTCAATAATTACATATAATTTAATTGATTTCATATAAATCATCATTATACATGTTTTTTGTTTAAGTTAGTTATTTTTCCTTAAAATCACATTTATCTAAAAATTGTTCTTCCCTTCATTTTATGAATTCATATTGATATTTTTTTCTTCTTCTTATTGAAATTGAATCCCAATAAATTGATTCCATATGTTGAATCAATAAGATTAAAATTTTTAAATTGTTCTACTTTTTTTTGTTATAATCAAGAGTAACCATTAAAAATATTAGTCCCCTAGGAAATGCATATCATGTAATTAAAATTAAAACTAATGAAAAAATTAATTAAAAACTACATGAAACATTCCATTACAGTATTTTAATTTTTTTTTCAATAATCTTAATCTATGTTTCTAATTTATCGATAAATGGAACATTTTTTATTTGATAGCAGCCAATATAATATTTTATGTAATAAAAAAACAAAAATGCCACTGTGTTCATTTTAAATTTGAATTTTATGTTCACTTATGGATAAAAATAAGTTGAGAATGAATCTTAATGTATATTTTGATAATAATTAATTATTTTATGGAAATGTATTTATAATTTTTGGTGTTTATATAATTACCTATAACTCTTATACAATTACGACAAAATGCTTATGAAAGGAGTGGGAAAATCAAAGTAAAAAATTTTAAATAAAATAAATGAATGTATTGTGAATGAATTATGGTTCTATAGAAATTATGGATATTTTAATAACATATTAGTGAAGGTAAATTTGAATATTTTATAATTATATTACTATCATTGGGAAATTAAAGTCAAATTTAAAAAATATTTCAGAAAATTACATTTATGATATTTCATATTAATTTTTTTCATTAATGATTTAAAATTAATTTACAACTTACCAATGAAAAATTGAATAGTGTATTGTATAGAATATCAATATTCATCTATTAATGGGTCACTTTTAATTTTATAGTAAATTTAATGGCCCATAAAGCATAAAACATTGATATTATGGTAATTATCAAAAGAGATAAAAATGGTTAAAACTAAGAAATAAGGGTAAAAATATAACCTGAACTTGTCTAAATATTATTTGACAAGAGGATTTCAACAAATACAAGTCATATGTTTTAACTAGATCTTTTTGGGTAAACTTTTACAGGAAAATTAATTTATACAAATATAAAATGTTATGAAATTCCAAGAGTTCTCCTCCCCTCACGTATAAAAGGGAACCACCTATACTCTTTTCTGCACACTTTTTGAGAAACCTATTTTAGAAAAAACCTACCCTAATATCTCGATAATATCACTTCCCATACCAAAAAGTTCATGATCTCACCTAAATATAAAACCTAGGTGGATTAAGGTGTAATAAAATGTTCTTATCCTAAGAGAAGTTATAATTCAAACCAAACATATTTCACATTTTTATATTCTTCTACCTTATTCACATCTCTATAAACCATGATTATATAATAACATAAGTGTTATATATATACTGAAATGTTATTAAGACTATGGTAAACCATGTTTTTATCCCCCTTTCTATCAAATTGGAAATGTAAACTGTGTTCACGTGAATGTATAATCTACCACCTTCCTAAAGTGATGTGTTTTATTTTCTATCATCACATATCATTAAAATGTATAATTATGAATTAAATGTTTATATATGATATTAATGAAGTAAATACAATTATGGAAATTAAATATGTCATCTATTTTATTACCCTTCCATCCATTATAAAATGATAATTCCATATATGAAAATGTGTGGAGATGATGGAAGAAATAACTCTTGGACCATATATAATATACTAGTCATTTTTCAACTATGAACCAAAAATCATCATAACACACAATGTGGGAATAACCAATGACGTAATTGAACATGTAATTGAAATAAATGGATAAATGTTTTAATGATAAATTAATAAACCTTTATAATCTTCTTAAACAAGTAAATAATTGATGTAATTTTATTATGAAGATATTAAAGGACATAGAAGGAAAGTCTATTCTCGAGGTAAGGTGTTTATTTACACAATTTCTATTCATTGGGATGCAATTAAACAATACTGATTTTTTTTTCAAATATCAAATGAGAAATTAACTCTACTTTTATTTTTTTTTTATTTCCACTCTTTATGGTTTTATGAAGTTTTACACACAATACAACCATTGATTAATTCTAACTTCATTAATATTATTATTGTAATTATTATCTATCTTAATATTGTTTCTTAGAGAGATGTCTTGTAATATGAACCAAATTTATTTTATAATTTTTATATGATATTGATTGAGATATTTTATACTAAATGAATATTTGATAATTATATTTAATATTTCACAAATTTTCAATATTTCAAGAGACATTGATTCAAATATAATAAAACATTTAGTTATTTTAAGGGTATGAATTTCAATTCACTTAGACACAATTAATTGTATGAATCATGTTTTATTATTTGTGTTTGATTTATTACAAAATAAATGTGTTTCTAACATATTAATTAATGTAAAGTATGGTTTTTATAGAATCATGATAATTAACATCATTCATAGATTTTTGAATGAAACATTACCTTTGTTAGAAGGGGTTCTCATATAAAACATCCTTATTTCATATGTGTTTTTGATTTATGGACCTAATTTAATTTATATGGAGTATATACTAAATCTTGAGTAATAATATTGTTACCCTTTTAAACTGAAATTATTTTTTATTCCTTATTTTATTCCTCGTTTAATTTCTTTCAGTTTTAAATGGTAGTAAAGTGGTATTTCCTTAGAGAGGTTTTTTATATGTTTTTAATGAATTTTAACTAAACACATCCTCAATAT
Organism: Viscum album; assembly: GCA_963277665.1. NCBI lineage: Eukaryota > Viridiplantae > Streptophyta > Magnoliopsida > Santalales > Viscaceae > Viscum > Viscum album. The sequence continues at coordinate 521,667,136 of OY728144.1, forward strand.
TCATTATTAAATTTAAATAATATTAATTTAAAATAATAAATTATAACATATATTTATTTACAATTATCATTAACCTTCTTGGTAAATGTTTTAGAAGAAAATATCTTTCATTTTTTCATGGGTCACTTTAGTCTCTCTTTACAAAATATTGGTTAAATGATTATTCTTATTATATATGACATGAATTTATTTTCCCACCATAATTTGCATTATTTTATTAATGTTTGATTTAAATTAATCTATGTTTATTTTCAAATGAAATCCTTTTAACAATATATTTTTATGTATTTGTTTTTAAAGGTACTGAAAGAGGTGGGTATTTTTCTTTATTTTGAATGAAATTATTCAAATATTCATTAAAAATATTTTCAATTATCCAAGAATAATTCAATGATTTATCTTATTCACGAGAAATACGATCTTATGAGACCATCCAGATTATTTATATGGATGATTTTGATTATTTTTTAATGTGATTGCTATGAAACTAGTTTCATTTCGATGGGTAAATCAAGATATAATGTAATGAAAGATGTTGTTAAAATATTGATAATTAAAATGAATTCATATGTATATTGTATTCATTTATGATAGTTTTATTTTATTAATTATAAGGGGTGACCATGATAAAGACTATATAATGGTTATACCGAATACAGATTATAGAATATGTGATCCAAATACAACTTTTATGATAGGTGAGATTCATATAGCTCTCTAATGAATTGGGTAATGTTCATTTTCATTAATGCTAATACGGATGGGGTTTTTTAGGGAGGTTTGTCTTATGGATTTAAATATGTTATATTTATGTTTTACATGAGTTAAGGTTACTTATTATGATAATTTTCCTGGATATCAACATGTTTCATTTATTTTTTCAATTCCATTTTAATGGTTCTTTTGTTCAAGATTGAAATCAAATGAATCATGATTAATGGTTCTTATAAATATTTCATTTGTTAAATATTTAATCAATTTCACATGTTTAATGATCCATGTTTTCATGGTTATGAAATATTTTTTTTCAGCCTCATGAACATTGAGAATTTCATCATTCCATTATTCTCATATTAGGTTTAATGATTCCATTCAATTATAAATTCTTATTTTTACCATTACTGAGTGTTTGAGCTCACTCTTCTTACATTTTCCTTTTAACTATGTTATGGAGAATGGTGTTAAATGAATTTTATTTAAAAATGTATCATGTTTAAATAATGTTTTAAAATATTTTGAAGTTATTTTTTGAAATAGGAAAATATTTTTAGAGTTAGAAAAGTGATATAGGGATTACATTGATACTATTATGAAACATTTTTTCATAATCCTCTGAAACTCATAATGTGGAATTTCATTGGGAATGTTAGTGATTTGATATTTTTTTTATACTATATGTTTTGGATAAGTAAATATTTTCTATGTTCATTCTTTTTAAATACCTAAATTGAAAGATTATATTGTTGGAACCAGACCAAAGAGTGTGGGTATAGTGATATTAAATTTAGAATTAGAGAAGTGTTTTTATTACTTTGTAGAATAAAATGTTTTCATGATATATGAACTAAATAATTATGGATGCAATCATGGGATTATATTTTTATGGTCGATCAATAATTAAAAAGCACAGACACCGCTTTTGTGGTTTCTTATGTGATCTGAAATCCATTAATGATATTTTGGGAGTGTTTTATTGGGTATAAGTACATGTGACCGATAAGATTAATGTGATGGATTTTTTCTGAAGAATGATATTATATTTTTAAGGATGTAATAAAAATTTTATGCTAAAACATTGTAGGTTAAAATTTTATTCAATAATGAGGATATTTAGGTTAATTGGGATATGGTGTTTTTTATTTATAAAAATATCTCTATTTATCCTTTGGTATTATTATTGAATTTTAGAGATTAATATATTGTTTATTATATGAAAGATTAATCATTTCATATATTATCATTTCATTTTCTAACCATTAATTTTTTATTAATGATTATAAGAATAATGATTCACCCGTTTTTACCCCATGGTTAATCAGAAGTATATGATAGTGCTTGTGGTATTAAATATTCATACTTATAATTGGGAATAAAAGAGAATATAAAGGTGGAAAAAGATTTACAAATACAAGAAATGGATGAAATTCTGTTTATGTATTTGAATAAAATGATATCTTTATATTTTTTAATGTTCATAGTATATACGGTAAAGGAATTAATAAATTATTTGAAATAGATATTGAATTAAAATGTTATCCATTTTTTTTAGATGATTTGATGGTCTTATTTGTACCTTATTGATTTTTTTTATTTTTGGTCATTAAATTTATCCTAATCACATTATATATCACTTTCCACAATTATTTAGACATCACATTTTCTCTTATTTGTATATTATTACTTCCCATTAACATTATACTTTCTGGAAACATAGATTTTTGTTATTCTCGACAACCTTCATATTTCTATTTACCTCTTTCCAGAAGTACATTTTATTAATCCTTAGGAATGGGGGTTTGTTTCTAATACATATGAGGATAATGGATTCCCTCCATTTGGTATATATATACAACATGATCAAGCATATCCTTACAGGCATGTCCTCATGCGTTATCTAAGACAAATACCAATAGCCCCACCACCAGTGGATTTTCTAGTAGTCGCGCCAATTTGTGCTTCAGCTGCTGTACGTATATAGGTCCCAACTCATAGAGATATTCAAAAAATGATTATTAAAACAATTTTGGAATTGAAAACATTATTGGAATCTATGGAAGAATTGTGTTCACCATTATAACAAGAAAAGAAAGCTTACCCCGAATGGGTAGTTCTGATGCCTCTCCCAATAAACTTTGTGATTACCACGTTTCCAATCATTAATGGTTCGGGAGATTCGAAGAAGAATTTAACACATTTTGTTTCTCACTGTGATCCCATGATGGGAACCCCTCATAAACAAGAAGAAACAATCTATTATGTTTTTTTCAGTCATTACAGGTCCATCCTTTGTCTGGTATATATGTCTACAGTCTCGATCAATCACTGGATGGGAAAACCTCTGTCAAAAATTCCTTCTCCAATTTAGCAAAATGTTCCCGAAGACAACCGTTTTATATCCTAATAATTTCAAACAAAGGGATAATGAAAGAGTTTTAGATTTAATTTCTTGATGGAGAGGATTAACATATTCCTTAGTTTATAACTCCCTTATAAAAATTTATTGCATATTTTTTTTGGATAATCAATGTTATGGGTTTTGCACAAAACTAATATTTATGATATACACAGTAGGGTTTAAAGACCTTGATTAAATCTCCCAAAAAGTTGAGTATTCTATTGTGGAAATAAAATATAAACATTTTGTAATCCCATCAACTTTGGGAAAGATAACAAGGAAAGATTAAGTTGCTATAGTCAAACCCAAACAAGCACATTCTACTTCAAAACTGTCATCATATGGATGGGGTCCACCTTCTGAGTGTTAGCAGAAATGATTGCCTCTTCAAGATGATAAAAAATATGAATGGGATAGATAGTTTGAGGAGTTGAAAAAATTATTCTTTTTGGAATGAAAAGGTTCTCAATTACTTCATTTTATCTTTGGAAACCAATTTATTTCAGTTTTCAAGCCCGAATAAACTAAATAAAGAAGAAGAATATGATCTCCCAAATTATTACCCGTTTTATAAAATGATGCGGCATCCCATTATGTAGTGTTTTGTTTTTAAATAACTCTTTCAAAAAATGGTAGACTCTAAGCAGGTGAAACTAAAAATTTCATTAGCCCAAGTAGCATGTGTTACTGCTACCGATCCAGAGGAAGAAGGATCTTGGAAATAAGTCAAAAGAAAACAGTGTTCAAAATTATGATGATTTGATGGTTAGGAAAATGATCAACTGAACTCATACCATTCTACGAACATATTTGAAACCACCAAATATGCCTCCTACCACTTCTTCTCCAACAAATCCATCTTCATTAAAAGATCAGTCCTCTAAAGGTCAATCCTTAAAGAAGTGACATGATCAGAAAGATAAGGAGAAGTCAGTAGAAGACAAGCTTATGTTAAGGATATATTTTTCCTTGATGCTAGAAGATGTCATAAAAAATATCTCAAAATCATGGGCACTACCCCACAAAATGGATCAACAAGAACTAACCTATCAAGAAGAATATTCATTAGATAAAGAATTGATCATCGTTTCCATTAACATTATCCACATAATAAAACCCTATGGAAATTGCGATTCAGTTTATGAAGAACCTGAATTCCCTGTAATTGATTAGGGAATGAGATGAATAAGTCAAGGTTTACGATACATGAGAAGACATGGATATTCAAGAAGACACTATTTTAACTATACCCCATCTAAAACTATTTATATAGCAGAAACTCGGGGGGGGGGGGGGGGGGCTTTATTAAGCTTAACAAGAACAAGGAAATTCTCTCACACATGATTTGATCATCTCTAACATGATCATATTGGTTGAGAAATTACAGGTTACGCCATCTATCTATTGATATGTAGATAAACCCAGTCAATCTAATCTACCAAGAGGAGATGTATTTTCATATTCTTCCCCGACATATGATACATCTACATCATGAGCATCAATGTCTAAGGTACCTACAAAACAGCATTTCCATGCTAGAAAATAGAGCTCTTTGGACCAAAATTATGGTGTTTGGAAACCACTAGCCCATGTACCAACCATCTAATCAATCTTCAATTCCTAAAATATATCAAAATATATAAAAGAATCACTTATTAAGGCTTTGTCAAGTCCTTAAGAGTTTTGAACTGAGGTTAATGTTGTTGGGGTTTACCATATAGAGAATGATCCTACAAATTTTCATGCAATTATATCTTATATGGATGAAGATGGGATGATGTTGTATATGGACGCATCAGGCCCTTGTATCTATCTGGTAGGGTTAATGATATTAGCATTTGTCGATCCTTCATTGCTAATGGTTCGTGAGTAAACCTCATTCCCATCCATAAACTTCATCAATTGGGTCTCACTGAATCCGAATTATCTCTTTACAATTTGATTTTTGAAGGTTATGAAAGGAATAAAAATGAACCTCCAGGGGATATTACACTTATGTCTTAGTTTGGGGATCTTATATCTGATTCAGATTTCATGGTTTTCTGATAGGGACACAACCATCAATTTTTCTTGGAAGTCCTTGACTACATGAATATGTGGCTATTCCTTCATCATACCATTAATGTCTCGAGTATTTCATCAATGGTAAAATTGGGACACTAAATTATGAAAACATTTTGTACAAAATGTTTGAATATCAATATATTGAGGAAGAATTCTATCACACGAATGGAAAAATATTCGTGGAAAAAAATATTACAGGAATCAATGATCTGAATGGCCTGGAAAGGATCACGACTAACCCATTAAAACAAATGAGTATTGATTTAGTGTTTTCTATCAATCAAAATGAAAGGATATACCCAAAGCCAAGCAATCATCCAATGACTTCTATAATGTCATTTTTGGCAATTGATCCGAGAAGTATGGAAGAAATTGTGGATAGTGAAAGATTGAATGGAGATGTCTTCATCTGATCCACTGAACATTAGTATTAATTTTCGTCACTAGTCAGTATAGAAGAAGTATTCACATTAATAATGGAAGATAGGGATGTTGATTCCCAACCCATCATTCTCCCTTCAACACTCCTCGAAGACTCTTCATCATCAATAGGGTTATATATGGTTTCATCTTCTTCGAGATGTCCAAATACTGAATCCACCCCTAGCTCTAAATGTTTTTCTTCATCACTGACCCTTCAAGCATAAATATAAGAAGTAAAACATAGTGAAGAAGAAGAAGATCTTAAAGATTATTTTACAATATTTGAGGAAGGAATCTTCATCACTATGTATGATCTCATTGAAATAAATTTGGGTACAGAATAAGATCTACACCCTACTCTTATTAATACGACCATGACTTCTGAAGATAATGAAATGTATACTTCATTTATAAATATACATCGATATGTATTTTCTAATAACTACATAAAAATTTTAGGCCTTGATCCTAAAATAGCTACCCATAATTTGGGCTTTCCATAAGTTTGTCAAGGATTTTAGAAGGTAGCAAGAAGAACACACCCAACTCATGCCTAAAAAAATGAAGCTGAAGTCGAAAAGCTTATCAATGTTAACACTGTTAGGGAGGTGAAATATTCCAAATGGATTTCCAACATTTTCCCCATGAAAAATAAAAATTGGAAAATCAGGTTTTTCATTGATTTCAGAGATCTTAACCGGTGTTGTCCTAAGGATGCCTTTCCAATTCCGATAAAAAATATTTTTATTGATCCCACAGATGGCTACGAAGTTCTCTCTTTCATGGATGTATACTCTAGGTAAAACCAAATTTGAATTTCCCTAGAAGATGAGGAATCAACAACTTTTAGATCCCCTCAATGAATATATTTTTATCGGGTAATTCCCTTTTTCATGAAGAAAGTAGGCACAACATATAAACATGCCATGCACTATATCATCAAACCCTTTGTGGGAACATTTGTCGAATATTATGTGGATGATCAAGTGGTTAAATCTAGAAAATGTTCTTATCACTTGATATATATGGATACCATAATTAGTAAACATGAACAACATAATATGAATATGAATCCCTTGAAATGTGATTTTGGGGTCACCTCCAGAAAAATCATTGGCTTCGTTGTATGCCATCATGGCATCGAAGTTGATCCTGAGAAGAAAAAATCAGTCATTGGAATGCCACGTCCTCAAAATTTGATGGAATTAAGAAGACTTCAAGGACACATGGCTGATATTCAGATCATTATAACCAATTTTGAAGGCCAGTGTTTACCCTTCACTAGATTAATGAAGAAAGGAGTTACTTATCAATGGAATGAAGATAGACAGGATGCATTTTATTCCCTCAAGAAATATCTCTCTAGTACACCGGTATTAAGGCCACATGTTAAAGGAAATATGCTTATTATCTATGTGACAACATTAGAGAGATAATTGGGTAACATTCTTGAAATAAGGAATGATTCTAGAAATGAAAATAGGATTTACTATCTATGTCGAACCATGAATGACACAAAGAATTAATATTAAAGTATCGAGAAGAGATTACTGACATTAATATTTGCTATTAAAAATTTGAGGCACTACATGAATCATCATGAGGTCCACTTGGTATCTCTCAATAACATACTCAATTTTATCCTCAATCGTGCTTTACTTATAGGACGTTTGGCATGGTGAGAATTTATTTTTCAACAGTTTGATATACATTTTGTTCCTCTAAAATCAATAAAAGTCCAAGCCTGGGAAGAATTCTTTGCTGAGAACCCATCTGTAGAAGATACATATTTAAATACTGAACTTCCTGATGAAGAAATCTTATCTGTTAAAGATAATCCCCAAACATGTGAACTATACCATGATGGTGCTTCCAAAAGTCCAATGGAGAAGAGAATAAGAAACCATAAACTCAAAAAATTTGGGTTATGAATTGTTCTTATCTACCAATAAAATGTAGTGTTACCATATATCTTCAAGTTATCAGAAGGTGGTACTCATAATGAGATAGAATATCAAGCTCTCATTGTGGGCCTAGAATTGGTACTCTAGGTAAAAGTGAACCACCTGAATGTAACAGGTGATTCATATTTAGTAATCAAACATATCAATGAGGAATAATCTCTTAGAAAAGAAAATTTAATCCATTTATGTGATTATTTCAGAGGGTTAATGGAATAATTTCCCTCAGAGACAACATTTTTATATGTCTCGAGATCAGAAAATTCCTAAGCTAATACATTAGACAATGAATCTATAACCCTGGTAGATCCAAATATGGATGAGAAAATCATTAGTATCACCAATCGTCGCGTGGTTTCACCTTTTTTTCAAACTAGAGTGGAGGAAATTAATGAAGTCTGCCCTATTTTTGATCCATTTGGACATACTAAAGGATGGATGAAACCACTAATGTAATACCTTTAAAATGGAATAATTCCACCTATTAAAGCTAGGAAAGGGAAAATCTGGTGATGAGTGGTCAATTTAACTCTTTATGATAGCCCCCAAATCACCAGAAGATCATTTATAAATGAGGCAATGATGGAGTCCTCTTCAAGTGTATTAATGGATAAGAAACTAATGTTATCATGAAAGAAGTACATGTTATATCTTGAGGTGATCACCAATCTAGGAATATGGTTTCTGATCAAATGGGAAGGTTTGGATACTTTTATCCTTCAATGATGTAGGATTTCATAGATTTAACCAAGAAGTGTCACCCCTTCCAAGTTCATGCCAACATAATTCATCAACCCCCAGAGATGGTACAAAGAGCTAAATAATCTTGCCCATTTTGTACATAGGGAATGGATGTAGTAGGAATCTATTATGTAGATATAGTTATGTAGTTGATGTATATTCTTACTGCTACTAATTTCATTTCCAAATGGGCTTAGGCCATACCTCTTAAAGAAGTTATATCCAAAAGCATTATTGTCTTTTTCAATGATAATATCATTACCAGATTTTGTGTCCCTCATACCATATTGATAGGCAATGACACAAATTTCTTTTCTGTTGATGTGAAGAATTTATATCATGAGCATAATATAAAATCCAACCATTCATCTTGCTATAATGTAGTAACCAAAAAATAGATAGAAGCTTTCAACAAAACCCTCTCAAATTTACTCCATAAAATGTTGGATAAAGATAAGAAATATTATCCTAATAAAAAATTTCATTATTTATGGGATTATCAGAGTCCTACCCATAATTCCCCTCAGGTTACTCCATATTCGTAGGTATATAAAAGAGAAAAAGTGTTGCATATTGAAATTTAATTTCCTTCATTCTGAGTGCAAATCTGTGATCAGTTATCTACATATGAAGAGTCTCAGAAGCGTTTTATGAGATGGATCTATTAGATGAAAAGTTATTGCATTTTTACATCATTTGGAATTCAATCAAAATATAAATACAAGATCTTTTAAGAAGAATGTTCACCTCTGTACATTTCCTCAAGTAGAATTGATATTAGTTCTTATAACACTGATGAAACGAGGAAAAAATCCTCCAAAGTATGAGCCAAAGTGGGAAGGACCTTACTCATACATAAGGTCTACTCTAATAGATATTATTCCCTAATCTCAATGGATATAGAACATATTAAAACTCCAACCAAAGAAAGATTATTTAAGAAATACTTTGTATAATAACATAGAATCATGTCCTCATTGCACGACATGAAACTAAACAATATAATGTCCATGTTTCAAGACATTGAACTGTATAATAACCATATGTGTTCATGCTACATGATGTTTAAATGTGTAGAAACTTTGTTCATATTGCATGATGTTAAACCGCATGACATCATCCTCACTACACAATATTAAACTATATGGTTAATGCCTTATTTATTTGACATTATAAAATCCCATAAGATACTATAAATTGGTATTACTTGTGGTTCATTAAAAAAATGAGTAGCTTCCATGCACAAGAATTATTCACAACCTTTCTAATTCATAGAAGAACATCAGTTCCATTTCTCCATTTGTTTTAATTAGATATTCATTGAGACATCATTTCAAGAACTACATGTGGCTTGATTCCCATTCCAATGTGATACATAGAGATTCCTGAATATCCAATCATGGGCCCTGCCGCAACCATAAAGAAATTTATTTCCCTTTTACTTCTTGTATATGAACCAAATATGTACAAAGTACTATTCCAGGATATATGGTTTGATATTCATACCATCTTGTGTTTTATGTTTACCCATTATTATAGAATTTGATTGAAACCCCCATCTCTCACATCAATCTCAATTGGTTCAAGGAATGATTTTTTCAAGAACTACATTTTTTTTATTCTCATTTCAATGAGATACATAGATATTCTTAGATCTCCAATATTTTTCCGACCAATAAAAAAAGAAAAACCTCTTCCCCCATGTCAAAACGTGATTGATGTGGGTAATAACCTCAAGAACTATGTGTGGCTTGATAGTCATCCGTATGAGATATGTACTGACACATGGGTTCAATTCTCTGGTCCAGATGAAATATTCCTTTTCACATTAGAATCAATTCTCTGTTCCAGACACAATATTCCTTTTCACATTAGAATAACTTCATGTCCTAATTGAACGATAGTAAACAACAATGTATCCAAAGAACTATATATGTATTTATTATCATCCTTCGAGACCCCACCAAGGAAATAAGAAATGTCCCCATTTTACATATGGGTCAGATCTATGTAAGGGACTCCAAACTCAAATCGACTATTAATTCAAATATTTATCATGGGTAAAGAGAATTACACCATTTCATGTTTTATACTCTTTTCTTGAATACATTCAGATCTTCCTAATATTTTTTATAGTTTTTGGTGGAATAATTTTTGATACATGAGAGCTCTTTTTCCATACTAATCAGTACATGCCTTTAGTTGTCCTTGCATAAGTCACCCAGATAATAGGCATATCAGTCAAAAGATACCACTGTTTGGTTATGAAGTATATTCCCCAGTTGGAATTGCATAAAATATCCCCCATAATGGGATTTATAAAATAATGGTAACTTCATTATAGGTAAAAGAATCTTCTATCCCATTAAAACATTGATGACAATATAAAAGAATCTGTATCTTAAAGCGGTCATCCATTGATATTTATCCCATTACCTCTCTCTTGTTCTGAAAGCCTCTATGATTATACTTTACACATTTACCCTCTCCATATTTTAAGGCATCTTGAAATAAATATATATCATTTGACACATATCATCCACTATTTCCATAACATTCCGGTCCAAATCGTATGACTTTAAACTACAGACACCATACATAATATGTTTGGGTTAGACATTTTTCGAAATCATATTCCTTTGATTCAATGGAAATCATGATTGTTAATACTCATTTTGTATTTTGGAATTTTTTCCATAAGACAAACTCTGTTATTTGGAAAATCTGAATCATCATAAAATTTTATTGAATTTTAGCAATAAAATGTCAAATTATCAAGAACTCTTTTTCCGGACTATGCAGTACATGCCCTACGGTGTCCTTGCATAATATCCACCTACATAACATGCCTACTAGTTAAAGGATACCACTATTTGGATTTGAATCATACTCCCCCAGTTAGCCCTATATAATACAGCCACCACAATGGATTTTTCAAACAATGGTATATATTTTTTCAAGAGACCTCTTTAAATGCTATTATCTTTTTTCCCATGTAATTCTTCAAATCCAAAAATTTCCAAATCACATTTTACATTTCTCCCTTACCATACCTAAATATGATAGCATATTTGTAGGAAAATTATCAAGAAATTAGAGACTCATAAACCATTGGTCAATGATAAAGTCCTTAAATTAAAAGACCATAAATTTCCTTAAAACATGATAAGATATTACAAGATATAATGTCCATGAAACATTACTTGAAACTTCACAACATATTATCACTATTGCATGACTCTAAACTACAAAACACACTATCAAAAATCCCCTTTCTGAACAATTTTAACCATTCTTCACCCACCAAATCTCTTTAGAAGTGGTTTCCCCATTCATGAACTATATCGATATAGATGACCCCTTATTAATAGAACACATTCATCAGCAAAACCACAAACTATGGTCTTGAGTCCCCTAAATCTTAATTTCCTGTTCCTAGCAGTAGTAAAATGTCAATTTGTTTGAGATATATTTTGTATGAATATACAGTATGTGCCCCTAATAGCCTTACATAAATTCACTTACATAAATGTCCTATCAGTCAAAGTGTTAAGTCAATAATGTTTTCCTTATGAATTTTTCATTACTTCTTGTTTTTAAAATCACAAACACCTTATACTTAAGCAAATATATATTTTACTTATATAAGGAAAATTTCCTTCTTAAGGAAATTTACCATAACCTAGATTTCCTTAAACATATCAATATTTTTCTTAAGTGTAAAAATCAGATTCATATCAAAACCACAGAATAATATAATGATTAGATAAGAAGAATTCTATTTTAGGAACTGAATTCTAGATACAAACTCTAATAAAGTTCCACTCTGAATTCTGGATATGAACTGTAATGAAGTTACACACTAAATTCAGGATACAAACTCAAATGAAGTTCCACTCTTAATTATGGATACAAACTCTAACAAAGTTCATCTCTGAATTCTGGACTCAGAAATTTTATAATTTCAACTCCAAAATTTTACTAGTTTGACTCTGAACTTTTAATAGTTCGACTCCAAACTTTTATGAGTTCGACTTCGAACTTTTAATGGTTCGGCTCCAAACATTTACTAGTTCGACTCCGAACTTTTATGAGTTCGACTCCGAACTTTTATTAGTTTGACTCCAAACTTTTATGAGTCAACTCAGACCTTTTATGAGTTCGAGTCCAAACATTTAAATATTTTGACTCCAAACTCAGTAAGTTCAGATTCTGATCTCTGGTAAATCTATAATCTGAATTTCCATAGAAATTCAGACTCTAGATTTCTATAGAATTCAGGTTCTGAATTCCTATAAAATAACATCCAAATAAACTTTTATTATAGACTACGAATTCCATTTTCGTTAGACTCCAAACTTTTATTTTCTTACATTCCGAATTTCAGTTTTTCTTATGTTTAAACATGTTTTGTTATAAAATGATTTCATCCATTCTGTTTCTAACATACCTTTGGTTGAGTGACACTTGTAAAGTTCCTTCCGCATTTTTGGGAAAATATGACTATTAGAGTACGGATCCAATCATTGGAGCTTCACCTATAAATAGGAGTTCATTTGAAAAGCTCCATACTTGTCTTCGAAATCCTTGACAATGTGTGCTAATATGCTGTTGAAGTGATTTCTAGAGAGGGAGGCTCTTATCAACTCTCAAAGCTTCGTGCAGAACGTTTAAACATCTTGTTCAAACTTTGCCTTGTGCAGATTTCTTCGTACAACTACGAATGTTGGTGATTACATTCTAGGGATTCTAGGGATAGAAAGACAAAGGTTCCAACACCTTGAAGTTGTGGGATTCCATGATGAGGAAGACAGAGGCTCCAACAACATTGAAGATGATGGCTTTCGGGGATAGCTAGACTGAGACTCCGATCTTTATATCAAGGGCTTACCCTGGTGTGGGTAAGATAGACTTTCTTGAAAGTATAAATAAAGGGACATATATCCAGGGTTGTTGGATACCCTTCTCTTTGGGTTAAAAGACTTATATCTTGTTACTTGTAGTTTTAATACTTGTTCTTTCCGTTTCATTTACTATTGTAAGGAAAGTATAACCTTTTGATATTTCCATACACTTGTTCCTTGATTAATTAGATTCTATAAGATTTATGATAGAATCTCATATTGTAAACATTGGTTAATTTTCAGTTTTCTGGAATCATATTTCCGGATCCATCTTTCCGGGTCCATATTTCCGGAACTGATTTTTTGGAATCACTATCCAGATTTATGCAAGTGTGTATAACTAGAAGTATATAACTTCATACCTTTTTCCAATTATCCAATTGGTGTTAGAGGTGTTGTGAATTTTCTTTGTTTAACTTTGTTAAACTTAGATCTTTACTTGTTTAAGTAAATTTTTAAAGTGTACAATTCACCCCCTCTTGTATATTGAGCATCTACATTGTTATTTTGATCCTACAATTTGTATTAGAAGAGGTATCTGAAATACTTATACTCACATATAAGTTTTCCTTGCTTAGCTTTTCTTTGTTCTATATTTTCCTTGTTTAGGAATACTTTCCTTGATTCCGAACTTTTATTATTAACAATTTCAGTATAGAAATATTTTCTTAAGGATAGCGGGATTTAATGTTGGTTCCATCAACAACTTAAATCCTACAAGACCACCAATTTTTGATGGTAATGATTATGAATACTAGAGATATCGAATGAATACTTTCTTTATCAACACTGGTGTTGAAAACATTATTATTCTTACTAGAGGTTATCAAATTCCAGAAAATGAAGTTAGTGCTTTCACAAACCAAGAAAATAATGATTATCAATTTAATTATAAGTTACACAATACTCTATTATGTTCAATGAAAAGGAACGTATATAGTAAAATTTCTTCATGTGAAATAGCTAACTTTATATGGAAGAAACTTGAAGTTACTCAATATGGTACTACTAAAGTGATTGAGACTAGGAGAGCTATGTTGAAGATTGAGTATCATTGTTTCGATTTTCCTTATGGAGAACCCATATGCAAAGTGCAACGAAGATTTATGACTATCATGAATAGATTACAATCTATGGGAGAGAAAGGCCTGGATGATGATGTTCTTATTGACAAGATAATTGATATTATTCCCAATGAGTGGGAATCAAAGAGAACAACAATTGATGAGAATAGGAAGGTTACTAAAATTTCCTTAGATGAATTATTTGGAACTCTTCTTCAACATGAAATGATAATGAAGAGAGATGCTGACAATATCAAAAAGAAGAATGTTAATGGTACTGTTGCTTTTACTACAACATCAAATAATATGAAAGCTAAGACTCCTGAGAGAGTAGCTAGATCCAATTCTAAGAAGGTGACTATCCAATCTGAATCTAGTGAGAGTGAAGTCTTAGAAAATGAGTTAGAAAATCTTGCTCGAAGGATGAACAAGATAGCTGGTCAACGAAATTTCCAATCCAAGTATAAGAAAAAGGAGAGGAAAGATAATAATGATTCAGTGGTCACATGATATGAATTAAAGAGAAGTGGACACATACGACCTAATTTCCCTATTCTCAAGAAGAATGAAATAAAAGGGAGGCATTATGAAAGGAATAAAAAGAAGTATTATAAAGCTAAAGCTATGAAAGTTCTGAAAGATAATGATACCTGGAGTGTCAGTGGTGGTGACTTTTCAAATGAATCTTCTGATTATGAAACTTCTGGACAGAAGAATCTTGGTCTTATATCCAGATTACCTATTAAAAATCATTGCTTTATGGCTAAGGTACACAATTTTGAATCATTAAACAATGTCTCTTTAAATTCTAATGATATTAAATATCATAACTCTTTAGATGAATAATCCTCTTCTGATGATGAAAATACATTACCTACCTATGAATAAGTATCTAGGTTTTCAAAACTTACTACGATTAAGAATTCTAAACTCAATAAAAAACGTGATAAGTCAAACTCTATAAATACTATTATTACTAAGGAAATATCATAGATTTCTAAAGATCTTGATAAGAAAAATGTAGATTTTATAAGTGTTTCAAAAAATCTTGAGGAAGCAAATTCTGAGAAGAATAAACATTCTAAAGATCTAGAAAATGTAATTTCTATGAAAAGTGTTTTAAAACCTACCTCTAGTTCCTAATCTATTTATTTTGAAGATAAAAAAATAAACTGAAGTCCGAAATTTTTTCCTTAAAGAAGTGTTTGTTGAACTTTACTCATGGTAAAGAAAAATTTGATAATATTTACTCACAAATACGACCTTTAAGAAACATGTCCGGATTTGGTTATACACATGCAAAACCAACTTTTTGTAACAATTACTTTGTTCCTCAAAGTTCCACATTTTTTTCTAAATGTCAATGTGGTGGTCACTGAGCAAAGAATTGTTCTTTAAACAGAACCCAATCATTAGGTTTTCACAAGGCATATTTTTTTAAAAAGATGTGGATACCCAAAATATTTTTATCTGAAAATCTCGGATCCAAACAAGTTTGGATTCCGAAAGTATAATTATTTTCTCATTTTCAGGAAAATAGGTAGAATGCCAACAATAATACTTGGTACATGGATAGTGGATGTTCCCGACACATGACTGGTGACAAAAACTATTTCAATAAGATTGTCAAGATGAAAGGAGGAAAAGTAACTTTCAGAGATAATGCTCAGTGAGAAATTATTGTTATAGGTAATATTGTTCTTCCTAGAAAAACATTGATTTCAAATGTTTTATTTGTTAAGGGTATTAAGCACAACCTCATTAACATAATTCAGTTATGTGATGAAGGATACCTTGTGAATTTTAGGAATGATAAGTGCTTAGTACACAATTACAAGGGAGAATTTGTTCTTTCTACCAATAGGCAAGAGAATGTTTACACTTTGAACTTAGAAGACATTAGGAGCCAAGAATTACCTTGCCTAAGTGCACTGGAAGATCACTCTTGGTTATGGCATAGAAGACTAGGTCACTGTAACCTTAGGATCTTATGTAAACTCTCTATGAAGAAACTAGTTAAGGATCTACCAGAGATTATATTTGATTCTTCTAAAGTTTGTGATCCTTTTCAATATGGAAAGCAACATAAATCTTGTTTTAAATTGATCAGTGGAGTCTCAACAACTGATGCATTACAGTTGGTGCACATGGATCTTTTTGGTCCAACACAAATTGGAAGCATTGGAGGCAAAGAATATGTATTTCTTCTAGTTGATGATTACACTAGATTTACATGGGTCTATTTTCTAGTAAAGAAGTATGACACTTTTTATCATTTAAAAAGTTTTAGAGCCCAAGTTAAAAACAATAAAAACCTTCCACTGAATACTATTCATAGTGATCATGGAGGAGAATTCCAAAATTATGATTTTGAAACTTTATGTAGTATAAAAGGTATTACTCATAACTTTTCAGCACTGAGAACTCTTCAACAAAATGGTGTAGTTGATAGAAGAAATAGATTTCTTCAAGAGATAACTAGAACCAGGTTGAGTGAATATTCTCTCTACTCCACAACATCTAGGGCTTATAGAGTTTTCAACAAAAACACCTGTACTGTAGAATAAACAGTGCAAGTAAAATTTGATGAATCTGATCCATTTATTTTCAAACAATCTTAACCTACATCCTCAGATGTGTTTTCAAAAACTAATTATCAACCTTTGATAGAAGATCCTTCTGATAAGGAAAATGTTTAAGAAGATGATTCTGAAACGTTTACCCTAGATGACTTTCTACCCTATGTTGATGAATAGGTATTACAAAACCAAAGCCAGGTGTTTCTAAAGAATCATCCCAGTGATAGTATCATTGGTGATGTGAGTCCACCTGTACGGACTAGAAGTTCGTTGAGGAGTGAAGTAGAACATCTAGATTTCCTTTCCCAATTAGAACCAAATCACACCGATGAAGCTTTAGGTGATGATGATTGGATCAAAGCAATGTAAGATGAACTAAATGAATTCGAAAGGAATAAAGTCTGGACTTTGGTTGAAAGACCTAAAGAAAATTCTGTTATTTGAGTAAAGTGGGACTTCAGAAATAAGTATGATGAAAATGGAATCATTGTAAGAAATAAATCTAGACTAGTTACTAAAGGCTATAATCAGCAAGTGGGAATATACTATGAAGAAACCAATGTTCCAGTAGCTAGAGTTGAATCTATTCGCATCTTACTTTCCATTGTAGCATTATTCAATTTTAAACATTTGTAAATGGATGTGAAATGCACTTTTCTTAACGGTTATGTTCAAGAAGAAGTTTTTATTGAACAACCTCCTGGCTTTGAAGATACAAAACATCCTGATCATGTTTTTAGACTTACCAAAGCTTTGTATGGCCTTAAACAAGCCCCACGAGCTTGGTATGATAGACTTACATGTTTTTTTCTTCAAAATAACTATGTTATGGGAAATGCAGATTCAACCCTTTTTATAAATAAAGATAAGAAAAATGTTTTGATTGTTCAAATTTATGTTGATGACATGATATTTGGTTCAACTCAGCAATCTTTAACTGACTCCTTTTCAAGTCTAATGAAATCTGAGTTTGAAATGAGTATCGTGGGTGAGTTAACATTTTTCCTTGGTTTTCAAATTTCTAAAAAACCAGAAGGTACCTATATATCTCAACATAAGTATATTAAATATATTCTTAAAAATTATGGATATGACAACACTAAGAGTATAAGTACTCCCATCGATACCTCAAAATATTTAGATCTTGATGAAGCTGGGAAACCAGTAGATCAAACATCTTTTAGAGGTATGATAGGAATCCTACTAGACTTGACAGCCAGTCATCCAGACTTAATGTTTTATGTATGATTAGGTTTAAGATATCAATCCAATCCTAAGGAATCTCATTTAAAGGCGGTGAAAATAATTTTTCGTTAGTTAATGGGAACCATGAATCTAGGATTATTTTATACTTCTAAAAATGATTTTGTTTTAAAAAGTTTTTTGGATGCTGACTTTGGTGGATGAAGAATGGATAGAAAAAGTACATCGGGAACATGTCATTTCTTAGGAGATTCATTAGTTTCTTGGTCCTGCAAGAAGAAACATTTAGTAGGACTCTCCACTGCTGAAGTTGAATATGTAGTAGCTGGAAGTTATTGTGCTCAAGTGTTGTGGATGCAAAACACACTCGCAGATTATGGCTTCAATTTTACAAAGACTCAAATTTTTTGTGACAACATAAGTGCCATTGCACTTAAGAGAAACCCTACAGATCACTCTCTTGTAACGAAAATAGATATTAGGAATCACTTTCTTAGGGAACACACACTAAAAGGAGATATCATTTTTCAGTTTATCGGAACACAAGACCAACTGGTTGATATTTTCACAAAATATTTACCTTCTGATAGATTTGAAAACATTAAACAGAAGTTAGGAATGATAACCGTGAGGTAATCCTTCACCGTTAACTTATTGTTAAACCATTATTCTTACAGTAATAAACTCATTTTCATAGGGGGAGTACATTTTCTTGTTAATGTAATTAAAAAATTTCGTAATCAGTTTTCAAACTTGTGTAACCAAACTTTTCATACTCAGATATTCATACTCATACTTTTCGTACAGAAATTTTCGAAACTGGAATTTTCGTAATGAATTTTTAGTACTGGAACTTTCGTAATGAAGCTTTCAGAACTGAAACTTTTGTAATGAATTTTTTTAACTGAAAATATTCGTAATGAAATTTTTGTAATGGAAATTTGCATAATGGAAATCTTCGGAACTGGAATTTTCCAACTACGATTTTCATACTCATAATATTTGTACTGACTTTTTCATAATGAATTTTTTCGTAGTGAGTTTTTTTTTCATAGTCAAATTTTCCTCAAGAAGAATATTTCCAATTAAAATCAATCTTTCTAGCCAGTACGAAAGGTATATTTTCCTTACTTAAGTCTTTGTAATAATATTTCACTTGGTGGTGTTTTCTTATGTGTTTTTAAATTTTTCAGATTCTAGTTTTCTTAAATCCGAATGTTTTTTCTAAAACCTCAAAAGATCGGAATCATGTTTTCCTTTCGGTTTGTATCTCAACCGTCAAATAAAATCTTAATGTATCTCAACTGTTTGATCAACCGTGGAAACTGAACTGTCATCTCAACGCCTATATAAAGGGGACCCCCGAGGGTCATCCAACATCAGTTTTTCAATGCATTCACATCTTGAAGCCTTGACTCTCTTCTTAAGGCCATTCCAATCATTGAAAATCCATTCCCAATCCTTTAGAACTCTTTATTCCGAATGTCTGTTGAAGCCACTTCCCATGATATGTCCTCCTCAATGGAAATTTCAAAATGGAGAGTGTATAGATAAAGGTTGGTCCATCGGAACTTTTTCAAGTATGAATCCATCATTTCCAAGAATATCAAGTTGAATGGTTGGGAAGATGTTTGTGTATCCAAGACAAGTGATCAAGATCCTGTCTATCTGGAGTTACTTGTAGAATTCTATGAATCATAATGTTTCTAGGAGGAAGATGGAAGGGAAAAGTTTTATTTCAAGTCTTATGGAAGGACTTACAAACTTACTTACACCAAGGAGACAAGCTTGGTGGGGATAAAATATGAAGGAGAAGCTGAATTTTGTTCACACAAACTCTCGGATTCTCAGGGTAGTTTTGTTACAGTTAAGGCCTTACAATGTCTTGGACATGCTGATGTCAAGACAGCCAGGATTGATCACCTATCTCCTAATAATTGGATTCCTCAGCTGTGGGTACAAGGATTCTTGGTTCTGAGAAAGGGTGATAAAGATACCCTGAAAAAAAGTGACATTTATTTCTTATACTTCTTGGTGAATCTAAGAAAAATAAATCTGATTAGGCATGTCCTTGTGATGATCAAGAATATCTAGGAAGGAAACATAAGATCTCAAATCATCATGTACCCTGACTTACTATCATAGATGATTGTTTGGTGCTTAGACTCTTTCAAAGTTTCATGTATGTATAAGGTCTGAAATTGAAAGCTCATGCTTTTCAGTGATGACATCATGAAAAGAATGAATATGAATTTTTCAAAAGAAACAGGAGAGTTTTATAATTTGCCAGAGGCAGAGGCTGAGACCATTCTGGAAAATTTGTAGAAGGATGAACTAGTGAAGAAAGTAACCAAGAAGAGGAAGCGTAAGGAAGTGGTTTCTGAAGATAAAACCCCTAAATCTAAAGAAACCCAATCAGCACCTCCCAAGCTGAAAAATAGAAAGCATATCTAGATGAGGTGGCTTCTAAGTTGAGAGAAGACAAGGAGAAGAGGAAAGAAGGGGATCCATAGTTTGAATTGGACCCTGCTAAGGCTAAGGCCTTAAAAGAGAGATCTATGGATTAGTTAGAAAAACAAGAAAAAGAGAAAAAGATGAAGAAGAAGATGTCAGAAGAAGAGATTGTTCAATTTCTTTTTAAAGCAACATAGATGGATTTTGAAAAGATTCCTATTCCGGATACCTTTGATGTCCAACCATCTTTAACAGAAACTCCAGCAAAGAACTATATCACTCTGGAAAATTCTAAAGGTAAAGGGATTGTTCAAGAAGTAGAGGAAGATGTTGTTGAAGAAGAAGAAGAAGTGGAAGAAGGAAGTGAGGATTTAGATTCCTTGATTAAACAAGTAGAAGATTATCAGGCTGAATCTCTAAAGTTTATCACTCCTGAAAAGTTAGCAGAGAACGAAGGAAACAAAGATGATAAGGAAAAGAAAGAAAAATAGTATGAGTCGTCTGAAGAAGAAATATCTGAGAAGAATTTTATTGAATAGGGAGCAGAGAAAAAGTAACCAGATAAAGACCAGATTGTTCAAGTATCAGAATCCAAGGAAGAATCTCCTAGTGAGGAACCCATTCCGAAATCAGAAAAAGGTAAGAAAGTGCTTATGGATAAACCAATAAAAGACATCATCAAGAAAAAGGAAGTTAGTGGTTCATCAAAAAGGAAGTTGGTGCATATTGAAGAAGAGCAATCTCCAAGAAAGTTATCTGATTCGGAGTCATCAGCACATGGTCATGATTTGGTGGTTGAATCTCTGAAGAAGTTGGTTGACACCATTCCAATATTTCCAACCATAGACTCGAGATTCCAGATAATGTAGTATAGTTTGAATCAGAAATCAGAATCCTTATCTACGATGATGGATAAGTGTATAAAGATTGAGGCTGACCATAGAATTTTTCATATCAATTATGATGTACACAGGATGTCTGGAAGAAAAATATCTTTGTGGTCAAAGAAGGTGGATGAAGACTTGGTGGAGTTTGAGAATTTTCAAAATGAGGTGAAATGTGCCTTTGACACTAAGGATAACAATATTATGAATCTTCAGGAAGAGCTGATCATTGAGAAAAGTTCTCGGAATCAAAAGGTCATCAATCTAAATGGGAAGCTTAACTCGGTAGCTCAGAACTAGAAAGGGGAAAGAGATTTCCGGATTGAGTTTAAAGAGAATCTGGAAAATCATGATGAATTACTAAAGATGCAGGAAGTGGCCATGAAGGTTCAGGCAGAAGCTTTGAAAGCCCATGATGAAAGGATAAAATCCTTGGAGAGAAAAGCTGAGGATGATCAATGAGATTTAAAAAAACTAAAAACCTTGTTGAAGAAGCTGATTCCGAAGGAAAAGGAAGACAAATTAACCCACTCCGATCTTTTATTTGTCTTCCTTGTTAAATTCTCTCATCTCTAATGAAATATTTGGTTGGTCGTATCTTGTGTTGTTATATACTAATGTGTTAAGCACCATATTTGTTTTTCCATTCCCATAAATTCTTTTTGAAAATCACAAAGGGGGAGAAGAAAAAAGAATCAATCAAAAGGGGAGAAAGAAAAATTCAAAATAGAGAAGGAAAAATTTCAACGTGAAGATATCTTTAAAGTATGGGGGAGTTTTTCGTTATGAAGTTTTTTCACTCCCAAGGTAACGAAAAATCCACTCCGGAAATTCAGAATAAAATCCATAGAGTTTCAATGCCTAAGGGGGAGTTAGTTGTATTCACTATCATCCATGAACAAAGGGATATAAGTTTTAATTTCAAAGTCTAATGAAAATTTTCAAAGTCCTTATACTCTTCTTTGTTAGGATGTTTGTGCCAAAAAGGGGGAGATTGCTAAGTCAATAAGGTTTTTCTTATGACTTTTGCATTCCTTCTTTTTTTGAAAATCACAAACACCTTATACTTAAGAAAATATATATTTTACTTCAATAAGGAAAATTTCATTCTTAAGGAAATTTACCATAACCAATATTTCCTTACACATATCAATATTTCTCTTAAGTATAAAAATTATATTCATATCAAAACCTCAGAATAATATAATGATTAGATATGAATCATTCTATTCTAGGATCCGAATTCTGGATACGAACTATAATAAAGTTCCACTTCGAATTATTGATAGGAACTGTAATGAATTTCCCCTCTGAATTCAGGATATGAACTCTAATAAAGTACCAATCTGAATTCTGGATACGAACTCTAACAAAGTTCAACTCCAAATTCTGGACTCCAAACATTTATAAGTTCATCTTAAAACATTTAATAGTTTGACTCCGACCTTTTACTAGTTCAACTCTGAAATTTTATGAGTTTAACTCTGAACTTTTACTAGTTCGACTTCGAAATTTTATAATTTTGACTCTGAACTTTTACTAGTTCGACTCCGAACTTTTACTAGTTTGACTCCGAACTTTTACTAGTTCGACTCTGAAATTTTATGAGTTCGTCTCCGATATTTTAAGAGTTTGACTCTGAAATTTTATGAGTTCGACTCCGAACTTTTAACTACTTTGACTCCGAACTATGTAAGTTTATATTCTGAACCCTGGTGAAACCAACCTCTGAATTTCCTTAGAAATTCGGACACAAGATTTCTATAGAATTCCGGTTCCTAATTCCTATAAAACAGAATCTGAATATCCTTTTATTATAGACTCCGAATTCCATTTTTGTTAGACTACAAACTTTTATTTTCATACATTCCAAATTTCAGTTTTGCTTATGTTTACCCATGTTTTGATATAAAAAGATGTCGTCCATTCTGTTTCTAACTAACCATTGGTTGAGTGACACGTGTACATGTCCCTCCGAATTTTAAGGAAAATATGACCATTGGAGGAGGGAGCTGACCATTGGAGATTCTCCTATAAATAGGAGTTCATTTGAAAAGATCCATACTGATCTTGTACATCCTTGACAACGTGTTCTTATATGTTGTTGAAGTGATTTCTAGAGAGAGAGTCTCTTATCAACTCTCAAAGTTCCATGCAGAAAGTTTGAATAGCTTGTTCGACTTTGCCATGTGCAGATTGCTTCTTGTGACTCCGAATGTTGGTGATTACATTTGAGGGCTTCTGAGGATAGGAAGACAGAGGTTCCAATACCTTGAAGTTGAGGGATTCCTTACTGAGGAAGACAGAGGTTCTAATTACCTTGAAGTTGAGGGCTTGCGGGGATAGCAAGACTAAGACTCTGATCATCGTATCGAGGGATTACCCTGGTGTGGGTAAGAAATACTTACTTGAAAGTATAAATCAAAGGCCTTTTATCCAAGGTTGTTGGAAACCCTTCTCTTTGGGTTAAAAGACTTATATCTTTTTACTTGTAGTTTTACTACTTGTTTTTTTCTACTGCATTTTGTATTGTAAGGAAAGTATAACCTTTTTATATTTCCTTACACTTGTACTATAATTAATTAGATTCTATACTGTCTAAGGTAGAATCTCATATTGTAAACATTGGTTAAGTTTTATTTTTCTGGAATCATATTTCTGAATCCATCTTTCCGGATCCTTATTTCCAGAACCATTTTTTTGGGATCACTTTCTAGATTTAAGAAAGTGTGTAGTATGAGAAGTATATAACTTCATACCTTGTTCCAATTCTCTAATTGTTGTTAGAGCAGTTATGAATTTTCTTTGTTTAACTTTGTTAAACTTAGATCCTTCCTTGTTTAAGGAAATTTTTAAAGTGTACAATTCACCCCCCCTCTTGTATATTGAGCATCTACATTGTCATTTCGATCCTACAATTGGTATCAAAGGAGGTCTATGAAATACTTATACTCACATATAATTTTTCCTTTCTTAGCTTTTGTTTGTTATATATTTTCCTTGCTTAGGAATAATTTCCTTGAATCTGAACTTTTATTATTGACAATTTCATTATAGAAATATTTTCTTAAGCATGGCAGGTTTAAATGTTGGATCCATCGACAACATAAATCCTACAAGACCACCGATTTTTGATGGTAATGATTATGGATACTTGAGAGATCGAATGAAGAATTTCTTTATCAACGCTGGTGTTGAAAACATTGTCATGCTTACTGGAGGTTATCAAATTCCTGACAAGGAAGTTAGTGCTTTCAAAAACCAAGAGAAGCATGATTATCAATTTAATTATAAGGTACGCAATACTCTACTATGTTCAATGACTAGGAACATATATAGTCAAATTTATTCATGTGAAACAGATAGCTGTATATGGAAGAAACTTGAAGTTACTCACTTTTGTACTTCTAAAGTGATTGAGACTAGGAGAGCTATGTTGAGGACTGAGTATTGTGGTTTAAATTTTCCTTATGGAGAACCCATATGCAAAGTGCAACAAGGATTTCTGACTATCGTGAATATCTTACAATCTATGGGAGAGAAAGTCCTGTATGATGAAGTTCCTGTTGAATAGATAATTGATATTATTCCCAATGAGTGGGAATCAAAGAGAACATCAATTGATGAGAATAGAAAGGTTACTCAAATTTCCTTAGATGAATTACTTTATACTCTTCCTCAACATGAAATGAGAATGAAGGGAGATGATGACAATATCAAAAAGAAGAATGGAAATGGTACTCTTGCTTTTACTACAACATTAGATCATATGAAAGCTAAGACTCCTGAGAGAGTAACTAGATCCAAGTCTAAGAAGGTGACTACCCATTCCAAATCTATCGAGAGTGAAGTCTCAGAAAATGAGTTAGCAAATATTGCTCGAAGGATGAACAAGATAGCTGGTCAAAGAAATTTCCAATCCCAGTATAAGAAGAAGGAGAGGAATGATAAGAAAGTTTCAGAGGTCACATGCTATGAATTCAAGATAAGTGGACACATATGACCTGATTTTCCTATGCTCAAGAAGAAAGAAATAAAAGAGAGGCATTCCGGAAGGAATAGGAAGAAGTATTATAAAGCTAAAGCTAAGAAAGTTTTGAAAGCTAATGATACCTGGATTGTCAGTTGTGGTGACTCTTCAGATGAATCTTCTGATTATGAACCCTTTGGATAGAAGAATCTTGGTCTTATAGCCAGATTACCTATTTATAATCATTGATTTATGGATAAGGTACACAATGCTGAATCATTGACATATGTTTCTTTATGTTCTAATGATAGTAAATATTATAACTCTTCAGATGAAGAATCATCTTCTGATGAAGAAAATACCTTACCTACCTATGAAGAAGTATCTAGGTTTGCTGAACTTTTTGAGATTGAGAAATCTAAACTCAATAAAAAACTTGATAAGGGAAACTCTAGAAATACTATTCTTACTAAGGAAATATCATATCTTTCTAATGATCTTGATAAGAAAAATACTGATTTTATAAGTGTTTCAAAAAATCTCGAGGAAGAAAATTCTGAGAAGAATAAACATTCTAATGATCTAGAAAAAGTAATTTCTAAGAAAACTGTTTTTGAGCCTACCTCTAGTTCTAAATCTAATGATTTTTAAGATAAAAAATTGTTTATAAAACTCATGTCCGAAATGTTTTCCTTAAATAAGTGTTTTTCAAACTTTACTCACGGTAAAGAAAATTTTGATAAGATGTACTCACAAATATGACCTTTAAGAAACAAGTCCGGATTTGGTTATACACATGCAAAACAAAATTTTAGTAACAATTACATTGTTCCTCAAAGTGACCCATTTTGATCCAAATGCCAATGTGGTGGTCACTAGGAAAATAATTGTTCTTTAAAAAAACCCAACATTTAGGTTTTTACAAGGCTTATTTTTCTAAAAATATGTGGATACCCAAAATATTGTTATCTGAAAATCTCGGATCCAAACAAGTTTGGATTCTGAAATTCTAATTATTTTCTCATTTTCAGGAAAATAGGGAGAATGCCAACAATAATACTTCGTACATGGATTGTGGATGTTCCCAGAACATGACTGATAACAAAAACTATTTCTAAAAGATTATCAAGACGAAAGGAGGAAAAGTAACATTCAGAGATAATGCTCAGGGGGAAATGTTTGGTATAGGTAATATTGTTCTTCTTGGTAAAACTTTGATTTCAAACGTTTTATTTGTTAAGGGTCCTAAGCACAACCTCCTTAGAATAAGTCAGTTATGTGATGAAGAATACCTTGTGAATTATAGGAATGATAAGTTCTTAGTACACAATTCCAAGGAAGAATTTGTTCTTTCTGCCAATAGGCAAGAGAATGTTTACACTTTGAACATAGAAGACCTTAGGATCCAAGACATACCTTGCCTAAGTTCAATGGAAGATAACTCTTGGTTTTGGAATAGAAGACTAGTTCACTGTAACCTTAGGAACTAATGTAAACTCTCTAAGAAGAAACTAGCTAAGGATCTACCAGATCATATATTTGATTCTTCTAAAGTTTGTGATCCTTGTAAATATGGAACGAAAGATAAATATAGTTTTAAATTGATTGTTGAAGTCTCAACAACTGATGAATTATAGTTGGTGCACATGGATCTTTTTGGTCCAACACAAACTGGAAGAATTGGAGGAAAATACTATGTATTTGTTCTAGTTAATGATTACAATAGATTTACATGGGTCTATTTTCTAGCAAAGATGTCTGAAGATTTTTCTTATTTCAAAAGTTTTAGAGCCCAAGTTAAAAACAAGAAAAACCGTGCATGGAAAACTATTCATAGTGATCATGGAGGATAATTCCAAAATTATCATTTTGAAACGTTTTGTAGTAGAAAATGTATTACTCACAACTTTTCAGGACTGAGAACTCCTCAACAAAATGGTGTAGTTGAAAGAAGAAATAGAATTATTCAAGAGATAACTAGAAACATGTTGAGTGAATATTCTATAGCTAGAAATTTCTGGGCTGAAGCTATAAGTATAGCCTGTTATACCATAAATCGAGTATTAATTAGATCGTTTATTAATAAAACTCTTTATGAGTTATGGAATGGTAGAAAACATAGACTTTCCTACTTCAAGGTTTTTGGTTTCAAGGTATTCATCCTGAATACCAAAGATAATCTTCACAAATTCGCACCAAAATATGATGAAGTAATTTTCTTAGGCTACTCCACAACTTATAGGGCATATAGAGCTTTCAACAAAACCCTTGTATTGTAGAAGAAACAGTGCGTGTAAAATTTGATGAATCTGATCCTTTTGTTTTGAAACAATCCCAAACTACATCCTCGGATGTGTTTTCAAATATTGATTATCAACCCTTGATAGAAGATCCTTCTGATAATGAAAATGTTCAAGAAGATTCTTCTAAAATGTTTACCCCAGAAGACTTTCTACCCTATGTTGATGAACAGGTTTCACAAAACCCAAGCCTAGTGTTTCTAAAGAATCATCCCAGTGATAGAGTCATTGGTGATGTGATTCATACTGTAAGGACTAGAAGTTCTTTGAGGAATGAAGTGGAACATCTAGAATTCCTTTCCCAATTAGAACAAAAAATGCACTAATGAAGCTTTAGGTGATGATGATTGGATCAAAGCAATGCAAGATGAACTAAATGAATTTGAAAGGAATAATGTCTGGACCTTGGTTGAAAGACCTAAGCAAACTTCTGGTATTGGAGTAAAGTGGGTCTTCAGAAGTATGTGTGATGAAAATTGAATCATTGTTAGAAATAAAGCTAGACTAGTTGCTAAAGTCTATAATCAGCAAGAGGGAATAGACTATGAAGAAACCTATGCTCTAGTACCTAAACTTGAATCTATTCGCATCTTACATGCCTTTGCAGCATTCTTAAATTTGAAAATTTTTCAAATGGATGTGAAATGCGATTTTCTTAACAGTTATGTTCAAGTGGATGTTTTTTGAATAACCTCCTGGTTTTGAAGATACAAAACATCCTGATCATGATTTTAGATTTTCCAAAGCATTATATGGCCTTAAATAATCCCCACGAGCCTGGTATGATAGACTTTCATGATTTTTTCTTCAAAATAATTATGTTAAGGGAAATGCAGATCCAACCCTTTTTATAAAGAAAGATAATAAAAATGTTTTTATTGTCCAAATTTATGTTGATGACATCATATTTGGTTCAACTCAGCAATCTTTAACTAACTCCATTGCATGTTTAATGAAATCTAAGTTTGAAATGAGTATGATGGGTGAGTTAACATTTTTCCTTGATTTTCAAATTTCCCAAAAACCAGAGGGTACCTATATATCTCAATATAAGTATATTAAAGATCTTTTTAAAAAGTATGGATATGACAACACTCAGAGTATAAGTACTCCCATCGGTACCTCAACCTCTTTAGATCTTGATGAAGCTGGGAAATCGGTAGATCAAACATCTTTTAGAGGTATGATAGGAAGCCTACTATAATTGACAGCCAATCATCCAGAATTAATGTTTTCAGTATGCTTATGTTCCAAATATCAATCCAATCCTAAGGAATCTCATTTAAATGCAGTGAAAAGAATTTTTTGCTACATAAAGGGAACCATGGATCTAAGATTATTTTATACTTCTGGAAATGATTTTGTCTTAAAAAGTTTTTTGGATGCTGGCTTTGGTGGATGAAGAATTGATAGATAAAAGTACATCCTGAACTTGTCATTTCTTAGGAGATTCATTAGTTTCTTGGTCCTGCAAGAAGAAACACTCAGTAGAACTCTCCACTTCTGAAGCTGAATATGTAACAGCTAGAAGTTGTTGTGCTCAAGTGTTGTGGACGCAACAGACACTCGCAGATTATGGCTTGAGGTTTACATAGACTCAAATTTTGTGTGCTAACACATGTTCCATTGCCCTTAGTAAAAACCATGCACATCACTCTCGTGAAAAGCACACATATATTAGGCATCACTTTCTTTGGGATCACACACTAAAAAGAGATATCATTTTTCAGTTTATCGTAACGCAATACCAACTTGCTAATATTTTTACAAAATCATTACCTTCCTATAGATTTGAATACATTAAACAGAAGTTAGGAATGGTAACCATGAGTTAATCTTTAACCATTAACTTCTTGTTGAACAATTATCCTTACAATAATAAACTCCTTTTCATAGGGGGAGTACATTTTCTTGTTAGTGTAATAAAAAATTTTAGTAGTCAGTTTTCAATCTTGTGTAACCAAACATTTCGTACTCAGATTTTCATACTCATACCTTTCGTACAGAAAATTTTAGAAGGGAAATTTTCGTAATGAATTTTTCATACTGGAATTTTCGTAATGAAAATTTTCGAAACTGGAATTTTTGTAATGAATTTTTAGTACTAGAACTTTCATAATGAATTTTTCAGAACTGAGACTTTCATAATGAAATTTTCGTACTGGAAATTTTCGTAATGAAATATTCGTTCTGGAAATTTTCTTAATGGAAATCTTTGAAACTGGAATTTTCGTACTAAGATATTTGTACTCATAATTTTTTTAATTAGTTTTTTGTAATGATTTTTTCTGTAGTGAGTTTTTTTCTTCTTAGTCAAATTGTCCTCAAGAAGAATATTACCAATTACGAACAATATTTCTAGCCAATCCGAAAGTTATGACTTCCTTAATTAAGTCTTTATAATCATATTTTACTTTCTGGTGTTTTCTTATGTGTTTTATATAATTTTCAGATTCTAGATTTCTTAAATCCGAATGTTTTTTGTAAAACCTCAAAAGATTGGAGTCAAGTTTTCCTTGCGGTTTGTATCTCAACCGTCAGATCAAATCTCAATGTATCTCAACCATTCGATCAACCATTGAAACTGAACTATTGTCTGAACTCCTATATAAAGGGGACCCTCGACGGTCATCCCACATCGGTTTTTCAAAGCATTCACGTCTCGAAGCCTTGACTCTCTTCTTAAGGCCGTTCTGATATTTGACAAGCCGTTCTGAATCTTTCAGAACTCTTCATTACGAATGTCTGTTGAATCCACTTCCCAAGATATGTCCTCCTAAATGCCAATTTCAAAATGGCATGTGAACAGAGAAAGGTTGGTCCATCTGAAAATTTTCAAGTATAAATCCATCATTTCCAAGAATATCAGGCTGAATGGTTGGGAAGATGTTCATGTATCCAAGACAAGTGATCAAGATCCTGTCTATCTGTAGTTACTTATAGAATTCAATGAATCACCATGTTTCTATGAGGAATATGGAAGGGAAATGTTTTCTTTAATGTCTTATGGAAAGACTTACAAACTTACTTACATGAAGGAATCAATCTTTGTGGGGCTTGAATACGAAGGAAAGTCTGAGTTTTTTTCACACAAACTCTCGGATGCTCAAGGTAGTTTTGTTAAGGTTAAGGTCATTCAATGTCTTGGACTTGCTGATATCAAGACAACCAAGATTACTCCCCTGTCGCCTAATAATAGGATTATTCAGCTATGGGTACAAGGATTCTTGGTTCCGAGAAAGGGTAATAAAGATACCCTGAAGAAAAGTGACATTTATTTCTTAGACTTCTTGGTGAATCTAGGAAAAATAAATTTGATGAGGCATGTCCTTGTGACAATCAGGAATTTCAAGGAAGGAAACTTAAGAGCTCAAATCATCATGTACCCTACCTTAAAATCAAATATGATAGTTCAGTGCTTAGACTCTTTCAAGGATGCATGTAAGTATAAGGTTCTAAATTGCAAGATCATGCTTGTCAGTGATGACACGCTGAAAAGAATGAATATTGATTTTTCAAAAGAAACAGGAGAGTTTTATAATTTTCCAGAGGCAGAGGCTGAGACCATTCTGGAAAATTTGGAGAAGGATGAACCAGTGCAGAAAGTCACAAAGAAGAGAAATCTTAATGAAGTGGTTGCTGATGATAAAACCCCTAAAGCTATGGAAACCCAATCAGAACCTACCAAGCCGAAAAAACAGAAATCATATGCAGGTGAGGTGGCTACTAAGTGGAGAGAAGACAAGGAGAAGAGGAAAGAAGGGGATCCACAGTTCAGATTAGACCCTGCTGAGGCTATGGCCTTAAATGAGAGAGCTGCGGATGAGTTAGAAAAACAATCAACAGAGAAAACGATGAAGAAGAAGATTTCAGAAGAAGAGATTGTTCAATCTCTTTTGAAAGCAATAGAGATGGCTTCTTAGTATATTCCTATTACTTAAACATTTGATGTCCAACCATCTTGACCAGAAACTACAGAAAAGAACAATATCACTCTGGAAAAGTCTAAGGGTAAAGAGATTGTTCAAGAAGTAGAGGAACTGGTTTTTGAAGATGAAGAAGAAGTGGAAGAAGGAATTGAGGATTTAGATGCGATGATTAAACAAGTAGAAGATTATCAGGCTGAATCTTAAATGTTTATCACTCCGGAAAATGTAGATGAGAATGAAGGAAACAAAGATGATAAGGAAAAGGAAGAAAAATAGTATGAGTTTTCTGAAGAAGAAATATTTGAGAATAACTTTATAGAAGGAGCAGAGAAGGAACAACCAGATGAAGACCAGATTGTTCAAGTATTAGAATCTGAGGAAGAATCTCTTAGTGAGGAACCCATTATGAAATCAGACAAAGGTAAGAAAGGTCTTATGGATACAATAATAAAATAATTCATCAAGAAAAAATAGGTTGGTGGTTATTCTAAAAGGAAGTTGGTGCTTGTTGAGGAAGAGTAATCTCCAAGAAAGTTATCTGATTTGGAGTCATCAGCACATGGTCATGAATTTGTGGATGAATCTCTGAAGAAGTTGGTTGACACCATTCCGATATTTCCAACCATAAAATCCAGATTCTAGATGATGCAGCATAGTTTGAATCAGAAATCAGAATACTTATCTATGGTGATGGATAAGTGTTTAAAGATTGAGGCCGGCCATTGAAGTTTTCTGATCAATTATTTTGTACACATGATGTCTTGTAGAAAAATAACTTTGTGGTCAAAGA
The DNA here is from genome assembly GCA_963277665.1 of Viscum album. Taxonomy (NCBI): domain Eukaryota; kingdom Viridiplantae; phylum Streptophyta; class Magnoliopsida; order Santalales; family Viscaceae; genus Viscum; species Viscum album. The sequence goes on from OY728144.1 coordinate 521,699,517, forward strand.
AGGTGGATGAGGACTTGGTTGAGTTTAAAAATTTTCAGAATGAGGTGAATGATGCCTTTGACACTGAGGATAACAAGATTAAGAATCTCCAGGAAGAGCTGATCATTGAGCAATGTTCTCAGAATCAACAGGTCAGAGATCTAAATGGGAAGCTTAACTCGATATCTCAGAACTGGAAAGGGTAAAGAGATTTCTGGATTGAGTTTAAAGAGAAGATGGAAATGAAAGATGAAATACTAAAGATGGAGGAAGAGGCCATGAAGGACTAGGCAGAAGCTTTGAAAGACCAAGATGAAAGGATAAAATCCTTGGAGAGACAAGCTGAGGATGATAAAAGAGATTTAAAAAACTGAAAACCTTGTTGAAGAAGCTGATTCCGAAGGAAAATAAAGACAAATAAACCCACTCCGATCTTATGTTCTATTTGTCTTCCTTGTAAAATTCTGTCATCTCTAATGAAATATTTTGTTGGTCGTATCTTGTGTTTTTATATACTAATGTTTCAGGTACCATATTTTTTTTTCAAATTCCTTAAATTCTTTTTGAAAATAACAAAGGGGGAGAAGAAAAAAGAATCACTCAAAATGGGAGAAAGAAAAATTAAAAATGGAGATGGAAATATTTTTAAGTGAATATATCCCTAAAGTAAGGGGGAGTTTCTCATTACGAAGATTTTTCCTTCCCATGGTAATGAAAACTCCACTCCAGAAATTCAGAATACAATCCTTAGAGTTTCAATGCCTAAGGGGGAGTTAGTTGTATTAACTATCATCCATGAACAAAGGGAGATATGTTTTAATTTCAAAGTCTAATGAAAATTTTCAAAGTCCTTATACTATTCTTCGTAAAGATGTTTGTGCTTTCCAAAAAGGGGGAGATTTTTAAGCCAATAAGGTTCTCCTCATGACTTTTCCATTCCTTCTTGTTTTGAAAATCAAAAACACCTTATACTTAAGCAAATATATATTTTATTTATATAAGGAAAATTTCCTTCTTAAAGAAATTTACTCTAACCTAGATTTCCATAAACATATCAATATTTTTCTTAAGTGTAAAAATCTGATTCATATCAAATCCTCATAATCATATAATTATTAGATATGAAGCATTCTGTTTTAGGATACGAATTCTAGATACGAACTCTAATAAAGTTCCACTTCAAATTCTAGATATGAACTGTAATGAAGTTCCACTCTGAATTCAAGATACAAACTCTAATAAAGTTCCACTCTGAATTCTGGATACGAACTCTATAAAAGATCAACTCCGAATTCTAGAATCTGAACATTTATAAGTTAGAATATGAACTTTTACTAGTTTGACTCTGAACTTTTAATAGTTCGACTCCGAACTTTTATGAGTTCGACTCCGAAATTTTACTAGTTCGACTCCAATGTTTTATCAGTTCGAATCTGAACATTTACTAGTTCGACTCCGAACTTTTACTAGTTCAACTCTGAACTTTTATGAGTTCGACTCCGAACTTTTATGAGTTTGACTCCAAACATTTATGAGTTTGACTCTGTCCTTTTATGAGTTCCACTCCAGAATTTTAACTAGTTTTACTCCAAACTCAATAAGTTCAGATTCCGAAATCTGGTGAAACCAGACTCCAAATTTCCATAGAAATTCAGACTTCAGATTTCTACAGAATTCAGGTTCCGAATTCCTATAAAACAAAATCTGAATATCCTTTTATTATAGAATCTTAATTCCATTTTGGTTAGACTCTGAACTTTTATTTGATTATATTCTGAATTTCAGTTTTTCTTATGTTTACACATGTTTTGTTATAAAACAATGTCATCCATTCTGTTTCTAACTAAACGTTGGTTGCGTGATACATGTACAGGTCCCTCCGAATTTTAAGGAAAATGTGACCATTGGAGGAGGGAGATGACCATTGGAGATTCTACTATAAATAGGAGTTCATTTGAAAAGTTCCATTCTGATCTTTGACATCCTTGAAAACATGTTCTTATATGCGGTTGAAGTGATTTCTAGAGAGAGAGGCACTTATCAATTCTGAAAGCTTCGTGCAGAATGTTTGAACATCTTGTTCAAACTTTTCCTTGTGCAGATTGCTTCGTGCGACTCTGAATGTTGGTGATTACATTCAAGGGCTTCTAGGGATAGGAAGACAGAGGTTCCAACACCTTGATTTTTAGGGCTTCCTTGCTAATTAAGGCATAGGTTCCAACAACCTTGAAGTTGAGGGTTTGCAGGGATAGCAAGACTGAGACTCTGATCTTTGTATCGAGGCCTTACCCTGGTGTGGGTAAGATAGACATTCTTGTAAGTATAAATCAAGGGACCTTTATCCAAGGTTTTTGGATACCCTTCTCTTTGGGTTAAAAGACTTATATCTTGTTACTTGTAGTTTTACTGCTTGTTTTTTCCGATTCATTTTTTATTGTAAGGAAAGTATAACCTTATTATATTTCCTTACACTTGTACAATGATTAATTAGATTCTATACGCTTTAAAGTAGAATCGCATATTGTAAATATCAGTTAAGTTTCATTTTTCTGGTATCATATTTCTGAATCCCTCATTCCGGATCCATATTTCCGGAACCGATTTTTCGGAATCACTTTCCAGATTTAAGCAAGTGTGTAGAACTAGAAGTTTATAACTTCGTACCTTATTCCAATTCTCCAATTGGTGTTAGTGGTGTTGTGAATTTTCTTTGTTTAACTTTGTTAAACATAGATCTGTCCTTGTTTAAGGAAATTTTTAAAGTGTACAATTCACCCCCTTCTTTTATATTGAGCATCTACATTGTTATTTCGATCCTACACAAAGCATACCAGTTTTTGGCTATGCATGAAATACCCCAGTTTGCCCTATATAATACAACCCCCATAATGGGTTTTGTCAAATAATGGTAACTTCATTCTTGGAAAAACCTCCTCTATGTTTATACTTCAATTATTAAATTGGTGACCATAAAAATACAGACTCAATATTCTCTTTAGATATATCTAATGAATATTAGATCATTTCCTATCCCCAAATCCTTGATTAGTATTTAATTCCAAAATTTATGGTCAAAGCTATTCGACCATTAACACTAGCCTTATTAGTCCACTATGAATGACTCTAAACTACCCTTATTAAAATACATGGTACTCACCCGATTAAAATCCCACAAAGGTATCCCAAGAAAAACTCAAAGTCTCGGCTCACTAGACCTACATTTTTGAAGGTTTTAGAAATATTGAGCATTAAAAAGTCAAAAGATGCAATGTTTGTTGGGTCTTTTGTGTAAACATTGTAAAAATAAAACTACTCTCACTAGGCCCACTAGATTAGGTAAATAAATAAGTGCATTCCATCTATATCATTGTAATTTTAGTTATCATCTATGAAAATATTATATTATGGATGTCAACATTAACAATACAATTAAATTGACGAAAGGATATAGATATAGATTATTACAGACAAAATTCATTTCATTTGTGAGTAAAAAAATCCCCAGAAGAACATCCACAAACAGTAATCTCTCTACCATAAATCAGAATAGGTTTTATACATAACTTATCATTTGATTAATAGCCTCATGAGCTCTATCAGTTACCTGTTGATGTTCAGTTATCCAACCAGTATCATTCTATTCATCTTGACAAAGTTATTCCTTGTCATCCACAATGGGTTTTTAACAATATTTCTAGATTTCTTTTATTAAATCATGAAGTTGGTCGATCTCCCCTCTAACAATATCCAACTCTTGATGAAGAGACAACTATTGAACAATAATTTCTTCAAATTTCTACTTAAATCCTATTAAGATTGTTTAATGATTGACCTCAGTTAGGGATAATGTTGTCTGAAATTAAACAATGTTGGCCGACAGTCTGACTTTTATTAGATATTGTTGAAGTTTCTTCCCTTTCTCCCTTTTTAAAATGATCTATTTCACTGTAGTAATTATTCCATAGTATTCAAAACCACCAAATCCTAACATATTTAACATAGATGAAATACATGGACTTTTTAAGGATAGATCATCATGGGGAATTTCAGATATTATTTTCTATATGTTTTTCCATCCTTCTGTAGCTCTGGATCTGATTTAGAATCATTTTCATAATGGGGAACATATTCTAGGATAAATGAACTTAATGACGTTCCCTTTTTTGGTCTCTCCTCTATAGTAGTCACTTCATTTTGTAATGTTGTTTGATATGATGCATAAGATTCACCTCTAGACATCTCTATTGAAGTTGATAATCTTATATGGTGGATTAAAATTATGGTTAGATTCAAAGGAATAACAAGAGTGATAACGATCACAATATTGGTATTCCTTACCTAACAATAGTTCCGCAGCTTGAAAAGGCTCCTCCCCAATATTATCACCTTTAGTAGTTTTGTTTGGAATATTTTGGCGGGGAAATATTTCTTTAACCATCTCCGGATTCTCCAAATTAATCTCAAGAAGATTTCCCATTTCACATTTTACCTGAGACAACATCTTTGCAATAATGGGATTTACAGTGATAGTGACGCATCCTTTAGGCATTATCCCTATTTTAGTTTCTGAATATGTAACTGCATACTTCAACCGATCATGGTTATAAATTTAATAATATAATGTTTTATAGGAAGAACAATAAAATATCACATCCATTTGGTTCTATATAGGGAACTTCAAAATCATCTAAAGTATTTATCATATTAACGCGTTCTAATAAATATTCAAAAACATACCATGATTCATAATAGAATCTAATGATATCCCAAATCAAATTATATTATCACCCATGGGATCACTTGGAGTAGTTTTTTTGTGACCATCCTCTGATAAATTTCGACCTTGAACAGCATCCTCAGCAACAGTTGTGGTGTCAACATCAGTTGTCCCAAGATTTTCATGAGAATGTGACGAACCTGAAGTGTCACAAAGTGGATGTTAGTTGTTTTTTACACATAGTTTATCATGAAGCACATATGAATTACCAGAGGTCTCCTCTCCCCTAGAAGAAGGAAATAGAGTAGTGCCAGGAATGGATGTTGACTCCTCTGTCCAAAATGCCCCATCAGTCAGAGGAGATGCTTGGTGGGTTGGAATTTGGGCCTGTCCGGGAGTATGATCCATGGTTCCTTGAGTATCATTAGTAACTTCCATGAGAGAGGCAACATAAGAAGTTCCTACAGTTCTAATAAGTCTAGACACTTTCTTTTAATAAATATAAAATTCATACTGTTAAAAATGATTACCATTGCTAAGATAACGTTTGATGAATGTTTTCTTTTTTCGATGTATCTATTTCTTTTATTTCATGGGAGGACTTGCATCATCATCTCTAGAAATAGGTATTGGAGACCATAATCCCCATGTCATCTCATCCTCAATGGCCAGTTATCGTGGAAATATCTCTCCCGACTCAGGGGGTGGTCCAACAGCTCCAAGCACGATACAACCAGGGCTATACTTTGGTAATGGAACAAAGTTCTTTTTCCCTATGTCAATTTAAATTAAAAAAGTATTTCCCCTAAGCAACAAATCATCGACTAAATTCAAATATAAAATCATAAAATAATTCATGAAAAAGAAAACTTTCATCTTCCAAATCAAAAATATCATGCCATTCTTCATCAAATGAATGTTCAATCACTTCAGTGGTACCACAATCTACCATCTCTTTCACTCACTTTTTTTTCGGAATTGGTTCATCAATTATGTATATTAGCATCTTAAGTTCCTGGATACAGGTTCTTAATTCATCAGGGTTATTCTTAAAGAGAATATTAGAAGAGGCTCATAGATATACTATTCGCATAATACACAACCCTTCACATAAATTTATCAATGCGGTATCAACATCACAATGAAATATTTTCCTTGATTGAACTTCCTTTGGTTGTACATATTCAGAGTACATTATATTAGGTTATGATGATGATCCTGAAGTATTATATTTGAGTTTCTTTCCAATTCCTACCACTACAGATGGTGGATGAGAAAATGGGACTTGTTTCTCTTTTGAATGATGGCGACTAGACCGGCTCGGTACAACCTCAGTTGGTACTAATGGTGTAGCTATCTTCACTCTAAAAGGTGAATTGTATGTTGCACGAGGTCGCCTCCGTATTATTGGATCCTTGATTCCATCACCCTATAACATCAATGAATCAGGATTTGATGATGAGGAATTAGATTCTAAATGAGAGGGTTCCTTTCTACTGCCTCTCTTTATCCTTTCCCAAGAGACAACATGGTGTAGTACCCCTTCAAGGTATGATGCAACCTAGTTCTTAGCATTACAGATAGTCAATATTTTTATTTTATGTGTGGTAGGTAAGTTGAATATTGTCCCATTTTTCTCAAATTTCATTAACAACCATAGTTGTCAGACCACTAATGGATTTTTCTCTAATCTTACATGAACTAGAGGAGATACGTTATTTTTTTGTAGACATTTGAATTAATGTGAAAATATGTAAGGAGCATTGGTCTGACATATTATTTCTCCGTCAATCCTTGTTTCCAATACACCATATTTACATGCTAATATATACTCCCTTAGCTCTATGTTGGTCTTCCCTTCATCATCCAATTTCCCCATAGGTGGATTCCAATGAGGGAAAATATGAAACTCCTTAAACGTACTTAACCTGGACTTATTGTCAAAAACATTCAAAGGTAGAGGTGAAATAGATGAAAATTCTTGAACATATAGACAGAATGACCTTCCAAGGAACCAAACCCCACTCTATACAACATAAGTTCCAAAATGAGTGATGATCAACTGCCATAAAACCTGGAATGGTCCTGTTATTCTGAAAGGAGGCTTCCCTCTATAGATTTGCAACAAGATCTTATATATTTTCACTAGAATAAGCGTAGCCAACCCTATCATCCTCTTCTTTTCTATCATGTATGATATATATATTTTCTCAATATTACACCACCCTAGGAATCTCAAATGAGAAATTAATTTATACAGAGAGATATGGCCAGTAAACCCGCAAGACTTGACATCGTAGGAATATTGGAGTTGACTTAATACCCCCCTTTTGAATCTCTTCCTTCTATAATGTTGGCCAGAAAGTGTCGTGTGTATCATTTTTTTCTTCATTTTGATAGCTTGTGGTATGAGTGCAAGTGGGAACTTTCTCCTTCTTCTTAATCAAAAATATTTACATCTATTCCTCTAGTCAAAAATCCCTTCTTGTGTAGGACATAGTTGTGTGTCTATTTTTGAGGTTATAAAATATGTTCATTAACTCATGAAAAAAGGCTGGTGTCTTTTTTAATTCATTCCATGTCACCTTTGGAGGAGTAAATTCATCATACATATCTACAAGGATTGTAGTTAAACATATCTTGTAGACATCCCACACACTAATGCCTACTTCTCCTTGTGTCAAATGAAAGAGTTACTCTCTAGACTTCATCGGATCAACAAATATAGCATGAAATTGTCATTCCTATATACATATATTTTGCTGACCCATATGGACTCATAAATTTCGATGCCTTTTAAGTCATCCATAAACTCCAAAAATGTCTTGAGAATACAATACGCGGACATATACGTGGGTTTAACACCCCACCTAGGTTAAGATCCCAACATTTAGTCCAGCCTTTTGATTGATCTTTTTGAGAAACTCAGAAAATCGACAAATACTAGTGTGGATGTATCTCGTGTGTATGTACTTTCAAATATGGAGCACATGAGATATGATGTATGAAATATGCCTTATCTTCCATCCCAATATTTATATATGTTCCTGCAAAAGAAATATTGGCTGTTGAAAAATTGGTTTGGTCTTGCTACCAAGAAAGTGGAACATATTTCATTGGATTTGGTCTGTTGACATCACGATGATGGCCATAACGATACAGAAGAAAAACTCTATCCTTGGAAAATAGAAGTCATATTTATTCATATTATTTTCCAAATATGGGAGAGTAGTGTCACATATTTCACAGTAATCATGCCTAATAATTTTCATCATTGCATCAATTCTCTTTCTAGAGAATTATTCAGCAGTTCTGATTCTCTTGGGAGCCATTGAAACTACAAAAGAGATCAAAATTCATCATAAAGTGGTCAAAATTATGATTTTTTTTTAAAATCAATTAGGATAATTTGACAAATTCATTATGTCACAGAAGTACGGATTTGTAATGAAAGTATAAATCCAATGTTCAAGTATAGAAGCCTATTTTTAGCACACAAATAAAAAATGTATAGATGAAACATGACTGACATGAGTGTCTGAGCAAAAACACTTCTACACCGAGAGATGGATTTCTATAATCCTTTGTAATTTTTGATGAAGTGAAGAAACTATATATAAGCAGTGAAGACTACCTATAACTCCATGGCCTTATGCACCCACACCTCACGCACAACCAGTTTTCAAGCCGCATCAAACTCATTGACCATTTTGATAACATTACCACAGTATAAGACCCTCCATTCATTACAGATCCATTTTTTGGGGGGGGGGGGTTTGACACTCCATTCCATCACATCATTGAAAATGTGATAGAAGGAAATTCATTATAAAAAAAGATGAGAAAATACATGAATAAAATAAGGGTTTGAATATGTAATAAATTTGGATTACCCCAGTCAAACCAAGGCACCGTTGGTGCGCAAGGTAATTGCATGACCAATAACCATTTGACCAGGGTCCATTTTTTGCCTATATATAGACCCTTTGAGTCTTCATATATATAGACAAATTATCCTTAAGACAATTGATGCTCTGGTCACCCTAGTGCTTTGCCCATGTCTTCTCAAACCCTTAAGGTAGTTCTTTAACACCTAGAGAGGATGAATTAAAGGTGGATCATAGTACAGAAGTCCATTTAGTGTTGGAAATCCATAACACTTACGTGGATAAATCACCCAACCTCCCCAAATAAGAAACAATTGTGTGCCACCAATTTATCCCAATGTAACGTGAGAATCTTACTTCTGGGAATACTTGTGAATTCTCTTAAAGGATTGATTCAAGACTTCACCATGGTTTAACATCTAGTTTGTTCAGCAATTAAGTAAACATCGGGTCACCCAAGCCTACCTCTACACCAATACCTATGTGCCAGATACCATCTTGGGCACCCCTCTTTGATTCACCTTATCCCTTCAGCCTATACAATCCATTCATCAAGCCTTATTCAAATTAATTTATAGAAAGTATTCCTCTTCATAGGCTCCCTTGTATGAAAGGGATTATGTTAAAACCACTTCCAAAACATCTTGACTTACCAAACCCTTGGGAAAGGCACATCAACGTGTCTCCAATTTGGGTTTGTATATTTATAGTTATAGATCTCCCATATTTGTTTTTCAATGAGTTCAGGATTCATGGACTGTTTGTGGGTTTCTATATATACAGTCATATGGAACTGTATCCTAAGAATAGTGCTTGGGATCTCTCAGTTTGAAGGACTGGGGTTTAGTACATTCCCGTACCTTATCATATTTAAAACATACAACCTCAGGTCCCTAGTAGGAAAGGTATGATTCACAAATACTTGTTCTTTTAAACAAAGAAAACGTCTCCCTCCCCTACCCTATCCAATTTTAGGGAAACCCTCCTTGAGTATGACCCTTGCCTTCTAGGTCAAGTCCAATTATCATCACCTTTCATTCAATATTGAAAGGTTTATTTCTTCATGCCCTCACCCACCATCGCTACCATAGTCATGTCCTCTTCCACCATGAGAGAAAGAGAAATGTGTATTCCTTTGTTGAGTATTTCATATCCTCTTGTTTCTCACACCGATTATAACTCCTGTGGGATTAGATATTAGTGATGATCACATATTTTTCACAAACACCTCATTGAATGAACTAATAGAACTCTGATTCCCATGAAAACTAAGATACATAGGATTCCTTTCTAAGTCCTGAGCTCTATCTCATTTCTTCCATAAATGGGAATCCTACATAGGATGTAGCCCCAAATTAAACCCAAAAATCACCAGGGAATCCCATTTAGGAGTAATCCTCAACCGATTTCTATTAAATGATCAAGCACCCATACAATACTCCTTGAACTATGTGGGATTTCATTCTCATCCAAATGAGATACATAGCAAGCCTCCCTAAGGTTTAAACCCAACTATCTAAATCAACCCTATACTTTCTGAGCCACATTCCCAGAAGGTTCTAATTCAACATGGAAATTCATATCCCTTCCAGGTTCCATGAGAAACATAGTTGTATGTCCCACACCAAGCTTTGACTAAGAACCTTCTTCTTATATGTCCTTACAACATGACATTAAATTGTACGGTTAGGTCTTTATCACATAACCTTAAAAGGTATGTTGTGTCTCACTAAAAGGAATTGAACTATTAGGGTCCTGATTTATTTCACAAGGATACGTAGGTAGCACATTTATGGTTAAGATCCCAAAATCAAAAAAAAAATACTTTTGACCCCATGGAAGACAGTAAATTCCAGTGTTCCCCACTGAGTGGATTAGAAACCAATATCATCATATCAACAAATAAATGAAAATATAAATACTGTATGGAAGGATACCATTGATGTAAAACCTTGAAAAAATATGGATATATTAATTAACGATGAACCTAAAATACATACAAATGACTCTAAATTTTACATATGATAATAATTGATTGGAAATTACAAGGAAAACATACGTTATATTTTTTGAATTAATAAGGATTCATGAAAATATCTCAAATCTATTAGAGAGTCTCAGAATAGGAAATAATTTCCCCCAAAAAGGGTGTGATGAGTTTGATCTTCCATCCTCTTAGCTAATGTATGTTCTTAAGTATCATAGGTCTAATCCAAATTAATTAATACCTTTGGAATGTAGGTCCCTTTGGATAAAGAACCATTAAATATTTCTGGTTCCAAAAATAAATCCAATAGATACCACCTGAATGTAGTGATTCCTAACCTGAACACACGTCCTGGTAGGAGACAAAATAATGGTGTGATTACTACCCCATGAATGGGTTTTAAAATACTATTTTAGGGAAATTATGTGGTTTATAGAATCATGTTGTGTTCCTTAAATAAATATAATTTTGAATGATACATTATCCATTTTGAAAGTGGTTTTCATCTCAACCTTCCTTATTTGAGATAAATGTTTTATTGATAAACCAATATTCATTTACATGTTTTATATAATTACTCTTTAGGTATAATAACACAATTATTTTTATACACAAGGAATTTTATGTTCCTTCTTTTTTCTTTTAAAAAAAATTATTTTGGGGATTATAAGGCTATAAAGGGGCAATTATTTAGAAATACTGGTTTAATGTTTTCAAGGATTTTTGAACAAACTATTCTTCCTTGTTCATTATATTATTTCAATAATATTATTTACTAAACATAAATGATATCTTAATGTTATTTTCCATGACCTTTTATATTTTTAAAAATGTTTAAAAGGAAATTTTATAACATTTTATGAATGTGTCACATTTTTCTCTCATTTCAATAGTATGAAATGGATTTATTTTTAACATATAAGATATCAAGTTATATTCCCACCATTAATTCCATCATTATCTTTTCTGTTTCCTTTTTAAGTTTATATGTACATTTTAAAAAGAAAATACTTTTCACAATATTTTCTATATTATTTTGTAGGGCACCGAATGAAAAAGAAATTTTCTATTATTTTAAAAGATATGTTTTAAATATTTTGTTAATGATATTTTCTTTTATGTAAATATCCATTAATTATTCCCCTTTTTCATTTGTAATATTATAATATAATACTATATAATTCCTTTTTCCGTATAGCTTATGATGTTTTTAATGATATTGACATGAAACCAAATTCAGTTCCATATGTAAATCAAGTTCTAAAGGAATAAAATATATTTTTTAATGATTGATAATGAAAAATCAAGATTTGATATATTTATTCTTATATGGTAATATGAAATTATTGATGATGATGAGGGATCACAATATATATTATACATGGTGTGAGACCAATATGACTTATATGATAGGTGGTACTGATATAACTATTTAATTCAAAGGATTGTTTTCCATTGGGGGGCAATCTAAGGAATATTTTCTTATAAATTTAATAGGGATGTAATTATTATATAAAAAAGTGAGAAAAACTTATGAAGATAATGTTACAATATGGAAACACATTTTCAAGATTCCTTATATTCATTTTTAATAGTTTCATGAATAATAATTGACATTAAAAGGCTCATGATTGTTGATTCAAATGACTTTAGCCATTATAAAATATTCTTTACATGTCTCATGTTTAATTTTGTTGTTATTTATGGGTAAGAATTATAATATATTAATTTCTTGAACCTTAATTTTCTTTATATTAACCTTATCCTCATCTTGTGCTCACTAACATCATAAAAGTTTTAATTCTTATGTTTACAATTATAGAGAGGTTTCTCTCAACCTTCATATGTTTTCCATTTAAAAAAGTTATGAATAATTATTTTAAATTAATTTTTTCAAACAAGTGTTAATGAATGAATAATTTGAAAAGTAATATGAACGAAATTTTAAAAATAATAATGAATGGGTATAGTAGAAACAACGATCACTGGAAGACATAGATATTGATATGTAAGAGTATTTTCTATTTCCATATAAATATAATCCTAAATTGTTTTTAGGTATATAAGTGAAATGATTTTAATTTTTATATCTTATTTTTTGTGAAGAAAATTTTGGTTCATGTTTATTTTTATTAAATCCAAAAATGTAATGATTATGTGTTTTTCATTAGAACTGAGAGTGTGCGATTAGGGATGTTTTAGGTATATTCATAACACATGAACCTAATAATTTCAACATGAACAATGTGAGATTATATTTCATTTTAAAATGATACATGTGGATGCACTATGAGGTTCAAACCCAATAATAAAAACCATACATTAACTAAGATATGTTATCTATAAAACAATATCCTCACTATTCTATGTTACCTGTGATCTGCAAAACATTTATTTATTGAACAATATTATATATAAAACATATAATAAATTATAATTGGGGCCATATTTCCCATTTGGCTTTCATATTTTCTTCTATATAATTACCAATAGGAAATATGTAATAAAAAGTTCTTTTAACATATAAGACCCTTGATAATAATTCTTATGCACCATTCTCCTAAATGTCCGATATATATGAATTTAACCGTCATGGAAGTGTTCTAAGATGAATGGTGAAAAAAGGAAATTTGTCCTCTTTACATGATTATTTATTATGAAATATATCCCATTATGTGGCACCAAACTACATTGGTCCATATAACCTTTATAAAGATATGTAGTAACCCTCTATCACAGGAACAATACTAACTCCCTAACACGAACAACCTCCATATATAAAAATAAATTCTACAGTTCCAAGATATGAATATTTAAATAATTTCATAATATACTAAACATATTATTAAATACATCTTATAATATATTTATATATATATTTTCACACCAATGCATGGTTTTTATCGACTAACTAGCATGGTATAAAAAGTCATGTGATGGGATTTAAGAAGAATTCTCGAATATATAAAAAATATTTAAGAGATTTCATAAGTGATAAATAATTTCCTCATATTGTGTGTCATGAGCCTATCCATTAATCAACTTGAACAATGAAAATTTGAAGTATTGTTTCGAAAAGGTACAATGACCTCCATTCCCTAAAAACAACATATGTGTTTTTTGAAAAACAAGCATATATTGTCTGACACATTTGAAACTAAGTGATTAACAAGTTAAAAATCCTTTTTCAATAAAACATATTGATATATAATAATATATACTAATTAATGACTTTTTTAATTTTATTTACCAATCCTTGAACAAGATGGTATTTTCAAAACCTTTCAATAACCACACTCAATCTATAATAATGTTATCATATTTCTCATCATTAGTTATCATGATACTAGGATAGAGAGGTTATGATCAAGGAAATACCCAAAATACTTAGAAAATAATTAACCAAATGTATGCCTTAACGGCTCTGATTTTATTGATCTTATCATAAAGAAAGATATCTCCATATCGCATTTCATATGACATAGGTTTTTAGGGCACTAAGGATGGAGTACCACAAAAAAGGTTCAATTATTACTATAGAGGTAGCACAAGACGGCCTCTATATGGAAAAACCCCATTGTCAATCCCACCCAAGGAGAAACTCCATAAATATGGTTCAATAACAACAACTTTAAACCCATTTTGGTGATTTTCCATAGGGATAAGAAACACATGTATCCCATATTAGATGGAGGTAGAATATGATAAAAATAATTTCTTTATAAATATATAAAAATCCATTAAGGTGGTATCCTACCAATCACCATTATAAATAGCACTGTGTGACCCCAAATTCTCTGGATTCCTTATAGAGAGTAACTCATGAAGCACACACCCTCATCCCCCAAACTAGGGAGAAAAGAAGTTCTTACTAATGGTGGAAAATCACTAAGGATTGGGATATAGAATATGAATTATCTACAATATATTATGTCTTTTAGCAAATATTGAATTTAAATAAATGTATAGATAAATATAATATCCATGATTTCTCTAAGAATGAAAAAATTACATTCTCATGTCCATATCACACATCCAAATGTTACAGTATATCATGGAATAAAGTGAACATCTGTAAACATATTATAGAAGCCACCAAGTTGAGGACTATACTATTGATCTTGACAATATTTAATGATCTAAATGGTACATATCCTCAGTTACCCAAGAGATTTCTCATATTATCTCCCCCACATTAGTATATTAGAATAATATCCTGATGAGGAATAATGATTAATGGTGGGATTATATTTATTCTTCTACTGGAATTCTTAGAAATATACCTACAGTCACTTTAGGTATCTTTGAAATCCCTTCCACTACTATAATAACTATGAAATATTTTTTAAAGATATGTCCTTTATCCCACTCAAGTGATAATACATTTCAGTAACAAGATGAGGTTAGAATATTATTCATTATCAGGCATATGATGGTTTCCCATATATTCTAGCTACACCAATTGAGGAGCCATATTATTTTAACGCCCCCTAGAATACTATTAAAAGTATTAATAATTATTGAATATCAATATTTGGATCATATCAATATATAATCTAGTCCATGCGAAGCCAACTTCCATATTCTGAAAGCTATCCATGGAATCCACTAGAATAGTCTGATGAAATGTAAGAGGTCTCCTAGTGTAATTTCTATACATATGTGTTGTTCCAACAAAGTTAAAATTATGATTAACATTCTAACCTCAGTTTACCATCCACTAGGATCCAAAATGACTTTTCAATAGAATCTATCATATAGGAGTTGGATTATATAGCATCATTAACAAGAGATGAAATTCTGGATTCTGTTAAGTATTATATATAGACAGAAGATTTTAAAAAAATCATCATTAATTAGGAAAATAAATCTTATCCACAGAGGTCGTACATCCTTTACAGATATTTGTTTCTCTATACGAATACCCCATAAAACTAGTAATAGTGTTCCTCCCAGTAGTAACCCAATGAATAAACATAGAGGAACTCCCCATGGTGAATGCTGTAGATGTTATCCCCACACTATAGAGATCCATTTGAAAGATGTTCATACACTTGATGATCGATATGTACCTATTAACCATGGAGGTCATACCAATTGTGATAATTGTGAAGTCCATATTCATAATTATAACCCATTTTAACACAACGGTTCATCCTATGTCAAAAATAAACCATCAATTCTATCATATAAATAGAAACAAAAAAAATCATGCCAGATATACGAGGTGACTCATCACTAGATAGTGCCACAAAATCCCATCAAAAGGATAACATAGGTTGAATGTCCACATTTTCACCACCACATGATTTCATACACTTAAATAAAACCAAGGAGGTTCTAAATAGTCTGAGTACACATGAAAATATGGCAACAAAATGACCTAAATAATCAAATCTTATTGTGGAACTCATCTCTAATGATGATGAACAGGACATAGAAATGTGAAAATACATAACTAAAAATCATTTTTTGAAATGTTAAATCCCATATCACTTCATGAAATTATATTCCAGCATCATTAGAAGAAGAATAAATGCATTTTAAATATTATAAGAAATGAGAAACTCTCCATATCCTCTACACAAATAATCTAACTTATGTGGAATAGACTAATGAAACTGTGGTGATAAGATATGGTTGTCTCTCATTTGAATTCATTGCATTTTTAGTGGATCAAGAACATATTTTGGCAAAGAAATGATAGAGTATACACTATAATATTCCTATTAGCGTAAAGGTTATTGACCAATTAATCATTAGGGCCCCACCTGTTGTAAATATTCATGGGTGAGGAGAGTATGGAGAGGTAAATTTTACACTACCTACTAGTGAACATATTCCCCCATTAAAGATCATACAATATCATATATATTTGTTATGTTTCCTGACAATAATTTTCATATAAATGCTTGTCTATCGAGTTGAATCTGGTCATATTTAGGGACATGTAGTTGCACAATGTGCAAGAGTGTTCCATTAATATAATCATGCCTTAATAAAATATAAAATTCAAGTAAGAATCCTGTTTGCTTCAAAAAAATACACAACCATATATAAGAATAATTTATAATGGAGTTCTCACTCCATAAAGGCATTGCATCAGTCTATATAAGGACCAGGCCTTAAAACATTACAAAATATTTAATTAAATGATTAATTCACATTGTAGATATTTTCAGGTTTAGAGTTTTAGAGAACTAAGACATAATTATTACATTTCAAAAGATTACAAAGTAAACACTTATACTCAGTTTATATTTTTTCATAAAATAATAACTGTTGAAAAAAAAAGAGTTATGTATAGTTCCATGTTTTAGACAGCATGACTTTTCCTTGATCCCATCCTTTACACTATTCAACTTTAAGTCCTGTGAAAAACATTTCAAAACATGGGATGAGCATAAAAAGCGCAGTAAAGGTTATAAAACAAAGAAACAAAACATTATTTCATAAATATATATAAAGCATAAAATCTTTTACTTACTGTAGATTCCGAAAAAGTCCGTAACTCTTAAAGGAAGTTTCTAAATTACGAAGTGACGTAATTTTTCGGACTCAAAGGTCCGGTTTGGAGGACCAGGAATGGGTGCACGAAATTAAAGGGTACTCGTGTGAAAAAATTTGGTTGGCAAGAAGAACTCCCGGGATTCGTGAAAAAGAGCTGGCGTGGGGGGCAATTTTGCGCGCCCGGTTCTGCACAACGAGGCCTTGTGCACCAATTGGTCCCGGAGTGGAATATTTCATGTGCCGCCCTGATTCCACGACGGCGGATGCCTATAGATAGAAGGCGACCACAACCAGTTCGGTATTGAGGAATTTGGACCAGCTCCCGTACGTGCAATTCGAACTCCCGCATGCTTAATATGACTTCCAGGAATTACACCTTTTCGTGAAACCTCTCCCCGAAGTTCACCTTTACGTGCAACCCCACTGGCTTAAGTGAATTTTCCAACTCCTCTGGGTTCTTCATTTACACGCAATCTGTTCCCCTTATGCGCAATCCCCTGCCATGGTGTGCAATTCCTTCCAAATTACGCACAACTCCTTTTTTAGGTTTTACCATACCTTAGGGATCGACCAGTACCCCCACGCGCAATCCAAGCCCTTTGCATGCAATCCCCCTAGCTGCACGCAATCCTTCCACCCCAATTCTGTTCCATCCTGGTGTTTCGCACAAAAACCTTCTCTTTGCATGCAAAACCCAGGACCCCTCACCTTGATGCCCCCCCCGGGTACCTCTCTACACCGGCACCCGATGTCTTCCATATCGGGCATGCACGCCAGGTGTTGTTTTCCCGTACATCCTTCTAGGCTCGTACGAAGTAAGCTCATGGTCTGTTGGGTCGTGTTTCCATTTGCATTTATTTGCCTCAAGCTTCTTCTCATAGGCACGGTAACTGTTATTGCTTCTTCATATAGACACACTAACATGGACCCCTTGATGGTTTTCCCTGTGGCCCCACTTCACTATGACCATACTGATTCCCTCCCTTTCACAAGGGGTAGAGGGTGTTGGGCATGTAAGTCCTAGGGGTGTGGAGCGAACCCACCTCGTCCGAGCTATAGAACGTTAAACTGCCAAGCACCTTGTCCTCAACACATGACGTTAAACTATGATCCAACCCCATGCCCAGCACGCAGGGTCGCCCCCATCTCGTACATTCTTTACACCGCTCTTCTCCATGGGAATGGAATCTTCCTCACATGGAATGAGATCCTCCCTATTGTAGTGGCATTTTTTCAATGGGGGAAGGGATGCCTCTGAGCGTAAGCCCCTAGACTCTCTTGCGAAGGCTTGCACCCATGCACCTTCGTACTTCCCCACTGCCAAAGACGGTGGAGGGCGTGATAGGGAACGAGGCATCTCCTCTATCCTATCCCAAATCCCTCTCCCTCTATGCTTTGTTGCACCACGGGCCTCCATCCTAGAGTATGTCCCGACAATAAGAGCTGCTAACCACGCATAAGCCCCTGTTTCCTCTTTGGGCCGCTCAAGATGTAAGCCCCTCTCCACTTCTCATGGACGCACCCTTCACGACGTGATCCTCCAGTCCCAGCCGCCTCTTGTTTCTCACACTGAGCACAACTCACGTGGGATTAGAGCAAGCATCGACTATGTAATTCTCTTTTGGCCGCCTTAGAGCATAAGCCCCATTACATCGAACTACAGGGATTTGATCCGTGCTAACGCATGGTACGTAGGAAGCCTCCATGAGGTTCAATCCCACCACCCGTTCGTTCCGACTTCTTCACGTCGGTTCGCCACCACTTTGGGGCTCCTCAGAGCATAAGCCCCAAATTGATCTTCTCGCATGACGTTAAACTGTATTCCCTCATCCCAAATGACGTTAAATTGTATCCCGTCCCACACAACATTAAACTGTATGCCCCAAACTATGTGGAAAATGATCTATGCTAATGCATTGTACACAGGAAGCCTCCACGAGGTTCAAGCCCACCACTCAGTTATTCCGACCCCTCCGCATCAGTTCATATCCACCATTATGGGCCGCCTTAGAGCGTAAGCACCATACCCACCATTATGGTCCACCTTAGAGCTTAAGCCCCATATCCACCATTATGGGCCGCCTCAGAGCATAAGCCCCATATCCAACACTCACGTCTCATCCTGACATGTCCCTCGAGCCCATGTGTCTTGGGAAGCTCATACCCTAGCTCGATGGTCTTACTTCCCCCAGGCTCCAATCTATGTGTTCATTCTCATGGGTGGCCTCTTTAGGTGTCCCACCATATCACCGAACTATGCGAACTTTGATTCCCTACCATGGGGATACGTAGGAAGCCTCCATGAGGTTCAAGCCCCTCTTCACCCCATCACCCATCCTGGTCCTTAACCGGGCCGCCACATCCCGGTGGGATCATGCCACCTCATTCCACTCCATAGTATCCGGGAAGCCGCCCATGTGATAGCCCCAATATCGGTGTTCCCTCTAGGGGGTCCTTCAATCTGATCCACTCTCAGGGTTCCGATTGGTCTGATCCATCTCCGCAAGACGTTAAACTCGCGGCCTACCCTGTGTTAAACATGGAAAGCTGTGGAAAACCTCAGATGGAACACAATTCCCCACGTTCAATCCGGGATGCCTTGGGCTTACGCACCCTCAAGAAGCCCTATAATAAGGGAATGAAGACAGACATGCCAATCCCCCAGCATCAAGACATGCCAAAGAAACCCCAGCGTGACCATTCTCCTCACCAAAGGTTGCTTCCCTGACCAGACCCCTTGGAGCATCTAGACGGAAGCATCATAATTAACTAGTGTCCATGAAGATATGGAACTGGGAATGAGGTTCATAAATACGTCTTAAATCTAAGAGGGAGACCTGGAATAGGTGATGAGCTCTGAGGAGGAATCCACAGAAGGAAGAACCGACATCCCATCATCCCAGTTTCGATCAAGGAGCAGAATTCCCTGAATAAGGCGCGAATGCCACCCGCATTTGGAAAGCGGGAATGCGGGGCAACAAGCCACATGTCGTCCCCCATGTGATGGATGCACGCACACCACGGTGGAAAGCGTCGTAAACAAAAAATGGTGAACACGACATGATCCTCTTCTCCGCAATATGAAGACTGGTAGCGTTCTGGGTATCAGAGGATTAGCATGTCACCAGGTCCGGGCACCTAGCACCGAGATGTGAAACCCACTAGGGGTTGAGGCAGTTAGGATGTTGAGCACTCCGTTCTACGACATCGTCAGCCTGGATCCCTCCTACCGACCACCAAAGACGGAATGGCGTCGGGCTATTGGTTGTCGATTTATTTTTTCTATTAGCACTAATGGGTTCATCTCCCCAATTCCAGGAATCAGATCGCTGCATCCGGAGCACGATCTCCACCTTACCACCAACGCAGGGGCAGGGGCATTACTAACACGGCCACCCCGTGCGGTCCCGCCTTTTCCACAGCTGCTCAGACTCCGATCGCCGTAACTTCTGGGTGCTCACGCCCCCAATCCCCATCAGAGATCATCCAGCGAAGGATGATCAATGACCTGGTTCAGAGGTGCGAGGAGGAAAGGGTCATCCCAACCCAAGACATGGACCATTTGGATCTAGAGGCAGCTGCGCCTCACTGCCATCGCCGCCCCTGGGGGCCGCACCGAGATCCATCGCTCCCGACTCTGACGTTCAACCGCTTCGGGAGTTTATCCCTGGAGTGCCTTGATACCTCCCTTCCCAATGTCGATGAGGTATGAGATGCCTCGGTTCGCCCGATCAGAGACCCATTTCAGGGGTCCATGGAAAGGGCCCCCACCAGGCTGCATCGACGCCACCGCCCGACTCCCTGAGCCGAGGAGTAGGCAATCTCTTTGCCCGCACCACCGGCTCCAACCCATTTGACCCGACGCTAGTGTCAGGCATGAGCGTAAGAGAATGCCCAACCTGGGGCACCAACATCAGCAACCATTGTGGATCGAGCCATTGCTGGACCCTATTATCAGACCCCCGCACACGCTGAGGAGTGTTAGTTATATGCCCGACCCAGATCGAGGCCCCGACCGCCCCTCAGGCATGTTGGGTCGACTCTCTCGGTCGTTGGCATAGGCAATGGTCATCGTGGAACAATTCACGTTAGTGCCATCCAGCGTGAAGGCCCACTCCGCGCCACCGATCTGGGAAGCAGAAGGCTTCCCCGTGATAGCTATACTCTGGGTATGGCTCTCTCTGGCGCTCACTGTACTGGGTACAGGGTTAATTCCCCTACCATTTCTCGCGGGTATGGAGCCGTTACATGTCTGGTCACTCACCCACATGGAGGTCCTCACCACGTCTCTTTCGACATCTGTCCCGGGGATTCTCGCACCCCGGACTTCAGTACTCTCTTCCCCACCACTATTGAGGCCAAAGGACTCCATGATGGAGATCATCCATTCCCCGAGGAGCCACCCAGGGGAAGGAAGGTGGGACGTCGTCGCCGCACGAGAAATGCCAGGGAAGGCCGGATGGAAATCAGACCAGTCCGTTTCTCAGACTCCGGGGCCGAGTATGAATCGAAGTTGGAGCCCTCCCTCTGGTCCAATGAGTCAAGAGAAGGGATAGGGACATCGAGCATCAACCTCGTACTCCCTGAATGTGAGATCCATATGATTCACGCCTCCCTATGAATGTATATCCAGGAGGACAAGGACTTGGCGTACCCCTAGGGATCAAACCTACAGTTACCATTGGCCTCTCCAGAAGAACCTTCCACCTCTATCAGAGAGGGTGGAGAACTTTTCTGGGGACCAATGGAAGAGTCGCGACAGGACGCACCCTCGGCAAGCACCGACACTGTGACAGGAGGCATGTTCGCCAGCCCATCCTATCATGATGTGGCATCCAGGACACTGCAACCCTTGGAGGACGACTTAGGATTCAGTGACCAATCGGCATGCTCGTCGTATTCTCTGCCGGCCAGCCCACAGGCCCAGGGGCCTGCCTCGGCACCGCTGCCAGTTCCCCGACCATTCTCGGTTGATGAGAAGGGGCTGCAAGGGCCAGATCCCGAACTAGAGTCATGGAGCTTCTGGACCATCCTCACACCAGGCCACTTCCCTGAGAAGTTTTGGCCGGTCGCAGGATCAGATTTTTATATACCAGAATCGCTCACCCTGAGAGAGTTTGAATGATTCCGTCGGACTCTACTGGAAACTCACTCTCGTATTCACCATTAGAAAGCGCCTTATCTCGGGAGACAAGCACATCTCGAGGATATAGGCGAGCAATGCCGTCAGGTCGACCTAGCCGCGTTCCCTGCAGTTCGGCACCCCGAGTCACTTGGCCACCACTGGGCCCTCCAACTACAATGCGTCTAGAGTTTTCAAATACTCCACAAGGTTATCGATGAGGCCACCCCCCATGTGCATGTCTGTGGATGGGGGCATCACACTACCCATCTTTTCAGTGCGATTCGCCGACAGCCCGACTCACTGGGTGGCTCTGAGGGAATACCTCCAAGGGTAGTGGCGGTTAACATGGCCGACCTTTCGGGAAGGGAAACGGTGTGGAAAATCTTGATGGGGACTCACCCCCTGAGGACATGGCACTAATGGACCCATCAGAGAGGATTACTCACCAACAGAGGAACCTCCTGGGCCTCCCCACGCCCACTAAAGCATTAACACTGAGCCGAAACATCGGCATGGGTAAAGAGCATGTTGGGGATGTCAAGCTCGCCGACCCATCTACCTCAGTATAGAAGGCATAGGAAGATATCGAGAAGGCCACACTGCGCCAACAGCTTGCTGAGAAGAAGAGGCTTGTTGATGAGCTTATGGACGAACGCATTGCAGACCGGCAGCCCTACTGCGGTGATTCTAGGCTAGGACAACAGGAGCAGGAGAAACTACCCCTTAATAAGATTCTCCTGTGAAACCGTGATCATTACATGTTAGACATCATAGGAGAGGCTGGAGCTCATGGAAATAGGGAGCGTTACATTTCCACGAACCCTCCTGAGCGGCGTGATCACCCAAGGGACCCCACTCGGTTTCCTCCCGCTGCCCCAAGAGTCACTTTGCCAGCCGCCCCATGAGCTGCTGAGCTTGACTACCGAATTGAAGAGCCCGACAATGAGATTGTGGTTCAGGATCAATGCCAGGACATGAAACCACATCCATAAGATCCAATGGCGGCAATCGTCGCCCGCTTAGTGGCACTGGAAACTCGGCAGGTGGTAATCCCACCAGACAACAAGCCATACCAGCATGGGTGGATGATATGCCGGCCCCGCTGGGATTTGGGAACCCCACTTTCGCCCCCTTTAATGGGACCGGAGACTCGCCACAACACCTGGACCACATCAACTCGAGGTGCAGGCCTATGTTAGGGACTCCGGCGAAGCAGGACGCCACCAAGCTCTGTTCCTTCGTTCAGACATTATAAGGACCAGCATTCGTCTGGTACAGCCAGCTCCCTGTCGGATATGTGACAAGCTGGGAGGACCTTCATAGGAAATTCCTCTACCAGCTTAGTTCCACAACCCAGAAGACGAAAATCGCAGAACTCTTCAGGTGCAAACAAAGGCTCGACGAGTGAGTCGCGGAATTCGTCGCCCGTTGGAAGGGGATCACGTAATCCCTTGACATGCCACTGACTCAGGAGAAATTGTTGAACATTTGTGTAGGGAGCATCAAGGAAGATATGGTTCCTTATCAAATCACTCAGAATTACACCAAAGGGTTCCGAGAATTATCAGAAAAGGCTCAGCGCCTCGAAGAAGCCCTGCACCAGGCCAGCCAGACGTGCCCGCTGCTTCCTGTAATCTCTGCAAAGAGATTTGCCAGAGCCGAGCCCACTGCTGTGGTCCAGATAGAGGCCCCTAGGCAGCTTGAGTTTCTCCCAGTAGGGCCAGCTCCACAGCCCCATAGAGGTCCACCCCCACGGGCACAGCCTCTGGCCCAATAGCGACCGCCTCAAAATCGGCAAGCGCCTCCGCGTAACGCACCGCCACCACCTAGGCGAGATAATCAGGTTCCGTCTCCTTGGCATGCTCCTCCTACCCCTCATCAGGGCCAGTCTCCTAGAGCCCCCTTTCCAGATAGAAGGAATCAGACCTACTCATTTGATGAGGCCGAGGTCCCTGGTTACTTCCGTAGTGCCTTGGAGTAGAGAATAGTGCGACTGCCTGAGTGTCGGAAGCCGGAAGAGGCACATCTCACTGATCACCCCAACTACTGCCCTTATCACCAGACACTGGGGCACAATATACAGTGATGCTACATATTCAAAGACTGGATTCAAGACTATATTGACAGTAATATAGTCAGGTTGGTCCTAGCCCCGGTGCAAGTAGCAGGTGTATTTGTGAGACCAGAGGACGCTAGCGGCGACGAGGATGAATGACAGCGGGTTTCCGACCGTAGGTGCCAGAAGTATTACAACTAGATGGCTCGCAAGATGGTCACCTGCGCCCATGGTGTCATCTGTGATCGCCTGAATCATCCAAAGCCCTCAGAATCTGTGAGCGCTACCTCGGCATCGTCGTCCCAGCCTACCTCTTCCCAGAAGAGAAAGCGGTGGTGCAAGAAGAAAGAACACGCCCTGCCAATGTCATCATCATCCCGCACTCTTGGCGATTTTATGCCCCCAGAAATAGGGATCCCTCCGAGACTCCGTCCCGTAGTGGATGACTCCTCGAGTGATAGTCCGGGGTACGCTTCTGTTAACACCGTAGAGTTGGTAAATCCCTTTTTAACTCCCGATGATGAGGAACGCCAGGTGGACCATCCCAATGTCCCCAGCTGTAGCCAATGTCGGAAGAGCTGTGACTATGTGAATTGCCGGGGCACGACAGCTGGAACCTCTAGCTAGGCCGTGCATTCCATTGAGACCAGGCCGTAGGCCCAGTACATAGCTCAGCACCCGTGGCCCCTTCATCCGGTGTCGACAGGTTCGCCTCTACCACCGTTTGTGTTGCTGGATCAGGCAGAACCACCTTGACCGTGCCGCGACCAGCTCTTCCCTGCCACCAGTCGACCCCAGACTTCCATTCCTAATCTCTAGGCTTCGACTAGTGAACAATGAGACATGCCTACTACCAGTCAGTAACCAGTCCAGTCGGTGGATCCCATCATGCCTCCAATCGCAGAGCGGCCTCTTGTAAGAAGAAGCTCACGATTGGCCCAAAAGTATGATGTCCTGAAGCACCTGGTCGGTATTCTCGAAAGGATTTATATCCTTGAGGCTCTTCTCTTGTCATCTGAAATGTTTGAGGCACTCACCGAGGCCCTAAGGATCCCCCTCCAGTTTGAGATGGAGGTAGAAGTGGCAGAAGCCTTCCACTCTGAGGCAATTAAAAATGCCGAGTGTCAGGAGGTTCTCTCATTCTATGTTGAAGATGAAGACCCTCCTATATAGGGGCACATTCGCCCACTGTACGTCACTGGCCAGTTCAATGGCATGGAAGTATGCCACTTTCATGTTGACACGGGTTCCAAGATTTACCTAATACCGACTCAGACACTACGAAAGTTGGGGTTGTCTGTGGATGATTTAACTCCCTCCGACCTCAGGATCCAGGGGTACGATAGGACCGAGAAAACTCTACTCGACAAGATTCTCTTGAAGACCCAGTTCAGTTGCCTAATTGCCAGAACCTAATTCATGGTTGTCTTTTAGGACACCGCCTACAATGCGTTGATGGGCAGGCTGTGGCTCCACCTTCACGCAAAGGTCCCCTCATCGTATCACCAGTGCCTCAAATAATCCCTTAATGGTCTAGTGGGTGTTCTCCATGGCGATGCATCTCATTTTGACTCTTGCGAAGCCAGTTATTTGGATGGAGAATACTACAAGAGAAAGGATAAGAAGGTTCTGGAAGGTGAGGTCGAGCTCTCTGCTCTTCCAAGTGATACCTGGGCAGGTTTGGATGACGCTTATGTCTTCCAAATCCATATGTTGGAGGCCACAACCCCCGACATGGGGTAGTGCTTTGTTGTTTTGGGTACTAGAGGAAGGCATATTTCCATGTCCAAGCAGCATCAGGAAATCACCTCGTACTCCTTCACCAACCAGGCTTAGGTGATCCTCGAGCCTCCTACCCCAGTACAATATCGGTACGTCAGGCTCATGGCAATGGTGATATGTCAAACATGTCTCTTACACCGGGATGGAATTAACTGGCTCAAGCCGGTGCACCACAACTGCCTTGATGTCGTAATGTGTGGCCCCTTGGGCCGGAGACCAGATGGGATTGGATCAACCGCCTTTGTCACCATGGTCTTCGTAGTGCATGAGTTTCCTGATATGATGACCACTGCCACCCAAGCTGGCACCAGCTTCCCATCAGGGTCTGGTGGCCCCGAAGCAGCTCCCCCGGTGGATGATCCCTCTACAAGTGGAGAGGAGGAAATGGAAGATACCCCCTTCCATTGAGGAGGGCGTCTCCACCATGGTCGACGGGTTAGTGTAGGTGAACATCGGTAGCGACGCAGATGCAAGACCAACATTGGTCAGCGCTGCTATGCCCCTGAGGAGCGGAAACAGTATGTATACATTCTTAGACAGCACCGTGATGTGTTCGCTTGGAGTTACGCCGAGATGGCAGGATTAGATCCTTAGGTAGCCATCCACTGACTTGGCCTTCCGGAAAACCATTGCGGGTTCAAACAGCCTCCCAGAAAGATGCACCCCTCTCACGATGCCCTGGTTGAGGCCAAAGTTGATAAGCTCATCAAATCAAACTTCTTCAAAGATTTTCAGTACCCCATGTGGCTATCCAAAATTGTGCCATTTAGGAAGAAGAACGGACAGATCAGGGTCTGTATCGACTTCCGTGATCTCAATCACTACTGTCCGAAGGATGATTTTCTCCCTCTAGTGACAGAGTTGTTGATAAATGCCACGACCGGGTTCCAAGACCTCTTCTCCATGGATGGATATTCCAGGTACAACCAGATCCGGATGGCCCCGGAGGATGAAGAGTTCACTGCTTTCAGATCCCCCAAGGTACATTCTGTTACCAGGTTATGCCATTTGGCCCAAAAAATGCAGGTGCCACCTATCAACGGGCCATGCATCGCAATTCAAGCCAATCCTCGGCACACTGGTGGAATGCTACCTGGACGACCTGGTGGTTAAATCTCTCCAGTTCCAGGGCCATCTCAAAGACCTTGAGAGAGTGTTCGGCTTCCTCCGTTCTCGCCACCTGAAGATGAACCAATTGAAGTGTGCCTTCGGGGACACCTCCAGAAAGTTTCTTGGCTTCGTTGTTAGATAACGGGGCATCAAGATCGACCCAGAGAAGATCAAGGATATCATCCAGATGCCTTCCCCGAGTAATATTAGGGAGCTCAGAGGCCTCTAAGGCTACCTAGAATATATACACCAATTCATTGCGAATATGGCCAGCAATTATAAGACCTTTTCCCGGCTCATGAAGAAAGGCACCACCTACGAGTGGGATGAAGAGTGTCAGATCTCCTTTGAGGCAATCAAGCAGTATCTCATCCAACCTCTGGTCTTGATGCCACACATTTTCGAAAAGCCATTGGTCCTTTACGTGACTTCCTTGGAACGATCCCTCGGCGCACTTCTCGCCCAGAAGAACAACAAGGGAACAGAGGATAGCCTCTACTACCTCAGCCACATGCTCCTTGATACAGAAGTTAGGTGTTCTCCCATCTAGAAGAGATGCATGGCGCTCGTATTTTCCGTACAGAAATTTTGGCACTACTTGAAGCACCACAAGGTACAGCTGGTCTCTCGAGTTGACCTGTTGAAATACATCCTGAACCGACCTATGTTGGCTGGCCGATTGGCGCGCTGGGCGGTGATCCTCCAGCAGTTCGACATCAGGTTCTTACCTCAGAAGGCTATCAAAGGACAGGCGTTGGCAGACTTTTTAGCTGCTCATCCAACCTCCGTGGATCAGCCACTGGATCTAGGCTTTCCTGAGGAGGTAATCCTCTCAGTTGATCATACCATCCCGTGCTAGAAGATGCACTTTGACGGTTCCTCCCAGAGCCCCACTGGTAGAAGCCTCAACGATCTTAGGCTCAACCGAGTGGGCCTGGGTGTCGTCTTCGTCACCTCGAAGCAAGATGCTCGTCCATATTCGTTCCTATTGTCAGAAGGATGCACCAAAAATGATTCGGAATATCACGCCCTCATCACTGGCCTCGAGCTGGCTCTCAAGATTGACGTGCCCCATCTGCATGTGAATGGGGACTCCGAGATGGTCATCAAGTAGGTCAATGGTGACAATGTTGTCAGAAATCTAGAACTCGTGCTATTACTAGAGTTCACTCTCAGTCTAATGTCTATGTTCCCTTCTCGGCTAGAGGTCGTTCATATCCCTCGGTCGCAGAACAATCGGGCATATGCTTTGGCAATCCTGGCCACATCACTTGTAGAGCCCGAATAGGACGACCTGATTATCCATGTGGCACACCGGAGAGTCATCTCTCCTGTCATCCCAGAGTATGATCGTGGCCCACAGGTGAACCATCTCACCGCTGGTGCCCCTACGTCAGGATCCCCAGGGACTTCAGATGTGTTAATCGAAATAGTTCCTGATTGGAGGACACCCTTTGTTGAGTGTCTCCAACACGACAATCTGCCATCGGACCGAGCCGAGCGTGAGAGAATATGCCACCACGCACTGCAGTTTACCCTTCAGAGTTGTCCCAGCTTTGAAAAAGTCCTTTACAGACGCATATTTGATGGTGTTCTCCTCCGTTTCCTTCATTGAGTCAAGATCCCACGCGTCATGCAAGAAGTTCATGCTAGTTCCTGTTGTGCCCACCAGGACGGTTCGAAGTTGTTCAACCAGATTTGGAGGCTGGGGTACTTCTGGGCCTCCATGATCTATGACTGTGTCGAGTTTTCCAAGAGGTGTCATGCGTGCCAAGTTCACTCTACCTTTGTGCATCGGCCACAGGAGCCTCTCCACACTACCAAGTATTCTTGGCCCATCGTAGTCTGGGGGTTGGATGTCGTAGGACCTTACCCGCCGGTAATGGATCGTCAGTGCCGGTTCATTCTAACCGCTACAGATTTCTTTTCCAAGTGGGCAGAGGTGATTCCGCTCAAGGAAGTCAAAGCTCATTCTATCACTGAATTCGTGGGTTCCAATATCATCTATCGATTTGGAGTACCTCACGCTATCCTCAAAGATAACGGAACCAACATCCGAGAATCCGAGCTGATGAAATTGTACGTCAAGTACAAAATTCGCTCTAACCACACCTCCCACTAGCATGTGCAGGCGAATGGACAGATCGAGGCATTTAAAAAACCCCTCTCTAACATTCTGTAAAAAATGGTTGGTCAGAACAAGAAAAGTTGGTCGGACAAGCTCCCCAACGCCCTCTGGGATTACCGGATGATGACTCGTAATTCCACCCAGGTGACTCTGTATTCCCTGGTGTACGGAGCTGAGGCCATCCTGCCCATCGAGATTCAGTTTCCCTCACTGCGCACATCGGTCTATGACCAGCAAGAACCAGATAGAATTTCTGAAATACGCCTAGCTGAATTGGAAGTGCTGGACGAGAATAGACATCGTGCTTTACATAACCTGGAAAGGCATCAGAGCAGGATGGCTTGAGTTTTCAACAAGAAGGTTCACCTCCACTCTTTCCTGTAAGGTGATCTGGTACTGGCCCTCAGGGCGCCAATGATTCCCAGCAGGAAACCACCAAAATTGGAGCCCAAATGGGAGGGGCCTTTCATCATCCATAAGGTCTATCCCAATGGTGCATAATCCCTGGTGACTATAGATGGAGAGCGTGTAAATCCTCCCACCAACACCAAGTTCCTCAAGCAGTACATTTCTTGAGGTCCGAGGGTCCTTCATGACCTTGAACTGCATTTGGTCCTAAATTTGGGCCCCTGGGGTCCCCCATGACCTTAAACTAGATAGCGGTCCCACATGACCTTAAACTACACTGTAACGACCCAATATTTTTGAGTAGTATATTAACTTGCCCTTATTGATTTAATAAGATGTTAATGGTTAATGCCGAAAGGGGAGTTGATGGCTTCATCCAGTAGACTCAACCCTTACAAAGCCCACTTATCAGAGCTTGGGAAGGAGGTAGCATCTGTGGGCTTCGCTTTGGACCAAGCCCAAGACGAGCTCCAGCGTGTCAAGCTTGAACGAAAACGCTTGTAGGAGAAGTTCAAGTTAGTGGAGATTGCTACTAGGGAAATGTTATCTGAGCCTCCCTCAGATTCTCTCACCATAGCACACCTTACACTTAGGTCTTATGCCAGTGTTATAAGGGGCTATGTGATGAGACCCTAGCTTCCTTGTGTAATCCTTTCGGGTGAATAAATTGAGATTTCTTCCTTTAGTGATGTTTGTGAAATTTCAAATGTCTAGATAATTTTAGAATGTATTTTATTGATGAATTTTGAAAAAAGGGATATTTCAAAATATTTATGTAAACCCTAAATAACTAATAATGTGTAATGATTTTCAAAAAATGGTCTTTTACAAAAGTGTTCAGTAAGGAATTTGGAGTCTAATAAGATCAACTTAATTTTTGATGAATAGTAAATTATGAATAGTGATTTTACGCTTAGGATTAGTAATGTGATTAAATGGATTAGTAATTTCACTCAAATAAAGTTTTAATATAATTTAGACACATAGATTAAGTAATGTGATTCAATAAAATGGGTAAATAACGGTTTCATAAATTATTAGTCAAGTATTAGCTTTTTTGGATGAATAGTGTCTTTTAATTAAAAACTTAATTAAAAATAATTAGAAAATTATTTTTAAAAAAATGGCTTTATTTTTGAACTCAGAGCATCGATATTATGTTATGGTAATTTTTGGGGATTTTTCTAAAAAAAATGAATTTTCGGTGAATAGTGTATTTATTTAAAAATAAAATTAAAAATATTTAGAAAATTATTTTTATAAAATGGAGTTCATTTTTGAAATCATAGCATTGATATTTGGTTAATGTGAAATTTTGGGATTTTTCTGAGAAAGTTGAATTTTCAGTGAATAGTAAAAATACAGTTTTAGGGTTTCGATATGTTTGATGACCTCATAACGGTGTAATGATGATGTCATGAGATCTTTTGAGGGTTGGCCGGCCAAGGGTGATGAATTATTGTTTTGGGGGCCCCATGTGGCCTAACTCCATGATAAATGCCAAGGGAGAGCACATGGGTTTGAGAAAAGCACATGTGAGGTGTCCCTTGGCCATTAATGCTTGTCCCCTCACTTTCCCTATAAATACCCACCCTTTCCTCCTTTAGTTTTCACTCCCAACTCTCCCCCAACGAATTTCTGGTCTTCTTACCTTCCAAGGAGTCCTCCCAAGGTGCCCCCAAGCCCTCAAGGTCCAATCCTTTGAGTTTCAAGAGTCACGTTTTAAGGTAAGGGATCTGACCCCTCTCTTTCTTTTCATGTAATCTCTTTTATGTCATTCCTATTATGCTCCATGTTTTTATGTGAGAGGATGTTCTTTTATATTCCTCTTACTGCCCTTTCATGTTTATATGATGAGAGATCCCCTCTTACTCTCATCATTTCGTTTTATGAAAGTTTAAGTGACGCCGTTAGGCTGCTGAATTTTTAAGGGATTCTTTCACCCTTCTCATTTTTCAAGTTCGATTTTCATGTCAAGTCTTTCAAGTTCCTTTTTATTATGTTGGGGTATGATATCTATATCTATCATACTGATCTCTTATGATCATATGATTAGGGACCCTATTTTATCTTGTCAAATCATTTTCTTTTGAAGTTAAGTGACGCCGTAAGGCTGCCGAATTTTCATAAGAGAAATCTAATCTTTTTTTCCTTCCATGTTTTTCATTTCAAATGGTATTTCCCTAAAATTTCATTACCATGTATATATGTCCTTCTTATTCTTTCACCCTACTGTTTTATGGATCATTTATGAGTGGGTGACCCATGTCCCCTCTCATTTCAATGTTTTCTAAAACCCCGAAACTTAGCCGTTATGCTGCAGAATTTTCCCCTCAAAATGCCTCTCTCTTTTCTCAAAAATTATTTTATGTTATAAAGTGAATACTCAAAGCTCTTATCTCTACAAGGGTATTCACATATATATCAAAATGTTCCATTTTAAATTCTGGGATTTACATACATGAGACCCGCTTTCCCTTTCCGTGGGTTTAAAGTGACGTAAAGATCACGTCTTTAAAGCAGTTTTTAAAATGTTATGATTATGAAATGAAACCCATTTATTTTATGCTATATGGGTTATTTATGAAATGTTTGATGATGATATATGTGGATTACATAATAATAAAGGAAAATTTAAGGGTGCGCCCTGATAGCGCTCCAATGCATTGGGTAATGATGTAACCACTAGAGATTACAATTTTCATGATACCTTGGTGAATAACCTTAGTAATTTTCAAATGACACCTTGGGGATGGATCTTGGTGATATGTTCATGATTGTCTATGTTAAATGATGTAGCCACATCTTCAAGTTATGGAAAATGTTGTTTTTATTATGAAATGCCTCATGATTTTCTTTCTCATACCTTAAAGTTCTTTTCATGTCCTTATTGAAGTATATCAAGTTCACATGTAAAATGTTCCTCTTGTTTCCCTTACTGGGCCTTCTGCTCACCCTTTCTTTTGATGTATGTCCCCAGGTTATGAGATGCAGTAATGATCCTAGGATGAACTTAAGGAGAATCCTTTCAAGTGTTTAAGAAGAATGCTTTATATTGTTTTCATGTATTATTTTCCTGGTTTCCAAGACACTAAACCTTAAAGATCCTCAGTTGTGTTTAATGTAATGAAAGTTTATGTTATAAAATAGCGGGATTCCATATACACCCAGTCCTTCATGACCTTAAACTGCACCCGATCCTGCATGACTCTAAACTATATTTTTACCCTACATCTGGGGCCCTTAGTCTGAGTTCTAAAACCTAAAACTAAGACACTTATGGTCTAGCATGACCTTAAACTGCATGCCCGTCCTCACTGTAAGATGTTAAACTGCAAGCTGGTTAGGCATCCCTGACAGAGGCCCAGCCTCAGGCCCCTTGGGTTTCTTGGTCCTCTCAGCCCCAGCTTCACCCAGAGCATGCGGTGCGGTGTAGGATTATGTCCTCATTCACGACGGGTTATCCACCGCGCCGTGCACACTCCCTGGAAGAAATACCTCTTATCGTCCTACATGATGTTAAAGTGTTCTTCTAGAACTATGTGCAGCTTGATTCCTATCCTTGTGGGATATATAAGACCACCTGAATACCTAGATTTCAGGTCCAACCCCATCTCTTAAGAGATCCAATGATCTCCTGGTCACCTCAGTCTTTTGGCTTCTCCCTCCCCACGAGGGGATATAGGTGTTGTACTGGGTTTTTGGCACTATTCCCCCCTCTCTTGGGGATCCTCCATCTTTTGGCCGCTCTCCGAATGAGCCCTTAGACCATTTTTGGTGGTTCACTAATGTGTTCAGGGTGCTCTGGTCTAGGACTTGGAGTGTCAGATTCGACTAAGGCAAGTTTTTTGTCCGCTTTCTAAGCTTCATGCACCCTTTCATCTGGGCCCCCGTTATCTCTCACACCTAGAGGGACCCCCAAGAATGGCTTGGATACAATGCCTAAGGCCTCTCCTACCATCACAGGCCAATGCCCCCAAGGGTTTCAGGCAAAAAATTGATACAAATCACGTGTTGCAAATATGGTCCGCGGTTGATGCTCATTTGTTTCCCCCTAGACTTAGGCTAATGCGACAAGATGCTGTGTTGCAAACATGGTCAGCAGTAATCCTCAATCGTCATGCCGGCTCCTTCGGGCCCTGAATGTTGGTTTCATGATTCACATTATGTTCCACCCCATCATGTCAAGGTGGAATCTAGACACTCCTTTCACTTACCCTCAGTGCACCCCTACACGTTAGACGGACCATGCTGCGTAATGATGTCTCTGGGGGCTCCCACGATCTGAGTTCTAGAGTATGTTCTTGGGTTTTCTCTAAGGATTGTGTGAAACTTGACCCACATCCCCATGGGAAATGAGAAGTCTCCTAGACATTGCATTTCGGGACCAACTTAGCTAGGATCTAGCATCTCCTGCCCCCCTGATTGTTGAACCCTCACCGGCCCCTTTACCCGAGGCTCATCTCTCAGAATCGCACGTGGTGATAGCATGCGATTATGTCCTCACCCACATCGGGTATGCCTCATCGCATCAAGCATGTGCCCCCAGGTCCAAGCCACATGACCTTAAACTATTCTATTTGGTCCCACCACATGACCATAAACTATGATGATATCATCCTGGTCGCATGAAAAAAAACGGCACTGCATTATGGTGACCTCCCCATAGGGGACATAATGTCGGGTATGGGTCAATTACCATACCAT
The DNA here is from genome assembly GCA_963277665.1 of Viscum album. Classification (NCBI taxonomy): domain Eukaryota; kingdom Viridiplantae; phylum Streptophyta; class Magnoliopsida; order Santalales; family Viscaceae; genus Viscum; species Viscum album. Next base: position 521,733,913 of record OY728144.1, read on the forward strand.
TTTTCAATGCCTGCTATGGCTTGATTATCGTGGTGACGCCAGGAATTGATAACATAGGTTGATCGCTCCACAAATTAAAAACCATTCACCTTCAAGGACAAACAAGATATATCAAAGGCCTCTTATTTTGGTGCGAGGGATAGACCCACACGCCTCCATAATTCTTTGCGCAGGTGCCATGTCGTGATGCGCCACACATCAAGAACTACGTATGGCTTGATTCTCATCCTAATGAGATACGTAGGAGTGCCTGGGTACTTCCCCGCAAGCCCATCCCAACTTACGTGTTCGGTCCCTTGGCCTAAACAGTTCTCCAAGGAACGCATGGTAAGCAGGACCCCATCCTCATTCACGTTGGGTTTCTTCAGTCACATTACTATGCGTCTCCTGCCCTTATTACTTGGCCCCTTTGGTCCGAGTTGTAAGACCTAAAACTAAGATCCTTTCGGGGACCTGCATGACCCTAAACTGCATTTTTCCCTTCTTACTAGGCCCTTTTGGTCCGAGTTTTAAGACCTAAAACTAAGATCCTTTTGGGGTCCTGCATGACCCTAAACTGCATTTTTCCCTACATCTGGGCCCCTTTGGTCCGAGTTCTTAGACCTAAAACTAATATCTTTTCAGGGTCCTGCATGACCCTAAACTTCATTTTTTCTTATATCTGGGACCCTTTGGTCCGAGCTCTAAGACCATAAAACTAAGATCTCATAATTAATACACCCTGCTTGATTCCCATCCTTATGGGATATGTAGGGATGCCCATACCTCCTGTCTTTGGGTCGAGCTCGAGTTCAGCTAGTTCATCCCATCGGTCCTGCCTTCATGGCACCAACCCCGGGACTATGTAGCATAGTGCGAGATTATGTCCTCATTCACATCGGGTATTCAATAGCTCCACCACGCGCACCCCATTATAAGGATTATCCCTCGTATTTCATGTCCCCCATGACATTAAAAGGTGCCTTCAGGAACTACATGTGGATTGATTCTCATCCTAATGAGGTACGTAGGAACCCCTGGATATTTTGTCTTGGGTCCAGCCCCAGGGATTACCAAATCCCGTCCCTCCTTACTGTCGACCCCTCGACATGACTTCTTAGGGACTGGTGTAATTGCGACATCTACCTTGAATAAGTTCGAGATACCCCCTAGTGATGGTGGGAAGCGACAGTTCTCTCGCCAGAGAGGTCTTGTCTGAAAATTGGGACGATCCGTGACCAGGTTAATATGTCCACCTAATGCACCTCTGCCACAGTGGAACAATTTTGGGAGTGTTGGAATCTGTTCGAACAAACCACCACTCCACTTTCCACACTTTACATGCCCATTTATTCAGATCCTTATCCTCTTTCATGTTTTAGGGGACCCCCCTAACAGAATGGATGATAGACTTTGGTCCACCTGCTGCCACAATATGGATGATAGACCTTTGGTCCGCCTATTGTGGAAATATGGATGATAGACCTACGGTCCTACTACTATCATGGGCCAATGTCCCGGAAGACTAGTCATGTTTGATGAGACCCCTAACAGTATGGATGATAGAATTTGGTCCGCTTGCTGTGAAAATATGAATGATATACCTTTGGTACGCCTATTGTAGCAATATGGATGATAGACCTACAGTCTGCCTGCTGTCTTGGGCAAACGTTCTGGAAGACTGATCAATGATATTTGAGTTATGCCCCATGTTACGAACATGGTCAGTGGTTAGGCTTCATTTATTGTCCCCATTTCAGGCCAATGCAATATGGATGCTGCGTTTCCACCATGGTTAACAGTTATCCTCCATCGTCGCGCCCCCATAGTGTTCCAAATTCGGGTAACATGATTCAAAATTTTCATCTCCCTATGTTTGGATAGATTTAAATTCCACCATTATTTCCCCACTCGTGTGTTAGAACACATTGAGAAGATGGTATATCAATCGGTCTGAGGTCGTCTCCTCAGAAATCCAGGCTCTATTTAGGAGGCCTGAAGCATGGTTGATTCCCCACATTCTGGGGAAATGATAATACGAGAATCCTTTATTTCTCACATTGGGTCCGACCCACATGAGCTTAGGGGTGATTTGTTATTCATTTCAGGATTATGGTTGAGCATATTAAACCAAAGGTACAGATAAATAGATTAGTCCATACATTGGATCGAAATATTGAGCAGTGAAAGAAAAAAGTTCATGAGATGGACAAAACAGAGCCCTTAAGGATCAGCATGCTGGATGGATCTTTCCAACGCTACTACCCTTTGGCTGGTGGCCTCCAGGACTGCTTCTCGTCATTGAAGACTCTATCTTCATCAGCTTCCACATGGCACAGCTCGCCAACCCTAGCTTGTTCTTGCACCCGCTCGGTTTGAAGTACGGTCATCTGGTGACTCGCCTCCACGAATTGTTCTTGGGCATCAGCCAGTTGGGCCATCAGTTGCTCCATGAGCTCAGAGCACATTGCAATGAAGACCTACTTCTCTGCTGCCTGCCCTTCGAGGCGCTGGACATCCTACTCCACCCTCAGGGATGCTTGGGTGCTTGCCGATCTTTCAAAGACTGGGAAACGTTGGTGCGTCGACTGATCTCGCATATCTTCTCGGCCATGTTATCATGAACTGTCCGATGAAGGCGTTGAGCGTCAGCCCCTCTGGCGCACATGAATTGCAGCCAGGTCTGGAGTGATCCCATCTGCCCCATCCAATCCATCTGAGGCTGCCTGAGAAAGCACTGGATACACTTCCACCCCTTGCACCGGGTCATCCGGCTCTCCTTGGCCGCTTCCGATTCTGAATTGTCTATCTCCTCGGGATCAGTAGGCTGATACGCAGGAAAGGCAGCCAGCAGGTTGGAAGTAGGATCTGCCTCAGGGATGTCTTCAAGAGGAATAAGATCTTCAACGTCCGAGCAACCTTCCTCTCTCTCCTCAATAGCGACGATGCCTCCTTCAGCTTCTGGCCTTGCCCTAATGACAACGTCGCTGATGTCCGCCTCCCCCTGCTCACCAATTGTCGTGGCCGACCCAGTGCGGGAAGTATATTCTAGACGAGGTGGTATGCCCGTCACTGGTCCACTCATGGATGGCCCAGGCTCAGCAGCCTGACGAGACTCCAATGTCAAGATCACTGTGCAAGACACACCCGGATTAGAGGGGATCTTTGATAGCAAGCAGCACTAGTGAAGCATGGGACTTACAGGAACCCAGAACAGCAGCCTCCAGTGTTCTGGCTGCTACAGGTGCTGTCGTAACAAGAGACCCCACAGCGCTTGTTAGTTCAATGATGGGCGTCAGAGCCCCATCCTGTCTCACTGGCGCCTCTCCTCCCTCCTCTATTGGGGATTCCTGATTAGCACTTAGGTGCTCTTATGTGAGATAGATAGATGGGTTAGAAATTGCAGAAGAGAATGCACGAAGCGAGAAAATGAATAAAGATATAGACATACCTCGAGTATCTCGGCTATGTAGAGATCAAAGATGACAATCTTGACACTCTCCCAGAGACTCCCTTGGTAGGACACCCCCTACGACCCCTCTCCTTCAGTTTGTCCTTATCCTTATCCTTCATCTTCTCCTTCTCCTTCATCTTTTCTTGTTTCCTCCTGTCCCTCTGACTCCTCGTCACTGTCTCCTTCTCTCAGTGGCATCACTTACGGATAATGCTCTTGGACGAGCATCACTTTCACTAGGAAAGGTGGATCCACATGCCGACCCCTTTTTCACACATATGTGTCCATGGCCGTCAGATTGGCATGCCAATGATGGATGTTTACTCTGTTGGTAACTCGAATGAGCCTGACCTCTAGTAGCTGGATCCCATTCTGCATTATCTTCTTCCAGATGGCTTCAACGCTCAGTGATTTCCGCTGGGTCATCCAGGATAACCATAATTCCGGAAAGATTTCATCATGGGAATGTTCAAGTAGGTATCTTACCTGATTTCCGGGAAGCTCCCTAGCTGCCTCGTGTGACCTTTCCTTTGGGAAACGAGGTCACATCGGCACTTGTGATGTCCCCACTGCTGAAGTCTTGGCCTGCGCAGGCCTCGCTTCCTGATGCGCCCCTGGTTCACCCCTTCTAGCAGCACCTTGCCTGCTCCCCCGTCGCCTGGTTTTTGCACTGGTGGTATTGAGCTTGCGGACTCACTTGCGTAAAAGCACCTCACAGTACGCAATGTTCCAATGCTCGGCATACTTGGTTGCTAGGCCAGCGTCGACCCCGGCGGGAGGAAGGGTGATAACGTCGCCGGAGCCAAAAGTGGTGAAAATCAACCACATATGGCATAGAACGCATGGATTTTTCTCCCCCCCATATATCCATAAATATCTTCTTCGTCAACTGTTGGAGGCACCCGAATTTCCTGGTGAATCGGGATGGCACGTTAGGCTCACATATTACCTTCCCGTCGATTCGAGCCATGAGCACCCTGCCCCGGATTCTCTGAAAATACTCCTGCTGCGCCAGCGAGCCTCACCCATTGTCCATCATTTGGCCGATCGGGGTGGGTAATGGGCTGAAGTTGAAATTGGTGTGGTTACCAATTCAGATCCTTATGCCCTCCTCATTGAGCATCATCGGTGCCACCCCAACGATGTTCAGCAGAGACGGTCGTAGGCTGTTGCTCGGAAGATGGATGGCGTTCGGGAAAGTATACCTGCTGAGATGAGCATCCACCAAGCCGTGAAAGATCTGGAAGGGGCCACATACCCTCCGAGGTGACCCCCCTAGTGAGATACGTCCCAGAATGACATAAAACTTGGCAGGAACAAGGACCCCTAAATTGAACCTTTTGTTGGCAGCCATGGTTCCCGCCATCACCAGTGTTGCTGGACGAACACCCATCCTTGCGTCCCACAGCGGTAGGAGCCCCCTGCTCAGGAAGGCGGAAAGGAACCCGGCGTACAGGATGTTTAGGTCCCAGCCCTCGATGATGCGGTATCCCCATGATTGGTAGTGCCCCATCTCTAGGGTCCTCCAGTATGACCCATTCCTGCTACTCTAGGCCACAGTTGGGCACCATTTACCTCGTCCTGGAATTTAGATTGCCGGGTCCTTCTCTAGGAACTGGATGAACCAGTCCTTGTAGGCAATGTCCTTCTAGAAGTCCTTGACCCCCAGCCTCTCTTTGGCCAGCTCCAACAGGTTCCACGTCAGCATGGGGGTCTGTGACCCTTCTTCCCAGGTGTTCTTTGGAGTAAATAACTCATCGTATTGGTAGCCCTCTATTGGGATACCTATGATTCAGAATTTTGAGCGCCCCATTGGATTTTTGTACGCAAAGTGCCCAGGAGATACACCACTTCGGCATTTCGGCGTTTCCCTCAGAATTCGATCGTTGTGACCCCTCACCAATCTAATTTCAAGGGGGGGGGGTATTTTTTGACGCCGAAAAAGTCTGTAACTCTTAGAGGAAGTTTTGAAATGACGAAGTGAAGTCATATTCGGACTCAGAGGTCCGGTCCGGAGGACCTGGAAGGGGTGCACGAAATTAATAGGTACTGACACGGAAAAATGTTGTTCACGTGAAGAAATCCCGGGATTCATGAAAAAGGGATCGTGTGGCGTGGAATTTTGTGCGCCCGATTCCGCGTGGGGAGGCCCTGCGTGCCGATTGGCCCCGACGCGGAAGATTTCGCGTGCCGCCCTGATTCCGCGATGGTGGATGCCTATAAATAGAAGGCGACCCCAACCGGTTCGGGGTTGAGGAATTCAGACCAGCTCCCATGTGTGAAATTCGGACTCCAGCATGTGCAATATGACTTCCAGGTAATACACCTTTTCATGCAACCTCACCCTGGGGTTCGCCTTTTCACTTAACCCCACTGGAGTAAGTGAATTTTCCAACTCCTCCAGGTTCTTCCTTTGCGCGCAATCCGTTCCCCTTGCACACAATCCCCTCCAATTGTGCGCAAGTCCTTCTAAATTGAGCGCAACTCTTTGGTTAGGTTTTTCCATACCATAGAGATCGGCTGGTGCCCCCGCGCGCAATCCAAGACCTTTTCACGCAATCCCCCAAGCCGCGCGCAACCCTTCTGCCCCAATTGTGCGTCATCCCGATGTTTCGCGCGCAAACCTTCTCTTTGCGTGCAAAACCCAGGACCCCTCACCTTGACGCCCCCCGGGTACCTCTCTGCGCTAGTGCCAAGTGTCTTCCATACCGGGCATGCACTCCATGTGTTGTTTTCCCGTATGGCCGTCTAGGATCGTACGAAGTAACCTCAAGATCCCTTGGGTGGTGTTTCCCATTGCTTTGATTTTCCTCATGCTTCTTCGCATAGGTACGCTAATTGCTATTGCTTCTTCACATAGCCCTGCTAACGTGGACACCTCGATGGTTCACCCTGCGGCCCCCCTTCGCTACGGCCTTGCTGATGCCTTCCCTCCCACAAGGGGTAGAGGGTGTTGGAAATGTAATCCCTAGGTGTATGGAGCGAACCCACCTTGTCAAAGATGGAGGACGTTAAACTGCCAAGAACCTCATCCTCAACACATGAAGATAAACTGTGATCTGACCCCATGCCTCGCACGCTGGGTCCCCCCGTCTCAGACATTCTTTACACCACTCATCTCCACGGGAATGTAATCTTTCTCACATGGAATGAGATCCTCCCTCTCGGAGTGGAGTTTGTCCATGGGGGAAGGGATCCCTCAGAGCGTAATCCCCTAGCCTATCTCGTGGAAGATTGCACCCATGCACCTCCGTACTTCACCACTTCCAAAACTGGTGGAGGGTGTGATAGGGAACGAGGAATCTCCTTTGTTCGGTCCCAAATCCCTCTCCCCCTGTGCTTTGTCACACCACGAGCCTCCATCCTGGAGTAAGTCCTGGCACTAAGGGCTGCTAACCATGCGTAAGCCCCTGTTTCCTCTTTGGGCCACTCAATGCGTAAGCCCCTCTCCGCTTCTCACAGATGCACCCTTCGCAACGTGATCATCTGGTCCCTGCTGCCTCTTGTTTCTCACACGAGCATGACTCACGTGGGCTTAGAGCGATCATCGACAATGACATCCTCTTTGGGCTGCCTCAGAGTGTAAGCCCCATCACAGCGAACTACGGGGACTTTGATCAATGCCAACATATGGTATGTAGGAAGTCTCCATGAGGTTCAAGCCCACCACCCGGTCCTTCCGACTTATTCATGTTGGTTCGCCACCACTTTGGGCCACCTCAGAGCATAAGCCCCAAATTTCTCATCCCGCATGATGTTAAACTGCATGCCCTTGTCCCGCATGATGTTAAACTGTATCCCATCCCACACGAAGTTAAACTGTATGCCCCTAACTACATGGACTTTGATCCATGCTAACTCATGGTACGTAGGAAGCCTCCACGAGGTTCAAGCCAATCACTCAGCTGTTCCAACCCCTCCGCGTCAGTTCATATCCACCATTATGGGCCGCCTTAGAGCGTAAGCCCCATACCCACCATTATGGGCTGCCTCAGAGCGTAAGACCCATATCCACCTTTATGGGACGTCTCAGAGCATAAGCCCCATATCCAACACTCACATCCCATCCTGACCTCTCCCTCGAGCCCACATGTCTCGAGAAATACATTCCCTAGCCCGATGGTCTAACATCCCCCAGGCTCCAATCCATGCGTTCATTCTCACAGGTCGCCCCTTCAGGTGTCCCACCGTATCACCGAACTATGAGAACTTTGATTCCCTGCCATGGGGATACGTAGGAAGCCTCCATGAGGTTCAATCCCCTCTTCACCCCATAACCCATCTTGATCCTTACCCGGGTCGCCACATCCCGGTGGGATCATGCCACCTCATTCCACTCCATAGTATTCGGGAAGCCACCCATGTGCTGGCCCCAATATCGGTGTTCCCCCAAGGGGGTCCTTCAATCTGATCCACTCTCAGTGTTCCGATCAGTCCGATCCATCTCTGCAAGATGTTAAACTCACGACATACCCCGTGTTAAACATTGGAAGCTGAGGAAAACATTATATGGCACACAATTTCCCGTGTTCGATGTGGGATGCCTTGGGCTTCCGCACCCTCGAGAATCCCTATAATAAGGGATAGAAGACATACATGCCAATACACCAGCATCAAGACATGCCAATGACACCCCAGTGTGACGATTCTCCTCACCAAAGGTTGCTGCCCTGACCAGACCCCTTGGAGTGTCTAGATGGAAGCAGCATAATTAACTGGTGTCCATGAAGATATGGCAATGGTAATGAGGTTCATGAATACGTCTTAAATATATTAGAGAGACCCAAACTAGATGACAATCTCTGAGGAGGAATCCATGGAAGGAAAAACCGATATCCCATTATCCCAGTTTTGATCATGGAGTAGACTTCCCTGAAGAAAGAGTGAATGTCGCCCGCCTTTGGAAAGCGGGAATGCGGGGAAACAAGCCGCACGTCCTCCCCCGCGTGAAGGCTGCGCGCCCACCCCAATGGAATGCATAGAAAACACATACCTCATGAAATCATAAGATTTAGGAATAAAACATAGAAATAATAAAACATAAAGGTAAATTCTGGCATCCATAATATACTTACATTGTAGCTATCACAACTAAATGGGGAGTTACTTTGGAATATCCATCATAGTATATTCCATAAATCTCTTAAGAGGAATATCCACGTTTACCTCCATCACTTTACCTAATGCATTGGAGAGCTATCTCAGGCTCACCCGCTCTAGATTTATTACAAAACCACCTATATATGTAAATAATTCCGAAGAACCATAACATGATCATAACACATAAAATAAGCATAAAGGAAAGATAACTTTTCCACATGGAAATAACAACATAAAATTTCAATATATTAACGTATCAAAAAAATTATCAAAACCATTTTCAATACCAAAAATGCATAAAATAGTATATGGTATTTATTTTCCTTTTAAAAACATTATGACAGGTTAAGGAATCCAATGACCAAATAACACTCGCGGCAGCGGAAAGGTCGTTGCCACTTATTACGTTAAAAAGAAACATTATATTTTTTTCATTTAGTAAAACAACTCATATAAAAATATTCCCTTTCAATGAAATGAAAATTCAAAGTATTTTATACAGTGTATAAAATAAAATCATGTATTAAAACAAAATATGCCTCAATGAAAGAAGATTGAGACGAAGTCCCTTAACGCATGTCTGACTTGACCCATTCATTCATTAATATCCTGAATAATAAACTAATTTTAATTTATACTTTCATAAGTACCTTTTTCAAGTTTATTATTCCTTTTATATAACTTACTACCATGTTATAAACATCATGTAATCACTTAAGTTAATAACGTTCGTTTTGTCGATATTTGTTACTTGAGTCAAAAATTAACACCATATAGTTACTAGTTGTTCACATGGTCAAAGGTTAATTATATCCATAATTATATTCATGATTTTGATATCATATATATCATATATACCCAGTATATAAATGTATTTATAATAGTACATAACATTTAGAGGTAAGAAATGAAATGCACTGTTCATGGAGAAAGTAAGTCGTACGAACGCAAGAACACTACATCCATTTATATTTCTTTGTGTAATGGAATTAAACCATACTGATACATAGGTATATTATAATTCAATTATAATATCATATAATATAATTAACTCCATCCTTTATACGTCCCACGTATCACATTAATGAGTCATATCACTTTGAGGGGGCGGTAGTCCGCACATCCTCAAATGAAATTATCGCGTTTAACCATTATGGAAACCATAAAGGGATGCTATAAATGGAAAATATAGTATCATAAATAAAACATAAACATAATATATATCATATATAAATATAGTGACATATTAATGTCCACCATGAGAGGCATTAGGAGATAATCGAACAATCATTGTTTTGTGAGGCGTTAGTTTTCCATCCACAAAAACAGTATGTTCATCACCCATTTGATGGAGGTCTATAAGTTTAGTTCGAATAATCTCATAAAAACATCCTAGTATATTGTAAAAACTGTTGTTGTTATAAAATAAAGGAATAAAAAGAGTTTAGGGTTTGGAGAAGTAAAATAAAAGAAAAAAAGTTAAGAGAAACCGTTACCTTTAATTTGGGTAACTTCCATTGGTTTGAACAAAAATGGTTTACTAAAGTGCATTCTAACTAAGGTAAGGCTTATAGGTAGAAGAGGGGGATGTAGAGAGACTAATGGGGTAGATTTTGGATGATCCAAAAGGCTTTATAGGTGTGAGGAATTGGATAGAAATGGTCTCCCTTTATAAGGGGGAGGAGGGACTCTTTAGGAAAGTGTGAAAATATTATTTTATTAAATAAAGATATTTGGTTACTAAAGGTCAATAAATAATTAGAGTCGAATATAAGATGACTAATGGTAAAAATAAAATCATCCAACAATAATTGGATAGGATTTGGATGTTATTTTAATATTAATAATCTTATATAATTAAATGATTTATTAATGAGGTAAACACAGTATCATTATTGGGTGATAAATAATTTAATTTATTCAATGTCTAAAAATTATATAAAAATACCATGATTTAGAAACTCTTTTTATATTCCAAAATAATATTTATAGTCGAAAATATTACTTTTATAACCACATGTATAAATTGATTCACAAAAAGAGGTTTGTTTATGTCATTTTTGCCTTTACATTATGTTAATTTATCTAAAGTGTCTTTATCACCACCATGTGGCTCAATAGGGTCCCAAAACTGACCAAAAGATGCCCATGATCGTAAATGTCTCAAAACATAAGGTTTGGATAAGTTTTATGGTAATTTTGAATTATTATTGTATTATTTTTACCTTCAATTACCCTATTTACCTTTAACTGTGGTAAAAAAAAAGTCAGAAGTTACTATTCACCAAAAAAATTTAATCTTATCGAACCAAATTTTAATTAATAATAAAAAACATGTATTTAGGATTTAATAAATTCAATTCATAAAATTGGTAAGTTTCATTTAAATGAAAAAAGTCAGTTTTTTAACAACTACTAAGTGGTTTAACTATTCATCAAAAATTGAAGTTTTTCAAAAAAATTAGAAAAATTCAGACTAAGATTTTTTTGATATTCTAAATTCAAATATGGTGTCTATTTTTACCACTTCTAAACATAGAAGTGGAATTAATTAATTTAAAATTAATTCCTATTGTTAGAACAAATAGCGTGTTTTTAAGGAACAATAACTATCAAAAGATTGATATTTGTTTAAGTCCAATTTCAAAGTGAAATTAATTCTATTTACCAAAATTGGATTAATTGGTAAAAATATATTACAATTACACATTAAAACCAATTAATAATATAATCTAACCATATAAATAAATTAGATTAAAACATAGTTTTGAATTACAATACAATATTTTTCACTATTCATTACAAATAAACATTATCGGAAAAATTCCAAAAATATACACAAAGTAAATTTTGATGTCCCCATTCTAAAGAAGGATTTTATTCGGTCAAATAGAATGTTTTAAAGTGTCAAAAACTATATTTAATGATGGTTCTCCATTAAAAGGGGGTAAATCTCCTTTTTAATGTAAATTATTCTTAGAACTATATTCATTCACAATTCAAGCCTCTAACTTTTCATTGAATAAATGTAAATACATTTAACAAACATGTATAATGATATTGTATTCAGTTTTGTTCATTTCTTCCAATACAATGTAAAAGTGTTATTTACCAATTAAAATAATAATATTATATTATTAGTGTGCAACATAAGATTTCGAAGAAACTCGTTGTTGCTTATCAGGTACGTTATCGAACATAGCAGCCTCATTAAAGTAAAATTAATGTTTAATTCAAATTTTTTAATAAATATGAAATATGTCTTATTCTTTATTTACCTGAGATGTTACATCCTTCCCCCCTTTTGGGAATTTCATCCTTCAATATTACTTATCAAAATAAGATGGGGTATTTATCCATTATAGAATTTGTAGATTACCACATTACCTCTTCAACCATATGGTTTTTTCTCAAAATATATACCTGGTGAATTACCTTATTCCGCAAAAATTTCTCTTTTCGGTCAAGAATCTAGACCGGTTGTTCTTCAGAAGAGAGATTCTCATCCAACTGAACTACCTCTGGACTCAAAACATGAGATGGATCTGACATGGACTTTCTGAAAATCAAAACATGAAAAACACTGTGTACCTGGGATAAATATGGAGGTAAAGCCACTAGGTATACAACTGATCCAATTTTATCCAGGATTTCATATGGTCCAATGAACCTCAGACTCAACATTCCCTTCTTACCAAAACACATCACACTTTTCCATGGGAAACTTTGATAAAGACATGATCACCTAACTCAAAAGAAAGATCCTTCCTTTGGTTATCGGCATAACTTTTCTGTCTGCTTTGAGCTATTCTCATGTGCTTCTGGATCAACTGAACTTTCTCTACCATATCTTCTACCAATTTTGGTCCCATCATATTTCTTTCACCTACTTCATCCCAAAAACCTGGTGTTTGACAACGCTTTCCTTATAATTACTCAAATGGATCCATCTGTATACTTGAATGAAAATTCTTATTATATGAAAATTCAACCAAAGAATGATGTTGTTCCCAATTTCCCTGCTAATCCATCGAGAAAGCATGTAACATAACCTGCAAGGTCTGAATTGTTCATTCTGACTGCCCATCTGATTGAGGATGAAAAGCTATACTAAAATTTAATTCAGTACCCAACGACTTCTGAAGGCCTTTACAAAAGTTATAATTAAACCTGGGATCATGATCAGATATAATGGAGAGTGGAACTCCAAGAAACTTGACTATCTCTTTATCATACAACTATGCAAGTTAGTCTAGAGAAAAAGGATCTCGAATAAGAAAGAAAAGAGCAGATTTAGGCAATCGATCAACAATAACCCAAATTGCATTATTACCTCGATATGTCTTCAGTAATCCCACAATGAAGTCCATGTATATATTTACGCATTTCCACTCTAGCACCGGTAACGTCTGAATCATCCCTTTTGGTAACTGCCGCTTTACTTTTACCTATTGACAAGTCAAACAATTCATAGTAAAATCAGCAATATCTTTTTTCATTCCATCCAACCAGTAATAGTCCCTAAGATCTCTAAATATCTTAGTAATACTAGGATGAACTGAAGACAGAGAACTATGAGATTCACATAACAACTCTTTCTTCAACTGTGAATCACAAGGCACACATAATCTCTTCACAAACCTCAAAACACAATCATTATCAACGTTAAAATTAGGAAGCTTACCCTTCTAAACCAACTCTACCTTTTTCTGCAACTCACTGTCTTCCTTCCGTGATTTCTTACTTCTGTCTGATAGAGATGATTTCACTGAAACCTGAAACAAAAAAGAAGAATTTCTTGCACCAACAACTTTTATGCCAAATTTCATCAAATCAAAGACCAAAGGATCTCATTCCAAATGTATCATGGTTAATGATAAATTACTTTTTCAACTCAAAGCATCAACCACATTATTTTCTATTCCTGAATGGTAATGGATCGTGAAATCATAATCCTTCAATAATTCCAACCATCTCCTCTGTCTCATGTTTAATTATTTATCAGTAAATATATACTTTAAACTTTTGTGGTCAATATATATTTCACATTTTACTCCATACAAATGATGCCTCAAAATTTTTGAAGAAAAAACAACATCAGTTAATTTCAAGTCCTGTGTAGGGTAAATTAACTCATGTGGTTTCAACTGTTGTGAAGCATTATCAATTACCTGATCATTCTGGATTAGGACACAACCAAGTCCTTTCAACGAATCATCACTGTAGATAACAAACTCACCATTTCTGGATGGCAGTTCCAAAACTAGAGCATTCACTAATCATCATTTCAATTAATGAAAAAAATCACCAAATTATTTTTTCCAAATGAACATAACCCCTTTTTGAGTTAATGTAGTAATTGGACAAGATAACTGTGAAAACGTTTCAACAAACATACTGTAATAACCTAACAAACCAAGAAAACTTTGGATCTCAGTTATATTTCTGAGTCTAGGCCATTCTTCAACAACTTTTGTTTTACCAGGATCAATAGTTATTCCATTTTTTGAAACAATGTGACCAAGGAAAGAAATTTGTTGTAACCAAAACTCACATTTTCTGAATTTACAGTAAGGTTTCTTTTCTTTTATGGTTTTCAAGACAACCCTTAAATGACTTTCAGGTTCCTCTTTACTTTTGGAATGAACCAAAATATCACAAATGAACACAACCACAAACTTATCCATGAACTTGCGAAAAAGTATATTCATAAGATCCATGAATACAGTACGTGCATTGGTTAAACCAAAAGGAACAAATAAAAATTAATAATGGCTATATCTAGTATGAAATGTGGTCTTCAGAATGTATGCTTTATTTAATTTCACCTAATGGTACCCTGACCTCAAATCAATCTTCGAAAAATATTGAGCTCTCTCGAGCTGATCAAACAAGCCATCGATATGAGGCAAATCGTACTTGTTCTTAAAAGTGATGTTATTAAATTTTCTATAATCAAAGCAAAGTCTCAATGAAACATCTTTATTTTTAAAAAATAAGACAGGAGCACCCCACGGTGATGTGCTAGGTCGAATGAAACATTTATCTACTAACTCCTGTAATTGCTTCATTAACTCTAAAATTTCAATTTGAGCCATTCGATAAGGGGGTTTTGAAATTGGCTTAGCATCAGGAACTAAGTCAACAGTAAATTCAACGTCCTAATCAGGTATAATACCAGGTAAATCATTAGTAAAAACATCAAGTTACTCGTTTACCACTGTCACATCATTAATATCAATACTTACCTTATTTTTAAAACTATGAGAAAGGTAAAATTAATTTCCACCTTTTACTTGTTTCTCAGCTTCCTGATATGTTATCAAAATCAAGGGTTAATTCTTGTACACAAACTGAAGATAATTCTAAATATAAACCTCTTTAGCTCTGCAGTCAATATTAGCATGATAAATAGAAATCCAATCCATACCTGAAATAACTTTAAACTCTACTAGAGGCAAAAAATAAGGTTTGCAGGTAGATTCTTTCCACACACAAGGACATGAATGTTCTTATGTTTTTTTGGTCTCAACATTTGCCCAGGTGTTTTTACCATAAGTTCTGTATTCATATCTTGAGATTGAATTTACAATTTACTAGGAAACTTATTAGAAATGAAATAGTGTGTAGACCCTGAATGAAACCAAACATTGGAATAATCTGAACAAAAAAACTGTGTACCTGATACTACTTAATTTGATGGCCAATCATCTGTTGATGTAGTTTCAAAGGATTTCACCACCCCTTTATGCTTGTAGTCTGGATGCTTTCCCTTAGTTTAGTTCTTTGTTGGACAATCATTTTCATAATGACCCATTTCATTAAAATTAAAAAAATTTACTGACTGTAAATTAGATTTTTTCTTACAATTACCCTGATCTGTTTCAGTGAAATTACCAACCTTATGTCCCATTTTACCACATCGATAGCACTTACCAGAATTCAAAAGGCATTCCCCTGCATGATTTGTACCAAAATTTTCACAAAATGTAAACTTAAGTTTCTTACCATCATACTTTTTTTATGAGTTCTTCCCTTTAACCTACCACATCGACCTCTTATTATGTTGTTTTTCAAAGAACATCTGATCATCAGAAAAATCCATTTCCACCTTCTCCACAAAATGAACAAGTTTTTCATAACTTTTGAACTCACGAGAAGCTAAAACCCTTTCATACTTTTGCATTAATTCTGAGTAAAAATGGTTGATTTTACTATCAAGATATCGTCTAAAATTTGGATCATACCTTTCCAGTTGAGAGAATTTCACTTCAAAAGCAGCCACGAAGTCATCTTCCTGCCACAATTCCAGAAATTTTTTTTCCATTATAAGACGAACCACCTTAGGAAAATATTTTTCAAGAAACATACCATTGAATACATCCCAATAGAGAGCATCAATCTTCTCACTATCCCTGATATTTTTCACCATCAACCCTCACTGATCAGCTTCACCTTCAAAATGGTAAATAGTGAGACTAAACTTTTGATGTTATGAACAACCCATGAAATCAATAATCATTTCCATTTCTCTAATACACCCTTCTACTAGCAAAATGTCAGATGGTCCTCTAAATGATGGGGGATGTTGCCTCATGAAATGATTTACTACTAACATGTTCCTCTATGGTTCATCTGGCTGATCTGGTGCATGGATACCACCACCATTTATAGCCTGAGTCAACTATTCCATCACAACAATAAACAGTTCAATTTCGATTCCGACCATATCAGTTTTCTGATTTGGAAGGTTGTCTTCCTCCTGATGTTGTCCCAACATAGCTTCCTTATTTCCTTTGTGGAAAACCATTCCGAAAAAAGAATTATCTTAGGCAAAGAATCATGGTAATCTGTAAATTCTATATGATTTCAATATTAACATTAATTAATTTATTCATATTAATTTAACAATACCCTAACTCCTAAAGTTATCTAAACCTACCTTTGATACCAACTATAAGGACCCGACCATAAAACATTACATAATATTGAATAAAATGAATAATTCACATTGAGGATCTTATCAGGTTTAGAGTTTTAGAGAATTAGGACATAATTATTACATTTCAAAAGATTATAAAGTAGAAACTTCTACTCAGTTTCCATTTTTTCATAAAATATAAAATCATGAAATAAAGAGACATGTCTAGTTCCATGTTTTAAATAGCATGACATTTCCTTGATCCCATCCTTGACCCTATTCATCATTAACTCTTGTGAAAAACATTTCAAAATAATGGATGAGCATAAAAATCTCAGTAATGGTTATAAAACAAAGAAAGAAAACATTAGTTCATAAATACATACAAAACATAAACTCTTTTACTTACATCATGAAATCATAAGATTTATGAATAACACATAGAAATCATAAAACATAAAGTTAACTTATGGCATCCATAACATACTTACATTTTAGCTATCACAGCTTCATAGGGAGTTAATTTGGATTACCCATCACAATATATTCTTTAAATATCTTAATTTAAATATCCATGTATAACCCTGTCACATTACCCAATGCATTGGAGAGCTATCTCGAGCTCACTTTCCCAAGTATTATTATGGAACCACCCATATCTGTAAATAATTCCCAAGAACCATAACATGATCATAACACATAAAATAAGAATAAAGGAAAGATAAAATTTCTACATGGCAATAATAATATAAAATTTAAATATATTAACCTATAAAAACCATTATCAAAACCATTTTCAATACCAAAAATACATAAAATAGTATACGGTATTTATTTTTTTTAAAAACATTACGTCATTTTAAGGAATCCAAAGATCAAATAATACTCGCGGTGGTAGAAATGTCATTGTCGCTGCTTACGTTAAAAAGAAACATTCTATTTTTTTCATTTAGTAAAACGTCTCATAGAAAAATATTCCCTTTTAATGAAATTAAAATTAAAAGTTTTTTATACAACATCTAAAAGAAAATCGTGTATTAAAACAAAATATGCCTCAATGAAAGTAGATTATGACGAAGTCCCTTACCTCATGTTCGACTTGAACCAGTCATTCTTTAATATCCTGAATAATGAACTAATGTTAATTTATACTTTATTAAGGACATTTTCAAGTTTATTATTCTTTTCATATCACCTATTACCATGTTATAAACATTATGTAATCATTTAATTTGATAACATTCATTTTGTCGATATTTAGTACTTGAGTAAAAAATGAACACCATATAGTTACAATTTTTTCACATGGCCAAAATTTTTTTATATTCAGAATTACATTCATGATTTAGATATCATATATATCATATATAACCAGTATATTCATGTTTTTATAATAGCACAAAACTTTTAGATGTAAGAAATAATGCAACGTTCATGGAGACGGTAAGCCGTACATACGGATGAACGCTACCTCCATTTATATTTTTTATTTTAATGGAATTAAAACATAATGATACATAATTATATATTAATTCTTGTATAATATCATATAATATAATTAACACCATCCTTTAAATGTCCCACATATCACACTAACGAGTCATATCACATTGATGGGGCGGTAGTCCAGACTTCCTCAAATGAAATTATCGCGTTTACCCACAATGGAAACCATAAAAGTATGCCATAAATGGAAACAACAGAAGAATAAAGAAAACATAAACATAACATATATCATATATAAATATAGTGACATCTTAATGTCCACCATGAGAGGAAGTAAGAGATAATTGAACAATCATTCTTTCGTGAGGTGTTAGTTTTTTAATCCACAGAAATAATATGTTCTTCACCCATGAGATGGAGGTGTGTGTGAGTTCAGTTCTAATAATTCTCATAACAACATCCTAGTATATTAAAGATACTGGTGTTGTCATAAAATAATGTAATAAATATAGTTTAGGGGTTGGAGAAGTGAAATAAAATAAAAGAAGTTAAGAGAAACGGTTACCTTTAATTCGGGTAACTTCCTTTGGTTTGAACAAAAATGGTTTGTTGAATTGCCTTCTGCCTAAGGTAAGGATTCTAGGTGGAAGAGAGAGATGTAGAGAGATTAATTGTTCAGAGTTTGGATAAACTAAAAGGCTTGAGAGGTGTGAGTTATTGCATAAAAATGGCCTCCTTTTATAATGGGGGAGGAGGGGCTCTTTAAAAAAGTATGAAAATATTATTTTATTATTTAATTATAATCGGTTTATAAAGGTCCAACAATCAAATTAATCAAAGATAAGATGACTCGTGGTCGAAATAAAATCATCCAATAAAAATTGGACAGGTTTTGGATGTTATTTTAATATTAATAATCTTATTTAATTAAATTCTTTATTAATGAGGTAAACACTGCATCATTATTCTGTCACAAATAATTTAATTTATTCGATGTATACAAATTATAAAAAATATACCATGATTTATTAAATATTTTTATCTTTCTAAAAAATATTTATAGTCTAAAATATTACTTTTATAGCCACATGTAATAATTGATTTACTAAAATAGTTTTGTTTATGTCATTTTTGCCTTTAAATTATGTTAATTTATCTAATGTCTCATTATCACTCCCATGTGGCTCAATGGGGTCCCAAAATCAACCTGAAGATTCCCATGGTGTTAAATGACATTTATAATATGTTTTGGATAAGTGTTAAGTTAATTTTGAATTATTATAATATTTTTTACCATTAATTACCCTATTAAGCATTAATTGCGGTAAAAAAAAGTCAAAAGTTACAATTCACTAAAAATTATTTTAATCTTATTGAACCATAGTTTACTTACTAATAAAAACCATTTATTTTGGATTTTATATATTAAATTCATAAAAGTGTTAAATTTCATTTAAATTAAAAAGTCAGTTTTTTAACTACTACTAAGTGGTTTCACTATTCATAAAAAATTATTGTTTTCCAGAAAATTACCAAATATTCAGATTAAGCATTATATGATATTAAAAATTCGAAGATGGTGTCTATTTTTCCGAATTAAAAACATAGATGTGAAATTAATTAATTTAAAATTAATTCATGTTGATAAAATAAATAGCGTGTTTTTAATAAACAAAAACTATCGAAAGATTGATACTTGTTTAAGTCCAATTTCAAAGTGAAAATAATTCCATTGACCAAAATTGGATTAAATGGTAAACATATATTCTAATTAAACTTTATAAACAATTAAAAAAATAATCAAACCATATAAATAAATTAGATAAAAACAATGTTTTGAATTAAAATACAATATTTTTCAATATTCATGAAAAATAATCTTTATCGGAAAAATTCCAAAAATTTACAGAAGGTAAATTTTGATGTCCCCATTATAAATAAGGATTTTATTCAATCAAATAGTATGTATTAATGTGACCAAAACTAGATTTAATGATGGTTCTCCATTAAAAGGTGGTAAATCGGCTTTTTAATATAAATTATTCTATAGAATTAGAGTCATCACATTTGAAGCCTCAAACTTTTAATTGGATAAATGACAATATATTTTACAAACATATATAATGATATTGTAGTTATTTTTGTTCATTAATGCCAATACAACGGCTAGTAGTTAACTACCATTTAAAATAATAATATTATATTATTAGTGTGCAATATAAGATTTCAAAGAAATCCGTTGTTGCGTATCAGGTACACCATCTAACATAGAAACCCCTTTAAATTAAAATTAATGTTTAATTCACAAATTCTAGTAAATATGAAATATGTCTTATTCTTTATTTACCTGGGATTTTACAATCTCATTCTAGGATAGATTCTCAAAATGGCAGAGATGGCTATGATAACTAATTTTTTAATAACATTAAAAATTCCACCAAACCATATAGAGATAAATGCATTTTGAAAACTACCACCACTGCTGACATCATAAAATCAAATATAGGTCAATGATTTAATGAACGATGATAAAATCTATCATAGCCTTAAATAATGGAAGAATAATTACCCCTTTCCCCTCTATTGAGGATATCCTTCTCCAAATTTTATTAAATTTTATTGGATAATCCCTCACATATTATTCCACTAGGTGATCCATGATACTTAATGGTGAAATTATTAATGAAATATCTTGAGGAATACTTTAGAACACCCACTAAAAAGTAGTTCAAGATTAACATTGGTGGGGGTGGAGTTAAGACTTACAAGGGATGTATGCTGAATTTATTATATAGATGAAACAAATTAAGTCTTTATATAATTTTTATATCAATGCATGTTTGATAAGCTTGATTCAATGATAAAGAAAAACACAAGGATATATCTCATACAATACATAAGGTACAATGGAATAGTGAGACCATTATTAATATCTGTGTGGGTGATTGTGGAGGATTAATGAGGAATTACTCTATGGAACTA